>CM060931.1:530452388-531702388 GCA_030765085.1 Allium cepa
TGTCTCGTCGTGCTGATCTCAATAGTATATTTATTTCTGTATTTTGAAATTCGGTACGGGGCGGAATCTGTAAAGCGAAAAACCGTATCGGTATCCGTTTTAAAACCCTTTTGTTTTCAAACTTGTGACGTGCCGCCCAAACAAAAATATAAATGTTGCTTTAATTAGTTGGCTAAAATTTTGGATGACCGTTGCTACTACATCAAAAATTTGTTTGATTAATGCCCAAATTACAGGCTGACTTTTCAGCGTTTCATTCGTTATTGATTTGTGGTCCCAACGTTTCACTAGCTTCCTTTTCCACGTTATCGAATAAGAGCCGTTTCGTTTTAATAAATTAGCTGATCACAAGGGCATGATTTTCGTGACCTTTTATTTCCTTTCGTTTTATATATATTTATTTTGCCTTTATAACTTTGTTTCACTTCGTTCTTTCGTTTGTTTATTTAGCTGATGCTCTTTTACTTTTTCATTTTCAAACACCAGCTACAAAATTTCCTTCCTAACCTCCCACTTCTTCTCCCCCTCATTTTTCCCTCACACTCCATTCTTCATTTTGATTTTTCCACTCACGAGGTCTCATGCCGATCCTCAACCAAGAACCCCCGCTCACCTTCCACCCTAGATAGATCCGCCTCTGGCCTCCTCTCCTTGAACCCACATCTACCTCTCAACAGCAAGCTCCAGATCCACACCCTCCCCCTTTCCTTTGCCTTCACCATCCCCACGCAGATCCGCCTCGTGCCACCCACACCACCATCTCCTCCTACCGAGTCCACCACCAACGCCACACAGAACTCGAAGTCGGCTCTTGCCACTGCCTCTCCAATGCTTTGACCCACCTCAGACCGTGCCTCCTATCATCTTCGCCCAACACCCGAGCTCCTCCGTGCCGAGCAACGGCGGCAGCCACGCCAGCCTCTGGCCACTTCCTAGTCCCGCCAAAGCCACCAAGCCTCCCTCATTGAAGCTTCCCTCTGCCTGACACTTCCCCAGGCTGAGCCTTTTGTTTAAGGTATTTTTGTATACTAGTTTGATTTTCACGTGTAGATACAAATTGATGTTTCGTGTATGTGATTAGTTATAAAACAAACTAGAGTCTGGTATAGATTAACTTGGACTGCATAAGTTGAGATATAGGGTTTGTTTGTATATATAATTTTTTTCTTCTTTCCAGTTTGCTTTATGCGTATAAGACAAGTTTACATACTATAAGAAGTTATAAGTTATGAGTTTAGTTGTGGTTTTTTTTTTTTTTTTTTTTTTAGTTTATAAAACCTGTATATATTTTTAAGTATTGGTCGGAATATTTTCTTCATTTAAAACTATATTGTTTATGTGTACATTTCAGTTAGAGCTGTGGCCTGGGTAGCTATATACGTGTTTTATTATATATTATATTAGTTTATAAAAAAAGGACAGTTTTAATAATATATGTTTATATAAATGAGCTATATATATGGTTAGGTAAAATAAATATTTTATACTATGTTCATACATTCATTTTATATACGGGTCAGTTGAGTTTTTTTTCAAATTCTTCTCTGCATTCAATCTGATTTTTGATAGACGTGTTTATATGTATTATGTAATCTTATACCTGTCGTTTAAGTAGATTTCATAATGGAGTATGCATAGACTTTTAAACTAGTCATTTACTGCTAAGTTTATATAGTTTGCATATGAAGGTTTCACACAATATTATACTCAGTCTATATATATAAGGCTATAAAGAAAATGCAAGTTCTCTATTGGTTTATAAACAAATTTACTTGGTCTGTTTTTAGCCATACGTATTTAAATAAAGTTTGTTTGCGAGAGTTATGTTTAATTATATAGGTAATATTTTTTTAAGCTATTTTGTAAGTTCACGTATAATATGGATATACTTCGTTTATATGTATGAACTTGTTTTTTTGAAAATTTTATTTTATAGAATTTTTCGGGATTAATTATTTAATTTAAACAAATATATGTTATTTTAAGTGTATGTTGATTTTAATAAAATGTAAGCTTGATTTATTTTTTATTTATATGTTGAAACACATGTAAATAAAATTTGTGATGTTTTAACTTAGGATATAAATTTCATATGTATATATATAGTTATGGGTGGTTATATAAGTTCGCTTATACCGTTTATCTTCATCGTTCCAGTTCTGATCTGATCCGTTTCATCAATTCGAACAAATCAGCTTTGATCGTTGAATTCATGCCACTTTTGCTTTGCTTTGGAATTCGTGCTTGAATTTGTAATCCAACTCATTATCGTTCGTCTCTGGCCTCGAAAGGTGAGCAATCACTCACGATTAACGTTCTTTTATTTATTAAATTTGACTTCAATTGAAACGACAATTGAAATATGCTGCTGTTGGTTGTTTTACTGTTATGACTGCTATTATCTGTATCTGTTCACTTGTGATACCTGACACCATTATCGGTTAATTATTTATGTGATAATAATACAGATTGGTTGATAATTGATTGATTGATTGATTGTCATTTAAATTGGATGTTAATTACTACTGTTAAGTGATAACTAGTTTGCTAGTTGAATTTGGGGTAGTATAGTTTACAAATTAAGACGGATTACATACGACGGACCTTGATTTATTGAAACCTGACCCCCGCCATATGTAAATTTGATTAGTTAAATTTGACCCATTAATTGTCGTAGAAATTGATAAATTATACTTTAAATCCTTGAACGTAGTTTGGATTAATTGTTGTAGTATTAAACTGAAATTGAAATGGAACGACAAGTGAAAAACTGAAATGTAATAATCTTTATCTACATGACATGATAGTGTAGATTCTAGAAATAATTATACAAATAACAATGCGAATAAATACGATTATTTCGGAGTTATTGATTTACTTATTGAATTGTTATTGACCGTTGTTATTACTTGTTTATTTACTTTGACACCATCCCTGTCATCACACTGCAATTCCCTTTTGTTATGGTTGTTTTGAATTGAAATGGGTTTAAATGATAGATCCAAGCGGGTTTTATTTAATTTAAATTTGGGATTTCGGGTGGAATGCTATCCACCCGTATACATTTAGTGTATGGATTGAAATGATAATATCCGTAACATTTGACCATATGATAAGAAATATATAGTTTTATTTATGTGTAAATTCTTAAATACATGTATAAAAGGGAAAATGATAAACATAGAGTTAATTATATCTAGTTTAATCAAGATGTGATTAAATACATAAATTATGATAAATATTTATGTAAATTTTATTTCGGAAAATTTTGCAATAATATTGAACAATTAGGATTGGGAAATAAAGTTGGGTTATTTTGAAATGGTATTTAGATAATGATTTATTTATCTAAATCAAATTGAAATTTATCGAATGAGATATTTCACGTTTAATAAAATTTAAGAAATTTGGGTAAAGTGTAATTCATGATCACTAAATTGATATTGATCGAATAAGGGTGGGTTCAAGACTAGATAATAACGATGTAAGAAAAATCGAGAATCTAGATGAAACTGTCAAATTTAAATTGTTATATATAAGCTATGAACTATAGTGTAATTAAATGGTTTAGAAATTCGGATATGTATTTGGAACCAAGATAGTCGAATCGGTTATGTAGATAACTAATCGAATTAAGTGAAATTTGAGTTTGAACTAGATTGGGAATTTTATTTAGAAAACTAGATTGGGAAAAATTTGGTTAAAATGTTGAATACTTAAAATATGGAAACATATTGAAATAAAAGGGAAAATTGGGATATCAAATCCAAATTTGAGAATTATAAATTTAAGTGGGAATTTTAGGAAGATTTAACTGATAAAATGAGATTGGATTTAATTTAAATAGGAAGGTCAGGTTGATGTGAACAATTTGTTAAGTTCAGGAAATTGAAATACTGTACTGCATACCTTACTCAATATATAGATACTAGTTTGGGAAATATGATTATTCGAAGTAAAAATTGACTGTTGGGTTGAAGTATAAATTAAGTGAATGACTATAGTGTATATTTCTACCCTGTAGATAGTTCTATGGACCCTTCGAGGATGGACGTCCCAAACATCCTTTAAGTATATTGTATTTCAGTTGATATTTCATTTGAGTTGAATTTATTGATATAAGAATGTTAATCCTGACTCGAGTGTTTTGTGTTTTGCTTTACGCTCGGGTCAGACCGAGAATCCAGCATTCGAGACTCACCTTCGGAGATTGGAGCTTCATTTGGAGATCCAACTATCGTTTCAGCTTTCAGTTTTCTAGTTGACTGGTTCAGAGAAGTCATCGGCTCGTACTGAAGACCTTTCTGTATTCCAGAGATTCTGATGTATTTTATTTTAAACTCTGATGTATAGTAGCTTCATGAACTACTATTTTTCTATTCCGCTGCATTATATTACTCTGTGTCTGTGATCTGTGTTTGATTTATTTACTGTATATTTTAAGTTTTGCCAAATTAAATTAACAATCCGGTATTTTGAATTTTTCAAGTCGGACATGTACAGTTTTAGTGTCGATTTGAATGGTCCAAAATAGCGGGTCGTTACAGTTGGTATCAGAGCTTTGGCTCTAGGCAAACCTTAACATATATGGTAAATTTATCTACAGAATCACTTTCGCGCGAGTTGAATCTCTTCCCTTTTGACTCGATTTCCTTTGAATTTTGGAATGTCCCTCGGTTCTGAAATTCATTCTTGTCTCTCCCTTATTATATTCGTTCGACTCTGGAGTATCCCATAGCTCCACTAAATAATTAGTAAAAAGGGGGTGAAAACTCCTTTACAAATTACATCGATTCACCGAAGATTTTTGTATCCTCGGTTTACGATGCTGCTATATCTTGGTATGTCGAATTCTATCTCTGGCGATCGAATGTCGATTTGCTTTAGAATTCCGCATCAATTATATTCCTGAAGTCACGGTTGACCCGGTTAAGGACGCCCGCGATTTATAGAAAGATATCCATCTTCTATTTTGTATTTTGATTTTCTCAACTTTGTTGAGTCTATCTTCGTATCAGGATTCTATTGATTAGAGTTCCTCTAATTTAAATCTCCATCTTCGTTTGAAATTCATTCTTAAATTATCCTTTGAAAATCGGGTATGTTTGTATTCTGAAATTGCTTTATATATCAAAATTTTATTTTAATAACTATGATTTTTCCTATATATAAAAAGAAATTGTTTTCAATAAGGATTATATACCTATATATATAAAGCAAATAAGATATGTTATTCTATATAAAAAGTTTTGAAAGGATTTGAAAATTCGAAAAATTATAAGAGGTTTATTTATATAAAAATGATTTATAACTGTAAAGGCAAATTTGAAATTCGAGGATTAAATTCCGGTATTTGAAATTGGTTTTAAGATTTTGGAAATATATATAAATAATACGATTTAAAAGTATTTTTCCGAATAAGAAATGTCTCAAATGAGTTCAAATGAATTCCAATAATTTTGAAGAAACTTCAAAGAAGTTTTCAAGAAAATAGAAGTCCAGAACTCACTGTTTCGCTGGAAAATAATTTCGGTGATGAGTGCACGCATCATCGACATTGCTTTTCGAGTTTAGAGTGGGGGAGAGGCCACTCTAGTAGCTTTGCTATGCGAGTGATATTGTGAAACAAATTTTGATTTCAAATTCCGAAGTATAATTTGACGTTTCGAAAGATGTAGGTATATATATTTGAAACAATATAAAGTGAGACCGGTGTTCAGTCCTCGAGTTTTCGATTTGACTTATAATAACTCTATTTGATTTCAAACTCTTGAACTTGGAAATTTGAATTCCCTAACTATTTTGATTGTTCGAACACTTCCGAATCGAGGTTAAATTTTCAAGGCTAAGAAATTTCGAAGAGTATAAAATATTTGATAGAGAAAAAAAAAAAGCTTAGTTTTGTATGTTCAAATATGAAGAGTATGACTTAAGTAAATTTGAAACTTTTAATAAATAAATAATCTGCAAGGAGGAAAATTGGATTTTACATATGGAAATAAATAGTTAGAGGTTTTAAAAGGGATAATTATAAATTGGGAAACCATTTTTGAGTATAATTGATTTTGAGAGAATATTCGGTTTTGAAATTAAATTGAAAAAAAAAACCCAGTACTTATATGGTGATTTCGAAATGAATTTGTTCAACTTGAATTATTTTAATTCGGAGACTGGGAACTTTGAGATTTAGATATTTGATCTGAAAGAAAATTTGGTGAAATCATATATGATTTTGGAACAGAATTGATATTGAAATGATTTGAAATTGAGAACCTTACTAAGCACTTGATTTGGGAGTGGTCGGACTTAAATAAAATGGATTTGTATAAATATGAAATTGATTTAAAATCTATTGATTTGAAAGGTACTCAATTTGGAAAGAGAATTGTATATAATCAAAGTCTATATAAGTATGATTTGATATACTATTGATTTGGAAAGTATTCGATTTGAAAATAGAGTCCTATATATATGGACCTTATATAAGTACAATATTTGAAAGTGATTTGAAAAGGTACTATATGATATATATATTTTCCAAGTAAAGATATGGAAAGTGCCTTCTGCTTGATATCCGCTTTGTGGCCACAGCGTGGATTCATTCTATCGATATTATTCTCTCTGATTTTGGTTTTCCGGATGTAATACTCGAGTATTCCCACCGTGGCGTAACCCACGGTTTCTTTTTCTCTCGTGAATGCACAGCGAAATTGCCTGGCTGAGTCTTGCCTAGGGGTACGGATTGTTTCCTGGGGGAACCAGGCGTAACCATTGTGTATCCTGCAATCTGTGTAGGTCGCGAATAGTAGCGCAAGTGCCTGGCTGAGTCTTGCCTAGGGGTACGGATTGTTTCCTGGGGGAACCAGGCGTAACCATTGTGTATCCTGCACTCTACTAGTCATCATGGCGTAACTCGCAGGGCTGAGAAAGCTTACGGATATGGATTGTTTCCTGGGGGACCCAGGCGTAACCATTGTGTATCTGCGAACCATGGTCGGACAAAGGTTTTGGTTGGTTGTTTGTTTGGATTGTACTTTCCATATCTGTTTTTAAAGGTTTTTCAAGTATTTTCACTGGGTGTTGAAACGGGTCTACTAAGTACTTGAAGAATTCTAGCTTTGCGCCTGATCAACGCATGGCCAGAGTCTGCAAGAACGAGGATAAACTTGTTGAAACATCGAGTTATAAAAGTAGTTTCGAAAGGAAATTTATTTTGATATAATAGTATTTTATTATAAAAGTATTATTATAAAGGTATTTATTATAAAAGTATTTTTCCCAACAAAGAAATTTTGAATTAATATTTGAAATTTAAATTCTTATGGTTCTAGGTTAATTATTCGTGCCCGATACTATTCCTTGCATCTACCTTATCTGCTCAGTTTAGTTATTCACCTTGATTCTGTTTTCCAAATCTACCTTCCTTCCTTGTTGGATATATCCTTTTTAAATATTGCTTATTTGTATACTACATTGTTTAATAGAAAATTTTAGTGTTATAAATATTTTGATGTTACTAATTTAATAAAACATGTTTAAATAAAATGATTATTGATGTATCTACAGTGTTGAAGGTATCTTAAGATAAAGTAGTAAAAAAAAAAAAAAAAAAAAATTCAAATGAGTTTGGGAAAAATATTAAAGTATTAAAGAAAATTGATTTTAAGTAAAGTTTTCAAGTGAATATTTCAAGTAAAATTTATATAGTTTTAAAGTTTAATGTTTATCTTCTCTTTCAATCTATTTTCTGTCTGGTTGTTTCTACTCTCCTACCTTCTTCCTTTTCGGGGACGAAAAGTTTTGAGTGGGGGAGAGTGTAACGACTCGTAAAATTTTAATAATTTATAATGGCTTTAATTACGTGTTTAATCGAATTTTTGAGAAATTTTAAATAATAATATTGGAAATAAAAATTTAATATTTGGATTACGTCCAACTAAACATAGCAGATCTAAAATTTTCAATTTATTTTATCAAAATTTATTTAATTGTGAAATTCTATTATATTCAAGCTGGCTAATAAGTGGTGATAATAAATTTATTTTCAAGCCTGGATATTTTTCTATAGAAAATTTCTAAATCCTCTTCTGAGTGAGACGTCATTTTTCGTTTTTCCAAATTCGGACGTCTACTGCTTCATTTACCTTATATCTGACAAATTAACAGCATTTTCAGTTCCGATTATCGACTTTTGATCGGATGATCGTACCACTGATATCTGTATACCGTTGTGATTGTCTCGTCGTGCTGATCTCAATAGTATATTTATTTCTGTATTTTGAAATTCGGTACGGGGCGGAATCTGTAAAGCGAAAAACCGTATCGGTATCCGTTTTAAAACCCTTTTGTTTTCAAACTTGTGACGTGCCGCCCAAACAAAAATATAAATGTTGCTTTAATTAGTTGGCTAAAATTTTGGATGACCGTTGCTACTACATCAAAAATTTGTTTGATTAATGCCCAAATTACAGGCTGACTTTTCAGCGTTTCATTCGTTATTGATTTGTGGTCCCAACGTTTCACTAGCTTCCTTTTCCACGTTATCGAATAAGAGCCGTTTCGTTTTAATAAATTAGCTGATCACAAGGGCATGATTTTCGTGACCTTTTATTTCCTTTCGTTTTATATATATTTATTTTGCCTTTATAACTTTGTTTCACTTCGTTCTTTCGTTTGTTTATTTAGCTGATGCTCTTTTACTTTTTCATTTTCAAACACCAGCTACAAAATTTCCTTCCTAACCTCCCACTTCTTCTCCCCTCATTTTTCCCTCACACTCCATTCTTCATTTTGATTTTTCCACTCACGAGGTCTCATGCCGATCCTCAACCAAGAACCCGCTCACCTTCCACCCTAGATCCGCCTCTGGCCTCCTCTCCTTGAACCCACATCTACCTCTCAACAGCAAGCTCCAGATCCACACCCTCCCCCTTTCCTTTGCCTTCACCATCCCCACGCAGATCCGCCTCGTGCCACCCACACCACCATCTCCTCCTACCGAGTCCACCACCAACGCCACACAGAACTCGAAGTCGGCTCTTGCCACTGCCTCTCCAATGCTTTGACCCACCTCAGACCGTGCCTCCTATCATCTTCGCCCAACAACCCGAGCTCCTCCGTGCCGAGCAACGGCGGCAGCCACGCCAGCCTCTGGCCACTTCCTAGTCCCGCCAAAGCCACCAAGCCTCCCTCATTGAAGCTTCCCTCTGCCTGACACTTCCCCAGGCTGAGCCTTTTGTTTAAGGTATTTTTGTATACTAGTTTGATTTTCACGTGTAGATACAAATTGATGTTTCGTGTATGTGATTAGTTATAAAACAAACTAGAGTCTGGTATAGATTAACTTGGACTGCATAAGTTGAGATATAGGGTTTGTTTGTATATATAATTTTTTTCTTCTTTCCAGTTTGCTTTATGCGTATAAGACAAGTTTACATACTATAAGAAGTATATAAGTTATGAGTTTAGTTGTGGTTTTTTTTTTTTTTTTTTTTTTTTTAGTTTATAAAACCTGTATATATTTTTAAGTATTGGTCGGAATATTTTCTTCATTTAAAACTATATTGTTTATGTGTACATTTCAGTTAGAGCTGTGGCCTGGGTAGCTATATACGTGTTTTATTATATATTATATTAGTTTATAAAAAAAGGACAGTTTTAATAATATATGTTTATATAAATGAGCTATATATATGGTTAGGTAAAATAAATATTTTATACTATGTTCATACATTCATTTTATATACGGGTCAGTTGAGTTTTTTTTCAAATTCTTCTCTGCATTCAATCTGATTTTTGATAGACGTGTTTATATGTATTATGTAATCTTATACCTGTCGTTTAAGTAGATTTCATAATGGAGTATGCATAGACTTTTAAACTAGTCATTTACTGCTAAGTTTATATAGTTTGCATATGAAGGTTTCACACAATATTATACTCAGTCTATATATATAAGGCTATAAAGAAAATGCAAGTTCTCTATTGGTTTATAAACAAATTTACTTGGTCTGTTTTTAGCCATACGTATTTAAATAAAGTTTGTTTGCGAGAGTTATGTTTAATTATATAGGTAATATTTTTTTAAGCTATTTTGTAAGTTCACGTATAATATGGATATACTTCGTTTATATGTATGAACTTGTTTTTTTGAAAATTTTATTTTATAGAATTTTTCGGGATTAATTATTTAATTTAAACAAATATATGTTATTTTAAGTGTATGTTGATTTTAATAAAATGTAAGCTTGATTTATTTTTTATTTATATGTTGAAACACATGTAAATAAAATTTGTGATGTTTTAACTTAGGATATAAATTTCATATGTATATATATAGTTATGGGTGGTTATATAAGTTCGCTTATACCGTTTATCTTCATCGTTCCAGTTCTGATCTGATCCGTTTCATCAATTCGAACAAATCAGCTTTGATCGTTGAATTCATGCCACTTTTGCTTTGCTTTGGAATTCGTGCTTGAATTTGTAATCCAACTCATTATCGTTCGTCTCTGGCCTCGAAAGGTGAGCAATCACTCACGATTAACGTTCTTTTATTTATTAAATTTGACTTCAATTGAAACGACAATTGAAATATGCTGCTGTTGGTTGTTTTACTGTTATGACTGCTATTATCTGTATCTGTTCACTTGTGATACCTGACACCATTATCGGTTAATTATTTATGTGATAATAATACAGATTGGTTGATAATTGATTGATTGATTGATTGTCATTTAAATTGGATGTTAATTACTACTGTTAAGTGATAACTAGTTTGCTAGTTGAATTTGGGGTAGTATAGTTTACAAATTAAGACGGATTACATACGACGGACCTTGATTTATTGAAACCTGACCCCGCCATATGTAAATTTGATTAGTTAAATTTGACCCATTAATTGTCGTAGAAATTGATAAATTATACTTTAAATCCTTGAACGTAGTTTGGATTAATTGTTGTAGTATTAAACTGAAATTGAAATGGAACGACAAGTGAAAAACTGAAATGTAATAATCTTTATCTACATGACATGATAGTGTAGATTCTAGAAATAATTATACAAATAACAATGCGAATAAATACGATTATTTCGGAGTTATTGATTTACTTATTGAATTGTTATTGACCGTTGTTATTACTTGTTTATTTACTTTGACACCATCCCTGTCATCACACTGCAATTCCCTTTTGTTATGGTTGTTTTGAATTGAAATGGGTTTAAATGATAGATCCAAGCGGGTTTTATTTAATTTAAATTTGGGATTTCGGGTGGAATGCTATCCACCCGTATACATTTAGTGTATGGATTGAAATGATAATATCCGTAACATTTGACCATATGATAAGAAATATATAGTTTTATTTATGTGTAAATTCTTAAATACATGTATAAAAGGGAAAATGATAAACATAGAGTTAATTATATCTAGTTTAATCAAGATGTGATTAAATACATAAATTATGATAAATATTTATGTAAATTTTATTTCGGAAAATTTTGCAATAATATTGAACAATTAGGATTGGGAAATAAAGTTGGGTTATTTTGAAATGGTATTTAGATAATGATTTATTTATCTAAATCAAATTGAAATTTATCGAATGAGATATTTCACGTTTAATAAAATTTAAGAAATTTGGGTAAAGTGTAATTCATGATCACTAAATTGATATTGATCGAATAAGGGTGGGTTCAAGACTAGATAATAACGATGTAAGAAAAATCGAGAATCTAGATGAAACTGTCAAATTTAAATTGTTATATATAAGCTATGAACTATAGTGTAATTAAATGGTTTAGAAATTCGGATATGTATTTGGAACCAAGATAGTCGAATCGGTTATGTAGATAACTAATCGAATTAAGTGAAATTTGAGTTTGAACTAGATTGGGAATTTTATTTAGAAAACTAGATTGGGAAAAATTTGGTTAAAATGTTGAATACTTAAAATATGGAAACATATTGAAATAAAAGGGAAAATTGGGATATCAAATCCAAATTTGAGAATTATAAATTTAAGTGGGAATTTTAGGAAGATTTAACTGATAAAATGAGATTGGATTTAATTTAAATAGGAAGGTCAGGTTGATGTGAACAATTTGTTAAGTTCAGGAAATTGAAATACTGTACTGCATACCTTACTCAATATATAGATACTAGTTTGGGAAATATGATTATTCGAAGTAAAAATTGACTGTTGGGTTGAAGTATAAATTAAGTGAATGACTATAGTGTATATTTCTACCCTGTAGATAGTTCTATGGACCCTTCGAGGATGGACGTCCCAAACATCCTTTAAGTATATTGTATTTCAGTTGATATTTCATTTGAGTTGAATTTATTGATATAAGAATGTTAATCCTGACTCGAGTGTTTTGTGTTTTGCTTTACGCTCGGGTCAGACCGAGAATCCAGCATTCGAGACTCACCTTCGGAGATTGGAGCTTCATTTGGAGATCCAACTATCGTTTCAGCTTTCAGTTTTCTAGTTGACTGGTTCAGAGAAGTCATCGGCTCGTACTGAAGACCTTTCTGTATTCCAGAGATTCTGATGTATTTTATTTTAAACTCTGATGTATAGTAGCTTCATGAACTACTATTTTTCTATTCCGCTGCATTATATTACTCTGTGTCTGTGATCTGTGTTTGATTTATTTACTGTATATTTTAAGTTTTGCCAAATTAAATTAACAATCCGGTATTTTGAATTTTTCAAGTCGGACATGTACAGTTTTAGTGTCGATTTGAATGGTCCAAAATAGCGGGTCGTTACACTTATTCTCCGCGCTAGTTGACAGCACTACACCGTAGTGTTCTTGGCTAGCGTGGGTATAGAGGTGGGGCGTCACAATGGGCCATAGAAAGAAAATAATTTAAAGAAGGAAGCCCATATTCGTAATTAAATTCCCTCCCCTTACTCCCTGTATCACGTTTGTCCTACATCAAAATCTAGAACTTATATTCCCACTGCATATATTCACATTCATTTATATTTTCTTTTCTCTTATTCCATCGCTACTTGTTGTTCATCATTATTTAGTAATCATATAGTAGAATATAGGAAAACCATAAAATCATGTTGTCATACAATATATTTAAAACGGTAAAAGATTTTGATCGGTCATCCTAGTATGAGTTTACATTAGAATCCAAGTGTGCAGTTACATAACAAAAATAAACCATTTCAATTAGCAAACCACAGTTATCAGTTGGGCATGCATTAATAATTAGTGGACATTATTTTATAAAATGGTTGACCATATCATTTTTTATAAAATAATTAGCACAGAAGCATATAAATATTAACAAACGAATTGCAACATTTGCTTCTAAGAAGCATCTGTACATAACTCAAAAGAGTTAGTTATACAAAAAATCATGAATATTTTATCTTTTTTTCTATAATTCATCTCATTAGATGAACATCTTCAAACTCACCATTACACCAATACCAAAAAGAGCCAGCCCATCACCATAAACGTCCACATACCCAAATGCATCGGACCTAGGAGGGCACTCAACAGTAGCCTGAAGACCCCAATGATGAACCCCATTAGAAACAACCAAATACCCACCCTTTTGAGCATGGCTAGAAATGCACACTTCTACACACTCATACCCATGTGCCATCTCCATCACCTCTTCATAGTTCCACAGTGGCGCCTTCTTGGAAGAAGCTACAGGATCCAAAGGAACATGGCTGCACATAACTTTCTCTATCTTCTTCTTACATTCCTTTAGTGCATATCATGTAGCCATTGTAGCTGTTCTTCTCCCACCACTCAACTATGCATCAAAAACCCGGTATCGATACCCTACATCCCTTCAGGACGGTTCTTGTTTTCGTTCGGGTTCCTCTCTTTTACCAGCCTTTCAACTTTGGCTCTTTTTGGATGATCTTCCAACCATGCTAGGGCGTTGATGTCATTCATGTCAAGGATGAAACTGTACTTGGGCATAGGTGAAAAGTCTTTGTAAGTGTTTGTACCATTGTTGGGATTTTTAGTGATGAGATGATTTTGTCGCCATGTAGGTTGTAGAGACAGTGGTTGCCGATGTACAGGGCTACTGAATTTGTCAAATTCTGCGATTACGGTGTGTAATGCATTTAATGATTGATCTTTAGGGCAGAAGCCGTTAATAATGTCACTGAAGTTGATAGAGAAGGCGAGAATGTTCCAGTTAGAGATAGCTCTTTGTAGGTCTTCAAGCACATCTTTATAATTATGAATGTTTCCATCAACAACATAACCCAGACCATCTCCTTTCACCAATATAAATGCCCTGTTAAAATTCTTAAATACTATAAAAAATAGAGAATAAACATTTCACAGTTTATCGAAACACTAAAATATCGTAAAAATGGTACTTATAGTGATGAAAAAAGCAGTAGTTGAATGACAACATAAAGCAAAGGTTTTGACAGCGTAAGCCAAACAACTTTTGATGTAATTTTATAGGCCACTCACTCAATAATGTGATTGTATTCACCACCTTTATAGATCTGAACTCTATAAACTCTACCCATATTTTCTACAAAAAAATAAAAAATTAAATGTATGAATATAATTGTAGACAAATGTCGAATATTGTTGTAGACAAATGATGTGTTATTTAATAAGAAACTCCCTTTCTTATAACAGATGAAAATAGGCATTATTGATATGACATGTGACAATGTAACGCATATATGTGGCCAATTTTTACCGAGGCATTCAAAATTTTATGAAAATATAGTGTTAGTGAACTACTACAGAATATTTACATAACTACTGGAAAAAAGATTGTATAGGTCTTCGCTGCGAGATATAATGTTTAGTTTTTTCAGGTTTCCCATACACGAAACATTCAATTAGGAAATACATATATGCACTGGTACAGGACATAGTCAATCAATAGCCATAGTCTAATTTTAGAATCAAGTACCACATATTTAACTATATGAATGTAAAATGGACGCCTATATATATGGTAAGCAAGGATATTGTTCCAAAAGATAATGAAGTAGTGTAAATGCAGCCTCCTTTTACAAATCAAATAAATTAATCCAAATATTTATAGAGAATTTTGCAATAACCATGAAAATATGTTTACCATAAGTAATAGTGGCCTATCTTTCCCTTTGTTAATAAACCTTAGTATGCCAATTGTCTAGATTCCATGAAGAAGTTAATGATCAAACTATACCGTGTTAAAAAAGCCAGATGCAAAAATGAAAAATTTGATATTATATATATATATATATATATATATATATATATATATATATATATATATATATAAGAAATGAATCTACAACAACCAATGAAGCAATAGGGGAGATAGACATAGGCATTAACTTTACATATGAATAAAGACATACCTGTTCTAAAAAGGGAAAATAACACGCTGAAATTTCTCATTGCTCAAGTGAAAGACAGGAAAGTTCGACTTCAGAAATTATCCTACAATCTGCTACCGAACCATTATAATAGAAAGAGCGTTCATGTGCAAAGATTAACCTGATGCTTTGGATTTCCTTAACAAAGACCTGCCAACAGAAATCAGAAGGTAAAAAAATATTACTGCCAATTATTAAATTGAAATTAGAAGGTAAAAACCAAATATCAAAACATCAAAATAAAAAATATCAGCATTTATGTGATAAATTAAATGTCGATGACTCATTTGTGTTCCAGTTAAATTGAAAATTCAACATTCTTTTAAGTAACAAAAATTAAAGGCCAAGATCTGCATTCATCTTTCAAACAGATAGTAGGTTGGATGTAAATCATATACGTGGACCCTTGGATAAATCTCATGTCCTAACAAAGCTTATTTTTATTTTATCTCATAATGCTCGTATTTTAGTCTATGCATAAAGCGCTCATGTAAGTCTCTACTGTATTCTCTATGCAAGCAAGTTTGACACTTTAATTTGTCTACTTGGGTTAAGATGCACTACATAATCATCTTAGAACAACTCTAGTGGTATTTATTGGCAAAAAGACATTGAATGTGACTGAAAGTAGGTTGATATTACAATATGTTAAGTCATGCACCATGTCTTAATTAATGTGAAAATGAAGCAGGCGTAAGCTGCAATCATAAACACAGTGGGTATGGTCCCTTTTCTATTTTACATGTAAATATAATTTGAAAGCCTAATAAACCAATTCAACAATGTAACAACAAAATTTAGGTTTATATTTGTGGACTGCTGATTTGCTTTAGCACGTGTTGACATCATTAAGGTTTGGGAACCAATTCTAAAATGTTTATTCAAATGAATAGAGCTATGGATATATATATCTATTTGCTTTAAAAATGAATAAGCAACCGGCAAATCATGCAAGTCAAGGTTGAAGCACACATCAATGATCAAATGCAGCAAATCATATATAATATTTAACAAATAATCAAATATAAAATCATAAATTAGACTACTGCATTCCTGAACATCTCTATGCCATAACAGAACCTGATTTTCTCTTTAACTCGAACCAACCATGACTTAGCCTCAAGTGTTTGCGCATCATTGTCATTGCACTCAGATTTGCAAATTTCTTTTTTCGACTGTTTCCACACCATCTTCTAATCAATTGGCACTTCAACGCTTGAATGGATCTTTGGTCGATCCGTAGTCGTTAATCGCACCAACGATGGAGAAGACGGTGGAACGGGAACCGCACTGGACTAACTATCTGTCGTTCGTGGGAAAGGCGTTCGAAGTGATGAAGGTTGAATCAACTCGATATGGAATCAGATCTAGGTTTTTTTAATTTTAGGGGAGAATTTAATTTGGGGGAGAAGATGCCTAAAAAAATGATGGGTACGAACAAAAATGCGAAAAGAACAACACGGAAGGGCAATTTGGGTATTTCAAAAAAACACGGTTGAACCCAATTCATGGAATTCTCATTATTAGTAGTAAAGATTATAAAGTTTTTGAAATAACCCACGTAATGTGTAATTTAATCTAAAATCTAAGATATATTTGCAAATTGAGGTTAACCCATATAAGTTTGAATCATTATTTATTTGGCTACTTGTTTGTACTATGTCGACTTAATAGTGATTTCCTCATCTAAAACCAAAAAAATATATACAGATATCACAATATTATAGGAGATGAAATATAGTATGAATGCACACAACACACATACTCTCTTTCTTTTTGGCAACGAACCTTGATTTTTTTTTGCAGCTATTCATGTTCACGTTGGATTTTAATATTCATCGTTTAACATGGCTGATTCATTAGCTAATTGGATTTACATATGTTCTTCAATTCTTGTGGAATGATGAGGTACAATCATATGTTTATAAATGAATGTTAGCTGGGTAGTATAGTTCTTCAAATCAATTTTCTAAATCAGGTTATTGATTGTATTAGCCAAGAATTAGATTTAAAAAAACTCTCACTATGTATAAGGATGCGTACTTGTAGATAACACCTTTAAATGAGTGAAATCAAAGTTGCTTAAAAGCCAAGTAGCTAAGCACTAAAATAGTTTTTTGTAGAATTTATTTTCTAACCCTCTACATCCAAGACTACTTGATTTGGAAACAGATTACATTTTAACCATTTTAAACACTTAGCTTATAATAAATATATTCTTAGTATACTCTTAGGTTCATTATTCGAGCATTTACTGAATGTAAATAATTATTTTGATGTTTTGTCCATTTATTGGTAAATAAAATTGAATTTGCAACCCAAACCTTTTTTTTAACTGTAACTTTCCCAATTTGAATCATGATTCAAATCATGTTGAAGATATTAAAATTATTTATGTATTCTCCCTTCATGAAACCCGTCTCAAACTTTATAAGCCCGCCTATTTTTTTGAATGCATGTAGTTAAAAACCAAGTTAAATACGAATACATTTTGTGTGCATGTTCAGACATTGTATTTTTATTGAATTGTGCTAGATAACATTTCCAGTAATTATCATTGTTGGAACATTCGTTTTGCATGATTAGACTAACAGTCAACATAAGTATTTAAATATTATATTCATAATGTAGAATGCATTTTTTGATGTTATGGTAATGCATTTTACAAATTTACTAAGATGGTATAAAATAAAATTGTAAACATGAAATCCATAGAGTAGCATTTGAGTAGATAATGCATCTTTGGCACAGTCGTAAAGATTCAAAATTTATCCTAACCTAATAGTCATAAAAAGTTATGCCTGTTACCAAAAAAATTAAGCTAACAATGAACCATGCTATAAATTAGATCAAATATTAAACAAAAATATTATTAATGCTTTATGACCAAGAGATGTCAGACACAAAATCAGTTTTTCATATAGAATGATTTTAGTGATGAAAACTACAACTGTAAAATACCTTGAGTTTTTGAGTACTCTCGCCTTCAATTTGTTCAGCATAAAGAATCGATTTAGTCTACTTTTTATAATTTCACGAAGAATAAGAGTGGAGACCATTTTGAATTAACAAAGGTTGATCTGTAATAGAAAAAGAGTAAATGAGACTACCACACTACCGAGTAATAAACTATCAAAACCTAGACAATACTCATGTCGGATTGTATGACTAAAAGCTGTCAATTAATTTATTTAGTTTGTACTTACGTAAGCAAATGATCAAAAACTTGTTCATTATGAACAGGCAGCTTATATAAGTTTCGAATATGGAAAAGTTCACAAAGTAGATCTAAATATAATAATAATTATTATTTTATTTATGATATGACTGAGTGAACTAAGTGATACTATAAGTTACATTACCTTTTGAAATGTATGATGTATGGTATATAAGTTAAATAAATAAAATAGTTCCAAAAATGCAACCAGAAGGAGCTGACATCATGTTGGAAGAAATATTCAGTTCTGATTCACCATGTCGTTTGATGATACTGTAAAATCCAACTGCAGCTTCATATCCACCTTTTCTAGACCAAACACATTTATGCCATTAGTATATGTTAGCAAGAAGCATATGAGGTTCGATATTACAATATATCATTCAAAGGAATAAGAACTACATCAGTAAATCATATTACTGTTCCTACTAAGTATATAACTCGCTCAAATTATCTGCCGAATGCAGGAACAATGTCACTTTTATATCTAATCTGCAAAATAAAAGGCAACTTATTCAAAATATAAGAGAAAAAATAAACAAAATGATGTACAGAGTGAAGATATTTGATTGCCTGAGTATGAAGTGCATCTAAGGATAACACCACGGAATGTGAAGATGCCTATTTTTCCAGAAAGCTGAGTTGTCACCATGTTTACAGCCAGCCATTATTCATAACCAAAGTAGACCAAGTTAACGCATCATCAGCATTCTCTGTACAAATAAACTATTAGATCGTATTATCTTTAAATACTGCAAACATGCAGATTCAAACCTTATTTACTCATTTTCTATAAGTTGTTATAGTGGATGCACAAATATTACTAAAAGCCAAAACACTATGATTCCATTCATATAAAAATGGTTGTCCGTATACAATTAAGATATTCCAATTTGATAGTTACTGCAAAGTCCATGTAGACCACGAAGTGATTATCAAAAACAATATAATAAGGTGAATGTTATGGAGGATTTCAAAATTCCTGTTAATATTATTATGATTTCAGGTGATAATTGCTTGAAGGTGAATGCCACGTATTATAAACTATTTAGTTGGATGTAGTGTTAAAAAACTGAATTAGTATGAGAACATTAAGCTGGTATAAATTGCACCTACTTATGTAGCACCTCTTTAGCATCCCTATCATATTTGAGTTGCATTATTCAAAACGATACAAAATTTTGGATAAGTTTAATTTTTACTATGAACATCATCTCTGCAAAAAATGGGATTAATTTTAAAAAATTAACCTCTTGAAAATTGTAATTGAACACGAATTTTTAAAACATATATTTTAACTATTGCTTTGAAATATGGATTTCCATGTGTTAGAAATTTTCACATGAGTCCAACTTATCTTTAAGTACGAAATAAACTAATTAATAGAACCTTGCGTACACATACATATATATAATCACAATGTAGAGGAGAATAAACTGTTAATTGAAAATCCACCATGTACTTTCTCATCCATGTATTCATTACACTTGAAAGAAGAAAGGGGAGTAAAATGTGTTTTTGTAAAGTTTACAAATTTAGATAGGTCATCAGAATTTGAAACCTATATACTTTGTTCGCAGAGCTATATATTTCTAAGATGGAAAATTGAACAGTGATGTAATGTTAGCTTCTAGACGTAATTAAACTACATAACTTGGTGCCAAATCAGACAACCCCTTTTCTGAGATTGCAAATAGTCCACTACAAACATTTCATGAAAGCAGCTACCTTATTAAATTGTTTTTTAGGTACACGAATATGAACACACATAAAATAAATCCTAATAACCTTAATTTTTTGTAATAGTATAACCTTAATTTCTGTAATAGTATCGTTACGTACACATAATATTAATATCAAGTCAAACTTTCAAACCATCGACTGCTAAAAAAGGAAAGATGGCAAAAAAATACTGAATACAATGAAACTGTACCTGTGTGGAAATAATTCAAAACATGGAAACCCTTGCTTCAGAGTAGGCAAGTGGACGTGGGAACAATTCCCGAAAATGGACTTCAATGACAACTTAATCTAGAAAATGTGAGAAACTTGATGTTAAAATAGGGCATAGTAATTGCCAATGAAATTGTAGTAATGTGTAATAAAAATTGAATAGAATGGAACATGTATTGTAGGTTGGTTCTCTAACTTGTGAATCACTAAATTTGACATACATTAAACCCTAGCTTCTACGTAGGTGAGTGGAAGTGTTTAAAAATCCTCAAATGTACCTATAACAATGAGTTAATACTGAACACCAAAACACCAAACCGTACTGCATTCCCACCTCTGCATATCTGAACGTATGAAATAGGACAATTGTCTTCACATAGATAATTTGGTTATGTATTTTAAAAATAGGACAGTCGTCGTCACGTAGATAATTTGGTTTCTTTTTTCCTATTTAAGTAATAGATAGATGAAAAAAAAACAAATCATAGATTGCAGTTCAACAAAGAAGCAGTGATAATTTCCTGGTAAAGGCATACGACAACATTATATTTCAGTGCAGTAACTTGTAGATGGGTTGATAATTTATTTCATATATGGCGTTAAACCCGAAATATACGTAATTATTAGCGCTAAAACTGTGGTATAACCAAAAAACTGTTAATACTATACTGACAGTTGCAATCTGGGGAAGCTAATATTTTGAAACTGTTAGAAGTGTTTTGTAATAATGAAGAAGAAAAAGCATGACCATCTTACTACAACTGGAACAGAAATATGTTATATATAACTATTTTAAACTATTGTTATGTTCCCAAAGATACAGAAAAAATACAAAGTAAAAATTAGTTGAATTTTAAATGTTGTAATTAAATCAAAATCTGTAGGGAAAAATAGTTAAAGTGTCATTAGTTAGTAGTTATAGTAGAATCAAACATTCAGTCGTTCACAAAGTCAAGTGTTCCTATCGATGTTCTATCTCATACAAATTAGTCGAATATGGTAGGAAACAAATATAACCCAAACAATAAAACTATACCTTGAAAATTCAAAATTTCAAAGAACCAAACCCAGCAGGTCCAAATCAATCAGACTTCGCTTCTTAAAATACCAAATGATTTCAATGCATCCAACATAACCATGTGTTTATAATAAAATTAAAAGGACGCATAAATCTAAAAGTGTTATATGAAAATTTTGCAACGAAATTAAAGCAATTAGAGTTATGTATACGAACTGAATAATCCATCAATGTGAATAATTAAAAAAATCAACAAACAAATGCAATGATGGAGAAGAGAATATTCGGTATCAATTGTTCACCTATGTGGTTTCGTAATTTTCGGTCGTTGATGGCGGTTTTCAAAGAGTGAAAGTAAATTAGAGTTTTGAGTGAGAGGTTATTAGGTGGAAGAGGAGAAGAGGAAGTGGTAACCATTGCCTCTTAGTATATAGATAGATAATAGATTAGTATAATATTGTCATTTTTAAAAAGCTCACATTTTAGGAAGCTGTAAATATTGCTCAGTCTAATTAACTGTAAACTGAGTCGAACCTATTTAAGATCTATATTATTAGAGTCCTGAACTGGCTTGTTTTATCTACATAGATAGATATAGATAACAATGTGAACGATAATCGTTGAACAGATAGATAGCAAGTTATATTTATAAAGACGTGTACTCGTTTTCAGAGTAGAAGTACTAACTTGAGTACTAACTTATTAGGGGCAATTTCAAACTCAAATGATATACCGTAATAAATTTGCTACTGTTGATAATTTAAGGAGTTTTTTTTCTGGCAAAAAATTTGTACAGGACATTGAAAATGTATGGCCGTGCATTAGTGGAAATTCTTCAAATAGAGGAATTACAGGGGAGGAATTCAACTATAGGTCACCAACGTCAGTAGTGCATATAATGATAATGCGCTAAGCAACACACCATTTGAACATCAAATTATATAGAAAGGAATGTTGACATACGCACGCTCAATCTCTATATACATATACTGTACATGCACACGGACAGTGTGTGTGTGTATATATATTACCTGAGTGTACTAATGTTACCCAAGCACAGTAAGTAAAATGCTGAAATTACCTTGTGCGGAATAGTTGACAAATAGTACACCAAATCTACCTAGTTTGAAGAGCCGTCCAAACACAAATGCACCTGTTGCATACAATTCAACCACATTTCAATATTATGTTAAATAGTGAGATCTGTGTTCCAAACAGAGCAGGATGTTACAAAACACGGCACTTTGACAACTTAAATATTGGAATCATCTCCTTTTGCAATTTGTAAATGTCCTTTACTAATTGTAAAAAAATAAACATTCCTACCAGAGGAAGAAAATGAGATATCTATGCTTGCATGCATACATACATACATACATATATATGTATATATGTATATGTATATATGTATATATGTATATATGTATATATATGTGTATATATATAGATCTGTGTGTATATTTATATATATACACATATACAAAGTGATATATATATGTATGTATGTGTGCATGTGTGTATGTAAATATACACATCTGTCTATATAAATAGTATGAGGGTGACGGGGGATGGCAAAGTATTCAGCGTTGAAAACTGATTACAACGTATCTATGTAATGCAGAGTAGGTTGAATGTAATAGTAGAGGAATGAAACTGAAGTATAGGAAATTCTCAATAAACACGGTAGTTATGAAGAAATACGGTTGTGCATTGTTGTGCACGATTTGGTTTAAGCGAGAGTGGCAACGAATAAATACCTTATCTCTCTCAACAACAACAACGGAGGAGGAGGAAAAGAGAGAGATATCTCTCTCAACAACAACAACGGAGGAGGAGGAAAAGAGAGAGATCCAACTAATTTGTAAAGACAACATGGGAATAATTGTCAAATATGTTCCAAAACTATCATACAGCTGAATGTATAAAATACTGAAAAATAGATGGAAATTGTGATCCTTATGCTGACCAGTTGATCATAAATATGGAATAGGAGCAGAAAGTGCATGCATCGGCGGATATAAACATCCGCAGACGTACTGGATTTCAAATGGTAACCAAATGCACAGTGAACTTAGGTACTAAACCATGTATGAACTTAGTAAGAGCGAGTTATGTGTACAAAAAAAAATCAGACAACGCAGGTGAACAATGAAGCCATGGTAGTTTACAGGTAAATGCAAAGCAAAGCATAAATTTTCAGCCACTTTGTGTGAACCAGGCATGCAAATTATATGTCATATAAGGCTTCCAAATTAAACTGCAGGTAATTAAGACCAAAAAAATTTGATTTATCAGTAGAACCGCTAGCAATTTCACCGCAGTTGCAACTGGGGGATTGTTAAATCAGACTGAATTAGATACCCGAAAATCATGAATACTGTGACAAAATTAAGATTAGCACAGTTATATCATATTTGATAGTGTTGACCTCACTCAGAACAGCAAATGTGGTGAAGTACATATGGTGAAGAGCAGACGGAAAGCTCGGGAAAGGGACAGTAATCAAGAACGATGAGTGCTGACAGTTCAAATCAAGAAGTGCGTAACACTAACCTTGGACACCGTAATGGCGAACAGCTTTGTCAAAACTCCGGTGGGGCAAAAGCAGTGTGACCAACAACGTTGATGAAACGAACGGGTCGAAAACCGAAAGGGGGATGCGAGGCAGTGGGTGGAGTTAATGGAGGAGAGTAAGAAGGAATTTGGGAAGGAGGGGAGGTGAAGTTGTTTCGTCGAATCGGTATTTGGGGGAATTGAAGTTTGGGGAGTTGAACATAGAGAGTTGAAAACCGCTTCTTCAGAACTGCAAGTGGTTAGTTAATAGTACGGCATAAAGGGAGTAGTAATAAAGAAGGACAGGTGTCGCTGCGAAAATGCTTTGGTTTCTGTTTTCCTATTTAAGTAATAGATGGAGGCTGAAATGTACATATTGTGGCTGATAATCTATGTATTGTGTGCTAGAGAAGAAAGCATTTAATGTTGATGTACTTACATATATATATTTTCTTTTTTTTTCTTTGTTTCTTGCCTTACATTACTACGTACAAGCTACATATCTTATTTTTCCTGATTTGCTTTTATACTTATGTAAAAATATATACTTTGTATTTGGCTGAAGTGATGTTGTTATGTACAATATCAAAGACATTTTGCTTTGCTTGTTGACCATGCAGTTTTGTTTGGTGGCTGCATTTATTAACTTGGCTTCTTTTATAAGCTATTCACATATATGTTTATATTTCTGTTTCTTGTTTGTTTCAGCCATTTATTTTATTGCCTTTGTCTAAGTACTTTGCAATATAAATAAATTTCTATGTAAATGTGTTGTTAGCATTTATCCAATGTATTTGCTTGTACATAGATGTTTTTTAAAAAAAATTTGCATCTGACTGTTTCCATTTGCAAGCTCATTTACATATATAGTTTTGCTTATTTCTTTCTTTAGCCTTATACTGTGAAATATAAGTGAATTAAATATATTATTAAAATTTATCTAGGTGTTTACTTAATGTTTGCATATATATATATATATATATATATATATATATATATATATATATATATATATATATATATATTGTTTCATATTACAAGTGTGCATACTTATATTTTTATCCTTTATTTTGTCTTTGTCTTTGTTTTATTATAATATAGATAAATTCCTATTATTATTATGTTGTTATAATTTTTCTAATGTATTCATTTAATAATTTACATAGTTTATTAAGATGTTATTTGGCTTTATATTTTTATAAATTTTTTTATATATATTTCTATATCCATTTCTAACTTAAATTTTATTTCTAACTTTTAATGCTTATTGTCTTGCATATTTTCATATATATATATATATATATATATTTTATAAATATACTTTGTTATATTTTATCTTACTTATATATTTAATTCTATTTTTAACTTAAATTTTAAATTCAAATCCAATATATGCACACACACACACACATATATTATATATGAAGTTCAAATTCAAATTTATTTTCTAAGACATTTAAATTTTAAATCCCAATTCAAGTTCAATTCAAATACGTTTCTAAAAAAAATTCATAATTTAACTAACATTTTATATTAATTACCAATTAATTCACAATTTTTAGTAAAAAATGAAATTAATTATCAATTTAAAATAAATCAAAATCCGAGATCGTTACATATACTTAATCACGGATTGAAATGATAAATATCTGTATCACTTAACCATATGATAGAAGTATATACAGACGTCGTTGGTCCATATATAAATATTTTGAAATGATTTTCTATGGTTTTAGGAGAAATATAGGGTTTTAGTTAATATTGGAAATATTTTTATATATAAATATGTTTTAATGTAAAATAGATTTAATAGTAAATTTTAATTTAATAAAGTTTGATTTGATTAATAGAATATGTTTAAGTATTTTATTTTAAATAGATTTCCAATGTTTGTATATGTTAAGGAAGATAAAGTTGAATTGATTGGAATGGTATTTAATTAATAATTTCGTTTAATTAAATCAAATTCGAAACTTATTGAATTTGAAAACTTAAAATATAGTTCATAACATAACTTTGACTTTAGTGATTTAATGAATATTCAAGTTTAAAGAAATTGAAGGCAAACATAATGAATTGTAATATAAGGCTATATAAGTAATACTGAGTGGATATTTCAAGAATAAATAATAATGAAGTTAAATCAAGATCTATATAAAACTGTTAGGTTTAGTTTGAAATGTTGAAGCTTTGAAATACGGGACTTAAATAGTTAAATTGTGATTCAGATCTATATTTGAAATTGATAAAATTTGAATTTGTTCTTTAAAAGACTAAATTGAATGGAAATTGAAATTTGAGATTTAATTTAATCTGAATAGGAAAGTCGAGTTAATTTTTGAAGTGATCGGTGAAACATGAGGAAATTATAAATACTTTACTTTATAAAATTTTCAAAATCTATATATATATATCTATTTTTATATTGAATTGAAAATGATATTTTGGTTTTGAAATATAAATTAATTTGAAAGGACCACGGTGTTGTAGTGTATATTTCTACCTTGTAGATCCTTAGGGGAAGGTTATCCCAAACATCCTTTAAGTTACTTGTATTTCAGTTGATATTTCACTTGAGTTGGATTTATAGATATAAGAATGTTAATCCTGACTCGAGTGTTTTTTGTGTTTTGCTTTACGCTCGGGTCAGACTGAGTGATACAACATTTGAGACTTACCTTCGAAGTTGGAGCTTTGCTTGAAGGTCCAGCTATCTATCCTTTCAGTCATCCAGTTGATTGGTTAAGAGAAGTCATCTGCTCGTACTGGAGACTTCACTGCATCTGAGATATTCTGTTGTATTTTATTTCTAACTCTGATGTTTATATAGTAGCTTCATGAACTACTATTCATTTATTCCGCTGCGTATTATTGTACTACTCTGTATCCGTGATTCTGTGATTGATTTATTTACTGTATATGTTAAGTTTACCAAATTTAAATTAACAATCTGATATTTTGAGCAATTCAAGTCCGACTTGTGCGGATGCGAATAGTTGAAAATATCAGGCCGTTACATGGGTGATTGAATTTCCAATAAATGGTCAAGGCTAAGGAAATTCCTTCACCGAATGGGTACGCCTCTGGAGGGACACATCGAGAGCTTAATCAGCTCTCTACCAACATAAGGCCGGGTTACCTCTGTAACTAGGTAACTAATTGTCATGAGTATGCCACCCCTCGGTCTAGACCGATCTTTATCCGAGGCGTCCTACAACCAACAACCACATAAATAAATAATCTGGGCTCCATACCAGATACCACTTTTTATCCAGAAGGAAACGCACATACCCTGAGGGGCATGACCCCCATAACCTTGCTACATCTTTTCCTATTTCAACCATATCCGGTGTGTGAGGTTCAACAAAGTCTCATCCGCAAAGCTACGCTTTTTACAAAAGTCATGCTTCGATGAACAAATGATCAACACTTAGCATGCGACATTACCAAATTGAGAATATATCACTAGTAACCATCAACTACATAACCTCTAAGTTCGTATGTCTCAGAGAAGGGTGTTAAGCTAAGAAAATAAATTCTTTGCCACCAACAGAAATGTATTTGATCGAAACCAGCTTTACATCTCAAAGTGTAACATCAAACATACATCCATACAAGTCTGTTCCGGTTTCGAACGGAACCGAAGGCATTTCCTCCAATTAAGGAAAGAAGCCCTTGCAAATCCGGATATTCCCTAATCACGTCCGGACTCCCCATAACATAGGGTGATATAAATCTCTATACAGGAGCAACTTGGTGCAGAGACATTCGACAGGTCATCCTTCTGTTTTCGAAAATACCCGGCCTTCAACACCATCTTCAAATGCAATACCATTTCATCGTATCATTATTCGGAATGGGTTTTATGACATAAAGTCCTCTCCCGGCTAATCCGAAAAATGAGCGCTTATTTTAAAAATAAGTGAATTCATCTAGAATTCAAGTAAGTCACAACAAATTTCCACTTTGATCTTTTAAACAAAAGATCCATCACTAAGATTCGCAGTGGTATTCGGATAGCCATTTGAAATCCATCCCCCGGTTTATCGAAATTCAAATGCCGTTTAAAGGCCAATATTGGCAGTCAGTTATTTAACCATCAAAACCCCATTCACAACAACCATCATATTTAAATAATTTTCCCTAAATTATTTATTTCAAAATATCTTCGTAAAATATATTTTCACACTTCAACCTTTTGAAAAATGATTTCAAATCACTTTCCTCGAGCGGAATAAATTTTCAAATATTATTTATTTCCACTGAAAATTTTCCGAGTCTGAATACTTTAAAATAATTTAAATCACTTATCCAAATATATACTTGGAAAGATTTAAAATAAAAACTAATTTAAAACATTTATTTAAAATATTCGTTATGAAAATATTATACTAATATCTCATATAAAACTTTAGCCCAAAACAAATTTTAAAAATAAAATTATTAGATAGAATATAATTATTTTAAATAACCATCTTCTAAATCAAATATTGGTTAAATCTTTAAAATAATCACTTCTACAATTAACTTACTAAATATTTATTTTTGAAAATTTAAAAACAATTTAAGAAAGTAATTTCTCCAAAAACATTCTTTTTAAAACCAACTTTAGAACTTTTAATAAATATTAAAAGTTACTTTGAAAACATACTCGGCTTTCCAAGGAAAATATACTTTCCATTCTAAAATAGTCCATTTAAAACAATTAATAAATCCTTCTTCGTTTTTTTAAATTTACATCCCAAATTCGAATATTTCTACATTCCAAATTCGTAAATTTCTTTTCCACACTTTTAAATATAAACCAATATTTATTTTTAAAACAAATTACTCTTTCCTTTATAAATTCCATTTTGAATTTAAATTTCCAAATATCCACTGATATATAATTTTCAAAATTGATTTCCCAAATTTATTTTCAAACACCAAATCAAATTCCAAATTGATTTCCAAAAATTTATTTTTAACACCAAATCAAATTCCAAATTGATTTCAAAATTTACTTTCAAACACCAAATAAAATTTCTAAATTGATTTCCAAAAATTTACTTTCTTTTAAAATATATTCCTTTATTTCTCCCAAATTATTTAAAATTCGAATTTTAAATAAATTCTTCAACTTTTAAACAATATTACTCAAAATCCATTTATTTCCATTTATTAAAATCCTTTCCCAATACTTGGAATTTATTGAATATGATTTAAAAAAATCAATCTTCACCCTTTTAAATTCCTTATTTTAAATTTATCAAATTTCTAAAATTAATTTACTTAATACTTAATTTCCAAAATCCAGTTATATATTTCTGGTATCCTACGATACTAAAAATATATTCGGCCAAACCATAGCCTTCAATGATTTCAATCACCAATATAGTCATTCACATATTATCAGTAAGTCACATCACAACATATGAAATAAATTCAAACAATTTGAGGAATCCAGTTGGATCCCTCCAACCTGTTTCCCTGCATCCATAGATGTTAGCACAATATAAAATACCAATTCCACTTTGAGGTGGAATATCGCGGTATATGGGATTATATCATATCATCCTCTATTATGTGGCGCATAGGGTCTCATCCACTATATAATGCGGGAAATCAATCACTCCAATATATATATATATATATATATATATAATATCACCCAACAGATAAATTATCAAATTCATCCAAGCACATCCGAATTTTAAATTTATTCATTTAAATCAACTAAGCAACCAATTGAGTGAGAATATCTCACCTTTGTTATGCATGCAACCCATTTCCATCACGACTTGTTTACTTCACGTTCTTGACCTTGTATAAACATTAGATGATTTTTATTAATATTCTAACAAATCGAATAATTAAATTTCCATTTGATAATTTTAATTAACCAGTTATTTTATTTTAAACTAATACTTTTAATTTTTAAACCAATTCCTTTTTAATAAATTTATTTAACTAAAAATTTAAATTTAAAACTAAGACTTTGGTGGGTTTACTCATTAAGGATAGGGTCAATAGTACCATAGAATGAGTTGAGTGTATATATATGAGAGCGTACTTGTTATTTTCTTATATAATGATTTTAAAAATGGTTTTAAAAATGAATTTTATATAAGTTTATATTTTGATATATAAAGAAATAATTTTTCTAATTATTATAAATATTAAGGTAATTGGTTGTTGAATCATTGGAATTAAATAAAATAATAGGAAATTAAGTGGTAATAGAAATACAACCAAATAAGAATTGGATAATACGAACTATACAAATAAGTTAAGCTAGAAATGGATTCAAACTAGAAAATAAAATCCTGAAATTTGTAAGAGTGTTTCAGAATGCTGAATTAAGTTACCCTGATTTTATTTTCCTATAAATTACGAGATGATATATAGTGAATTGGTTTCCAGATATGATAATCTTGGTTATTATCATAAATAGTTGTTGTGTTTAATAATGAAATGTTTGTTAATGATTAAGCAAAATGAAATGTTTTAGGGAAGTAAACATTTAGGTAAGTAAACAAAAAATGTGATAACCTGGATTTTTGAATATCTGTTAATTGGTAATTAACAAGATTAAATTTATTAAATATAGATTTGTATGTTAAACAATAGCATTCTAATAAGTATCTGATATATATATATATATAAAGATTGGAAACTATAGTATAAAAGAGAATTTATATAAGTATGACGTGATCTAGGATTTTTCATGATTATATATATATATATATATATATATATGTATATATATATATAAATGATTTTATGAGAATGATTTTGGAAAAAGGTTTTAGAACCTATGGATTTTGGAAAGGCTTTTGATTTATGGGAAAAATCAAATTTTGGGAATTTGGAAAGCCAAGTTTGAAACTATCGATTTGTGATATCGATTTTGTGTAAAGGAGATTTATGTGAATCATAAAGAGTATGATTTGAAAGATACTATATGTTTATAGTATAAAATGTTTTGAGATTGGCTCTAGAGAAAAAGGCGCTCCCATTGAAATGAACTTCATAGGAGATCCATGGGGTGGTTCTGCCTTGAGCCCTAAAGGGGAGGCTCTGAATTGGATCCTGGGAGGAAGTCCGGACTAATTGAAGTTCCTGAGGATTATGTGTGTGGGTAGCGAAAGTCGAGGGCGCTGATGCCTACAGAGACATTTGGATTATGCTGTGATGACAGTGTAACTCGATGTCACTACGATCTACCGCGGACCATAGCGGAAGTTGTGTGGCCGTGAGAGCCAACGATCTACGTTTGATTTTGCAGTGATGGCAACGTAACATTAGTAGACTGCGATCTATGAAGACGTAGCGAAAGTCGTGAGGCCGTGAGGGCCTATAGGCTACATTGGGACTCGACTGATGTAGTCTGCGATCTATGTAGGAGTGGGGAAGTTTCATTTGGAAGCGAAATTCGAAGGCGCTGATGCCTGTAGTTACATGGATTTTTGCCATGATGGCGACGTAACCCTGGATGTAGCTGCGATTTGTGGCGGGTTCCATGGCATAATCGAGGGGCGCGGAGTGCCTACAGGTATCTATGGATTTTGCCCGGACGGCAACGTAACCATCGGGTTAACTGCGACCATGGAGGGGGTGATCATTTGCAGATCATTCTCGCCAAAGATGTTTCCTCTATTTATTTCAAAGATGTAAATAAAATTCAAGATAAAATATCCACACTTTTAATATATATATATATATATATATATATATATATATATCTTTGATAAAATATCCTCTATATATATGTATATCTTCTATATATATATTATCTTGAATTAAATAGCGAAATATTTTATTCATCTATCCAGAGATTTATTTTCATATATCCACACTTTTACACCTTTGGCGAAAATGCTCTGTAAAAGTGTGGATATATATATATATATATATATATATATATATATATATATATATATATCCACACTTTTACAAATTTTCATATATTCTACTATCCAGGGCATATATTTACATATATATATTTACACACACACACATATATATATATATATATTTGTATATGTATTCATTTAAAATTTTCAAAATTATACAATTTGCATATATCTTTATATATATATATTATCTTGAATTAAATAGTGAAATATATTATTTATTTTTCTAGAGATTTATTTTTTCCAACATTTATTATAGTTTCCAATCTCTATTTATATATATTCAGATACTTATCAGAATTTTATTTGTTTAACATACAAATCATTATTTAATAAATTTAATCCTTTTAATTACCAATTAATAGATGTTCAAAAATCTGGTGATCGCACAATTTGATAATTTCACACACACACACTAAAATATATATATATATATATATATATATATATATATATATATATATATATATATATATATATATATATATATCAAAGTCACTTTACTATTATTTATTTTTGAAATATTTACTTAATCATTTCAATAACATTTAAATAAACTTCAAATTTCAAATTTAAATAAACTAAATATCCCATTTCAATTTATGTAAATTTTGAAATGCACATTTTATTACCTTAAACCAAAATCAGGATATAAAATCATATACCTTAAAATCTCAATTTCACTAAGTTTCAAATTGATTTAATTTAATAAAATTCTTAATTAAATACAATTTCAATAATTTCAAATTTATCTTCCCAACCTCAACTTATAAAAATCATTACAAAATCTATTTTAAAATATAATTTTTAAATAAATGCATAAACATATTATTAAATTTATTTATATATTAAATCTATTGATATAGTTTAAAAATAGTAAAATTATAAATAAATTCTCAAAATTTATAATTTCAAAATTAACTTATAATTACATAATTTACAAAACATAAAATTTTAAAATCTAAATTTTAAAACTTTTATAAATATACATTTATATATAATATCTTAAAATCAGTATTTATTAAAACCATATATTTCTTTCCAAAACCATAGAAATCATTTTCAAAATATTTATATATAGACCAACGGTGTCTGTATATAATTTTCTATCCTATGCTCAAGTGATACGGATATTTATCATTACAATCCGCAATTTAAACATATATATGGGTATATATCATTTCAACCTGCAATCCCAAATTCAATTCAATGAAATCGCTTGGGTTTATCATTTCAACCCATAACTATTTTTTTCTACTCTACAAGATCGTTCGGGTATGTACCATTTCAACCCACAGGAAATTCCATACTAACAGGGAACTTGGAGAGTGATAACAGATATGATAATAATGTAACAAGCATATATCATCAATATAAATGACAAATAACAGTGTCAGATGTCACAGGTGAACAGATACAGATAATAGCATATAAATATATATATATATATATATAGCACTGTAAATAACTAACAACAGCATATTTCAATTGTCGTTTCAATTGAAATCAAATTTAATAAATATAAGAACGTTAATCGTGAGTGATTGCTCACCTTTCGAGGCTAAAGGGGATAGAAAATGAAGTTGAGTTACGGAATGCATGCACGACTTCCAAAGCAAAGTTAGATGGAGACGATTCGACAAACAAAGCGATAGATAGAAGCGATGGGAATAAATCAAATTAGCTTTATATAAACTGAACAATATATATATATATATATATATATTATTAATTTCCTTAGAACAAATATTCAAATTTAAGTACATATTTAAAATGACATATTACATTTAATAACTCAACAACTTATATAATCACAAAATCTGTATATATATGATATATTACAAAACCCACAATTTGCTTAAAACACATAGATTTAAAAAGGTAGAACACCTATTTATATTCAAACATCAAAAGCAACTATGCTAATGGAATTATAGTTTATACTTAAACTTGCATACTTACAAAAAAAAGTCAATCATTCTGAAAATCAGTATAACTTAATTATATGTGGACTCGGCCTTTATAACTAATATAAGCCTTAATATTTTATGCTAGCACTTTCACAGCAAAAAAGAAGGTAACCTTACATTGTGTGTGTGTGTGTGTGTCTATATATATGAACATCTATACAATCTAACCTATTCAAAATCTTATATGGACTTTGTATTTATAACCAACATATAATATATTACTAATATATATTAGATATAAGTGTAAACTGATGTAACTGTAAATATAGGAAAATAAACTCAAGTATTATGAATCCAATATATTTTATATTTTAACATCAATGTTTTAACTAAGGCAAAAAGTGTCTAGTGTAGAAATATTGAAACAAAAAGTATTGAACACGTATTCCTTTCAAATGTATTCATATTTTTAAAACACAAATTAAAATAAACTGTCTATATATTTATATCCTTCGTATTCATATGCCTTAATCAAGACTAGAACTGTAACTTACATATATAATATACTTATGGAATATAACACACATAAGCTAACTATATGAAATCTATATAAAATTAATCATTATAATATATATGTACAGGCGATGTATAACTTGCAAACCGAAGTTGCAGTTTACATATACTAAACTAATATATATATGTGTGTGTGTGTGTGTGTGTAACCTGTACATAAATCGCACACTAGAAAATTTATATATATATTTAACAACTTTATATATATATATACAACTCAAGCATAATGAACTTATACATATAAGTGGACAAATATAAACATATATATAATTTAAAACTCATACACACTTTAAAATCAAAATCTATATCTAAATTGTAACTATTATAAACTAATATACTATAAACATGTCAATATAACTATAACCAATATATATAGACTTCCAAAACTTAAAATATATATGCGTACGCATGCAAAAATGTGCTGTTCTCATCCAAACTAGGCGCATGCAGGTAGAAGGATTGAGTTCAGTGGTCAATGTGCAGCGCAAGGAAGAATGGGAAGGCTGGGTTAAGGAAGAAGGCAGTGGGGCTCGGTCTGGCTTCTGTGCGGTTTGTGTGGTTTAAAGGGGAGGTTAGGAAGGGGGTCCACATCGTAGTTAACCTGAAGGTGGATGCGGCATCGGATCTGACCTAAAAGGTTTGTAAACTTGCGTCATGACGGGGAGGTCGGGCCAGAGAGACACGGTGAGATGGCGGAGGTTGGATTGCGCCGAGGGCTGGCCAGCTAAGGGAGTCGAAGTGGGTTAGTGGTTCACTCAATAGGAATGGTGATAGGGCAAGCTTCGGCTGCACTAGAGGGGTTGCATGGGATAATAGTAGGAATGGTCTTCGGTGTTTAGGCAATTAGAAGAAGAAAGGGGTAGATCTAAATTTAAAGCTACAGGGGAAAAGCTTTATATATTTTCCAACTAAACAAGGAAGGAAGAGACAAAGACTATAAAAGGGTAAAAGTTTTGAAAAAATATATAAAAGTAATTGTAGTGGTCAGCCTCCTTGATTCAGCAAAGGTTATTAAAACAATTTACCGCTTGTTTGGACAACACATTTCAGATTTGAAAATAGAAAAGAAAAGTATAAAGTCAAAATTTTGGTACCGCTACAACGAGCTATTTTATCGTGACCGTCGTGTACTGAATCTCAAAATACAGAAGTGAATATACTGTAGAGATCAGCATGACGGGATGATCTAAACGGTACATTGATTCAGTGATACGACCATCCAATCAAAAGTCGATAGTCGGTACCGAAAATGCTGCTAAAACGTCGAAATTAAGATAAACGGGGAAATAGCAGTCGAAATTTGACGAAATGAAGTATGATGTCTCACTCAGAAAATGATTTACAAATTTATTGTATAAAAATATTCAGGTTTGGAAAACATTTTATTATCATCAAATATTAACTGATTTAAATTTAAATAAAATTACACAAGAAAATAAACTTACATCGTATCTGATGAAAATTTACCATTGCTATGTTCAAATAGACGTATTCAAAATATAAAATTTTCATTTATAAATTTAATTATCTAAAATTTCACAAAATTTCCAATCAATTACATTATTAAAACTATTAAAATTAATAGGTCGTTACACTCTCCCCAACTCAAAACTTTTCATCCCTGAAAAAGGAACGGGGTAGGAGAATATGAACAACCAGAAAGAAAAGATAGATTGAAATACCAAATACATAAATTAATTTTAAACCATATAGACTTCGTTTATTTTATAATTGGTTTATATCCAATTAATTGATTCCTACTCATTTTTAATAAATCAACTTTATTATGTTCACATTTGATTAATTTCATTTCCACGTATTTTTATTCAATTTATTTGTTTCAAATTTATTTACATTTATTGCAAAAAATTCACAACAAAATTTGTTTTATTTTACTCATCTATTAAATCTATTTGATCAACCATAGTTAATTCCACCTCAATATTTAACTTCAACTATTAAAAATCATATAGATTTCAATTTTAAATAAATTAATATTCAATAATTTGGTTTAATCTATTTTATTCAACTAATAGATAATCATTCAATTTAAAATTGAACATTCCTTCAAGCAACTTCATTTTTAAATCAATACATTTATTTAATCCATTTGTCTTCAACTAAGTTGATTCCACTAAAATTCAAGTTCACTAGTCTTGAGTTCATATTTATTTGCTTAAATGGTCCTTTGTTTTATTTATTTAATTTATTTCACTTAACATATTTTGCAACATATATAAGATGTATGCATTTTATAACCATATATTATTCAACAAACAAATTTTCCTTTTTATTATCTAAATTATTATCACTAATTTCCCTAAATAAAGTGTGACGCCCCACCTCTATACCCACGCTAGCCAAGGACACTACAGGGTAATGCCGTCAACTAACATGGAGAATAAGGCTGGTTGGGAGGGACCATCTATAGCCTTGCTCTAACTATCTATTGAATATGTCGACAATAGACATACCAAGCAAGTCAACATACCCAATGAATACTTAAAACAAAACCATAGGTGGTTGAAGGATCTATCAGAACATAATATAACAACTCAAATGTAATATACATCACAGAACAGTAGATCATCACATACACATATATTGGTACATAACAGAGTTTACAAAATAATACATGCCAAGTGGTATAGCAAACCACAATATACAGACAAGTCAAAAGAATACATATCAGAGTTACAACAAAATAGGACTACACAAAAAGCTATGACAAAAAGAAGCTAGCGGAGTAGTCCATGCGGAAGCAAAAGAGGCTAAGCCCAAAAGCACCTAACCTGAAACATCTCGGTCTGACCCGGGTATAAAATACACGGGGCAGTCTAGCTAAACAAATCAGTTAGATAAACTAAACAACAATAAACCTGCAAGGTTACAAGGTATAGCAAATATCTCTAAAAGAGATAACGGAGTCATCTAACAAAAGATGAATCATAACAAAACAAGCCTCATATCATCGGCAACTCAGAGAAACAAAGGATAAGAATATCCCAAAACAAGCCATAAAGGCAAATAACAAATACCAATGAAGGTAACACAAGTTCCACAAGGTAATCGCTACATATCATGCGGCTCAAAAAGACCAACACTGAAGGGCGATACCTAGGGAATATACATATCAATGAAACATCAGGAAATTATAATTGCAACAAACCCAAATATCTCATGAGCGGTGGTGAAGAAACCACTCCAATATCTATCGAGCAGTGGTGAAGAAACCCTCACCACTCCAATATCTCTCGAGCAGTGGTGAAGAAACCACTCCAATATCTCTCGAGCGGTGGTGAAGGAAAAACCACTCCGAAAGCAATACTAAAGGTAACCGACAACCCCAAATATCTCTCGAGCCGGGGCAAAGGACCAACTCCAAAAGCGATATTAAAGGCAACAAGCCAGAAGGAGACAGTCCGAAGACACTATCCCAAGGCAAATTGTGTCACAAACTCCCAGAAAGAAATCCGAAAAGTGGTAACGTGAGTCCCATAACCACTCGTTCGCACTAAACGGTTTACTATCCGTTAGTTAATTTCACACTCAAAGCAGTACAAAGTTCACCTCATCTCATCGGTAAACCAGACACAAAGGTCAAAACTTTCAAACGAATAGATTGGGAATTAACTGAGAAGATGAACGCACGTGTTCATTGCACGCGTTTTATCTAATCATTTGATTCTCCTCCCACTTCGCTCGGAGTGCGAAATTGTGTGTGTGTTTTAAATAGAATTTATAAATTAGAGAAGGAAACTTTTAATATGATTTGAAGGGATTATTTATGAAAACCCGTGAATGAATTCAAAAAGGAATCATCAAGGTCAAATATGCATAAACAACTAATTAGAATTAATATGCATAGATCAAATTTGGAAAACTAAGCGAACAAGGCAATTTGGCAAAAACAGCATATTCAGACGTTTGAAAGAAGGGATTCAGACGTCTGAATCTGGAATTCAATTTCTTTTTCAAAAGAGAATTCAGACGTCTGAACCCAAATTTTCAGACGTCTGAAATAGACAATACTCGGCCTATTTCCTTTCTGGTTGAAAATTAGCCAATTCAAACGTCTGGAATATAATTTCAGACGTCTGAATCTGGGGATGAAAATGTTCCCCAGAACAATATTCAGACGTCTGAAATAAGGGTTTCAGACGTCTGAAACTCAATGTTCAGGCATTTCCTGAACCTAGGCCATTATGGCCAAACAAATCGAAAGCAATCGGATGCGTGTTGATTATGGGCTTACGTCAAACGACTACCCAACCTTAACGACACACCCGAACACTCCGAACAACATAAACATCAACCATAAAAGGTTTTACATATGTTTGGCTTCAAAAATCATAATTTGGCAATTTCACCGAATCAAACCAAATCGAAAGCAAATGAACATATGAACAATTGTTAGGAATTCATACCTAACATCAATGATATCAAAAGAAGTAGATGTGAGTTCAAAACTCACCTTTTAATTCAAAAACAAAGAAGAAGGAGTTCAATTTGCAAGGAGAAGACCAACTAATCACCACTTCAACTCAACTAGCTTCAATCTAAGAATAAAACAAGTATTTTCCTAAGTTTAGGTTTTGGAAATTTCTGAGATTGAAGAGAGAAAGAGATAGAGAAGATGAAGAAGAGGCTTACCACAAGATTCACTTTGATTTTGGAGCAAGAATCAAGTTTACAAGAAGAAACTAGGGTTTGCAATTTCTATTTCCTCTTCCCTTCCACCATTATCGGTTGGAGCTTGAGTTTGAGGAGTGGAAATAAGTGAATGAAGAGGAGAGGGCTGAGTTAGAGGTTTTAGTTAGCTAGTGGGCTGAACCCAAACCCAAAACCCAAATAGAAAAAGTAGCAAAATTCAACTTACTCCAAACATATCAAAGCTTATACTCAAAAAGATCGCAAATGACGTTTTGAAATCAATGGAAGTGGTCTTGAGACCCAATTCGACCATTTGCAGAAAGTAACATTTCGGACTATAATCCAACGAACGACGTTATATTTAAATAAAATATTTAAATATGCACCCGATATATATGCGGGTTGTTACGGACTCCCCTCCTTAAATAAATTACGTCCTCGCTATTCTTAAGAAGAAAATAAAGAGTAACAACCCAAAAACATATTAACACATAAGAATAACAGAATAAGAAGTTCACCATAAAGTGCACGAAAGGATAAGCCCTAACTTGTTTGCTCAGAGAATTCTAAGGATTCCTAAGATCAAAATAGTTCGGAACACCGACATGGTGCAACAATACGTCAAATGAACCAAAGCTCAACAAAATGAAGTACAACAAAACGTCCGATGAACTTGGTAAAAAGATCATTCCATTCGGTCATCAACAAAGAAACAACCACTTGTTGCTTACAATTAAATGCATTGGCAACACGATCCCCCTTTCAGGAATAAAAAGAATGAGAGTATCAGAAAAGAGTTCTTTTAAATAATCAACTTTCCCGAAAAGCTAAAACTTTCAAAATCATAATTATCTTTATGCAATTATTTTTCTAGAAAAATTTTCTTATTTCAAATCAATTCACTGTGTCGGATTGTCTCATCAAAGCGTTTAGGAGATTCCTATCGATAACGTTGATCAAGCGCATCGACCAGAATTCTTAAAGCACTTAATGAGCAATACAATCACAAAACAATCTTCTATATGATAAACATATTTCTAAAAACTTTTAAAAATTCTCTTTGTTTGTTTTAAGAACAAAAATCCCATTTATACTTGTAAATAAATCTTATTAAAAAGATTTGCAAGAATTTTAAATTGCTAATTTCCATCCAAAACCAATAAATGCTAAAAATGGAATCATCGAGATATTCACAAAATACTCGATTCATAAAATGTACAAAATGAGCTAAATAAACTAAATGACATAACAAATCATTACTAATAATCACAACGAGTGCGGAATGCGGTAAGTGGAGTGCTAACTTCCGTAGCCAAATCAAAACCGGTGGCAAGGTCGAACTGAAAAGACCTTAATACCACTCAAAGAATTGCTTAGGTGATAATCCTAAGACAAGACCAAAATACCAGAAAATTCTCAAACTACCAGGATGAGAGAAACAACACTTTCCTCATCATGAGGGATTAAAGAAATAAAATGATGCCATCAAATTGGAATTCGAATCACAAAGAAAAGTAAAACCTACCAAAATAGATGGAGACATACCTTATCCCCGAGAAGAACCTCCAGAAGCACCTGTTACATTTAACTTGGCAGATGGAGAATTATTCGAAGCAATGGGACAAGTGGAACTACGATGGCCTTCCTTCTTGCAATAGCCGCATAAGTGAGGCTTAGGACAAGCTCGAATCATATGATCAGGAGAATCGCAATTGAAACACTTTCGAATGGAAGGTGTTCCAACAGGCTGAGACTGAGAATCGGATTCAACGGGCTTTTTCTTCTTGGAAGGGAAAAATTCCCGCTCATCCAATGGAGACCGCTTTTTGTTAGGGTTCTTGCGAACCTCAACATCATCACCAATATCACACTCCTTCTCGACGGTCTCGAGATGAAGTGCAGAATCTGCCAACTCCTCAAAAGAAAGCTTAAGTTGGAGCAACAAGGACTTCTTAAGATATTTCTTAAGACCAGAGACAAACTTCAGATTCTTCTTATAAGAAGTGCTAATGAATTCAAGACCATACTTAGATAAAGCCTCGAATGATGCAACATACTCAGAAACAGAAGACTTCCCTTGCTTCAACTCAAGAAAGCGACGGGTCAATAAAACTTTTTCAGATTCGGGAACAAACTTGAGTTCAAATCGCTCCCGAAACTGAGTCCAAGAAAGAGTAGACTCATCAATCTCGGCTACAAGAAGCTCATACCAATCAAGGATGCGCTCTTGTAATAAGCTAGAAGTTACAAGAACTCTATCATGATCAGAAAGATCCATGCGAGAGAAAATACGCTCGCACGTGCGAAACCAAGCTTGGACTTCAAGAACAGAATCGGAGCCTTTAAACGGCTTTCGTCCAAGATGAGCAAAATCACTGCACTGACGTGCAAAGGCAGACTTGCGAGGTGGAGAAACTCGAGGAGGAACTGGAGGCTGAGTGCTCCTAAACAACTCCAAAAACTGATCGGCAGACATATAAACGCCGTCCGGATGTGAGCCACTGGATTGCCCAACACCCGAGCGTCGTCTCCTGCCTCTTCCAGCCATACGCTGAAAGCAAGATAAGAACAAGATTATTCACAAGGTAAATAATCCAAGATGGAATACTACGGAATAAAATGCATTCCTAGACGTATTCCCACATTCTATATAACCATGATAGCAGAAGGAATAGAAGGCACGATGATTCAAAAATTTGTATCACTTATACACTTTGATGTACCGTAATATGTGCATCTATTCTGTGTTTATCATATTTTGCCCTGAACTCAGCTCTAATACCACGCTGTGACGCCTACCTCTATACCCAAGCTAGCCAAGGACACTACAGGGTAATGCCATCAACTAACACGGAGAATTAGGCTGGTTGGGAGCGACCATCTATAGCCTTGCTCTAACTATCTATTGAATACGTCGACAATAGACATACAAAGCAAGTCAACATACCCAATGAAAACTTAAAACAAAACCATAGGTGGTTGAAGGATCTATCAGAACATAATATAACAACTCAAATGTAATATACATCACAGAACAGTAGATCATCATATACACATATATTGGTACATAACAGAGTTTACAAAATAATACATGTCAAGTGGTATAGCAAACCACAATATACAGACAAGTCAAAAGAATACATATCAGAGTTACAACAAAATAGGACTACACAAAAAGCTATGACAAAAAGAAGCTAGCGGAGTAGTCCATGCGGAAGCAAAATAGGCTAAGTCCAAAAGCACCTAACCTGAAACATCTCGGTCTGACTCGAGTATAAAATACACGGATCAGTCTAGCTAAACAAATCAGTTAGATAAACTGAACAACAATAAACCTGCAAGGTTACAAGGTATAATAATTATCTCTAAAAGAGATAACGCAGTCATCTAACAAAAGATGAATCATAACAAAACAAGCCTCATATCATCGGCAACTCAGAGAAACAAAGGATAAGAATATCCCAAAACAAGCCATAAAGGCAAATAACAAATACCAATGAAGGTAACACAAGTTCCACAAGGTAATCGCTACATATCATGCGGATCAAAAAGACCAACACCGAAGGGCGATACCTAGGGAATATACATATCAATGAAACATCAGGAAATTATAATTGCAACAAACCCAAATATCTCATGAGCGGTGGTGAAGAAACCACTCCAATATCTCTCGAGCGGTGATGAAGAAACCACTCCAATATCTCTCGAGCGGTGGTGAAGGAAAAACCACTCCGAAAGCAATACTAAAGGTAACCGACAACCCCAAATATCTCTCGAGCCGGGGCAAAGGACCAACTCCAAAAGCGATATTAAAGGCAATAAGCCAGAAGGAGACAGTCCGAAGACACTATCCCAAGGCAACATGTGTTACAAACTCCCAGAAAGGAATCCGAAAAGTGGTAACATGAGTCCCATAACCACTCGTTCGCACTAAACGGTTTACTATCTGTTAGTTAATTTCACACTCAAAGCAGTACAAAGTTCACCTCATCTCATCGGTAAACCAGACACAAAGGTCAAAACGTTCAAACGAATAGATTGGGAATTAACTGAGAAGATGAACACACGTGTTCATTGCACGCGTTTTATCTAATCATTTGATTCTCCTCCCACTTCGCTCGGAGTGCGAAATTGTGTGTGTGTTTTAAATAGAATTTATAAATTGGAGAAGGAAACTTTTAATATGATTTGAAAGGATTAGTTATGAAAACCCATGAATGAATTCAAAAAGGAATCATCAAGGTCAAATATGCATAAACAACTAATTAGAATTAATATGCATCGATCAAATTTGGAAAACTAAGCGAACAAGGCAATTTGGCAAAAACAGCATATTCAGACGTTTGAAAGAAGGGATTCAGACGTCTGAATCTGGAATTCAATTTCTTTTTCAAAAGAGAATTCAGACGTCTGAACCCAAATTTTCAGACGTTTGAAATAGGAAATATTCGGCGTATTTCCTTTTTGGTTGAAAATTAGCCAATTCAGACGTCTGGAATATAATTCAGACCTCTGAATCTGGGGATGAAAATGTTCCCCAGAACAATATTCAGACGTCTGAAATAAGGGTTTCAGACGTCTGAAACTCAATGTTCAGGCATTTCCTGAACCTAGGCCATTTTGGCCAAACAAATCGAAAGCAATCGGATGTGTGTTGATTATGGGCTTACGTCAAACGACTACCCAACCTTAACGACACACCCAAACACTCCGAACAACATAAACATCAACCATAAAAGGTTTTACATAGATTTGGCTTCAAAAATCATAATTTGGCAATTTCACCGAATCAAACCATATCGAAAGCAAATTAACATATGAACAATTGTTAGGAATTCATACCTAACATAATGACATCAAAAGAAGTAGATGTGAGTTCAAAACTCACCTTTTAATTCAAAAACAAAGAAGAAGGATTTCAATTTGCAAGGAGAAGACCAACTAATCTCCACTTTAACTCAACTAGCTTCAATCTAAGAATAAAACAAGTATTTTCCTAAGTTTATGTTTAGGAAATTTCTGAGATTGAAGAGAGAAAGAGATAGAGAAGATGAAGAAGAGGCTTACCACAAGATTCACTTTGATTTTGGAGCAAGAATCAAGTTTACAAGAAGAAACTAGGGTTTGCAATTTCTGTTTCCTCTTCCCTTCCACCATTATCAGTTGGAGCTTGAGTTTGAGGAGTGGAAATGAGTGAATGAAGAGGAGAGGGCTGAGTTAGAGTTTTTAGTTAGCTAGTGGGCTGAACCCAAACCCAAAACCCAAATAGAAAAAGTACCAAAATTCAACTTACTCCATACATATCAAAGCTTATACTCAAAAAGATCGCAAACGACGTTTTGAACTCAATGGAAGTGGTCTTGAGACCCAATTCGACCGTTTGCAGAAAGTAACAATTCGGACTATAATCCGGCGAACGACGTTATATTTAAATAAAATATTTAAATATACACCCAATAAATATGCGGGTTGTTACATAAAGTATCATTTGTGATATCCTATTATTTATATCATATATTATCCAGTCACATTCTAATTACATTTTTTTTTTCGGTAAGTTGTATTAATGTTCTAAGCATAATCGAACACTATACAAATTTTCTCTTATTTACAACATTTATATTAAGCCAGATTTTGGTTTGAACAATTTATTACTTAAGTTTTCTTCTTGTACAACCTATCATATCCTAACATTTAACTTTCTGAATAATTTAGGCAAGTTATATATATTAGAATGCAATTTAGTATTATACAAATAAGTTTGTTCAAATTCATTATTTTAGGTTCGTTTAATTCCATTTATCACTTTAGATGTTCTAATTATTCAAATACTTCAATTTATTTCAATAATTGATACAATTTCTTAACATAAAACTTAAATTTAAATTTCTGGTTTCACTTTGAACTATTTTTCAAATAAATATATACATATATATTATATAAATTAAATAATATTTAAGAATTTCAAATCAAATCCATTTTCCAAAACCAAAGTGTAGCAAAGCTACTAACTCATATCTCCACTTTCAAATAATATATTCCACAACTTTAAAAAACAAAATTTTGAAAATACCGTAAGTTTAAATTCTCAAATTCTTAATTTAAATTCATTCATTTTCAAATCCAATTCATAAACTATGTTTTATAGATTCATTTATTTATATCATATTGCCATAGTCAATGGTTTATAAAATAAAAAATGATAATAAAATATTATCATTTCTAACAACCACTTTAGTTAACTATTTAATTTTAGAAAAATTTGTACTTATATATACATGTAATATAGTCATAAAAATTTATTTGATTTACTAAATTTGAATACAATATTATGTAAGTTTGCTCTGTTCAAGTGTTTTGGAATTCCTACCGATATGTTGATCAAACGAATCAATCGAAACCCAAAATTAAAACTTAACAACTCAAACAACACAATATATAAAACATTTTTATATTAACTACAAAATACACTCCCTTACCCGATGATACAAGAATGGATAAAGATCCATATACAGAGGAATCTTAATCAAAGAGAATTCTGACTAATAGGATAGACTCGAAAGGAAGGTAAAATAATTCAATTACAAAAGAGGAAAGATGGATAGACTTTTGTAAATCGCGAGTTATGTTAACTTAGTCAACCGTGACTCAAGAATAAAATTGATGTAGAATAAGATTGATTGTAAGAGAATTACCATGGTCGTTTACTGTAGAAAAATTTGGGCATAGCAAAAGATAGCAGCATCGTAAACCAAGGGTATAGAAATATCCAATAAATCAATGCTCGTTGTAAAGGAGTTTCACCCCTTTACAAATCATTCTAAGATTAGCGGAACTGCCGATTCATTATAGATATCAATCGAAGTGGAGTTATGGGATACTCCAGAATTAAGAAAACATGAATAGGGGGAGATAGGAATGGATTTCAGAACAAGGAATGTTCTAAAATTCAAAGGACGTCTTAATCAAAGAGGAAGGAACTCAAGCTTGAACGAAGGTGATTTTGTAATTAATTTACCATATATGTAAAGTTTTGCCTAAAACCAGATCTCTGATACCACATGTAACGACCCGATATTTCATGTCATTCGCATCCGCACATGTCGGACTTGAATTGCTCAAAATATTAGATTATTAATTTAAATTTGGCAAAACATATACAGTAAATAAATAAATCAAAGAATCATAGACACGGAGTATTACAATAATAAGCAGCGGAAACAAATGAATAGTAGTTCGTGTAGCTAATATATATATATAACATAGTTAAAACAAGATACAACAGAAATCTCGAATACAATAGTCAAATAACAAAATATGAATACATCACTAGAATCAACTGAATGACTGAAAGCTAAATCGATAGTTGGATCTCCAAGCAAAGCTCCAAACTCCAAAGGTGAATCTCAAATGTTGTATCAGTCAGTCTGACCCGAGCGTAAAGCAAAACACAGAATATTCGAGTCAGGATCAACATTCTTATATTAATAAATTCAACTCAAGTGAAATATCAACTGAAATACAAATAACTTAAAGGATGTTCGGGATTTCCATCCTCTAAGAATCCGTGGAACTATCTACAATGTAGTAATATACGCTACTATAATATGTCTATAATAAAGTAAAAGTATTAAAATAGCGTTAAGGCGTTAACCATATCCCCGTTAACACATTTTTATATATTCCCATAATCTATACAGTACCGTGATTCCTTCGTAAACTAGAGGGCTACCATAGGGCACTCCATAGGTATGATACAAACCATACTCGTAAAAGGCGCGATAGGGCATGCGACAAGGCATTCGAGGCAATGCCAGGGTAGATATACCATTTACGTATCCCGACAGGTGGTAACGCATAGCAGCTACTACCTCCCACCTCATGGCACACTCCTAAATCAAAGGGTGCATCCAATCAAATCACAAAAGAAATAGAATGAAATCGAAGAAATGTATCCGATAGGAGGAATGATCTCACTTGGCCCGGCGTGGCTCCTGTTTTAGCCGCATCAAGCTGACTCACGGGAGCAAGGGTCACGTAAATACCATATAAAACCATCACCAAACCATCCTACCTCATTCTGGAATCTCCACCACGTACGCAGTTGTTAAAGTGGTTTTGGGTATAGGCAGAGAGTATGACAATATCCAATCCTGGTCTCTGTAATAACCAAACGTTATTATAACACCACGCTCATTTCAAAATAGTTTATACTTCAAAACTAAAATATCATTTCCATTTCAAAACCATATCAATACTATATCATTTTTCACTTCAAATATACCCATTCCAAAATCATAGCACTTTCAAAGTTATAACACTTCGAAATCATAATATTTGAAATCATAACACATTGGAAATCACAAGACTTTGAAATCATAAGACTTTGGAAATCATAACACATTGAAATCATAATACTTCCCTTAAACAGTTTAGATATTAATAATAGTATATACAATAAAATAGTTTATAAAATAAAATAGTTAATATAAAATAGTTATAAGTTAAAATAGTTTATACTAAAAATAATTAGTATATTAAAATAGTTTAAACATGGTTTATATTAAAATAGTTTATATTAAAATGATTTATAAAGTAAACTATATAAATAGCTTTAAATATAATTTAAAAATACTTAATATAATAAAATAGCTTCCTTAATTTCACAAATCGATTCAAATCAACTCGAATTTCAAAACTCAAATTTAATTCAATCTCAATTCATCAATTTCAGCTCAATTCAGTTTCTCAATAAACCATTTCAAATTTTATTGATTTCAAATACAAATTGAACCACAAAATAAACCATTTCGATTTCAAAATATTTCAAAGCTTTAAATATTCCACATTTTCATAACTAAATTTGATAATTTCATATATATATATATATATATATATATATATATATATCAAATTCACTTTACTATTATTTAGTTTTGAAATATTTACTTAATCATTCCATTAACATTTAAATAAACTTCAAATTTCAAATTTAAATAAACTAAATATCCAATTTCAATATATGTAAATTTTGAAATGCTTATTAAATTACCTTAAACCAAAATCAAGTTAAAAAATCATATCTTCTAATATCTCAATTCAATAATATTTAAATCGATTTAATTTAATAAAATTCTTAATTAAATACAATTTCTAATAATTTCAAATATATCTTTCCAACCTTAACTTATAAAAATCATTGTAAAATGTATTTTAAAATATAATTTTTAAATAAATACTTAAACATATTATTAAATTCTTTTATATATTAAATCTAATTATATATTTTAAAAATTGTAAAATTATAAATAAATTCTTAAAATTTATAATTTCAAAATTAACTTATAACTATACAATTTAAAAAACATATAATTTTAAAAATCTAAATTTTAAAACTTTTATAAAAATACATTTATATATAATATCTTAAAATCAATATTTATTAAAACCATATATTTCTTTCCAAAAACATAGAAATCATTTTCAAAATATTTATATATAGACCAATGTTGTCTGTATATAATTTTCTATCCCATAGTCAAGTGATACGGATATTTATCATTTCAATCTGCAGTTTAAATATATATATAGGGTATATATCATTTCAACACGGAATACGAAATTCAATTCAATGAAAATCGCTCGGGTTTATCATTTCAACCCATAACTATATTCTCCTATTCTACAAGATCGTTCGGGCATGTATCATTTCAACCCATAGGGGATATATATTAATAGGGAACTTGCAGAGTTTTAACAAATATGATAATAATATAATAGGCATATATCATCAATATAAATAACAAATAATAGTGTCAGATGTCACAGGTAAACAGATACATATAATAGCATATATATATATATATATATATATAGCAATATAAATAACTAACAACAACATACTTCAATTATCGTTTCAGTTGAAATTAAATTTAATAAATATAAGAAGGTTAATCGTGAGTGATTGCTCACTTTTCGAGGCTAGAGGGGATAGAAAATGTAGTTGAGTTACAAAATGCACGCACGACTTCCAAAGCAAAGCTAGATGGGGACGATTCGGCAAACAAAGCTGATAGATAGAAGTGGTGGGAATAAATCAAATTAGCTTTATATGAACTGAAAAAAACATACATTATTATTATTAATTTCCTTAAAACAAACATTCAAATTTAAATACATATTTAAAATGACATATTACATTTAATAATTCAACAACTTATATAATCATAAAATATATATATATATATATATATATATATATATATATATATATTACAAAACCCACACTTAGCTTAAAAAAAATAGATTTTAAAAGGCAGAACACCTATTTATATTCAAACAGCAAAAGCAACTATGCTAATGGAATAATAGTTTATACTTAAACTTACATATTACAAAAAAAAGTCTATAATTCTAGAAATCAGTATAACTTAAGTATATGTGGACGCAGCCTTTATAAATAATATAAGCCTTAATATTGTATGCAGGCACTTTTACAACAAAAAATAAAGTAACCATACATTGTATAAATATACATACATACATACATATATATATATATATATATGAACATTTATACAAACTGCCTGTTCAAAATCTTATATGGACTTTGTATTTATAACCAACATATAATATATTACTAATATATATTAGATATAAGTGTAAACTGATGTAACTGTAAACATAGGAAAATAAACTCAAGTGTTAAGAATCCAATATATTTATATTTTAACATCAATGTTTTTAAGTAAGGAAAAAAGGGTCTAACGTAAAAATATTGGAACCAAAATATACTGAACATGTATTCCTTTCAAATATATTCATATTTTTAAGACATAAATTAAAATAAACTGTCTATATATTTATATCCTTCATATTCACATGCCTTAATCAGGACTAGAACTGTAACTTACATATATAATATACTTATAGAATATAACACACACACATATATAACTAACTGTATGAAATCTATACAAAATCAATCATTATAATATATATGTACAGGTGATATATAACTTGCAAACCGAAGTTATACTTTACATTTACTAAACTGATATATATATATATATATATATATATATATATATCCTATACATAAATCGCACACTTGAAAACTTATATATATATATATATATATATATATATATATATATATATATATATATATATAACAACTTTATATATACAACTCAGGCATAATGAACTTATACATATAAGTGGATAAATATAAACATATATACATACATACATACATATATATAATTTAAAACCCATACACACATTAAAATCAAAATCAATATCTAAACTGTAACTATTATAAACTAATGTACTGTAAACATATCAATATAACTGTAATCAATATATATAAACTTCCAAAATTTAAAATATATATACGTACGCATGCAAAAATGTGCTACTCTCGTCCAAACTAGGCCCACGCAGGTAGGAGGACCGAGTTTGGTGGTCAAGGTGCAGCGCGAGGAAGATTGAGGAAGGCCTGGTTGAGGAAGAAGGCAGTGAGGCTCGGTCTGGCTTCAGTGTGGGTTGTGTGGTTCAAGGGGAGGTCAGTAAGGGAGACCGGATGCTGGTCGACCTGAAGGTCCATGCGGCATCGGATTTGGCCTAGAGGGTTTGTAAACTTGCCTCATGACGAAGAGGTCGGGCTAGAGAGAAACGGTGAGATTGCGAGGTTGGATTGCGCAGAAGGGTAACCAGCTAAGGAGTCAAAGTGGGTTAGTGGTTCAGTCAGTAGGAATAGTGATAGGGCAAGCTTTGGTTTCACTGGAGGGGTTGCATGAGAAAGTAGTAGGGATGATCTTGTTTGTTTAGGAAATTGGAAGAAGAAAGGGGTAGATCTGAATATAAAGCTACAGGGATAAAGCTTTATATATTTTCCAACTGAACAAGGAAGGAAGAGACAGAGACTATAAAAGGATAAAAGTTTAGAACGAATATATAAATAAAAGTAATTGTAAAGGTCAGCCTCCTTGATTTCGCAAAAGTTATTAAAATAATTTACTGCTTGTATGGACAGCATGTTTCAGATTTGAAAAGCAAAAAGAAAAGTATAAAGTCAAAATTTTGGTACCGCTACAACGAGCTGTTTTATCGTGACCGTCGTGTACAGAATCTAAAATACAGATTTGAATATACTACGGAGATCAGCATGACGGGACGATCAAAATGGTACATGGAATCAGTGGTACGACCATCCAATTAAAATTCAATAATCGGTACCGAAAATGCTGCTAAAACGCCGAAATTAAGATAAACGGGGCAATAGCAGTCCAAATTTGACGAAACGAAGTATGACGTCTCACTCAGTAGTTGATTTACAAATTTATTGTATAAAAATATTTAGTTTTGGGAAACATTTTATTATCATCAAATATTAACCGATTTAAATTTAAATAAAATTACACAAGAAAATAAACTTACATCATATCTGATAAAAATTTACCATTTGCTATGTTCAAATAGACGCACTCAAAATATCTAATTTTCATTTATAAATTTAATTATTTGAAATTTCATAAAATTTCCAGCCAGTTACATTATTAAAACTATTAAAATTTACGGATCGTTACAATTTCAGTCTTCATCTAATAATTTAATTTTAGCTATTCAAATTAACCAGTAATCCAATTTGAGTGAGATGAACTCACCTTTAACTTTTAATTTGCAATCCGATCCAAACTGGCTTGTCTCCCCCCCATTTTTAGACCTAGTTTACATTTTCTTTTTCTGACAAATTATAAATTTTATAACAGGATGTGTATATATATATACACTAATTACCATAATATATTATTTTAAAAATAACTAGCAAGCTAAAATATGTATGTATATTTTATTTAGTTATATTTACATTTATTTTTTTCTTTTTCTGTAAATAATCAAAACTTTTCTTTATTGTAAAAACTTTTCTTCGTTAATATATAAATTTGTAAAAAGAAAAAAATCTGGTTTTAAAATCCCTTTCTCTATAAATATACATACATATATACACACACACACACACACATTACTAAATTTAAATTGAAGAATAAAAATAAACTGCAAATATACCTCTCTGCATCCACCCTAACCCAGCCTCCATCCAGTCGAGCATCGCAGTCCCTTAACACGATCGACCATGCCCATCCCTCCATCACCGGCGCTTCCACGAGGGACAAAACCCCACTGCGCATGACCCAGCTCGCAGTTTCCCCCAAATTCTCCAGCGCCTGTAGCCTCACGGTCCCATCGCCATACTCGACATCGATCTCCACCATCGCTCAACCCAACATGGCAAGCCGCGACTCCATAATCAAACACACCTCGCTATCCCGACCTAATGCCACGCTAGCGCCATGCGGTTTCACCTCTCCTACGAACGCGATGGCTTCTGGCACCATTGAGAAGCACTTAAGGCCAGCCTCATCTTGATTTCGAGAATGATAATTGGAAGAGGAATGATTTATAATTGGAAGAGGAACGTGATGGCGAAATTATAATCTATGAGCACGCGAGAGTGAACTTCGAACGGACTCGATTGAAACAAGGAGATTGTTCCAATTTTGATTTCGCACTTCGTTACAGGCGCCATTTATTTTATTTTCATTTTAAGTGTAAATTCGCGCGCCATAAAGACAAGAGGGAGATTGCGTGCTGTTTTAAATGGGAAGAGGGAACAAGATGAGATGTTAATGTCCCTGTATCAACTTGCTACAGTGATTTAAAGGGGGAATTGAAAAAGTGCCGATGTGAAGGAATTTCAGCTGAAGGTTGACCAGTATATATAGATATATAATTTTTTTATTAAATTCAAATTGTCTCAATTTACACAACATAAAATTTCAAACCCCTATCGAGGCATAGCGCTAGGCATTCATAATGTTAAACCCCTATTTGGAACGCAATGGAAAAGTTTTCGAGTCCAAATTCGAACGTATGGAGAAGATAGATTTTTGGACCCAATTATTAAAAATTTTAAAACTGAACAAATCCCTTTTAAATTCAAATTTAAAGCTTTCATTATCTTCATTACTATTAATATATATTTTACAAGCCTCCAAATTATTTTTAACCTGCTTAAAACTCAAGACTCAATATTTTCCCAATTTTCAATTATTAAATTCAATAATTAAATCATCCAACAAATAGTGATATTTGAAATTCACGTTAAAATCAACACATTAGTATTTAAAATCAATTAAATATTCCAATTTCAAATATCAAAAATTCCCAGTGGTTACAATATGGGACAGTAAGCAAATTCTTGACAATAAGCAACTAAAAAATCAAAATTTAAACATAGAAATCAAATAGAAGAAACTTAAAGGAAATGGACTTTTTGACATGAATCGATTATCAGCTTTATAATTGATGAATTTATGTTATAATCTATCCACCATGCTTAAGCAATAATAATATGATAATAGTTTTTTTTTATAGTAAACAATCGGCGAACTTTCTGATATGACACAGTGAAATTCTGCAACATAGTAAAACTGTAAAATAAAAAAATGTTTCTTATATTTTGACAAGTGAAAAGAACATTGGAAGTATATGGTAGACGTTGCGAATAAATGTAAATGTATCAATACAATAGCATAACAAATACACAAGTAACAAAATTTAAATAACACTACAAAACATAGTGAATTGCAAAACAGGTCAAATTCAAACCAACTTCTAAAACCAGAAGGAGCTTATAAACATATGGACAAAAAATGCACCTCAAGTTACATGCAATGCAAGTCCATAATTAATTCACTCATAGATTAATCAAAAGCTAAATGAAAGTCCAAATAAATATGTTCGCATACTAATCACTAATTTGAATTTTATAAAAATGCGATCACTCAAAACGACACTGCAGAAGGATAAAAAAGTCTAAATCCATAGTTTCCTATCAAGATTTGAAACTTCAGTAAAACAAAATTGCTATGAGGCTGATCTTGGAAATTAACAGTCATTGCATATTGCTTCTATCAATGTGGCATCAGGCTATATATTAAGCTGTAAAGTACAAACCCAAATTTAATCAAAATCCTCAGTGACCCATTTATAGTCAAGCACATAGCTAATACTGCGCTAAGTGTCATACGACACTTCCTATCTTTAGTTCAAAGTTACTCACTGGAGCATTTAATTAATCGACCAAAAAACTCTATTTTAACATTCAAAAAAGTGTAATAAAACTAGTATCTACGGCCCCAGATAGCCAAATAGATTTGATCGAAAAATGGAAATCATACTTTTTTGTTAAAACAATAGATTTGATCAATCGTCAGAACATAATCTCATCCACAAACATATAGATCATGTAGGAATTGATGATAAAAGAAATCGATAATACCTAAATAACGTTAGATCGACGTAGCAGCTGATAAACAGCTGAAGGAGTGATTAGGTATTTCGATTAGGGTTAAGAGAGGATTCTTTTTATTAGAGTTTATGTTTTTATTGGATTTTTTTGATTAGGATTAGCAGAAGCTAGCCTACGATGTGAAAGGTCGGGTTAAGCGGGTAGGGTTTGTTAACAGGTCCAAAGAAATGAATTTATATGTTAATTAATCAGTTTGGAAATTTTACAAGTTAGTAAAACCAAATCAAGGGTATAAGTAAGTACAATAATGACCGTATTGACCAAACTTTTGCTTTATAGTATAAAATGAGGAAAATGTGCATTATTTAACAATGGAAACATTATTAGCTATTTCACAATCAAAGTATTGGCTATAATTTTTTAAATAATTACCGAATCAAAGTTGATTAGTTAAGACTGATCTATAAGCTGTTACTATTAGTTGATCATTCATAACAGATTGGTCGAATCAGCGAATGCCTTTTATGTTGTTACATCAATTAAATGGTTATATGTCCACCATTATTTTGTAGTTTTTTCTACCGAGTCCTCTGTATTCGATGAACTAGTTATTTCTTTTAGTACTTATGAAAAATTGCAGCGAACAAGATTTTGTGGTATAAATTATTAACTGCAATTTACTAATTATTCATAATAAACCATAATAAATTATTAAATATAAAAATTAATTATTGATTATTAATTATAGATAACACTTAATTATTATAAATTATTTATTGATAATCATTAGTTATAAATTATAACTAATTAACTCATCTTAGTTTTCATTTATAAACTATTGATTATAAATTACCGTTTATAAATTATTTAAGTAAGTATTCAATATTTGTTATTAATTAAAAATTATTAATTATTATAAATATTTTAAGCAGTATTAAACATATTCGAAAAAGCCATCATAAACCGACGAGTGTAGTAATGTTACTTTTAAAAAAGTTGTAGTAAATTAATATCTAGTTGTAAAAAATCAATGTTTTTACAACATTTTTAAAACTGTTGTTAAAGGTGGAATACGATAATGTTTATATACAAACGATATAAAAAGTTACTGTTTTACAACGTTTGTTTAAAAGGTTGTAAAAAAACATTGTTTTACAACATTTTATTAAAAAAGTTCGTAAATCATAAAGTTTTTACAATGTTTCTAAAAATAAGCTATAAAAACTCTTTATTACAACGTTTCTTACAGAAACATTGTTAAAAAAACATTGTAAAAGGATGATTTTGTTGTAGTGCTTGTTTCGTTCGAATCGGACCTCGTACGAGAAAGTTATTAATAAATTCGCAAACAATAATTAAAAGTTTAATTAACACAGAAAGAATAAATAAATTAATGTAATCAGAACGTTACCCCTCATTTCGCCTTACTTGCGCATACTAATAGGGATGAAGAACCTACACATGCGAACAAAAGCCTCCAACCGCATGCAACTCGAGACGACCAAACGATGATTGAAGATCACCATGACGTGCGCCTATCAAAGCTCCACCATCGCCTGGAGCGTATCCTGCTTTGGTGCAACCATCCATGCGCAACTCGAAGAAAACTGCTGCGACTTCATAGCTAGATCTTCGCGAATTTGAGACATTACGCCACAAACCCACCGTTGGTTGTGTAGATCTCATCGAGCTCTACAACTTTGCTTTTGGAAGTTTTTGATTTTGTCGAACAGATTGAGAGATAATGAGAAGGGAAGGGAAATCGATTTCGACCATTAAAATGTTTGAACGAGTGGCCGTGAATCTCTCTAGGGTTTTCTAACAAAATGGATAGCTTATTATATAAGTTTCCGATCCAATACACATCTAAATTTTCCAAACTCCAAAAGAAGCATGCCACCTGGCATTCGTAATGTTTTACCCCCCAATGGAACTAGTTTCAAAGCCTAATTCGGTTATATTCAAAAGATAGCTTTTCAAAATCAATTAATTTTATTCGAATCCCATAAATTAATTTCTACACGTTTCAAGCTCAAACGGCCAAACGACAAATCTGATCGCCACGAAACTTGAAATCCTATAATAACCCACTATTGTGGATCCGATGAAACTGGTTTCGTCGAAACATAAGGCGGTGCCCAAAATGGCTATCTTTACTCGTTAATTATAACATATAATTTCCAATTTCTGATTATTCACTTTCAAATCCAATTCCAAATGTTAACAATCTTCATTCATATTTTAAAAAAAAAATTAAATCAATTTTCGATACCATTTTCCTTCACATAAATTCAAGAATCAATCATTTAAATAATTTGCAATATCAAATTTAAACAATTTTAATTATTCAATAAATTACATTAATAACCGTTAATTTCAAATGAATGTTAGTTATAAACAAATATTCGTTTTTATCTAAATAATCTAATGTTTATTATTCAATTCCTGTTATTGATAACAAACCCATTCAATACATAGAATTCATTTCAATGTTTGATATCGCCAAATCATTAGAATTGTTTATTTTAAAAATTTATTGTATTCAATAAACTACAATAATAAAACATTAAATTTTTTATTTCTAACATTTTTATTCAATAATCATATCAAATTTAATAATTTAAAATAGTTAAAAATACGGGTCGTTACACTCTCCCCTACTCAAAACTTTTTGTCCTTGAAAAGGGGTTAAATACAGAATTTAACACTTGATATATTTTTTTCAAACAATCTACTTATAAAACATTAAAATCTTATTTATAAAAATATTGCTATGCTCTCACCATGCCACTTCGATATCGGTTTTACGTAAATTACAACTTGTATATAAAACAAGTTATGAAATTTTCAAAACCTTAAATTTTTTCTAACACCTGGATTTACGAAAAATTTCGACAGAGTTTCCTTTGCGCAGCTCGATAGAAATTTTTTTACAATACAATATATAACCAAAATATATATCAAATATACATCTAATCTCAATGATGAGGCGTCCCGTAGGGAAAAACATAAAAGTGCGGTATGTAATCCGAGATATGTACCTTATTATTATTAATACGAGCGAGTTCGCTCATATTAAGCAAGCACAAGCATATAAAAACCCACGTATATGTCCAAACGGTCTTCGTATGTACCTAACTCAACTCAAATTAGAATATTAGTCATTTATAATAAGATATAAATTGTGTATGTCAAATAGAACCACGTAGCATGAAGTTTGAATCCAAATCATAAATGCAAGCACAAATATAAAACATACAGTAATCATATGCAATCAAAATAGTATTAACAATGGTTTGCAATAAAAAAAACCATTCAATCATCAATATTAACCCAACTAATCCAATAAATTCATAACTATGTGAATTTACATTATCCAATGTCAATAACTAAATTATACACTTCATTTTTATTAACATCTAATCAGTTTGCTACAAATTTATTCACATCTAATTCAATTACATTAAATTTATTTAATTCAATTTGTAAAATTTCAATTGTTCACTTTTTGTTTAACTTATTCCATATAAATTTATTTATGGTTCATTTTATAAATCATTTCATTTATCCTTGTTTAAATTGATTTATATTTTATTGTCACATAGTATATTCTCTTTAATACTAATATCATTTATAAACCCTTTCGTAAAATCATTTAAATTTATTGTTAACATTTTATAAAATACAACTCATGTTTATTATTATTTTCTTCATAACCTAAGTTCAATATTAATTCTTTGATTCACTTCATTTGTTTATTCATTTATTCATATCGTTAACTTAGGTAAATTTTATTTTATAATTCAAATTCATATTAAAAAAAATTCTTTCCTCACGAAAAATTTCATTCAACTTGTTAAGTTAACTTCATCTTATAATTCATTTTGTTAACTTATCCATATTAAATTTGTTAACATTTAATTTTATTGAAACTCATTCCATTTGCGTTTAATTTATTTACATCCAATTTAAATCAAATTCAAATACTATATTAATTTTACTTACACCCATTTATTCTTATTCAGTTTCTTTCACAATTCAAATTGCATTTCATTTGATAATTCAATTTCGTATTCACTCTATTAGTTCATTTACTTGGTTAAGTGGAATTAATTCACTTTACCAAGTCATCTAGTTCAATTCAGATCCAATTCAATTCATTTAACCTTTATTAAGTTAAATTTTATTTAATCCATTTCTCATTTTATTTGACTCTATTTTAATTTTTCTTCTTCTTATCATTCACACTGAACAAATTTGAATTTGTTTTACTTTAATATTTCTCAAATCTATAAGTTATATATTTAGATAAAATTCATTTCATTATTTTGTTTAATTCATTTCAAATGCACACTTTTATTTAAGCTTTCTTAAGTTAAATGTCGTTTTATTTACTTCATTTCACTAACTCAATTTATTTAACATTACTTTGGTTAATTATTTTATTTCATATCTCAAATCCAAATTTCCTTTTGTTTGCTAGACCAAAATTTACAACCATTTTAAAATTCTATTTTATTTTCCTTTTCAAATTTTAAGTTATAAACTTATTTTCAATTATATGTTCAAAAAGTATTTTCATATATTTATCAGATCATACTTGGAATAATTTTTCACGGTCGAAACTTTTTTAAATCAAAAATAAATTCCTTTTGGTAGCAATTCTCACTCAGAAACTCGAAAATGAATACTGGCGATGCTACAGTCATCTCCAGAATTATTTCCCAGCAACCAAAGCGAGTTCAATGCTTTTATTTCTTTTAAATATCTTTTTAAAATATATTTCTAGTCAAATTTTTTTTAATAATATTATTATAAATTATGAAGGCTTTGAAAACAATTTTGAAAATCAATGGGATTTTTATTCCAAAATTCTTAGCTTTTGAATCTCTTCTATTTACAAGCTATATCATAAATATACTCATACAATTTCATTACTTCATTATGAAAATATTTCTTTAATTTACAACCTTGTTGTTTTAAACAATTATTATTGTAATTAGTTTCAATTCAATTTAATTATCGAACGCTTCATCAAATGGAGTTCACAAAATATTCTTTTTTATTTTATTCAACCAACAATCGATGATAACTAAATATTATCATCTCCTAACAACTAACATCCATTGCAAATTATCATTTGTATATATAGAAAACAATTAGGTAAAATGATTTCATTTACCTGATAACAATATTATGTCGACTTGCCTCGTTTAAGTGTTTAGAACCCTTATCGATAACATGGCGTCCCACACACCGACTAGAATTCATAAACAACTCAATGGATAAGTAAACACAATATAAAACATTTTATAATACTAACAGGTATGCTCTCTCATAGATATACTCAAACTTACTCATTCTAGGGTATTACTACTCTATCTCTAATGAGTCAAACCTCACAAAGCTAAGGTTATCGCTAAACCAAAGCTCTGATACCAACTGTGATGACCCACATTTCGTAAGGTTTAAATCGACAACAATCCACACGTGTCCAATTAAAAAAATCCAGAACATAGATAATCATTGAGGTTAATTAAGATAAATAAGAAAAGAAGAAAACAATATAGAATCTTGCAATGGAAATGACAAAATATAATAATCAAATAAACAGTTCATGAGGCTATTTATAATATACATTTGATTATAATCTATACAACATTTATCAGAGTTATATATATACAGAAAGGATAAATTAATAATGCAACATACAACATGATGCAGGAATAATAATTGTAATAATATACCAAATCTTCGTCTTTGTCCTCCAAAAAATGATTTTCAGTGTGCTGAATTACTCAGGGCTGACCCAAGCATAATGGAAAGACAATACACTCGAGTCAGGACTAAAATATCCTAATGTGAGTCAAATAAATACTGCATATAAGATAAGTGTAATGGCATTAGAGATGTTATGGTATTTTCATCTCATATCCGGTGTATAACGTGAGTATAATAACTTAAGAGATGCTACGAGATTTTCCCATCTCTTATGGATCCGTCAAACTATCTATATGTATTAGTATACGCTATATATATAGTGTCTATCAGTAAAGTCTAATATTTAAAATAGCGTTAAGGCGTTACTCATATCCTCCTTAACACATTTTATATAGGCATCGTAGTCTATACAATGCTGTAAACTCCACCGTAAAATGGTGGGCCATTAGAAAGCACTCCATAGGTACAACACAAATCAAAATCGTAGTAGGCTCGATAAGGCATATGATACGGCACGTGAGGCAATGCCCAAGGTAGGATTCTACTGTTTCGCACTCCCGGACTGGTTGTAACGCATAGTAGATACTATTGCCCACCTTGATACACACTTCCATAATCAAATCGAGGATGGCCACCAATCAATCACAAAGTAACATATATGGTATCGAATAAGAGTGTCCGATAGGAGGAGCGACCTCACTTGGCTCAGGATAGTTTTTTTTGTTATATCAAGCTGACCCGAAGGTCGAGGCTGCGTTCTTACCTCATATTGGTAGCATTCGCCAAACCATCCTACTTCGTTCTAGATTCTCTACCACGTGCATAGTTGTTAAAGTGTTTTTGGAATTGGCAAAGAGTATGAAAATATCTGACCCGGTCTCTTTAACAACCAGCAGCTTATTTCACATAGTTGTCATAAAAAAATCAATAAAATAGTTTATACCTTCATATCAAGAAATCCATATACTTATTCCAAAAGTATAAATATATTCATAAATACCAAGGCCGATTTTCTTTCAATCAATTTCAAAAATAATTTATAAATCTCTTTTAAACCATTTATATACTATTTATATGCTTTAAAACCATTCATAAAGCTATGTGCAAATTCCAAAAAAGTATACAACTCTCTCCTATTTCATAAACTTCTATGCAAATTAATTTAAACTCTTCCAAATCCTTTTATACAAGTTCTTTTATAGATCCCTTTATAAAATCCTTTAAACCTTTATAAACTTCTTTATAAAACCATTATAAAATCCTTTATAAATTTCTTTTACAAATTTTTTTACAAAAATCTTTTATCGATTAAAGTTATTATAAAAGTCTATATTTATTATCTTAAATTATATTTTAAATAAATCTTTTAAACTATATTAAATATTTTATTAAATTAAATTTTTAAAGTGTTTTTATTGCATTACATAACTTAAATTGTATATTTTGAAACTAAATAAATTATAAGCTAAAATCTTAAAATTTAGATTTATAAAACTTATATTAATAATTAGATTTTAAAGTTAAATTATTTATTACATTAAGTATTTATGTTATTAGAAATAAAATAGTTAAATTAAAATTTTATATTAAATTTATTTAAAACGTAATTATTTTATTAATAAATTATATTATATTAAAATAAATTTGTAAAACTAAATGAAATATCTAAGTTAAGTTTTTTAAAATTTAAACCCAAAAAACCATATATATATACTAACTTTAAGTAGATAATTGAATCTTAAACTTAAAAAAAAATAGAAAAACTTTTTATTTGAGCAAATTAAATAAAAATAAAAATTTAATTCTTTAAAAATCAAATTTTTATTTATCAAAACATTTTATATAGACTAATGGTATCCGTATATAGTTTTCTACCTTATGGTCAAGTGATACGGATATATATCATTTCAACCCGCAATAATATAAATTTCAGTTATATATCATTTCAACACATAGTGATTTTCCCAACAACAAACTAAGGGAACTTGCAGTATGATAACAACATATATAAAATAAATAAACATCCAAATCATCCAAATATCAGTTAATAGCATCCATCACAGTCAGCATTCCAAAAACAGTAAATATGTCGCAACAATTAACCAATTATCAATAATTGGGAATTCAACTGTCAATTTAATTCCAGTTTCAATTTAACTACTAGCTCAAAAATCCTAGCATATAAATTTTTATGTTCATTGCCATGCCAGTTAAATTTACAAACAATAATCAATAAATTTAAATCACTTCAAGATTTCAATTTAACTAACATAAAAATAATTTAGTCATTTGTGACCGTATAAAACACTCACCTTCTATTTGAAACTGAAAATTTTCTCAGCTTCAAATAAATCCTAAACAACTCCACAATGTAACCTTCGTCGATACGATTCCAACGCTCCTTGTTTCGCTTGAATCGGACCTCGTATGTGAAAGTTATTAATAAATTAGCATAACACGATAATTGAAAAATTAATTAACACAAAAAAATAAATTAACTAACATAAGCAGAACGTTACCCCTCCTTCCTCCCTACTCACGCATGCTAACAGGCATGAAGAACCCACGCACGTGAACAAAAGCCTCCAGCCGCATGCAACTCGAGGTGACTAGACGACGATCGAAGACCGCCACGATGCGCTCCTCTCAAAGCTCCACCATCGCCTAGAGCGTGACCCCCTCTAGTGTCACCATCCATGCACAAATTGACGAAAACTATCACGACTTCATATCCAAATCTTGGCGAATTCAAGATTTTATGCCACAAACCCACTTTTGGATGTGTAGTGCTCTCGAGCTATACAACTTTGCTTTTGGAAGTTTTTTCTTTCGTTGAACAGTTTGAGAGATTACGAGGAGAGAAGGGAATTCAATTTCGGCCATTAAAATTTTGAACGAGCGGCTGCGAATCTCTCTAGGGTTTTGGAACGAAATGGACAGCTTACTATATAAGTTTTCGATCTAATACACATCTAAATTTTCTAAACTCCAAACGACACATTTTGCCCGGCGTTCATAATGTTCTACCCCCATTCCAAACCCAATGAAACCAGTTTCGAGGTCTAATTCGGTCATATTCAGAAGATAGCTTTTCAAAATCAATTAATTTTATTCAAATTCCATAAATTAATTTCTACAAGTTTCCAGCTTGCACGGCCAAACGAAAAGTCCGATCGCTACGAAACTTGAAATCCTACAATAACTCACTATTATGGATATGATGAAACCGGTTTTGTCGAACTTCGAGATAGTAGCCAAAATGGCTATTTTTACTCGTTAATTATAATATAAAATTTTCAATTTATAATTATTTATTTTTAAATCCAATTCCAAATGTTAACAATCTTCAATCATATTTGAAAAAAATTAAATCAATTTTCGATATCATTTTCCTTCGCATTAATTCAAGATTCGATCATTTAAATAATTTGCAATATTAAACTCAAACAATTTTAATTATTCAACAAATTACATTAATAACCATTAATTTCAAATGAATGTTAGTTATAAACAAATATTCGTTTCTATCTAAATATTAGTATTTATTATTCAATTCCCGTTATTGATTACAAACCCATTCAATACAGAGAATTCATTTCAATATTTGATATCACCAAATCTTCGAAATTTTATTTTAAAAATTTATTGTATTCAATGAATAACAATAGTAAATCATTAAATTTTTTATTTCTAACCATTTTTATTCAATAATTATATTAAATTTAATAATTTAAAATAGTTAAAAATACGGGTCGTCATAGGTTCCATTGAAATTAGACGAACCAACGGCAAATGAAACACGCATGACTAAGTTATCTAAGAATCTTTGTTGAAATCAAAGAAAATGTAGAATCGAAAGAGGCTTATATTTCTATGCATGATGGCGAAAATATAGTTCAGAAGATAGAATATGAATGGATTCCGCCAAGATGTACGAGATGCGCTTGTTTTGGACATCTTACATAGAACCGCTCGACATAGTAAGTATGGAAAGAAAAAGTTGATGCAAATTGTATAGTAAACGTTGAAATCAAACCCTTTTCTTAAACGCCCCAAACACTGGTCAAAATGCCTCAACTTTAGAAAATGATAATACTGATCTGAATGATCAAATGTGCAATTCAAATGATTTGGCAAACAATGCAATATCAGGAAAAATATATTTCTTTGAAAGCATTTTGCATACTTCTAAAAGTATGGATGTAAATATTCAAAATAATGATAACATCGAGCTTATTGAAATAGTCCAAAATCAAGCAGAATCAGTCTTGGAAATAAATAACATACAAGATGAAGTTTATTCTATTCAACAAAGTTATATGCTAAACTTTGATGAAGACAATGAAGTAAGCAATACAATCAGAGCATAAGCAAAAAAACATAAAGCAAAGTTCAAGGGATTATAATGTACAAGTCATTGAGCACCTCCCTTATAGGATAGCCTGAGTATAGTTATGGAAATATATAATACAAGAATTGAGATCTACTCAAATAAAGAAACTTCAACTAAAAACTTTTGAGCAAAATAAGAGTTAATACTTCAGCTGCATCCATTTGCTCTGATTGTAGCTTGGAGAATCTGGTAGAGAAAGCTATTAATTCCTAAGAAGATCCCCCTCTCATATAAATAGAAGTAAAAGGAAAAAGAGAAAAATAAATAAATTACATGATAGAATAACTAATAATAGTACTAAGGCAAATACCTGAACACAGCTTCGCACCTTCCTTGTGCTGCTTCTGATCAGACTTGTTCGCATTTCTTCCACTCCCCTTGGTCGTTCCTATCTTTGTTGTTCATCTTGATTCTCGTCTTTCTTTCAAGCAGTAGTGATAAAAGTGAAGTCAAAGAAAGATACAATATTAAAAATCTAATATATGAAGAACAGCCAGAGTACAAGAGAAAAGGACATGTAAAAAACTGGGAAAAAGGCAACTGACACTATTGAAGCTAGCAGTTTCAAAAATACACTGTAACTACTAAAGATATCCTTTTAGTATCCTTTAAGATATTTTTACTTATTTTTTTCTTTTTTAAGAACTGTTTACATATAATGTCTATAATTCCTTGAAATGTTAGTGGTATAAACTCTTGAGAAATATAGTTAGATTTAGCTAATTTGTTGTCTATTAGCAAAATCGGTATAGTAGGCATTCTAGAGCATAAACTAGGCAATTCAAAAATGTTAGTCTAGATCGTTGAAAAACTGAATATTATAAATAATAATTTAATGGGTAGAAGTGGAAGAATCATGATTTTATAGGATGGGATTTAAACCATACTTTATAAATTTACAATATATACATTGTATATTTACAAACAAAGGTGGCTTTTGATTAGAAGTTACAGCTGTATATGCTTCTAATAGTGAAAGTGAAAGAATCATGATTTGGAACCACTTTAAACAAGTAAATAAAAGTTTGATTAAACATCGGACTATTATTGGGGACTTCAATACTATTCTTTATGCATTTGAACAAGGAGGGAACCCGGTATCTTTTAAAAAATTAGAATTTCTTAATAAATTTATTCTAAAAAGGGGATTGGTTGAGCCTACTATTTGGAGAATAAATATACTTGGAGATCTAACGAATATAGAAATATTCACTGTAAATTACAGAAAGTATTTGTCAATCAAAACTTTATAAACTGCCTTCTAGACTTCAAATGTATTACATTACCTCAAGCTTTAAGTGATCATACCCCAACTCAAATATATTTTTCTCGAAAAACCATTAATAAGAAAATTTCCCTTTTAGATTTTTTGATGGCTGGACATTAGAGTTTTTTAACAAATGACTGCTAAAATAGCCTATTGATAACAATTCAAGGAACAACCCGATTAGAAAAATACTCCAAAAAACAAAGGAATAGTTGAAAGTTTGGAATAAAAACAAAAATAAGAATGATATTACTTCAAACCAGAGAGAAATGCAAGAATATACATAATAAAATAGATTTTGATAGCTCAAACATAACACAAGCAAACCAAATTTTCCAGTTGCAAGAAAAACTAATTAAAGCATTACATGTGAAAGATATCAACATGAAATAAAAAGCCAAAGTTGACTGGTTAGCAGGTGGAGATGAAGCTAGCAAATTCTTCTATGCCCAAATGTCTAATTAAAGATATAAAAATGACATAGAAAAATTGCTAGATGATAAAAGGGTAATGAAGCTTCATAGATAGGGAAGAAAGCTATCAGTTATTTTACAACCATTATAATTATAATTCATACAAGAGTAAATTCCCGAACATAGCTACCAAACATTTGTTGAATGGTAATAGCGAAGAGATATTACTTGGCCCAATTTGTTTGAAAAAAATTAAAAACATTGTATTCAATGTCAACTTTGATAAAAGCACAGAGCCCGATGGTTTTTGGGTTAAGTTTTATAAAACTCAATGGGAGGACGTAAAACTAAATTTATTTGATGTTGTTAATGAATTTTTATTTCTGGAAAATCCTGAAAAACATCAATCACACTCTTATCACCCTTATCCCAAAAGTTAAAATCCCTAATGGATTAGGAGATTATAAACCTATAGCTTGTTTTAATTTTGTATACGCAATCATTAATGCTATATTATGTAATAGAATAAAATATGTTTTTAAAATATTTGATATTTGAAAATGAAAGTGCTTTTATCCTAGGAATATTAATTGCTGAAAATACTCTACTTGCAGATGAATCAAAAGAAATTTTAATCAGGGGTGCAGAAATAAAATGTGACTCAAAATAGACTTGTATAAAGCTTTTGCCAAAATAAATAGATATTTTATAGTACACATGATAACACATTAGGGTTTCGAGAATTTTTTTGCAATCTTGTAAAAGAATGCATTAACAATATCACTTACTCAATTCTTATAAATGGAATCTCTTATGGATTCATACATAGGAATATGGGAATTAGTAAGGAGATTCACTTTCTCCTTATTCACTATTACTACAGAATATTTCTCTTTACAAAAGAAAATTGAACAAATAGATGGAAATTCAAAACCAACAACTAAAATAATCCTAGTATTACTCATCTTTTGTATGTTGATGATTTGCTAATATTTTTAAATGTAGATATAAAAAAGTGCTACTTTTGTCACAAAAATATTTGAAAAACTTAAAAAATATGCAGTTTTTAAATAAATGAAAGCAAAGTATATTTTTATAAGACATGCATCGACAGAAATGAAATTCTTCCGATTTTAAATTTTTAGGAAAGTGAATTGCTAGTCAAATATTTATGAGTTCTTCTCAACATGAATCAAATTACAAATAGGGATTGTTCTAGAGTATATGAATTAAATAGTTCAAATTAGAGGGCTAGTCTAGTAAACTGTAATCGACTGTAGACAAATTAGAGCTTGCGCATACTGTGACTGCCATTGTCATAATGTTTGGCTACAAACACATAATATCTCATCAAAAGAAATGCAAAAAATATAAAAAATGTGTACAAATTTCTTTGGAGGGGAAAGTTTCACAAGGTATCATGAACATAGTGTGCAAAACAAAGAAAAATGGTGGCCCGGGTTTAAGAAATTTCATATTAGTGAAGCTTGATATATCAAAATATTTCGGAAATTACCGGAAGATGAATTACTTCGAGCAAAATGGATGAAGGAAAAATATGTCAAAAACAAAAACTTCTTGACCATGCCAATAGAAAATTATTGCTCATATACTTGGAAAAATATCTCATAATGTAGAGAAATAGGCATCAAATTAATTGAAAAGAAATTAAAAAAAGGAAAACAAACTAGCATATGGTTTGACTCTTGGATCAATGGCAAATCCCTGGTCAACTTACTAGGTTGGAAAAATATACTGCATTTTGGTGGAGCAAATGCAAAAGTAGATAACATAACATGAAATTTCAGATGGAATACAAGCTTACAACTGACCGCATCTATATTTAAATTTGTTATAAAAAGTTTTCAATAGACACAAATCTGTATAAAGACCTTTGATGCTAGAACTTAGCTACAAAAATAAATTTCTTTTTCAAAAATACACAAGAATTTATTAGAGGAGCAAAAGTTGAAGTGGATTGGAATAAAACTATTCAGAATAGAGCAAACTATCCAAAAGCGACACGTTGTACTTATTTTGCTTTATTAAGCAAGCTGCCTATAGGAGACAGATGAATCAACTGTTGTAAAAATGGAGAAATCAATTGCCTTTTTAATAAAAAAAGAACCAAACATAAAACGTATATATATTGACTTTGTATATTTAAGGCATATATGGTCTATTGCTAAAGGCATATTAAAGCTTAATCAGTTTCAGACTGTGACGCCCCACCTCTATACCCACGCTAGCCAAGAACACTCCGGAGTAGTGCTGTCAACTAGCACGGAGAATAAGGCTGTTGAGGAGCGACCATCCATGTAATTGCTTATCACACGGTGGCTATAAATAATCTTCGGAAACAAACATAGAAATAATCATATCACAAATCAGTCACAGATATCCATATCACAAAGGCGGAAGAAGATATGAATATATAACTAACACATGAAAGTGTATATCAGAGTAGTGGTCAGTAAGATCCATGATAATACAAAAGAATAGCAACACGTGCTATACAAAAGAATACAACTATGAGTCTATATCTCAAGTGTATACAACAAAAAAACTGCTAATCTAAACAGTTAGCCAAAAGTCAGAGTGATGAATCCCTGGGAAGAAGTCAAGCAGAAGCACTTGTAACATCTCGGTCTGATCCGAGTATTATTTAAGAAAATAATAAACGGGTCAGTCTAGCTATAAATATCAGATGACATGATATAACATAAAAGATATGGCATAAACATAAACATCCATAATGACATACCACTATAAGTATGTAAATAATGATCAACAGAAGATCAATCAATATGAGATAATCAATATCACAAGAATCTTCTCAAAGATTCTGAAAGAGCATCATACCCCAAACTTGTACTCATAACAAGTCAATGACATAAATTCTAGAAATCAATGCAAGAAGTCCAGAAATCATAGAAAAGAGAAAGAGGCCTATCACATGACGGTCCGAAGACCAAGGGGAGCTACCCCACATGTGTGAATGGAATCACACAGATTAAGGTCCAGACTAACCAAAAAGCAAAAAGGTATGTGTGAGTGGAATCACACAAGTGGTGTCTAGTCTAACCTCGCAACAAGAGACATCGCACAGTTGCTAGTCTAAATCATCAGAATGATCGTCATGATCAACGAGAAGTGTCAATTACACTAAGCTAGTAAATATAGAAGTTTAGCTTCATGTCCCATAACCACTTGCTTAACTTAAATATTTACGAACAAACTGTAAATCTTCACTAATAAAATTGTCACCAGAGGTTCAATCGAACAAGTCCAAGAATTAACCGACGAAGTGAACGCAAGCGTTTCATACCACTTGTTTTACTAAGTCGTTTAATTAGATTTCTCATCCGAGTGAGGTAAAGGCTTGTATATACTAATAGATTGGAAAACGGTTTAAGAAGAGAGCTTTGTTATGGAAAATAGAGTTGAAATCATTTTGTTGAAAGAGTTTTGATATTTACTACTAGTATTGAAACCTTTATATTTTCAAAATGACAAATCACAGAAGAGATTGTAGAAACAATCATCACAAAGATCACATTCGGAGATGTGAATAAAATCAAAGGAAATCAGCTCAAAAGCATCAAAGTGGAAGTTCCCCAACGACCAAACGTGGCCGAGATAACCAGAGATGGTTTGTCTCGAAGAATGGTCAACTCAGCATCTCAACAAAGCAAGTTCTGTTGAATGTTTTTCAGATAAGATCCCCTACGGAGGGGGGGTCCAGGGAGGGTGGCAACCCCCCAAGGTGGGGGTGCGGGGGCAACGCCACCGCTTACGGGGTTCGACCTGCCCGGTCAGGTCGCGGGGGTCGGGGTGTGGGGCAGCGCCCCGACCAAAACGGTACGACCTAGTGAAGACAAAATGAGGTCTAATGACCTAACGACTCAAGGGTCATACGACCTAACGACTCAAGGGTCTAACGACCTAACGACTCAAGGGTCATACGACCTAACGACTCAAGGGTCTAATGACCTAACGACTCAAGGGTCATACGAATTAACGACTCAAGGGTCTAACGACCTAACGACTCAAGGGTCATACGACCTAACGACTCAAGGGTCTAACGACCTAACGACTCAAGGGTCATACGACCTAACGACTCAAGGGTCTAACGACCTAACGACTCAAGGGTCATACGACCTAACGACTCAAGGGTCTAACGACCGAACGACTCAAGGGTCCAACGCCCCAACGACTCAAGGGTCCAACGACCCAACGACTCAAGGGTTAGGCCAGGAGCGACCTAACGAGATAAGGTCCAACGACCTACGAGTTAAGGGTCCAACGACCTATCGGGATAACTCGTAACCGACTTAAGGGTTGCGTGACTGAAGGGCTGCACGACTTAAGGGTTAACTCGTAAACGACTCACGAACGACCTAGGGTTAACTCGTGAACGACTCACGACCTATGGACGAACGACTTAACTCCGAACGAGCTAAAAATGGCCAGAATGACCTAGGGTTAACTCGTGAACGACTCACGACCTATGGACGAACGACTTAACTCCGAACGACCTAAAAATGGCCAGAACGACCTAAGTGCAGAAAATTCAACAAAACGCTAAAAATTGGAGTTTTTCGCCAATCCAATCCAAACCAAATGCTAACATGCATGCAAAAATGATAGGGAATCATTCCCAACAGTCCAATATAGTTATAGGCTAGAATTGTGAGATAAAAATCTCACCTTTGCACCAAATATCAATGAAAATGAAGTTTTAAGCAAGCAAGAATCAATCCTTCTTCTATCTAAGCACAAGAAGCTTGAATCCAATGTCTTCTTCTTGAATTTGGAGTAGAAAGATGGATTGCAATTGAATTTAAGTTTTGGAATTTTAATTTCCCATTCCCTCCACCATTAATGCCAAAGCTTGATTAGTTAGGAAATTTATGAAGAGTGAGGAGAAGAGGGTTGGAACTTGGGCTTAATAGGCTAAACTAACCCAAAGTCCAAAGCGGGAAAAGTTAGTGAAATTTCACTAACTCCAAACCTATCGATGTTTATACTTAAAAAAGTTGTAAACGGCATTTCGAACTCAATAGAAGTGGTCTCGAGTCCTAATTTGACCGTTTGCAAAAAGTAGCTTTTCGGACCAAAATCCGATTAACGAGTTAATATTTTAAATAAAATATTTAAATACAAACTCGATAAATATGTGGGTTGTTACAGACTCCCCTCCTTAAAGAAATTGCGTCCTCGCAATATATATAAGATGGAAATAAAAAGTAACAACCATAAAAGCATATTAACACAAGAGGAATTTTGAAATAAGAAGTTCACCTCAAGGAGTAGGAGTAAGCAAGTCCGGATGTGTACGCTCGATGAATTCTCTGGATTCCCAAGAACAATCCTTAGGATTTGAGGACCATTGAACCTTCACAAGCGGAACATCTTTATTTCGAAGTCGTTTAACCTCAGAAGCTATAATTCGAATAGGATGCTGCTCATAAGTTAAATTCGGCGAAACTTCAATTTCTTCCACAACAGCAGGCTCAAGAATAGAATCGGAATCCCGAAGGCATTTCCGTAATTGAGAAACGTGAAATACATCATGCATAGCAGAAAACTGAGCCGGCAATGCAAGGCGATAAGCCATGGAACCAATACGTTCAGTGATAGGAAATGGCCCAATATATCGAGGCGCTAACTTCCCCGATCGACTGAAACGTACAACACCCTTCATAGGTGAAACACGAATAAAAACAGGATCCCCAACAGAAAATTCTAATTTCCTTCTTCGATTATCGGCATAGGATTTTTGTCTACTCTGGGCTTCTTTCATCCTATGTCGAATAAGTTCAATCTTTTCCGTGGAATCACGAATAAAGTCTGGACCTAAAACCAGCTTCTCACCGGCCTCAAGCCAACAAGAAGGAGATCGGCATGGCCTTCCGTAGAGTGCCTCGAAAGGTGCCATACCAATACTGGATTGGAAGCTATTATTATAGAAAAATTCAACAAGTGAAATATGATCTTCCCAACTTCCACCAAAATCAAGCACACAAGCACGAAGAATATCTTCAAGAGTTTGATTCACACGCTCGGTTTGTCCATCGGACTGGGGGTGATAAGCGGTGCTAAAATTAAGCTTCGTTCCTAAAGCTTTTTGAAGACTCTTCCAAAATCCACTAGTAAACAATGGATCACGATCGCTAACAATAGAAGTAGGAACTCCATGCAATTTTACAATTTCCTTGACAAATAGTTTGGCCAAAAGAGGAACGGTTCGGTTAGACCGAACCGGAATAAAATGGGCGGATTTAGTAAGTCTATCAACAATCACCCATAAGCTATCATGACCCGAACGAGAACGGGGAAGGCCATCTATAAAGTCCATGGAAATTTGATCCCACTTCCAAATTGGAATTTCTAAAGGTTGCAATAACCCACCAGGCCTATGATGTTCGGCCTTGACAAGTTGGCAAGTCATGCAACACTTAACAAAGTTAGCAATATCAGATTTCATTCCCTCCCAATAATAAAGTCGCTTCATATCAGCGTACATTTTACTACTACCGGGATGAATGGTGAATTTAGAACGATGGGAATCTTCTAAAATATCTTTACGAAGATCTCCAATATTTGGTACGATAAGTCTACCAAATTTTCGAATGCCGCCACGAGAATCAATATCAAAGTCTTTCAAACCTTTAATATCAATTTTATCCTTAACATTTTTGCCAAGAAGAGCCAATTCAGAATCTAGCCCTTGAGCTTCAAGAATGCGGTCTAAAAGGGAAGGATGAGCCTGAAGGCTACATAAAACAAGCGATGAGCATAAATCGGATACGCGCTCTCGAATCTCACAAGTGGATAAGATCTCGAGATCGTTCCATTCGGATATCATCATAGAAACAACTGCTTGTTGCTTACGGCTAAGAGCATCGGCGACACGATTACCCTTACCGGGTGTATAAAGAATATCAAGATCATAAGGTGCAAGGAACTCGAGCCAACGCTGTTGACGTAAATTAAGTTCTTTTTGAGAAAATAAATATTTCAAAGACTTATGATCCGTGTAAAAAATAAATTTCTCTCCCAATAGATAATGACGCCACATTCGAAGGGCGAAAACAATAGCCGCGAGCTCTAGATCATGTGTGGCATATCTAGTCTCAGCCGGCTTCAATTGCCTAGAAGCATAAGCAACAACACGTTCTTTTTGCATAAGAACGGCACCCAAGCCAACATGACTACAATCGGTATAAACAACAAAATCTTGATTCCCCTCGGGAATAACGAGAATAGGAGCATCGGAAAGGAGTTCTTTCAATTTCTGAAAAGAGGCTTCACATTTGTCCGACCAAATGTATTTAACTCCCTTCTTAGTCAAGCCAGTAAGAGGCACGACAATCTTAGAAAAGTCTTTAATAAAACGACGGTAATAGCCTGCCAATCCGAGAAAACTACGAATCTCTGTCACACTCTCCGGTCTCTTCCAATCTTGAATTGCTTCAATCTTTGAAGGATCCACGGATATCCCGGATTCGGAAATAATATGACCGAGAAACTTCACACGAGGTTGCCAAAAGTGGCATTTAGAAAATTTCGCCTTTAATTGATTACTCCTAAGTGTTTCCAATACAATCCGAAGATGTTTCTCATGTTCCTCCTCGGTTTTTGAATACACAAGAATATCATCAATGAATATGAGAACAAACCGATCAAGGAAATCTTTGAAAACTCGATTCATGAGGTCAACGAAATAAGCTGGAGCATTCGTTAACCCAAATGGCATAACAAGCCATTCATAAGATCCATATCGAGTACGGAATGATGTCAAAGGAATGCTATCCTCAGCGATACGAAGCTGATGGAAACCGGTAGCCAAGTCCAATTGTGAAAAGACCTTAGCACCACTAAGCTGATCGAATAGATCATCAATCCGAGGTAAAGGATATTTATTTTTAATAGAAAGATCGTTAAGCTTGCGATAATCAACGCAGAGCCTCAGAGTACCATCAGATTTCTTTACGAAAATAGCCGAAGCTCCCCAAGGCGAGGAACTAAAGCGAATAAATTGCCTCGTCTCCAACTCAGATAATTGTTTACGCATCTCCTCATTTTCCTTATTGGACATGCGATAAGGAGGACGAGTAATAGGTTGAGCTCCAGAAACAAGATTAATTCTGAACTCAATTGCTCGTTTAGGTGGTAAACCTAAAACGGGCTCGAATATGTCGGAAAATTCACGAACAACATGAATACGAGAAATAATATCATCTTCATCATCATCATCGTTATCACGAGGATTTAAAGAATATAAAGATGCCACCAAACAGGATTCTGAATCTTTAAGATTAACAGAAATCTGATTAACAGATAGTGGATGTCGGAGATGAATAGTCCACTCAGGACATAGGATATGGGCTTGATAACGGTTAAGCCAATCCATTCCCAAAATTATTCCAAAGCCTAAGTAACGCATGACATGCAAATCGGCTAGGAAAGAAAAATCGCAAAAAATAATCTCCACATCTTTACAATGCAAACTAAGAGTTGCGGATCCACCAACAGGATTCGCAATTTTTAAAGAAGTCATCAATGCAGTAACACTTAAGGAAAAAGTGTCTACCAGTTCCTTTGATATAAAAGAATGGGATGCACCCGTATCAAAGAGAACTCTAATAGGTTGATCATGAAATAAAATAATACCATCAAGAATGGAATGAGAAATACCTTGGCCACGAGATGTGTTGCCAGGGGCTTGAGCCACATTCAACTTTCCTTCCTTCTTGCCTTTACGCTTGAGGCATTGATGTATGTAATGATCCGGGCTCTTACAATAGCGACAAGATTTGGGCTTAGAGCACTTATTCGCATAATGATCCCCAGACCCACAGTTGAAGCAACTCGCACCACTAGGAGAAGGAGACTTTGCCGCAGGGGTTGCCTGCTTACCCTTTTTGTTGGGATAAGGACCCTTGAATTTGTTTGTCCTCTTCTTGTTGTTGAAGTTTGGTTTAGCGCCTTTCACTTCAACATCACTCTCTCTATTAGCCTCTTCAAGACGAAGAGCGATATCGACGAGTTGATCAATTGCGACTTCTAGTTTCAGGAGTAGTGGCTTCTTAAGATTCTTATTTAAGCCATAAACGAACCTCTGGTTCTTCTTCAATGGGGTGTTGATGTATTCAACCCCATATTTGGATAGCGACTCGAAGGCTACGACGTAATCAGTCACAGAGGATTGACCTTGAACATGGTCTATAAAACGTCGAGCCAAGGTTACTTTCCCAGCTTCTGGTACAAACTATAACTCGAAGCGTCCCTGAAATTGCTCCCAGGTGAGATCCGCTTCATTAATTTCTGAAATAAGGAGTTCGTACCAGTCCAATGCTCTTTCTTGGAGCATGCTGGAAGCCACCTGAACGCGGTGGAGATTGATAAGGTTCATGCGAGAAAAGATTCGATCGCATGATTTTAACCAAGCCTGGACCTCGATGATATTTTCCGAACCTTTGAAGGGCTTCCCACCCAAGTTGGTGTAATCGCTGCACAAGCGTGCAAATCCCGACTTTGGGTGAGTAGGTTCCGGGTTAGCTCCAGCTGCTTGAGCATTAGTTACTAAATCAAGAAGCTGTTGAGCAGTCATAAAAACTCCATCCGGAGGAGCAGCACCAGATGATCCAGTTCTGGGACGGCCTGGTCTAGACATTCTCTTCCTTTAAGAAAGAAAGAAGAGAAGGAAGAAGGTTATTTACCAATGAACATCAAGCAATCTTGATAGATAAAACAAGGAATCATAAAGAAAATAGGATTAATCGGTATGAAGACTCGAATTAATCCTATGGTATGACTCCTAAGATAGACCTAGGACGATGATCCTTGTTAAGTTATTCTACATTGTTCCGAAGTTTGGCTCTGATACCAAGCTGTGACGCCCCACCTCTATACCCACGCTAGCCAAGAACACTCCGGAGTAGTGCTGTCAACTAGCACGGAGAATAAGGCTGCTGAGGAGCAACCATCCATGTAATTGCTTATCACACGGTGGCTATAAATAATCTTCGGAAACAAACATAGAAATAATCATATCACAAATCAGTCACAGATATCCATATCACAAAGGCGGAAGAAGATATGAATATATAACTAACACATGAAAGTGTATATCAGAGTAGTGGTCAGTAAGATCCACGATAATACAAAAGAATAGCAACACGTGTTATACAAAAGAATACAACTATGAGTCTATATCTCAAGTGTATACAACAAAAAACTGCTAATCTAAACAGTTAGCCAAAAGTCAGAGTGATGAATCCCTGGGAAGAAGTCAAGCAGAAGCACCTGTAACATCTCGGTCTGACCCGAGTATTATTTAAGAAAATAATAAACGGGTCAGTCTAGCTATAAATATCAGATGACATGATATAACATAAAAGATATGGCATAAACATAAACATCCATAATGACATACCACTATAAGTCTGTAAATAATGATCAACAGAAGATCAATCAATAAGAGATAATCAATATCACAATAATCTTCTCAAAGATTCGGAAAGAGCATCATACCCCAAACTTGTACTCATAACAAGTCAATGACATAAATTCTAGAAATCAATGCAAGAAGTCCAGAAATCATAGAAAAGAGAAAGAGGCCTATCACATGACGGTCCGAAGACCAAGGGGAGCTACCCCACATGTGTGAATGGAATCACACAGATTAAGGTCCAGACTAACCAAAAAGCAAAAAGGTATGTGTGAGTGGAATCACACAAGTGGTGTCTAGTCTAACCTCGCAACAAGAGACATCACACAGTTGCTAGTCTAAATCATCAGAATGATCGTCATGATCAACGAGAAGTGTCAATTACACTAAGCTAGTAAATATAGAAGTTTAGCTTCATGTCCCATAACCACTTGCTTAACTTAAATATTTAAGAACAAACTGTAAATCTTCACTAATAAAATTGTCACAAGAGGTTCAATCGAACAAGTCCAAGAATTAACCGACGAAGTGAACGCAAGCATTTCATACCACTTGTTTTACTAAGTCGTTTAATTAGATTTCTCATCCGAATGAGGTAAAGGCTTGTATATACTAATAGATTGGAAAACAGTTTAAGAAAAGAGCTTTGTTATGGAAAATAGAGTTGAAATCATTTTGTTGAAAGAGTTTTGATATTTACTACTAGTATTGAAACTTTTATATTTTTAAAATGACAAATCACAGAAGAGATTGTAGAAACAATCATCACAAAGATCACATTCGGAGATGTGAATAAAATCCAAGGAAATCAGCTCAAAAGCATCAAAGTGGAAGTTCCCCAACGACCAAACGTGGCCGAGATAACCAGAGATGGTTTGTCTCGAAGAATGGTCAACTCAGCATCTCAACATAGCAAGTTCTGTTGAATGTTTTTCAGATAAGATCCCCTACGGAGGGGGGGTCCAGGGAGGGTGGCAACCGCCCAAGGTGGGGGTGCGGGGGCAACGCCACCGCTTACGGGGTTCAACCTGCCCGGTCAGGTCGCGGGGGTCCAGGGGGCAGCGCCCCCGGCGGGGTGCGGGGTGCGGGGCAGCGCCCCGACCAAAACGGTACGACCTAGTGAAGACAAAATGAGGTCTAATGACCTAACGACTCAAGGGTCATACGACCTAACGACTCAAGGGTCTAACGACCTAATGACTCAAGGGTCTAACGACCTAACGACTCAAGGGTCATACGACCTAACGACTCAAGGGTCTAACGACCTAACGACTCAAGGGTCATACGACCTAACGACTCAAGGGTCTAACGACCTAACGACTCAAGGGTCATACGACCTAACGACTCAAGGGTCTAACGACCTAACGACTCAAGGGTCATACGACCTAACGACTCAAGGGTCTAACGACCTAACGACTCAAGGGTCATACAACCTAACGACTCAAGGGTCCAACGCCCCAACGACTCAAGGGTCCAACGACCCAACGACTCAAGGGTTAGGCCAGGAGCGACCTAACGAGATAAGGTCCAACGCCCCAACGACTCAAGGGTCCAACGACCCAACGACTCAAGGGTTAGGCCAGGAGCGACCTAACGAGATAAGGTCCAACGACCTACGAGTTAAGGGTCCAACGACCTATCGGGATAACTCGTAACCGACTTAAGGGTTGCGTGACTGAAGGGCTGCACGACTTAAGGGTTAACTCGTAAACGACTCACGAACGACCTAGGGTTAACTCGTGAACGACTCACGACCTATGGACCAACGACTTAACTCCGAACGAGCTAAAAATGGCCAGAACGACCTAGGGTTAACTCGTGAATGACTCACGACCTATGGACGAACGACTTTACTCCGAACGACCTAAAAATGGCCAGAACGACCTAAGTGCAGAAAATTCAACAAAACGCTAAAAATTGGAGTTTTTCGCCAATCCAATCCAAACCAAATGCTAACATGCATGCAAAAATGATAGGGAATCATTCCCAACAGTCCAATATAGTTATAGGCTAGAATTGTGAGATAAAAATCTCACATTTGCACCAAATATCAATGAAAATGAAGTTTTAAGCAAGCAAGAATCAATCCTTCTTCTATCTAAGCACAAGAAGCTTGAATCCAATGTCTTCTTCTTGAATTTGGAGTAGAAAGATGGATTGCAATTGAATTTGAGTTTTGGAATTTTAATTTCCCATTCCCTCCACCATTAATGCCAAAGCTTGATTAGTTAGGAAATTTATGAAGAGTGAGGAGAAGAGGGTTGGAACTTGGGCTTAATAGGCTAAACTAACCCAAAGTCCAAAGCGGGAAAAGTTAGTGAAATTTCACTAACTCCAAACCTATCGATGTTTATACTTAAAAAAGTTGTAAACGGCATTTCGAACTCAATAGAAGTGGTCTCGAGTCCTAATTTGACCGTTTGCAAAAAGTAGCTTTTCGGACCAAAATCCGATTAACGAGTTAATATTTTAAATAAAATATTTAAATACAAACTCGATAAATATGCGGGTTGTTACACAGACTTTTGCATAATACTAGAACAAGCATCCAACATATTCAACATAGTTCAGAAATGAAAAAAAATGTAGTTTGACTACGCTTGTATAATACTAACAACAGTTATACACCACATTTTGATGGAAAGAAACACTAGAAGAAATAAATAGAATGCATTCAACCATGGAAAATAATCAAACCCAAATATCAAATATTAACTCACAAAGCAGGCAAAAAATCAAGGTATCCAAACAACCAAAATCAAGACATATATGATCTAGAGAATTATGAAGAAAGAGTGAAAGCATACTTACAAAGCAAGAATTCAATTCATATTTTTTTTGAGGTAAGGTTATGGAATTGTATATATGATCTAGTATAATATGGATAATATTTTAATAATTAACAAATCAATTAAAATAAGAAGATAAAATAAATAAAGTAAAGATAAGATAAGACCATACTGTGATTTTTATACTAATTCGGACCTCCTGTCCAATGTCCAGTCCCTAAGCTCTACTTAGGAGTTTCTGTAACATCCCGCCTTTTTGCACGATTCAAACAGACACACGTGCCAATTCAAACCATACGTATGGGCGGATTGTTATGGGATAAATAAGAAAACAAAGAAAGAAACAGAATCTCACAGCGGAAGGATAAAATATAATAATCAAATATACAATTCATAAATCTGTTACAAAAACCTTTGATTTATTTATACAATACATATCAGAGTACACATACCATATAACAATGCAGCGGAACAATATGAGTGTAGTGAAACCATATTATCTATAGTAATAATAATAAAATCTTCGTCTTCTTCCTCCGGAAATAAAATCTTCAATCCTGAAACGCTCGGACTGACCCGAGCGAATTTGGAAAGACAAAAACACTCGAGTCAGAACTAAAAAAAATCTTATGTGAGTTACATTAACAGAAATAAATATGAGTGCAGTAACTCAAGAGATGCTCGGGATTTACATCTCCTAAGGATCCATTAAACTATTTACTATGTAGTATATGCAATATAATCGATAGGTTTTGGTAAAAATGCAATGTTATTTACCCTTTTCTAATGGCTTCCAGATCTAGATCTGGAGATTAGGGTTCCCTTCCCTTTTCTCCTTTTTCTTTTCTTCTCTTCTGTTATTCTTCCTCTAAATTTCGTTTTCACAGCTTCTTTCTCTTTGATTCTTCAACTCTTTCTCCTCAAATTCTGGTAGTCAGCATGGGATTGATGGACGATGAAGGCTGGGAGGAGGTGAGAAGGAAGAGGGGCAAAGCTGTAGCATTTTCGAAACCTGAACCTAGATTAAATCTGGGTGATAATCGGCAGAACAGATCAAGATCTAATCCCGAGCAGATTTCGGTGAAGGGAAAATCGGATAACTCTGAGCCAGTCAAAGACTCAAAATATATCAAACCGAAAGCTAGTACCGGAAATAATCTGAAAATTAAATTCACTGTTCCTGAAGATGCTAGAAAATTTTCTTATAGTGAGGCAGTAAAAATTGGAGCGGTAGGTGACATAAGCAACCTAGATCTGGAATTTATTGAACCAAAAATAACGGAGGGAAAAAGAATAGGTTCTCTGTCATCAGAAGCAATTAAAGAGGCGGAGGGAGGTTGGGACTTATGTATCCTATTGTATGTTGTTGGATATAAACCATGGCTTAAAACTTTTGAAGGCTATGCTAACAGAGTTTGGTCAACAACGAAGCCGTTTACAGTCCAATCAAGGAATAACGGTTTTTTTGTAGTGAGATTTGGAAGTGAAGAGGATTGCAATAAAATCCTGAAATCAGGGCCTTGGTTCATGGATCGGAACCTGATAATAATGAAGAGACTTTCCCCTGATATGAATACAGATAGAGATCTTCTAACATCCTTGCCAATTTGGGTTAGACTTCCTGGCTTAAGTTTTAAACTGTGGGGAAATAAAGCTATAAGTGCTCTGACTAGTACGTTAGGGATCCCTATAAAGATGGACGAGGCAACTAAAAATAAATCCAGATTAGCATTTGCCAGAGTTCTGGTAGAGGTTAACGCTACCTATGGATTACCTAACATTATAGAAGGAATGGATGACGAAGGAAGGAGTTTTATTCAGGAAGTAGAATATGAGAATCCTCCTCCCATCTGTGGCAAGTGTGTCTGCTTTGGTCACGTATCTGAGGAATGCCCAATGACCAAAACTTGGGTTCCTAAGCAACCTCAAGTAATAGACGTTGATAAGATTATAGAGGCCCCTTCTTCTGTTGGTTGTCAGGAAATAGTAAGGGAAGAGGACAGTATTGTGACTCCAAACGAACCAGTTCAGAGGAACGTTGGGAGTCCGGTGGAAAAACCTGAGCAAATGAACAAAGGCAGTCAATTAGATGAAGTTCTGAGGAAGAATGTGGAGGAGGTTCCTAGCAAAGACGAGTATACACAGGTGCAAGAAAAGGACAAGGAAATAAATTCCAACAGATCACCATCTGACGGTTCACAGAGAAGATCATTGGAGATTGAAAGCAGGGGAGTTCAAGTCCTTCTTGATTCAGGAAATAGAGAGCCGACTAATCCTAAAGCTAATTCTCCGGGAATTAGAGAATTCAGAGATTTCTCACCGGAATCACCAGTCAAACGCCTTTCGATTTCTCCAAAAAATATGTCGTCTAGTTCCAATACTTTTCTTGCTAATGATATTTGTATTGAAGAATGTACAATTAATAATGTTAATCTTAAAAGAGGGACTGAACCTTGTTTTGACTTACAGGTACAGGTAAATCAGGACCAGGATTCAGTAACGACAGAAGTGGCAGAGGAACATAACACACATGATAATGCAGACTCATTTCAAGAGGAACAATCCAAGTCAGAGTCCCAGGATACGGAAGTAGAAAATATTCAGAAGGACAAACTTGTTCGTAGGAACCCTAAGTGGGTTCAGATGTTAGGCATTACTGTGGAAGGGAAAGTGGAGTCCTCTAGCAATAGGCAACAGAGGACCCGTAACTTCAAAGCAACTTAATGTCGTTTGCATGTTGGAATGTTAGAGGGTTTCATAACCCTAACAGGATGGAAGAAGTGAGAAAGCTTATTAGAAAGTATAACATTACTTGTTTTGGTATTTTGGAAAATAAGATGACGTACTCGGATATAAACAATTTGGAAAATCGTTTGGAAGAAGGTTGGAAAATAATAAGTAACGTCTCCTGTTATTTTAAATGCAGAATATTAGTCTTCATACATGAAAATTCATGGGATTTCAACTACATTAGCATGAGTGACCAACACTTAACAATCGAACTTATAAATAAACTGAGCTTCAGATGTATATTAACTTTTGTGTACGCTCAGAACTTTGTATTATTAAGGGAAAAATTGTGGAATAACCTTTGGGAAGATGCTATTAACATTTTTAGACCTTGGTTGGTTCTTGGGGATTTCAACTGTATTCGCAATTTATCAGAGAGAAAAGGTGGCAATCCTGTATCGCTAGGAAACCTTTTCGAACTAGACAATATGTCTAACCAAACTGGTTTAAAAGAGATCAATATTAAAGGATATGAGTTTTCTTGGTGGTCGGGTCCTAGGCGCAATATATTCTCAAAAATTGACAGAGTCTTTGCAAACTTAGACTGGATTAATTTATTCCCAGATTTGTCGTCTGAATATTTACCTTCATCAGTTAGCGATCACAATGCTATTCTTGTTTCTCTCTTTAATAAGTCAAGAGTCAAGAACAGACCTTTCAGGTTTATGAATCATTGGCCGATATGCGATCAGTACTGTAACGTCAACGGAAATTTTCGACTCTCGAAGATCCGACATCGACACTCACTTCATCGACTGCCGAGAAATCAAAGGCCGAAAACCGAGATGTTATGGGTTTTAAAAAGAAAAGAAAAGAAAGAAGAGAGAAAAAGAAGAAATAGAGAGGAAAGAAGATAGACAATTTTTTTTATAAAACAGAGAAAGAAAACAGAGAATTAGAAAAACAGAAGATAGAAGAATTTTAAAAATAGAACGGACAGAAAGGAAACAACAGAACAACAACAGAATCTCACAATTCGCAGCGGAACAACATATAATAATAAATGAATAATCTTTAAACAAAGAACTATATCAGTTATTACTTTACATCACATTTTATTACATCATATCATCACATCAGAGTGTACAACATCATACAACAATAAACAGTGCAGCGGAAAAAGAAATACTATATAAACTTAGTAATACGCCATGCCATCCAGCTTGCCTCCAGCAACTCCAGAATATCCAGAATATCCTGATAAACCTAACTCTTGACTGCCCGTGTGGAAAATTGGTGGGCACCCAGAGTTTAGGAAGGAAAACAATAAACTCCAAGTCAGTCATGTGACTGGTATGAGAACTCAAAACAGTTTATTTATCTTTAAAATCAAAATAGAGGAATATTTTTTTATCAATTCGCAATGCTTTTAAAAATGAGACTACCATAAGGCCTCCCACACACACACACATGCAAACGCAGAATCGGAGGAGATTTCTCCTTATGATAGTCAAAGATGCTTGATACGCATTTAAAAGAACTTTTTATATTATTACTAGTGCATAGTGTAGAGAAAAATTCATTTCGAAAGTAGAATATAAATCTTAGCCAGCATAGACATTTCGAACTATGCCTACTATAGCTACCATCCAAACAGTGGTGACCACCATAAGTGAATGGCAGGTTCTACAACTAATACCGTACAAGTTTCGTATTGTTTCTTTGGATTTCCAACAAATGATCAGGCCAAGGAACTTCCCATTGCCACTGAGAATGCCTCTGGAAAGACACCCCCGAGAACCAAACCGGATCTCTGCCAACACAAGGCCGGGTTACCCCTTAACTGGGTAACTACTGACACGAGCACGCCATTCCCCGGTCCTTTAGGACCTTTTCAACCGAGCGCTCGATATCCAACATCACACCATAATAAATAGAGTGTTTTCAACATGAGTAAGTATCTGGGCTCCATACCATGATACCACCCCTTTCCAGAAGGAAATGCACATACCCTAAGGGGAGCTACAGCAACCCCTAATAACCTTGCCGCATCTTTCCTGTTTTGACCATTTCCGGGATGTGAGGCTCGACGAATTCACGTCCACAAAAACACACTTTGTACAAAAAGCCGTGCTTTGGGTCAACAAATGATCAACACAATGATCACTAAGATAGACGATCAAATAAATGATCCTATCACAAAAATCAACACAATGATCATTTCAGCATCACTCAGCATGTCACATTACCAAAATGGGATATATTGCTGATAACTTCAACTATATAACCTTTGAGCTCGTACGTCTCAAAGAAGGGTGTTAAGCAAAGAATAAATTCTCCGCCACCAACAGAAATATATTTGAAAGAAATCGGCTTTATATCTCAAATTGTAATGTCAGGCATACAATCCATACAAGTCTGTTCCGGGCTCGAACAAAACCGAAGGCACTTCTTACGAAGCCCTTGCAATACGGGTATTCACAATCCCGATCGAATTTCCCATCACTTAGGAGATCTCAATACCAGGAGCTACCCAGTGCAGAGACAATCGATAGGTCATCCTATCGCTTTCACAAATACTCGGTCTTCAACACCGATCTTCAAATGCAATTCATAACGACGTATCACATATTCGGAATGGGTTATACGACCCCATGGTCCTTTCCCGGTTAACCCGAATAGTGAGCGCTTATTCAAAAATAAGTGTGCATTCAAATTCAAACAATCATATCAAATACCCAATCAAAGGGAAATATTGATAGTCGGCTATTGAACTATCAATTGATATGCATACATCACCAGATTCCAAATAATTTTCCAAATTATTTATTTTCCAAAATATCCTTACAAGATATATAAAATTTCAACACTTCAAAAATAAATCAATATTTATTTTTAACAAGTTCCTCTTTCTCATATAAATTCCATAATGAATTTATATTTCAAAATATCTATGCATATACGATTTCAATAATCCATTTCAATTTATCTTCAAAAAAATAAATTCTAATTATTCACTTCATATTGGAAAACATTTCCATACTTATTATTCATAAGTAATTCACAAAACTTTTTATTTTCAACCTTGGAAAATATTCAATATACTTAAATCGAATTAAGTATATAATTCATTCTTTAAGGAAATCATTCACTTAAACATATTTATTTGGGCCAAAACGAATGTTGCGTAAAACATCGTTACGACAACCCAAAATCATTAGTATAGGGATTCGAAATTAAAATAGATATATAAATCCCAATACTATACAAAACATTTCCTTTCGGAAATCATTTACTATAACAACAGTGTTATAGTCCACCCATTTCCTTTTATTTCTCGAAAACGTCTATTTCAACAATAAATGTTGAAATCTATGGTTTCGAATCTCAACACCTTTAAAACATCGTTAGATCGTTTTAATTATGTTTAAAATATCACATTCTAAAACATTTTCTTTAACATGTTATTCACTATTCAAAAACGTGAATATACTATGTTCACAAATTCCATTATTTCTATTCACTTTAACTTAAAGGATTATTCACTGCCTAAAACGTGAATATAACTCCATTTATAAGTTATAACAATTAACTTATCAAAAAAAGTCGTTTGCGGATTTATAAAACAACGTTTATAAATTCCATTTCTATTTATTTATAAAAACTTCTTTTTTTTTTTTATAAATTCCTTTATTAACCTATTCCCGTTTATAACTAAATTATAAACTAAACGTTCACATTATAAGTTAATTACTTATAAAACGATTATTTTACAAAATCGTTCTTTTTAAAGACTTTTCAATTTATAAACCTTATAACTTATAAGATTTATTTATTTAACCAAATCTATTCTTCAATTAACTTCACAAATTTATAATCTTACTATTTATAAATTTCATTTATAACTTCACAGTTTATAATTCTATAAATTTCATTCATTTATGAAATTCACTTTCACTACATTCAAACACTTATAAAAACTCGTTTTATAATGTCTATATTTCAATTTATAAATATCCATTTATAAATCTCTAAATATAAATCAGTTTATATTATTATTCTAAAACGTCTTTAAATTCCTTTATAATTTCATCATTTCGATTTATAAAATAATCAAATTTTATAAATCCTATATTTAAACTTTTATCATATATTCAAAAATCCAATCTAAATTATTTTATAAAATCATTGGTTCATATTTCTCAAAAACCAGCTTTTAACTATATTTCACAAAAACCTTAATTTTATAACTTTAAAAATTATAACGTTTATTTATTTATAATGGATCAATTCCAAAAATATAGTATATTTTCAAAAATCACTTTAAAACCATTTTAAAATCCCAAAATCTGGGTCCAATGATGCTACACACCAAATAGTCAATCACGACAACAACGATATCATATATCGATATGATAATCAATCAAATATCAAAATATCTGAAATTAAATAAATACTGTTGAGGAATCCAGTTGGATCCCTCCAACCTGTTTTCCTGCATCCAAAAACATTAGCACAATACCAATTTCGCTCCAGTACGAAATTATCGCGGTACATGTTCTTATTAAATATTATCCGCTTACTAACGGCGTAATAGGGTCTCATCCGCTAAACAAAAAATGCGGGAAATCAATAACTGCAATATATACATATGCCAATATGTATATATTGATATTATATATAATACCAATTTCACTGTTTATGAAATATTCGCGGTATATGTTCTTAATAAATAACATCCGCTTACTAACGGCGCATAATGTCTATTTTAACAATCAATAATTTACAGTCATCATTCAAACATGCATTCAAATATTTTAAATCTAACTATTTAAAATAAAATCGAAATCTATTCGATTGAGTGAGAAATTCTCACCTTGGTTTTAATTTCCGTTTTAGCTTTTATTTCGAATAAAATTAAACGCGCGTTTAATTTTACCCAAAATTCTCACTAACTCCAAACGACTCCAAACCAACTCCATCGCGTAGTGCTCGTCCATACGATTCCAACGCAACTGAGTTTGCATTTTTTCGACCTCGTATGAAAAAGTTACGAATTTATGAAGTTCGTACACGATTTATATACACAATTTATAACATAACTTAACTATTTTTAACCTTAACTCACTACAGCCTTTAGATCCCACACTCATCAAATCTAGGCCGTTCCCATCATCTTCTCTTCCTCACGTTCAAGCTCCAGTAAATCACGCACAACATAACCCATTCAATCACAACTAGGGTTAGCATTTTCTCCTCCATCCCGAATCTATACTTCATCAAACCACTTGCATTATGAAGCTCATGACCATAGCCATGCTCGGCCTCAAGGAGAGTGAGCTCGGCCATGTCTACAGCCTCGTTTTGCGTGCAAAAACTGTAGAGAATGGCCCCACATATCTTGCTCCACGTTGCTCCGTTTCCGATCATCACCGTATGGAATCGAAGCTCTCGTCGTGCTCTTCGACTTCCGTGTTGAACACTTTGGCTAATTCCTTACGGATTGAGAGAGATTAATGAATGAAAGAGGATGATTTCTGGCCTTACACAGGGGGTGGCGGCTACATGAAGCAAATTAGGGTTTGGAATGATATTTTATCAAATTTATGAAGAGAGAGGTGTATTTATAGAGTTTCGTTCGACACTATTCACCCGGAAATTCCGAACTCCGATTTAGACGCCGTAACCAGCGTACCTAGGGTTTATCCCGCGTTCCGGACACAATGGAACAGGTTTCGGAAGCTAATTCGGAAGTATGTGCGAGTTATGGCTGAAAACGTTCAATTTAAATTAAACCGATTTAAGTCGATTTCTAGGCGTTTTAATTTGTACCGGACAAACGGTAAATCCAATCGACTTGAAATTTGAAACCTTACAATAATATCACATTACGGATCCGATGAAACTAGTTTCGTCGAAATCCGGGACTTTTTGAAAAATGGCTATTTTGACTCGCCAAATTTAAATTAAAAATAATTCGATGCGTTTCGAGCTGCCACGATCAAACGATAGCTCCGATTGACACAAAAATTGAAATCCGGTAATAACTAACTATTACGGATCCAATGGAACTGGTTTCGTTCAATTCTGAGACTGTTCAAAAATTGGCTATTTTACAGTCGATTATTTAATATTAAAATATTCAATTTTCACAAATTAACTTTTAATTCGATTTTAAAAGTTCTAAAATATTTCTATAACTCCAGTATGATTAAATAAAATTTTCCAAATTATTTTCAATCATATTTAACTTAATATTCAATTATTTTCATAATTTCACATATTAAATTATCGATTTAATTATCCAATTAAATCCAATAATTCAAATAAAAATTTATTTGACTTATAAATTCACTTATAAATATTTAAAATAAATTAAATATTCAAATTTAAATTATTAAAAATTCTGGGTCGTTACAATCTTTCCCCCTTAAAAGAATTTCGTCCTCGAAATTACAAGTAAGAAAGGTTACAGAATTTATTAACTTTCCCAAAATTCATAATTAAACTTCTTACAATACTTTACTAAGTTTTCCAAATCATACTTAGTTATTCTTTTCAAAACAACTATCTATTGTTTAACTTTCAATTCCAAATCAAAGTTTAAAGCTTTCAAAATTTTCCAATTTTCTCAAATTTTTTTCTAACGCCTTAAATTTTCGGAAAAATTCGCCATAGTCTCCTTTGCGCGGCTCGATCCGAAAAAAAAAAATGACAGTATATATATCACAAATATACATCTCATCAAGTAATGAGGCATCCCGAAGGGAAAAAAGTGTAAAAGTGCGATATTTAATCCGAGATATGTACCTTATATTTTATTAGCGAGCATATACGGCTAATATAGCGCTAAAGCGAACTCCAAATGCGAAGCAAACGCGATCCGCACCTACTAAACTCAACAAACAACATGAGAATCATGCATATATGAAAATAGTATCAATATACAACATATAGCAACATAATAACTATATAAGTCACATAGCAAATGCAACTAAAGCAATATATATTCAACCATCAACCAATTACATCCATAACCAATCAATATTCATTTATATTCTCATTCATATTCAATGAATTTGGGTTTTCACTTTAAATCATATTTGATTTATTTACATTGGATTTTATCACATTCATTCTCAATTTTAATTAGTTTGCATTCACTAATTAAATCCAATTCACATTCAATTCTATTCAAATTTATTTACTTTCAATTTGAATTCAATTTACTTTAGCTTCCAATTTCATTAACACTTTCATTCATTATTCCATATTCAATTTAATTTACATTTAATTGATTAACACATTATTCCATTCATTCAATTCAATTACAAAAGTTGAATTTCTATTCACATAACTTAAGTTCATATCCATCACTTAACTTAATTAATTTAGTTTGATACCAATATCAACTTCATTTACATTACTTAAGTTATATTTCATTTAATCTTGAAATTCACCTTTATTTACAACTCATATTCATATAATTTTACTTCTTATATATGTAAGTTTATTTCACAATTGTAAATACTTTAATTATAATTTCAATTCTTATAATTCTTTTGCTTATACAATTATTCTTTTATTTAGATTATTCAAACAATCTAACAATCAACTTATATACACTTTAATAATTCTGAAAAATTATTTCTTTCATATATAAAATATAATCAAGGCAAAATTATTTCATTTACCCAATTTAAAAACAATATTATGTCGAATTGTTCTATTCAAGTGTTTAGAAACCCCTTCGGCTCAGTTTCGAGGCTGTGCTGACGAAAGTTCATATACCACTCAACAAACCAATCATCACAATATAAAACAATTTTATATTCACTAACAAATACGCTCTCATAGCTATTATTACACTCAAACTCATTCTAGAGTACTACTGACTCTATCTCTAATGAGTAATACCCTACAGAACCATGGTTGTCGCTTAACCATCAGCTCCGATACCAAATGTAACGTCAACGGAAATTTTCGACTCTCGAAGATCCGACATCGACACTCACTTCATCGACTGCCGAGAAATCAAAGGCCGAAAACCGAGATGTTATGGGTTTTAAAAAGAAAAGAAAAGAAAGAAGAGAGAAAAAGAAGAAATAGAGAGGAAAGAAGATAGACAATTTTTTTTATAAAACAGAGAAAGAAAACAGAGAATTAGAAAAACAGAAGATAGAAGAATTTTAAAAATAGAACGGACAGAAAGGAAACAACAGAACAACAACAGAATCTCACAATTCGCAGCGGAACAACATATAATAATAAATGAATAATCTTTAAACAAAGAACTATATCAGTTATTACTTTACATCACATTTTATTACATCATATCATCACATCAGAGTGTACAACATCATACAACAATAAACAGTGCAGCGGAAAAAGAAATACTATATAAACTTAGTAATACGCCATGCCATCCAGCTTGCCTCCAGCAACTCCAGAATATCCAGAATATCCTGATAAACCTAACTCTTGACTGCCCGTGTGGAAAATTGGTGGGCACCCAGAGTTTAGGAAGGAAAACAATAAACTCCAAGTCAGTCATGTGACTGGTATGAGAACTCAAAACAGTTTATTTATCTTTAAAATCAAAATAGAGGAATATTTTTTTATCAATTCGCAATGCTTTTAAAAATGAGACTACCATAAGGCCTCCCACACACACACACATGCAAACGCAGAATCGGAGGAGATTTCTCCTTATGATAGTCAAAGATGCTTGATACGCATTTAAAAGAACTTTTTATATTATTACTAGTGCATAGTGTAGAGAAAAATTCATTTCGAAAGTAGAATATAAATCTTAGCCAGCATAGACATTTCGAACTATGCCTACTATAGCTACCATCCAAACAGTGGTGACCACCATAAGTGAATGGCAGGTTCTACAACTAATACCGTACAAGTTTCGTATTGTTTCTTTGGATTTCCAACAAATGATCAGGCCAAGGAACTTCCCATTGCCACTGAGAATGCCTCTGGAAAGACACCCCCGAGAACCAAACCGGATCTCTGCCAACACAAGGCCGGGTTACCCCTTAACTGGGTAACTACTGACACGAGCACGCCATTCCCCGGTCCTTTAGGACCTTTTCAACCGAGCGCTCGATATCCAACATCACACCATAATAAATAGAGTGTTTTCAACATGAGTAAGTATCTGGGCTCCATACCATGATACCACCCCTTTCCAGAAGGAAATGCACATACCCTAAGGGGAGCTACAGCAACCCCTAATAACCTTGCCGCATCTTTCCTGTTTTGACCATTTCCGGGATGTGAGGCTCGACGAATTCACGTCCACAAAAACACACTTTGTACAAAAAGCCGTGCTTTGGGTCAACAAATGATCAACACAATGATCACTAAGATAGACGATCAAATAAATGATCCTATCACAATAATCAACACAATGATCATTTCAGCATCACTCAGCATGTCACATTACCAAAATGGGATATATTGCTGATAACTTCAACTATATAACCTTTGAGCTCGTACGTCTCAAAGAAGGGTGTTAAGCAAAGAATAAATTCTCCGCCACCAACAGAAATATATTTGAAAGAAATCGGCTTTATATCTCAAATTGTAATGTCAGGCATACAATCCATACAAGTCTGTTCCGGGCTCGAACAAAACCGAAGGCACTTCTTACGAAGCCCTTGCAATACGGGTATTCACAATCCCGATCGAATTTCCCATCACTTAGGAGATCTCAATACCAGGAGCTACCCAGTGCAGAGACAATCGATAGGTCATCCTATCGCTTTCACAAATACTCGGTCTTCAACACCGATCTTCAAATGCAATTCATAACGACGTATCACATATTCGGAATGGGTTATACGACCCCATGGTCCTTTCCCGGTTAACCCGAATAGTGAGCGCTTATTCAAAAATAAGTGTGCATTCAAATTCAAACAATCATATCAAATACCCAATCAAAGGGAAATATTGATAGTCGGCTATTGAACTATCAATTGATATGCATACATCACCAGATTCCAAATAATTTTCCAAATTATTTATTTTCCAAAATATCCTTACAAGATATATAAAATTTCAACACTTCAAAAATAAATCAATATTTATTTTTAACAAGTTCCTCTTTCTCATATAAATTCCATAATGAATTTATATTTCAAAATATCTATGCATATACGATTTCAATAATCCATTTCAATTTATCTTCAAAAAAATAAATTCTAATTATTCACTTCATATTGGAAAACATTTCCATACTTATTATTCATAAGTAATTCACAAAACTTTTTATTTTCAACCTTGGAAAATATTCAATATACTTAAATCGAATTAAGTATATAATTCATTCTTTAAGGAAATCATTCACTTAAACATATTTATTTGGGCCAAAACGAATGTTGCGTAAAACATCGTTACGACAACCCAAAATCATTAGTATAGGGATTCGAAATTAAAATAGATATATAAATCCCAATACTATACAAAACATTTCCTTTCGGAAATCATTTACTATAACAACAGTGTTATAGTCCACCCATTTCCTTTTATTTCTCGAAAACGTCTATTTCAACAATAAATGTTGAAATCTATGGTTTCGAATCTCAACACCTTTAAAACATCGTTAGATCGTTTTAATTATGTTTAAAATATCACATTCTAAAACATTTTCTTTAACATGTTATTCACTATTCAAAAACGTGAATATACTATGTTCACAAATTCCATTATTTCTATTCACTTTAACTTAAAGGATTATTCACTGCCTAAAACGTGAATATAACTCCATTTATAAGTTATAACAATTAACTTATCAAAAAAAGTCGTTTGCGGATTTATAAAACAACGTTTATAAATTCCATTTCTATTTATTTATAAAAACTTCTTTTTTTTTTTTATAAATTCCTTTATTAACCTATTCCCGTTTATAACTAAATTATAAACTAAACGTTCACATTATAAGTTAATTACTTATAAAACGATTATTTTACAAAATCGTTCTTTTTAAAGACTTTTCAATTTATAAACCTTATAACTTATAAGATTTATTTATTTAACCAAATCTATTCTTCAATTAACTTCACAAATTTATAATCTTACTATTTATAAATTTCATTTATAACTTCACAGTTTATAATTCTATAAATTTCATTCATTTATGAAATTCACTTTCACTACATTCAAACACTTATAAAAACTCGTTTTATAATGTCTATATTTCAATTTATAAATATCCATTTATAAATCTCTAAATATAAATCAGTTTATATTATTATTCTAAAACGTCTTTAAATTCCTTTATAATTTCATCATTTCGATTTATAAAATAATCAAATTTTATAAATCCTATATTTAAACTTTTATCATATATTCAAAAATCCAATCTAAATTATTTTATAAAATCATTGGTTCATATTTCTCAAAAACCAGCTTTTAACTATATTTCACAAAAACCATAATTTTATAACCTTAAAAATTATAACGTTTATTTATTTATAATGGATCAATTCCAAAAATATAGTATATTTTCAAAAATCACTTTAAAACCATTTTAAAATCCCAAAATCTGGGTCCAATGATGCTACACACCAAATAGTCAATCACGACAACAACGATATCATATATCGATATGATAATCAATCAAATATCAAAATATCTGAAATTAAATAAATACTGTTGAGGAATCCAGTTGGATCCCTCCAACCTGTTTTCCTGCATCCAAAAACATTAGCACAATACCAATTTCGCTCCAGTACGAAATTATCGCGGTACATGTTCTTATTAAATATTATCCGCTTACTAACGGCGTAATAGGGTCTCATCCGCTAAACAAAAAATGCGGGAAATCAATAACTGCAATATATACATATGCCAATATGTATATATTGATATTATATATAATACCAATTTCACTGTTTATGAAATATTCGCGGTATATGTTCTTAATAAATAACATCCGCTTACTAACGGCGCATAATGTCTATTTTAACAATCAATAATTTACAGTCATCATTCAAACATGCATTCAAATATTTTAAATCTAACTATTTAAAATAAAATCGAAATCTATTCGATTGAGTGAGAAATTCTCACCTTGGTTTTAATTTCCGTTTTAGCTTTTATTTCGAATAAAATTAAACGCGCGTTTAATTTTACCCAAAATTCTCACTAACTCCAAACGACTCCAAACCAACTCCATCGCGTAGTGCTCGTCCATACGATTCCAACGCAACTGAGTTTGCATTTTTTCGACCTCGTATGAAAAAGTTACGAATTTATGAAGTTCGTACACGATTTATATACACAATTTATAACATAACTTAACTATTTTTAACCTTAACTCACTACAGCCTTTAGATCCCACACTCATCAAATCTAGGCCGTTCCCATCATCTTCTCTTCCTCACGTTCAAGCTCCAGTAAATCACGCACAACATAACCCATTCAATCACAACTAGGGTTAGCATTTTCTCCTCCATCCCGAATCTATACTTCATCAAACCACTTGCATTATGAAGCTCATGACCATAGCCATGCTCGGCCTCAAGGAGAGTGAGCTCGGCCATGTCTACAGCCTCGTTTTGCGTGCAAAAACTGTAGAGAACGGCCCCACATATCTTGCTCCACGTTGCTCCGTTTCCGATCATCACCGTATGGAATCGAAGCTCTCGTCGTGCTCTTCGACTTCCGTGTTGAACACTTTGGCTAATTCCTTACGGATTGAGAGAGATTAATGAATGAAAGAGGATGATTTCTGGCCTTACACAGGGGGTGGCGGCTACATGAAGCAAATTAGGGTTTGGAATGATATTTTATCAAATTTATGAAGAGAGAGGTGTATTTATAGAGTTTCGTTCGACACTATTCACCCGGAAATTCCGAACTCCGATTTAGACGCCGTAACCAGCGTACCTAGGGTTTATCCCGCGTTCCGGACACAATGGAACAGGTTTCGGAAGCTAATTCGGAAGTATGTGCGAGTTATGGCTGAAAACGTTCAATTTAAATTAAACCGATTTAAGTCGATTTCTAGGCGTTTTAATTTGTACCGGACAAACGGTAAATCCAATCGACTTGAAATTTGAAACCTTACAATAATATCACATTACGGATCCGATGAAACTAGTTTCGTCGAAATCCGGGACTTTTTGAAAAATGGCTATTTTGACTCGCCAAATTTAAATTAAAAATAATTCGATGCGTTTCGAGCTGCCACGATCAAACGATAGCTCCGATTGACACAAAAATTGAAATCCGGTAATAACTAACTATTACGGATCCAATGGAACTGGTTTCGTTCAATTCTGAGACTGTTCAAAAATTGGCTATTTTACAGTCGATTATTTAATATTAAAATATTCAATTTTCACAAATTAACTTTTAATTCGATTTTAAAAGTTCTAAAATATTTCTATAACTCCAGTATGATTAAATAAAATTTTCCAAATTATTTTCAATCATATTTAACTTAATATTCAATTATTTTCATAATTTCACATATTAAATTATCGATTTAATTATCCAATTAAATCCAATAATTCAAATAAAAATTTATTTGACTTATAAATTCACTTATAAATATTTAAAATAAATTAAATATTCAAATTTAAATTATTAAAAATTCTGGGTCGTTACAAGTACCTTCAGATTATTGAGAACAACTGGAACTCTAAACAACAGGACAGTCCCCTTTATCAAATCATTCATATTCTTAGGAATATTAAAAGAGAACTTAAGGTTTGGAGCTCCAATATAAGGAACACCAAACAAGAGACTGAAGTCCAAAGAGAGAAATGTGCTAAACTTCAGAAACTCATGGAAAAATCAGAAGATCCAAATTTAGCATCTGAGTTTCAAAAAGCTAAACTAAATCTGGAATTGGCATTAAAAAAAGAGTTTCTTGATACTAGACAAAAGGCTAAATGTGATTGGCTCACAATGGGTGATGAGGGTTCCTCATTCTTTTACGCTAAAATGTCTAGTAGAAGAAATAGAAATCGCTTGACAAGTATCGAAATAGACGAAAAGGCTGTTTCGGAAGACATGTTTGCAGAATCGGCTATTAATTATTATAAACAAATGTTTAATCAGTCTACCGGAAACCAATTCCCTGAAGTAATTTGCAAGACGATCATTTCGAATTATGGAGCAAATTTTTTGAATGACAAAATAGCGATAGGAGAGATTAAACTAGCTTTGTGGGACATCAAAGAAACAACTTCTCCAGGTCCGGATGGCTTTAATTCTAAGTTTTTCAAAACTCATTGGAATCTATTTAAAGAACTTATTTGCAAAGCTCTGAATGATATTTTTCATAAAGGTTTAGTTATCAAAGAATGGAATCATACTTTTCTGCATTTGATTCCCAAGAAAGCTCATAACACTTGCATTCAAGATTTTAGACCTATTGCCTGTTGTAACACTTTATATAAGGTTTTCACCAAAATTTTATGCAACAGGCTGGCCCCGTTTATGGAAAAATTGGTTTCACCAAACCAAACGGCTTTTATAAAAGGGAGATCAATAGGGGATGGCATATTACTAGCTCATGAAATGATTAGAGGCTTGGGAAGAAAAGGAAATAAGCTTATGTGTATTAAAGTAGACCTAAAGAAAGCTTACGGCTCGATTAACCGAGATTTTGTCGTACATATGTTAAAAAGCCTGGATTTCCCAAACAAATGGGTGAAAATTATTGGCAATATCATATCTACTCCAGTTTTCTCTATCATTATAAATGGGGAATCACACGGGTATTTCAGAAGTTCAAATGGCCTTAGACAAGGTGACCCTCTTTCCCCTTTACTTCTTACTTTGGTTATGGAATATTTCACACTACTGATGGAAGAAAAGGTAAGGGATGGTCATATTACTCCAATCTTAGATGTTGATAACAAGTTGACTCATCTCATATATGCTGATGATGTTATAATTTTTTCAAAAGCAAGTACAAGAAATGCAGTTGCTATTAGAGAAGTATTCCAAACTATGAAGAGAGTTACAGGGTTGGATCTAAGCTGTGAAAAATCTAACATTTTCTTTGGAAAAGGGGTAAACCAGAGCACTGATATCTGCTCCATACTTAATATCCAACAATCGGAACTCCCAGTAAGGTACTTGGGAATTCCCTTGTCTAGTGCGAATTTAAGAGATAAAGACTGTTCCTCTCTGTTAGAGAGGATAAAAATAAAATTTGGGGGATAGGAGAACAAAATGCTTAGTCTGGCAGGGAGACTGGAACTGATTAAATCAACCATATACCCAATAATTCAATATTGGATGCAATGTTTTTGTCTCCCAATTACCACTATTCAAAAAATTAAACATTTGATTTTGAACTTCCTTTGGAAAAGTCGGTGCAGTAAAATCCCCTGGGAAATCTTATGTAGACAAAAAGAAGAAGGAGGAATGGGAATGAGAGATCTAGAAGAGTTGAATCGAGCGTTATATATCAAGTTGATTTGGAAAATTATTAACTCAGAGGGGATCTGGGCTGACCACATGCATCATAAATATATTGGACAAAAAAGTTTCTGGGAAATTGCACAACGGGATGACAATTCGGGAGTTTGGAAATATATCTTGAAAAATAGGAAGATAGCGTTGAAATGTCTTTCCCTTAACATTGCTGATGGTAAAACGACTTCATTATGGTTTGACCCATGGTTGAACGGGTGTTCAATTATGGAACGTATTGGGTGAGATACAGCTTTTAGAACAGGAACGGAAAACATGTTACTTAGCAAGATTGTAAATAAGGGGGAGTGGAAATGGGATTCTTATAGCTTTTTATTTCAAATCCATGCAGAAATAGAAGGAGTGAACATTTATAAAGACAGGGAAAAGGACTTCTGGGCTTGGAAATGTACCAGGGATGGGTCATATCAGTTCAAAAACATTTGGAATACGACTAGAACTAGTTTCGAAATTAAATTTTGGTCGTGTCTGGTTTGGAACAAAATCCATGTCCCAAAAATGGCGGTGTGCCTGTTCAAAGCCGTAAATGACTTTCTCCTAACAAAAGAAAGACTTATGCAAAAACTTATAACCGTTGACCCTTTATGTGTTTTCTGTAATAAACATATTGAAACTATAGTTCATCTATTTTTTCAATGTGTTTATACAGGTAAGATTTGGCTTTGGAGCTGTAAAAAGTTCTTTAAAGCTCCGAAAAGTCTGTTTTCCTTTTCTTTGAAGGAGGATTTAAATAAAATCGTTTCTTTCTCCCAAACTAAAAGCTTAAAGTCAGATTTATTCCAACTTTCACTATCTATGTGTGTTTGGCATATATGGAGAGAAAGAAATGAAAGGATATTTCAGAATCGGTTTTCAACTAGTTCGCAGATTTGTCATAACATCTACCAAACTATGTTCATCAGAATGACCAAATCAAAACATTTTAAGAACATTTCAGGCACAGATGAAATATTAGCTATGAAATGGGGTTATACCTCCCAACGCTGAATTGGGGACTCGCAATCATGTGTTTCTGTTTTCCTTGCTACTCTGAAGCTACCTGTTTCTTGAGTTAGTCTATGTGTACCTGTATTATTTTACATCGTCCTCACTCTCCTCTCTTTAATTTTACATTATAAATTTACAATAACAATAACTTTCATTTAGTCTGATATGTTGCAGATCGCAGATAACCCTGGTTTCTTGAAGAATATTTTTACCTGCAGAGAATTAAATCAATTAGAAAAACTCTGATTCTACTATGGATTTGAGATGATATGAAGTAACAGAGTCTTCTCTAACTATACTCTAAATCAGAAGAACCAGAAGTTAAATGAAAGTTTGAAACTTAGCTTGTCATTTTCTGAGACAAGATCTGAAAACAACTCTACGGGTCCTGGCCAATAAAATTAATTAACGGAGTTGTAAGCTAAAAGCCAACAAATTTTGAAGAGCTGTTACTTACCTTATCAAGTTCTGAGCTTAGCGACACTAGATCTGGAACTTTAAACTTCAGTCCTTGAAGGGATTTTTCTTACTCCTGCAAAGAATAAGTCAGTCTTCTAACTAAAGCTTAGAGAATACTAAGAAATAGTTTTCGAAGACTAACCCTGAAGAGAATCGGGTAGGTTTGACTGTATAGGAACTTCTAGTTTCCTCCAGACAGTTTGTAATACTCTTCTGATCTGCTGTAAGCAGATGAGTTTAGATCTTTTAGAGGACGAAGAGGAAAAGGAAGTGAAATCCCTATTCTCACCGCCATTAAAGGAAATAAAGGGCAATTCTGAAAGATTGGTCGGGAAGCTTCGTAACGTCCTTATTTGTTTCGGTAATCTTCTCGAGCATTCTGTTTTATTGGGCTGGACGACGCAGGCCTTGGGCTTTGTTTTTATGCAAATGTTTGTGTATGTTTTGTTTTTTGGCTTACAGTATGTTGAGACTTTGTCTTTTGAACTTGTATCTTTCCCTTGTTTTAATAGAAAATTTGAACCCGCTTTCAAAAAAAAAAAACTTACTTTTAAATAGCGTTAAGGCTTTACATTTTCCACCTTAACACATTTATATATTCCCATAGTCTATATAGTACTGTAATCTCCCCCGTAATGGGCGTCGTCAGAGGGCACTCCATAGGTATGGTACAAAACAAAATCGTATAAGGCGCGCTAGGGTAGGTGACACGGCACAACTAGGCAATGCCAGGGTAGATATACCAATTGCTATCCGGACCGATGGAAATGCATAGCCGCAGCTACCGCCCACCTCGAACAACACTCCCAAATCAAAGGTGCGCACCAAAATAATCAAAAAAGTAATAGAATGGCATACGAAGAAGTGCGTCCGATCAGAGGTGCTACCTCATTAATCCGAGAATCGCTCCTGTTTTAGCCACCTTATGCCAACTTACGGGAGTCGGGTCCACGTATTTACCTTAAAGGAAACGTCACCACCATCCTACTTCATTCTGGAATCTCCACCGCGTACACGGTTGTCAAAGTGGTTTCGGTATCGACAGAGAGTATGTCAGATATCCGATACCGGTCTCTTTAACAACCAAACGTTATTATAACACCGCGGTCTTTTCAAAATAGTTTATACTTTAAAACCAGAATAAAATATCCATTTTAAACCCATATAAATATGATATTATTTATATTTTTAAAACCCCAAATCAATACGATATCATTTATTTTCCAATATATATTCCTTCCAAAATCATAGGGTTTCCAAAGTAAAATATTTAGAAATCAAACTCTTGAACATAATATTTCCAAATCATACTACCTTGAAAAACATAGCTTTGAAACAAATTTCCATCTCTTAAATGGTTAAATATTAAAACTACTTTTATAAAACAAAATAGCTTCTTTAGATTTCACAAATCAATTTCAAATATCGATTTACACTTCCAAATACCATTTCAATTCTTATGTTTCAAGGCTTTAAATATTTCAGCATTTCAAAAAAACAACTCATTTGCCAAATCCATATGTAATTACTTCTTATTTACACTTGAAATGTTTACTTAATGAATTTAATATAATTTAAGTAAAACCTTTAACTTCACATAACTGGATAATCTTTCAATTTATTAAACTTGATATATTCATTTAAATCACTCTACACAAAAATCAAGTTATAAAAATCATACCCTTTAAAAATTAATAACCTTTTTATTTAATTCCAAATTTTACTCAATATTCATCTTCCGACCTTATTCTCATTTAAGTCAATAAAACTCCAGAACTTAAATTTTAAATAAATACTTAATCGTATTTGATCTTAAAAATCAAACTTTATTTTATACTTCAAAACAATTTATACAAAGCTTAAAACCGAAAATTACTATATATAAATAACCTTTATTAATAACCAAATCAAAAACCCATAAACCATATATATATATAGCTTTTCAAAAACCATAGAAAAACATTTCAAAAAAATAATTTTATATATATACCGCGGTGCCTGTATATAATTTTCTATCCTATGGTCAAGTGATACGGATGTTTATCATTTCAATCCGCAATTTAAAATGAAAAAAAATGCGGTTATATATCATTTCAAACCACAATCCCGAATGAATGAAATGCATAGCAACTTGCAATTAATAAAATTAATCATCCATTCATCCATCAAATCATACATCCATTTATCACAGTCATCATCCAATTTCAAACAATCATCAATACATAACAGGTGATAAATAATGGTATCAATTATCAGTTTATACTCAAAATAAATTTAATAACTGTTAATTGGCAGTTTATATGCAAAAATAAACGTAAATTTAACTGGCAGTTAATATGAAAATTTAACATAACTATGACTGGCAGTTAATATGCAATTAAAAAAATTCTAACTGTCAAATTTATGCAATAAATAAAATTAATTAACAGTTATATTAAATGAATGCGATTTATCAGAGATAATGAATAAAACATGCCAAACAGTCATAAATAAATTTCTACTCATATCTAAAATTAATTTAACAAACACAAGAAATTTTAGAAATTGTGAGTGGGTTAAAACACTCACCTTTTGAATTTAAATCGAATTTAAACTCAAAAATTCGACGGTCTCCGAATTGGTCCAAACCTACGTCAACAGATTTGGAATTTAATTACGATCCTAACAAAAAAAATCTCACGTGAATCGGACTAAGTATGAGAAAGTTATTCGAAAATTTCGATTGAAACAAAAATTAAATAAAACAAAATAAACAAATATACCCCATCACCATGCCACGTCACAGGCCACGTCCTTCTTCTCAAATTCGAGCACGCTACAGCACCAATAAAAAAAAACGGACAGTACCAACAGATTACGCTCTTCGAGAATTATGATATATAATTTTTCTGGAAATTTTAGAGGAGTTTGAAATATATATTTTTTATTTATTTTATTTTTATTTTTATTTTGGACTGTAATTGGATTTAGAAATTTTGCAGCCATTGGAAGAGAAGAAGTTGAAGAAAAGAACACACAGAGAGAAATGAAGATAGATGAAGGCTAGGGTTTACACAGCCTATAAATAGACAAAGTGAAATAGGATAGGTGGGCACGAATCATAAACGCGCAAAACGGTTGTTGGCCCACTAGAATATTTTATATTAATTGGATACGTTACGGATTAGTAAATAAATTAATTTCTTCCTCAGACATTTACATTGAATTTTAAACGTATTTACAAATGTAAATTTAGATGCTTCATTTATAAGTTTCAATATAAATTCACAATTTCATTAAATTCCAAATTCATAGATAAGTTTCCATTTTCAACTAAATTTCTAAATTACCGTAATAATTATCTTGGATTTTTATTCATTCTCAATAGATTTAACTATTATAAATTGACTAAGTTTTCATACTATAAAAATCCACATTTCTATGTATATATACATTTGAATTCCGTACTAAAATATTTTATTTATATTTCGCAATTACTTCCAATCCATTTTTTTTGGCATCGCACTGTTACTTAAATAAATAGCCTATACCAACACTAATTATCATTAATTTGAAAACAGGTTACCAAATTTTGGATTTTATTAATAATTATTATTTATTACTTCATTGTTTATTCAAATTTAGACAATTTAAGATGTTTCTTAAATGCTGAGTACATTATTAACTTCAGCGTAAAACTTCAATTTTATTTTATCTACAAATTATAAATTAACTTTGCAGAAATCCTTTAGTTGACCTTTCATTTAATTAGCCTATCTATTGGTATCCCATAGATGGAATTCCTAAAACATCTCCGAATTCCAACTTTAATTTCAATCACATAAAATGTTCTATTCAGTTTCCAATAAATTCAATAAATTCAAATTATCATGTTCTAAATCCAAATGAATCCATATATCCTGCCTTCCATTCTTTTAATCTAACTAATTATCATATTCTGAATTAAGTTTACGTTATTTCCACCTATAAGCTACAAATAACAACGAATGTTGCATTTGATTTAGATTCTAAATAAATTGATGGGTAATAATTAATAATTCTCACTATTGCCCGATTTATTCCCATTCATGCTTAAATTACCACCAAACAATCATTACATTTACCTATCTTTTATTGATTCCATAAAATCTATTTGCCCTGAGTTAGTTACTGCATTTATCAAATTCCAATTTTGCAATCACCTTTAAATTTATTAGCTTATGTCAACACTATTAACATTTAATTGCAATGTATTACCAATTTTAGTCACTACCCTAACTACTAACTCATATTAACCTACATTATTCCCAAGAATTTCATTGGTTTTTCTTATATTAAATTTATCAACCATATTAATTAAGGTTTTTTAAAAACAATTAATAAAATTCCCTTTAATATATACAACTTAGCAATCTGTTAAGCATGGTATTATATTTCACGTAAATGTACATTTAATTACATTTATTACAATGTTATCCAAATAAATTGAATGATCTAAGTATATAACTCCTAATATCCACCCATAACATACAAATTAAACTACCCTTAATTTCAATTAACCCTATCATTACTTTTTATATTCCAAACAAATAAATTAATAATAGGTTAATTGAATCAGATTTACAATCCAACTTTAATTATTTGCAAATTTTGTCAGTTTGGACCACTTGGTAAATTCAGAATCCTTTTAACAACTTCCTACATTAATTTATTTTTGAATAATCCCAAAATTTTCAATATTTAAGTACAAATCCAATTTATCAAAAATTAAAACTTAAATTTCAAGGAATTTATTTATTTAGGTTTAGATCCCGTTATTCACTAAAATTGGTTGGTATTTATTTCATTTGCCTCTTTAATTGTACGTAAATTTCTCATAAATACACCTAAAATTTCATTTAATTCCAACTTCTTCCTAATTTCCATTTCTACGTCTTAACACACTCTATATTAAACTTCTAGACATTGTATTACTTATCATATTAATGTAACCTTTATTTAGTGTATTAACATTTATTTCAATTCAAATTCTATCAACCAATTAAACATGTAACCTATTACTATTGCTTACAAATCAAAATATTGCACCCATTGTCATCTTCTGAATGGAATTAGTCTTTATTTCAAAACTTATCTAAATTTACATTGAGACCATATTTAATCCTCAATTTATTAAATGGAATCAATATATCTTACATAACATGTTTTACGCAAAATTTTTAATTAATATTATTTCAACTTATTCCCCATATTCTCAATAATTACCTAACATAAATCTACGTTTATTTTATTCTACGTTCACACTTCCGTTACTCTCAAATCAATAAGTAACGTTCATATAAATAAATGTTATGTCAGTTTCCTATTTATTTCGATATTTTTATTTATTTATTACTGCATAACTTTACTTATTTTCTTCCCATCACTTTAAAATTAATCGTTAAAGTAACGCTTATCAATACGCATCAAATTATTTACCAAATTAAAAGGTTTTGATTTTTTTAACAAATTAATTGACAGATTAATTAGGTAATGTATACGAATTGTTATTATACCCATAAATTTACACTTAACTAATTAAATGCCTTACCTATATTCTCTATCTTCCCATTATATTTAGGTACAATACTTACACCAATTTTTATTGAAAAATTTATTCATATTACAAACAAAGGCTTAAATTACCATTGTTAAATTAGCGTTCAATATAAATTTATCACCTTTTATTATTTCTACTAAATTTTTATTACAAAATTCTATTAAATAAATTAAATCGTCGAAATTTACGGGTCGTTACACTCTTCCCCACTCAAAACTTTTCGTCCCCGAAAAGGAAAAAGAAGGGAAAAGAAGGATTTAGAATCTACATATCTTATTCAAAACATTACCTTATAAACAATTAAATTTACAATATCTGTTACTTTTCTTAAAATATACAAATTTACAACATTATCTTTTTATACTTAAATTTATTAGAGTTTAGAGAACATTTCAAAATATTTCTAAGTCCAAAATTTAAATATCTAAGTATTTCCAATCACTAATCATCCAAATTAATACAACAACCATCAATTTTCTCGAACAGCATACATACAATTACAAAACAACCATACAATCACACAATCAAATAGTTGTTTGGCTTCAAACTTGAAATTGTACGAAATGAAAAATAACTATCAAGTGCATCATTTAGTCAACAGTCTTAGATGGAACAAAATAGATTATTTACTCATCCAACAACTTCAAATTTCCTTACCCAACCAACCATAAATCAAACAATAACAATTCAAACCAGCAACCAAACTAACTTATTATAAATTTCATGCTTTAGTTGTTTGATTTCCCTTTTTGTTTATATAGTGATTTTTTTCTCATTCACATTTACTTATCAAAGGTTTGCCCATTCATTTTTACTTATTACTTACAATTATTCAATTCCATTAACTCGGGTCATGCTGGTTCCTTATATTTTGTTATAATTATTCATTCATTTATAATAGCATGTCCTTATTTATTTACTTTAATTCCTTAAGTTTTATAATCATCTATCTATCATGCTTACCTTTATTTATATTTACTTGGTAAAATTTCAATTATATCTTAAGTTATTGAATACAGCAAATTCATTGAATGCTTCATTACCTACTATTACTTGTACAAATTTCTACTACATTTCTTATTAAACATTTCAACTTTTTATATTTGGTAAGTTATATATGTTAAAGAAAATGCAAATGAACTTATACAAGTTTTATCTCATCTTTTAATTAAATTTAATGTTCAACAATATTACTCTTTATCTCATATGTTACAAATTTCAAATTTCCCTTTATAACTTTGCATTAAATCTCTTACCTAAATTAGAGGTTTCATTTTATTAATCACTTACCTTTTATTTCACTACAATAATTTAAACAATTAATTAATGTAAATTTAAGAATTAAATACCGGGTTAAATTTCAAATTATTTTGAAATATTAGATAAATATATACCTCTAATTTTATTTAAAACAATTAAAATTTTATATCTTTTTTGAAAATGAATCTACAGTAGAACTACTACAGTGGCCTTTCCCCTTCGAAACTCGAAAATGAAAGTCGATGATGCGGCCGCCATCACCGAAATTATTTTCCAGCGACAGAGAGGAAAGTACAAAACTTATTTCTCAAAAATCTTCTTTGAAATGATTCTTCCGAATTATGTTAAATATTTATATCAAAAAATACTTATAAACAAAATTATTAATATATTTCAAAATCATTCAAAAGAAAACCCCGGACTTAAGTTCTAAATTTCCAAATTTCATTTATCTTATTTTTCAATCTTATTTCTATTATTATTTACACTTTATTGCCTAACAATCAATCTATTGCAGCCAAATATGAATATCAATTGAAATTTTTTATTTTATATATAAAAATATAATAGGCAAAAAATTTTCATTCACCTATATTAAAAACAAATATTATGTCGGTCTGTCCTATTAAGTGTTTGGAAATCCCTATTGATGTCATAGCGTCCCATGCACCAAGCAGAATGTATAAATACGAAATGGAACAAATTAACACAATATTAAAACCTTTTTATAACACTAACAAATACGCTCTCCATATATACACTCAGTGACTCCCATAGGGTATTACTACCCTATTAATAAAGAGTCAAACCCCACAAAGCCAAGATTTATCGCTAAACCAAAGCTCTGATACCAACTGTAACATCCCGCCTTTTTGCACGATTTAAACAGACACACGTGCCAATTCAAACCATACGTAAGGGCAGATTGTTATGGGATAAATAAGAAAACAGAGAAAGAAACAGAATCTCACAGCGGAAGGATAAAATATAATAATCAAATATATAGTTCATAAATCTATTACAAAAACCTTTGATTTATTTATACAATACATATCAGAGTACACATACCATATAACAATGCAGCGGAACAATCTGAGTGTAGTGAAACCATATTATATATAGTAATAATAATAAAATCTTCGTCTTCTTCCTCCAGAAATAAAATCTTCAATCCTGAAACGCTCAGACTGACCCGACCGAATTTGGAAAGACAAAAACACTCGAGTCAGAACTAAAAAAATCTTATGTGAGTTACATTAACAGAAATAAATATGAGTGCATTAACTCAAGAGATGCTCGGGATTTACATCTCCTAAGGATCCGTTAAACTATTTACTATGTAGTATATTGCGCTATTATAATAGTGTCTAATTGTAAAATAAACTTACTTTTAAATAGCGTTAAGGCTTTACATTTTCCATCTTAATACATTTATATATTCCCATAGTCTATATAGTACCGTAATTTCCCCCGTAATGGGCGTCGTCAGAGGGCACTCCATAGGTATGGTACAAAACAAAATCGTATAAGGCGTGCTAGGGTAGGTGACACGGCACAACTAGGCAATGCCAGGGTAGATATACCAATTGTTATCCGGACCGATGGAAACGCATAGCCGCAGCTACCGCCCACCTCGAACAACACTCCCAAATCAAAGGTGCGCACCAAAATAATCACAAAAGTAATAGAATGGCATACGAAGAAGTGCGTCCGATCAGAGGTGCTACCTCATTAATCCGAGAATCGTTCCTGTTTTAGCCACCTTATGCCAACTCACGGGAGTCGGGTCCACGTATTTACCTTAAAGGAAACGTCACCACCATCCTACTTCATTCTGGAATCTCCACCGCGTACACGGTTGTCAAAGTGGTTTCGGTATCGACAGAGAGTATGTCAGATATCCGATCCCGGCCTCTTTAATAACCAAACGTTATTATAACACCGCGGTCTTTTCAAAATAGTTTATACTTTAAAACCAGAATAAAATATCAATTTTAAACCCATATAAATATGATATCATTTATATTTTTAAAACCCCAAATCAATACGATATCATTTATTTTCCAATATATATTCCTTCCAAAATCATAGGGTTTCCAAAGTAAAATATTTAGAAATCAAACTCTTGAACATAATATTTCCAAATCATACTACCTTGAAAAACATAGCTTTGAAACAAATTTCCATCTCTTAAATGGTTAAATATTAAAACTACTTTTATAAAACAAAATAGCTTCTTTAGATTTCACAAATCAATTTCAAATATCGATTTAGAATTCCAAATACCATTTCAATTCTTATGTTTCAAGGCTTTAAATATTTCACCATTTCAAAAAAACACCTCATTTGTCAAATCCATATGTAATTACTTCTTATTTAGACTTGAAATGTTTACTTAATGAATTCAATATAATTTAAGTAAAACCTTTAACTTCACATAACTGGATAATCTTTCAATTTATTAAACTTGATATATTCATTTAAATCACTCTACACAAAAATCAAGTTTTAAAAATCATACCCTTTAAAAATTAATAACCTTTTTATTTAATTCCAAATTTTACTCAATATTCATCTTCCGACCTTATTCTCATTTAAGTCAATAAAATTCCAAAACTTAAATTTTAAATAAATGTTTAATCGTATTTGATCTTAAAAATCAAACTTTATTTTATACTTCAAAACAATTTATACAAAGCTTAAAACCGGAAATTACTATATATAAATAACCTTTATTAATAACCAAATCAAAAACCCATAAACCATATATATATAGCTTTTCAAAAACCATAGAAAAACATTTCAAAAAAATAATTTTATATATATACCGCGGTGCCTGTATATAATTTTCTATCCTATGGTCAAGTGATACGGATGTTTATCATTTCAATCCGCAATTTAAAATGAAAAAAAATGCGGTTATATATCATCTCAAACCGCAATCCCGAATGAATGAAATGCATAGCAACTTGCAATTAATAAAATTAATCATCCATTCATCCATCAAATCATACATCCATTTATCACAGTCATCATCCAATTTCAAACAATCATCAATACATAACAGGTGATAAATAATGGTATCAATTATCAGTTTATACTCAAAATAAATTTAATAACTGTTAATTGGCAGTTTATATGCAAAAATAAACGTAAATTTAACTGGCAGTTAATATGAAAATTTAACATAACTATGACTGGCAGTTAATATGCAATTAAAAAAATTCTAACTGTCAAATTTATGCAATAAATAAAATTAATTAACGGTTATATTAAATGAATGCGATTTATCAGAGATAATGAATAAAACATGCCAAACAGTCATAAATAAATTTCTACGCATATCTAAAATTAATTTAGCAAACACAAGAAATTTTAGAAATTGTGAGTGGGTTAAAACACTCACCTTTTGAATTTAAATCGAATTTAAATTCAATTTAAACTCAAAAATTTGACGGTCTCCACATTGGTCCAAACCAGCGTCAACAGATCTGGAATTTAATTATGATCCTAACAAAAAAATCTCACGTGAATCGGACTACGTATGAGAAAGTTATTCGAAAATTTCGATTGAAACAAAAATTAAATAAAACAAAATAAACAAATATACCCCATCACCATGCCACGTCACAGGCCACGTCCTTCTTCTCAAATTCGAGCATGCTACAGCACCAATCAAAAAAACGGACAGTACCAACAGATTACGCTCTTCGAGAATTATGACATATAATTTTTCTGGAATTTTTAGAGGAGTTTGAAATATTTTATTTTATTTTTTTATTTTATTTTTTTATTTTGGACTGTAATTGGGTCTAGAAATTTTGCAGCCATTGGAAGAGAAGAAGTTGAAGAAAAGAACACACAGAGAGAAATGAAGATAGATGGAGGCTAGGGTTTACACAGCCTATAAATATAAAAAGTGAAATAGGATAGGTGGGCACGAATCATAAACGCGCAAAACGGTTGTTGGCCCACCAGAATATTTTATATTAATTGGATACGTTACGGATTAGTAAATAAATTAATTTCTTCCTCGGACATTTACATTGAATTTTAAACGTATTTACAAATGTAAATTTAGATGCTTCATTTATAAGTTTCAACATAAATTCACAATTTCATTAAATTCCAAATTCATAGATAAGTTTCCATTTTCAACTAAATTTCTAAATTACCGTAATAATTATCTTGGATTTTTATTCATTCTCAATAGATTTAACTATTGTAAATTGACTAAGTTTTCATACTATAAAAATCCACATTTCTATGTATATATACATTTGAATTCCCTACTAAAATATTTTATTTATATTTCGCAATTACTTCCAATCCATTTTTTTTGGCATCGCACTGTTACTTAAATAAATAGCCTATACCAACACTAATTATCATTAATTTGAAAACGGGTTACCAAATTTTGGATTTTATTAATAATTATTATTCATTACTTCATTGTTTATTCAAATTTAGACAATTTAAGATGTTTCTTAAATGCTGAGTACATTATTAACTTCAGCGTAAAACTTCAATTTTATTTTATCTACAAATTATAAATTAACTTTGCAGAAATCCTTTAGTTGACCTTTCATTTAATTAGCCTATCTATTGGTATCCCATAGATGGGAATTCCTAAAACATCTTTGAATTCCAAATTTATTTTCAATCACATAAAATGTTCTATTCAGTTTCCAATAAATTCAATAAATTCAAATTATCATGTTCTAAATCCAAATGAATCCATATATCCTGCCTTCCATTCTTTTAATCTAACTAATTATCATATTTTGAATAAAGTTTACGTTATTTCCACCTATAAGCTACAAATAACAACGAATGTTGCATTTGATTTAGATTCTAAATAAATTGATGGGTAATAATTAATAATTCTCACTATTGCCCGATTTATTCCCATTCATGCTTAAATTACCACCAAACAATCATTAAATTTACCTATCTTTTATTGATTCCATAAAATCTATTTGCCCTGAGTTAGTTACTACATTTATCAAATTTCAATTTCGCAATCACCTTAAACACATAAATTGGTATTGCATTAACATTTAAATTTATTAGCTTATGTCAACACTATTAACATTTAATTGCAATGTATTACCAATTTTAGTCACTACCCTTACTACTGACTCATATTAACCTACATTATTCCCAAGAATTTCATTGGTTTTTCTTATATTAAATTTATCAACCATATTAATTAAGGTTTTTTAAAAACAATTAATAAAATTCCCTTTAATATATACAACTTAGCAATCTATTAAGCATGGTATTATATTTCACGTAAATGTACATTTAATTACATTTATTACAATGTTATCCAAATAAATTGAATGATCTAAGTATATAACTCCTAATATCCACCCATAACATACAAATTAAACTACCCTTAATTTCGATTAACCCTATCATTACTTTTTATATTCCAAACAAATAAATTAATAATAGGTTAATTGAATCAGATTTACAATCCAACTTTAATTATTTTCAAATTTTGTCAGTTTGGACCACTTGGTAAATTCAGAATCCTTTAACAACTTCCTACATTAATTTATTTTTGAATAATCCCAAAATTTTCAATATTAAAGTATAAATCCAATTTATCAAAAATTAAAACTTAAATTTCAAGGAATTTATTTATTTAGGTTTAGATCCTGTTATTCACTAAAATTTGTTGGTATTTATTTCATTCGCCTCTTTAATTGTACGTAAATTTCTCATAATACACCTAAAATTTCATTTAATTCCAACTGCTTCCTAATTTCCATTTCTACGTCTTAACACACTCTATATTAAACTTCTAGACATTGTATTACTTATCATATTAATGTAACCTTTATTTAGTGTATTAACTTTTATTTCAATTCAAATTCTATCAACCAATTAAACATGTAACCTATTACTATTGCTTACAAATCAAAATATTGCACCCATTGTCATCTTCTGAATGGAATTAGTCTTTATTTCAAAACTTATCTAAATTTACATTGAGACCATATTTAATCCTCAATTTATTAAATGGAATCAATATATCTTACATAACATGTTTTATGCATAAATTTTTAATTAATATTATTTCAACTTATTCCCCATATTCTCAATAATTACCTAACATAAATCTACGTTTATTTTATTCTACGTTCACACTTCCGTTACTTTCAAATCAATAAGTAACGTTCATATAAATAAATGTTATGTCAGTTTCCTATGTATTGCGATATTTTTATTTATTACTGCATAACTTTACTTATTTTCTTCCCATCACTTTAAAATTAATCGTTAAAGTAACGCTTATCATTACGCATCAAATTATTTACCAAATTAAAAGGTTTTGATTTTTTTTAACAAATTAATTAACAGATTAATTAGGTAATGTATACGAATTGTTATTATACCCATAAATTTACACTTAACTAATTAAATGCCTTACCTATATTCTCTATCTTCCCATTATATTCAGGTACAATACTTACACCAATTTTTATTGAAAAATTTATTCATATTACAAACAAAGGCTTAAATTACCATTGTTAAATTAGCGTTCAATATAAATTTATCACCTTTTATTATTTCTACTAAATTTTTATTACAAAATTCTATTAAATAAATTAAATCGTCGAAATTTACGGGTCATTACAGTTTCACTACCAATAATCCTCACTTTACTTAGAGGAACGGATATACAACTGCCTGAACAACCGAATAGGATTTCAACCAAATTAAAAGAATCTTTTTGCTTTTCAGCTTCAATATGTTCTTTACAAACACGGATAAGTCACTCTTTAGTACAACCTTCCTATAATATCCTTCGATGGTTTTAGACTTGAACGTGCAATGTTATAGGAAGTAGAGAATAGATTGATTGCATTTTGATTTCAAATAATAGTAAATAGAAAGAGAATTGAAATCAAGGAATGAACTAGGTCTATAATTATAGTGGTGAAGAAACTTGTTAAAGAGTGGTGATTATTCAAGAGATTGTAACTCTTCAAAAAAACTGCTTCCTCCCAAAAAGATGGTGTCCGTTTAAAAATATAGCAGCTAATCATTCTCAAACGTTTGAATTATAAGAACATACATCTAGATCATTATTTTAAAAAATTATTTTAAACTTGGTCAGGCATCTGAGTTATTTAGATCAGATGTCCGATGCTAAATAGAACAGAACAAGTTCATTTTATACCATACTCAGACATCTAGAAAACATAGTAAGACGTCTAAGTTGTTTATTTAAAAATTGATTTTGCAAGGTCAGACGTCTGAATGAATTGAACAAACGTCTAATATCCTCATCAAATGTCTAGTTGATTATTTAGATGTCTAACTGATTTCAAGAAAATAAAATTTAAAGTGCTTCAGACATCTGAATAATTAGGTCAGGTGTTTGAATTTTTACAAGGTTTGTTCCCAAGAGTTTCAAGGCTAAATTTGAATTTTCCAAACATCTGTTATATTTAATTAACGATTTGAACCCTTTAAAAAATTTATGATCTACATATACTTAAATATTTGTAATATAACACAGACGTCCAAGTTTGATTAGTTAAAAAATGTGAATTTTTTACTTATATAATATGATTTTCGATTGATTTAAAATATTTTAAATATGTCTAACCATCAAAAGATATTGTACATCATATTTTAGACTTACTATGATGACGATACTTGACGATTTGATCTTCAATGCCTTCGTAGTAGGAGCTTGGCATTTTCTTTTGAAAATATCCTATAAAATATGAAATTATGCAATATTTATTAAAATAAATATATTTGTGTCGCTAAAATTTCAAAAAGGCTGATTCAACATTCTCCTCCTTTTTTATGATGACAATTATATATATTTATAATATAACATACTCCCCCTATCGGTATGGCCCATATTTTTCTCCTCTTTTGCCATTATCAAAAAGTAAAAAGGCAGGAAAAACAAAAATAGAATCAGGTATCTTCATAAAACATACTAGAACATTATGGTGATTACATAAATGACTTTAAACATCACAAATTTATAACATCATACACCAAAATAGTCAAATGTATTACATAATACACAATATATAAATATTTCTTTACAAATCAAAAGCTAAACATTTTTGAGAAAATACAAATACATAAGAAAGCTTACAGAACTAAAAATAAACTTCCAGGAGACCACCAAGCAAGACTTCATGAGAGATATCTAAAGTAATCACCAATTCAGACAACAAACAAGAAACAATGCAAACTCCTAGGGAACCTAAGATATAATTGAAGATAATTTAATAACTAATGATTGAATATCTCTACTCTAAACCACATTGTGGTGATAACTTCTCGTCACCCTCATCATTCTCTGTCTCATATTCACTTCCACTTTCCTTACTGACCCCTTTTGAGGGTTAGATAGTTAATTGTCCGACACCTTTAAGTTGTGGTGGAGGAGATGGTGGAGGTGGAAGAGGAGTAGGGGATTGTGATCTCAATTTTCTTAATAATTTCATCCAAATTTTACCCAACAAAATCTTAACTCCCGATAACTCTATTTCGACAGTTCTCGTTTTTGAGTTACTTTTGGAAAGGCATTTCTCAAGTATTTTTTTATTTTGAGAAAAAAATGACTTTGAGCATTTAAAAATGGTAATGTATGCGGAAAGAATTTTAACTGATTTAATACTATCATCACTTATAGTTGCTTCCTTGTTAGATTCATCTCCACAACCTTCCTCATGAATTTCTAATTCTTTTCCTTTCGTAGTAACTGTAGTTGACGAAGTTTGTTGTTGCAATCTTTGTAGATATTCATCAAAGGAAATATACCGAGGGATGTTTTGCGGAAGTTTCATCAGGGAGAAAATTTCCGTACCCACATTGTCAAACACAAGAGGAACATTTTCGGATGTTATATGATGAGGTATATAAGGTGCATAAAAGATTATTTTTCACGTGTAGCACCCCATGCATTTGGCATTAGTTGTTTAATTAGTTAATTGGTTAATTAGGCTCCAAAAATGGAATTTGAGTAAATAATGGAATTTGACCATGAAATTTGTACCATTGCATTGCTGTCAAAATTCTAAGAAACTTTCATATTTAGAGTTTTGAGATTAAAGTTCAAACGAAGAAGTTACAAATGAAAAACGAAAATAATTACATTAGTTAAAGGGGACCCACCGGTTGACCCCCTTTATTAGGCAGGTCGACATAAAAGCGATCGACTCCAGTAAAGGGATCGGTTGACCTATCCTAGTAGTGACAGCTATCGTTTGCCTTAGTCGAACGACCCGAATTTCATTATTTTAATCCAATGGCTGTGGTTGATTTGAATGCCTACAAATTTAGGCCTAATCATATCTCCTCTTCTCATATTTTTCTAAAAGCAACAGCGAAAGCTCTGCCATTTTCTCATCTCCGCTATTTTCTAAAATATTTATATTTGTATATATACAAATTAAAGAAGAATAGAAATCAAATAAGTGATGAAGAGAAGCGAATCAAAATAATGCGATAACAAGTTATATATATATATATATATATATTTCTCTTTAACCCTAAATTCGTTCTCAGATCTGTAATTCTAATTATGCATATACCCTTTTTATACGTATTTCTTGGAATAAGAAGGAAATGGAGTTGAATCAAAGGCTTTACTTTAGATCTGAAGATGTGAAATGCTTTTAGAATATGAATGGGAAATTTATATATTATTTATGATGTTGAATGCACTCTGTAGGCGTTCGTTTGATTTTTATGCCTAAATGAGTATATGGGAATTGTAGGCTAATATAGAATGTATTAAACATCGCCTACATATTCTTAGGAGATCTGATTGGAATAATTTTTACACTCTGATCTGGAAATCAATCCCAAAAGTTATAGATATGAATATTGATTAGTTTTGAAATTTATTCCAGATCCAAAATTGAGTGGTAGATTATTAGTATGATTTTTAATTATTACCCTAGTTATGTTGATTTGGGAATTTTCCATAGTTTAGTCTGTGGAAAGAACGTCTGTTCAATTTTATAAATTTGTTTATGTTTCCAAATTACATAGAAAATGCAACGTTTGATTTAAAAAGGAATATATGCGAATGAAAAGGAATAGATGTGTAAAGTACATATTTATTCTTTATAGTTTACATTGTCTGTTCCAATAAAAGGAAAGTAATAGTTCTTTGTAATTTCAAATGAGGTAAATCTTTACTTTTATTTTTGATCTTTTGTTTTAAAATAATTTATGGAAATAACAATGGAGAATCTTCCTAAGAAATGTAACTTTAGCAAATTACATATGGAAAAGAAGATTCTAGTTAATGATTTGTGACTATAATATAATTGGTGGAAGTAGGTGTTTATATGTATTTATACGTGCTAATAAATATGATAATTTATGTGTAACACTCGCTTGTGATATTAGTATACGTAGTAATAACATTGATTTGGGAGTAGGAATTAGGAAGGAGAATGTGTAAAAGTTGTAACTCTAATTAATGGATAATAAATGTGGAATTGTTATAAAATAAAGAAAGTAGAAACCATTAAAGAGAGAGGCAGAAGACATATTATTTATTCATGAGAATGGATTATCTATTTACATTACATTAGCATCTTTATATAGAGGCCTAGGAGCTTGGGGTCGAACTAATCCCACGATGTGGGACTAAATACAAAACGGTATATAGCATATTCACTATTTATATTTACATATATTATAACACTCCCCCTTGAAAATGCGTCTTCAAAATCTTGAATCCTCTGATAAATAGAAATTGTCTGTTTCGAAATGTGTATGATGATTGCTCCCCCTCATTATTATCATGCTTGCATTTATCCATTCAGTCGATATAGATATTGTCTGTTGCCTCATAAAAAACCTCTGTAAGGAATGCCCAATGGGAAAAACCTTGAAAGAGGAAAAGAGTGCAACTTGTGAAATTATAGATATCATACTAAAAATGATATTCCTTCTAAGAGTTTGATACGTCGGGATCAAAATAATGCCTCATTAAACCCTTACTAAGAAAAACCCAATGGGAAAAATCTCAGTGAAGGAAAAAAAAGAGTACAATGACATGTCGTATTTTCTCATTTCTTCAAATGAAGTTTGATACTTCTAAATCAAACTAATGCCTCGTTAAAACCTTACTAAGAAAAACCTCATGGGAAAAATCTTAGTTAAGGAAAAAGAGTACAATATAGTATAAGATATTTCAATAATTTACAGAATCAAATAGAGTTTGATACTTCTGGATCAATATAATACTTCATTAAAAACCTTACAAAGTAAAACCGATGGGAAAAACCTTAGTCAAGGATAAAAATACAATTTAACTTAAATAACATATTTGAGATGTTATATCTTGAGAAGACGTTTGATTCTTCTGGATCAAGACAATGCCTTGTTAAAACTTTAGTAAGAAAAACCCAGTGGGAAAAATCTTAAATAAGGAAAAAGAGTACATTATAACTTATTTCAAATGTAACTAGGGAGTTGATACTTCTGGATCAAGATAATGCCTCATTAAAACCTCGCTAATAAAAACCCAGTGGGAACAATCTTAGTTAAGGAAAAAGAGTGCATTATAAAATACTTATAAATGCTCCCCCTGATTTAAAATTTTCCTCTGTATTCATATCCGTCTTTCGGTAACTCAAATTGGTATAGATACTTCTGGATCCATAAATTTGTATCTCATTAATAATACAATTTATTAATAGTTTCCTTCGATACAATCAAATTTTCTAAAAGATTGTTTCTTCCAAATATGGTTTTCATTTTATGCATTTTGTATGCTGCTTTTATGAAAAACACTTCATGTGCTTTCATTTTTGTGCTTCAAATTAGTTTTTCATATTGCAACTATACATCTTTGATGAATATTTAAAATTTCATTACAACATTACTAGAAAGCAGGAAGTAGTCTACACATCTTGAAGTATATCAAGATTTTCATTACAACAATATTTAGAAGAAGTTGTAATCTATGCTCCTTGTTCTTTTCATTCTTTATAACCACAAAAGTTGTTTATATTCTTTAGGAATTTGTATACTTTCATCATTAATATGATTTTAACCATATTTGTACCTTCGGGGTATATTAAGTGTTTCAAGCACTTTCGCTACTTTGCGGACTACATGTCCATGGAACTTAACATGTTGTTGACACTATGTGTACTTTAATAATTTCAATGTGCTTTTGCCATTTTATATATATGTTTCGAATTTTATTTTGTGGACCATAGGTCCACATTTCTTATTTAGGAGAATTTCATGATGGCCAATCATATTTTTCTCTAATCCAGGATCTTTAATCCATTTATAAACATAAGCGCTTTATTATTTATAAATTGATAATCAATGATTGTTTATTGTCAGTTCTAGAAATGATTTATTGAGATCTCTTTATTTATCATATTTTAGGTACCTAAACCACTTCCAGGGTTATTTGACAATAATGTCATGGATCTCTTTCAGAGCACCGTTAAGTGTTTCTTCAAGAATACACAATTCCTTTATTTGGCAACTTTATTACTTACTCCAAAAGTATTTTGAACTGACTTTTGAACCATATTTCAGATGTGGTTTACATATTTTGATCCTTCAGGGATTCAAATCTATATTGGAGAAAGTCTACTAGTGATATTATTGATAATTTATTCAAGTTACTTAATATTGCATCATTGTATATTTTAACAAATATTTGACACTGATGATCAAAATGAACCTGTATCTTTTTATCCTCCCCCTCAATGTTGACAAACATTGTCACATTAAATAATCATCATTTTTGGATTCTCATTTTGATCCATTATCATATTGCTACTAGCAAATACACCATAAATACTAATAATAGGAGGATAATCCATTTATCAAAAGATAAGATGCATTCAAGTGATATTTCTGAGCTTCTGGCTCATTTTTGAATATGGGATTCAATTATGCCAAATTTCGTGAAATATAATCTAGTTGAAATTGTACTAACTTTTTCTAAAATAAGCTTCTGGCTTTCAATTTTAGAAAAATGTAAAGATATTTTTGACGTTTTCATAATAGTTCCAATATAGTAGCCATTCATTTATATATCCTCAAAACTCAACAAATTTCTTTTAAATTTTCTTGAGTATAATGTATTTTGATTTTAGATATATGTACCATTTGGTAATACTATATGGGATCTTCTGGACCCTACAATTATATTAGCAGATTTGCTATGGTTGAAATTTTTATCTAAAATATTTTCAGATAGTTTCAGAGAAAAACTTATGGTTTTTCAAAATCATATGAGCAGTTGCGCTATCTAGTAGGCATATATTATCACTCAAATGGCGTTCCACACCTTCTTGCAGAGAGAAAAAGTAACGGGTTTATAACGAAATGCAAGAACAATTCTGTTCGATTTGCCACTTTAACAGTTGGCTATACTTGCTGTTTCAAAGGAAATAAGAAATAGAACGTATGTAGATCATTTGAAACATACATGACTTCTGGTCATTCAACATTTCTGTTGATTGAATTTTAAATCACTAAATAATATCCATACATAATCTATATGATGAGCTCATAACAAACTTCAGGTTGTTAGCTAAATATTTTCATATATGGATAAATACGTGCGTCCACGTATTGCATATATATATTATAAATTTGCATATTCTTTCTCTTTTGAATTAGTGATTTTTAGAACAAAATATTGCAAGGATTCAAACTATTAATTTCTATTTATAGATCAATGTCAATGTGAATCCGTCAAAACCGCATGATAATGTTCAAAACATATGGTTGGAACCATATCGAACTTCTGGTTCGAACAAAATATATACATAACTTAAATTTGTTAAGTTTTATTCCTTAATTATATCCCAAACATCAAATTTCTATGCATTTATTTGGTTTAATAAATTTACCAAATATATAAACAAATCTCTTGTAGAGATATGTTATCATTTTCAAATTTATAAATCTCTTTTGGAGATATTTTAGTATCACCACTTCTGGATATCTCTTCTATATATATATATATGCATTATTGGAATGCCACATCAGTATACAATATTTCTTTTACATAATTACAACTTTTACAATGGCGTAAAATATCTCAGCTGGCGATTTTTATTGTAGTTGCCTTTGAAATGGCATATCAAACTTTAAATACAGTAACAAAATTAGATTCACCAAATGAAAGTAAGTTGCAAGAGATAAAACCACTATTTCTAGAGTGTAATATTGGCATACAATATCCTTTTTTTGAAAAATTATTGTTATTGCTTCAAAAAATTTATATGGTTATTTCTTCAGTGAATATAGTGTTTCCTTTTAAGGAATTGCAAAGTAACAAAAATAAAATTTCTATAACATCTCTTCTGGGATGTTAAATTTTGCAATATAAATATAAATAAATCTCTAAAACATCTTTTCAAGAGATTAATACACACACATCCAATGATGTTTGATATATCATATAACATAATATCTTCAGGATATTTGGTTAATATAATATAAATATGAAGATATAAGGTAAGGTATAACTCATTTGGAGATTTTTGTAATCTCTTGAATGCAGCATTATTATCTCATATGATAATATATTATTTTCCTTTAACTTCTTCAAGAACTACAACCTTATCATTTTACACAATTTCAATAGAGCTTCGGGATCTAATTCATGAACTTCAAGTTCACTAATTTATTATGAACTTCGGGTTCTCAAATTTTGTGTAAACTGCCTTTTTTTTAGAAGCTTGTACATTTTGACAAATTAAAAAAAATACTGACAAGAATTCGAGCTTGTAAAGTTTGTCAGAAAATCTTTTCATAATTCCAAACTTTAGGCCTTGGACTTTGAGTTATACAACTTCTATTAAAATAATTCCTTTGAGTTGTTGTTAAACCTATATTTTTCGTTACAACAGACATTACTTGTCAAAATAAATACATCAAATAGTAAATCATACGTCTATTCTTATTCCAAACACAAACATACAACGTCATTTAATTTATGATAATCAATGCATTTAATGCATTTATGACAATAAATGATTTAATTTATTACCATAACACTTGCAATTAATTCATTTGTGATAAAAATAACTACAATTAACCTTTATGTGGTTTAGGATATAACTACTGTCATAGCAAAATAATTTCATTATAAATATATGAACTAATTGAACAAACAGTACTCAAAGTAACACAATTTCATCTCAAATATAGGTTCAATATTACTCAATAATAAAATTAAAATGAATATCTTAAAGCGAAACTTTATTTCCCAATAATCAGAATTTCTAAATAAACAAAATTATCTCAGATCTATCCGTATCATTCATAATTATAAATAACTATAAATCTCAGATCCAAATCATTATTATTTTCATAAGAAAACTAACTTCATAATTCTTTACCAAATATATCAAAACAAACATGTAAATCTTCAAATCAACACAAGTTATTTTAGAAATTTAGGAAATTAAGATTATTTCAGATCTATTATATTTTACCTATTATATTTTACCTTTTGAAAAGTGATTGGATGAATGGAAGAAGGAAAAAAATAGGAAATAAACTTCCTATTAGAATGCCTTATTTTTAATTAAAAAGAAAGAGAGTAGAAGAGTAGATATGTTTCTATATATTTATTTGGTTTAGTAAAAACACCAAATATATCAACAAATCTCTTCTGGAGATTTTTTTTAATATATTATTTTCACTACTTCTGGAGTGAACAAGTTTCTATACATTTATGTGATTTAGTAGTTAATACCATTGGCAAATATTTTTAGAACTTCAGGTTCCAATTTTACTTTAAACAAAGTCTTTGTTTAGCACTTTAGATCCTAAATGGTACAACTTGATTTTCATTATCAAACTTCAGGTTTGATTGCAATTGAAATTTACCATTATCTGAATTAGATTTTCTAATAATTCAAAGCTTCACATCTCAAATTTATATATTTGAGTTTTGATATATAATCCTTATTTTAGTTAGAACTTCTGGTTCTTTATTTTGAGGAAACTTGTAATTTACTGATTTATGAAAACTGCAGGTTCTCAATTATTATTTCCTTTTTCCATTTTTTTAAAGGAAACATTGGAAGATATTAAGCTTATCATGTAAGCTTTTACTAATGTTTCCATTCACTTAATACGATCTTCTAGATATGTATTATATTTATATTTGTTTCTCTTAGAAACAATAAAATATTTCTTCTGGAAATATAAATCATATATCAAAATAATTTCCAAAGTCTTCATTCAAATCTAAATCAAATCAAAAGGTTTTCAAAATGAAAACCCCATTTACCAACCATGTTTGATTTCTCAAATCCATGTCCAAACTAAATACAATCAAATTCAAAAAATTTGCTTTAATCAACAATATCAAATTTTGTCAATTTCAAACTTGCATTCCAAAATAAATGAACTAAAAAACATAAAAATAAGTATGATATTGAGATCTACAATATAATAAGATCATAAAAATAGCAAACAAAAATTAGATGTGAAATATAATAACTAACAAAATAAGAATCAGATCTTAAAGTTTAGATCTATATAAGATCTAAAATTATAAGACTAATATAATAAAATTTAAAAAAATAAGACAACATATTCAGATCTGAAGAAGCAGATCTAGAATGGAATGAGATATATAAAAAAATGATTTGGAAGATTAAATAATCAGAAAAATGACTTACCGTTATGAGATCTATAATTGCATCTGGGAAAGAATAGATATGGTTTCATGAGTTATCACAATTGTAGATCCATAACTTTTTTTAGAGATCGTACTGATAACGTGTTATAAAATAAAGAAAGTAAAAACCATTAAAGAGAGAGGCAGAAGACATATTATTTATTCATGAGAATGGATTATCTGTTTACATTACATTAGCACCTTTATATAGAGGCCTAGGAGCATGGGGTAGAACTAATCCCACGATGTGGGACTAAATACAAAATAGTATATAGCATATTCACTATTTATATTTACATATATTATAACAGGAATGAATTTGAAGTTACAAATAATTATTAGGGTAAATAGTTTAATGGGACCGATAAATAAGGAGTTAGGTTAGTGATTATTGAATAGTTATAAAAAGTTTCTAATTGAAAATTAGTAAATGTACATAACTACCTTAGGAAATGTCCGTTAGGATGATATTCTTTATCATGGATAAATTGAAATTTATGGAAGAAGCAAATAAAGAGGATTTATGTGTAATTGAATACCTAAGGTAATTTATATAAACTTAAATAAATGAAAGGAGGTTAATGAGCTAAGTCCAATATCCAATTTAGGATGATAAATCTTGGTAATAGTAAAGCCTAGGATAACATGGCCTAAATTTGTAAAGCTTCGAAAATTAATTAGACTTAGTAGGTTGGGACGCGAGGTTGGTAGAGTTACACAATAGATTCTTCCCTTCGCTTCGAGGCTACCAACAGTTGTGTACACTTTTTACTGATGTGAGACATCTTTAGCCATAGGACCCATAGAATGGTTAATTAGGATTACAAGAATGGGACAATATCAGTAAAGTGACACAACGGAAGTTTGCCCTTCACTCAAAAGCTGCAAGTACTTGTGTACACTTATTACTGATGTCGGACATAACCAGTCGTAGGACCCATTGGAAACGGTTATATGAACTATAGGATTTACTTAGGGGTTAGAGGTATTTAAGTGGTTGTTTGAGGGCCTGCTTCTTTCCTAATTAAAAAGTATAAAATGGTCCGAATTAACGGTTAGGAGCGGCAGTGCATATCTCGGGAAGGATCCGCTTTGAATTTGTGGTATTAAGTGATTGATCTAGGGCCCACCTCTTTCTTGTAAAGAAGTATTAAGTGTCACAGCGAGATTCCAAGTGAAGTCAATTAGATAGTACTAGTGAGGAGTCCACATTTAGGTTTAGGTATTAAATGACAAAGGCCTGCCTATAACATAGGTATTAAAAGGTCAGGGGTCTGCCTAGTCCTTATCAATAAGGTATTAAGTGGCTTAAGTATTGTCTGTCATATAGGTAAGACTTTAACGACGATAGATGTGTTAGTAGTATGATATTATATATATTAAGGCAATAAATAGTGGTCAAAGGTCTCTGTAACTATGACCAATGGACTAACGATGATAATGCTAGGAGCCTACTTCATATTTAGAAGTATTAAGTGGCTGATGGACTTACATTAGTATTTTGTACCTTGGGAAGGTTAGTTTGATAAATTATGCTTGGTAGGAATATCATGTGCACAATATTTGGTTAATTTGGTTAACCTTAGAATAGTAGACTTAATAATTAAATGGAAATCAATCGGCATAAATTTATGTTGTAAACACTTTGTAGAAGTTTGAATCACCAGAACATTGTTTGGACCCCCTCTTTATTACAACCTACATGATAGATTCAGAGTAACAAGTCAATGGAGCTGGATTAATTGATTGTTGGAGAGGTCTTCTTTTCTCTCATGCTCAATGCTGATGTGTCAATTTAATATCCAAGGAATACCATTAGTTCCAACATAATTGCCACAGTCAGTATTTATATCTTATTATTGCTTCCACTGTGAGTTTAGATTTTATCAATCTTTGATAATGCTTATGCTTATTTGCAGGTACCAAATCCAATGATCTGTGCTTTGATGGAATTGAGTTTCGATTCTTGATGAAATTTTAAGCTCACTAAAGTATAGGTTGCTATATTTGGTATCAGAGCCTAGGATAGTCGATCAGAGGAATTAGGATAAATTGAGAGAACATATTCGTACTTCCTGTTTGTCATTCTTTTTACGATCGGCTCTAAGAATCCCAGCAATAGAAGTAGTTGTAGTTCCACTCTAAAGGAATGGGCAATGAAACTATGGGTTGGAAATATCTTAGAGTTTAAATTTTCATGCTGAATCTGAATTACCCCATAGAGTATTGGTGATGCGTAAGGAGTTGATGGAGAAGAGCATGAGTATGACACATGGAAAAATCCCGGAGATTAGAGGATTTTTGACTTGATGGTTGAGATTTTAGCTACCTTTTCATTTTGGATTTTGATGATGACTTATAATTGAAAATACACAATTATTCCAGGTAAGCGAAAAATAGAATTCTACATGTCGCAAACATCCAGAGATCGATTTTTTCAAGGGAGTGTCCATCAACCACCTTTATATGGCAAACTGGATTTTTATATGAAGAATTGAGGTCAATTTCTAAGTCTAAAGCCATGAGATAATTTTGATAAAATATATTTTGGAGATGCCTTAGATTTTGAAAAGAGGGTTTTTAGAGGATTTTTTTTCCCGAGGATTTGTTTTGGAAATTTTATTTTGGGAAGTTTTTGGAATTTTAATTTACAAGAAGCACTTATATCACTAATTTGGTCATGTTAAGAAATTTTGATTTATAAAGGTGTAAGTTTAGAATCCTTAAATATATATGTACATGTATAAACATATATCGGTAAAGGTTTGAAATTTATTTTTGGCATGAAACTAGTTTTTCGATTTGGAAATGAGTTTCAAAGGGTGAATATTTAGCCCAGTGATTTTCCTATTTTTAAAAATGAAAATTTTAAATTTTTCACTCACCTAAGGGATAGATAGAATAGGAATGACATTTAATTTTATTAGGGTATGAAGTCAGAAGTGTTCTTATATTATAAAATAAAATGAATTAATAAAATGAATACGAACTTGTATTATAAAATAAAATGAAATTTGGGTGTGAAAGAAATTGAATAAATATAAATTAGTGTAAGTAAAATTAATATTAGTAATTGAATTTAATTTAAATTAGGTATAAATGAATTAAATACAAATGGAATGAGCTTTAATAAATTGAATGCGAACTGATTTAATATGGAATAAGTTAATGAAATGAATTGAAAGATGAAAATTAACTTAAGAGAAGTTGAAAAAAAAATCATTGCGATAAAAAGAAATTTATTAATATGAATTTGAGTTATAAAAGAAAATTTTACTTAATTAAAGTTGATAATAATCTAATGAATTTAATCATTTTATAAAAATGAATTTACTTAAGTTTATGATATAAATTAACGAAGCAAACTAATGAAGTGAATTAAAGAATTAATATTGAACTTAAGTTATGAAGAGAAAAATAAATAAACATGAGTTGCATTTTATAGAATGTTTATGATAAATTTAAATGGTTTTATGAAATTGTTTATTAATGAGATTTGTATTAAAAAGAATATGCTAAGTAATAGTGAAAAAAAACTTAATTTAAATAAGTTTAAATAAAATAATTTTATAAAAAGGCTCAAGAATAAATTTATACGAATTGCGTTAAGCATAAAATGAAACAATTTAAATTTAACAAATTGAATTGAATAAATGGAATGTGAATGTGAATGTAATAGATGTGAATAAATTTGAAGAAAACCAACTAAATGTTAATAAAAATTTGATGTTAATGAGAAATGAAGTGTATAGTTAAATATTGACATTGGAAATGTAAATTTTGATAATGTGGATTAATTAGATGAATATTTATAATTTTTAAATGTTTTCTTTTGTCACAAAATATTATTGCAACTGTTCGATTGCATATGATTATTGTGTGTTGTGTATTTGTGCTTGCTCTTATGATATGGATTCAACATTCATTCTATATGGTTCTATCTAAATCACACATGTTCTATCTCTTTATATATGACTAATCTTTCTAAATTTAGTTGAGTTAGGTACATACGAAGACCGTTTGGATGTATACGTGGATTTTGTATGCTTTTTCTTACTTAATACGAGCAAACTCGCTCGTATTAATAATAATAAGGTACGTAGCTCGGATTACATGAAAGACTATATGGATCACATACTATGTATATAACAAGTAATATTTGTATACACGATAAATTAAGAAAATGAGATAATAGTAAAATAAATAATCACACCAGAAATTTTATATTGGTTCGGACTTTCCATCCTACGTCCAGTCCCAAAGCTCCTCTTCGGAATTTCACTAATCAATAACCCTTACTTCGCTTGGAGAAATGGGCTTGTTACAATAGAAATCTTTCATCAAGAATGTGCTCTAATTAACACTAATATTGACAATACGTACAAATCTTCCTTGAATATGTGTGTTTTGAAAATATGGAAGAAAACTGAACCAAAGTTAATGATCTTTGGTTGAAATATTGATAGCAAATATGAGTGACTTGAATTTGAGTGCAAAATAGATATAGAGAATAGAAATCAGAAACTTGTTACCGCAATTGTAAAATCTGTGATGTATTTATAGTTGTGAAAAGGTTGATTTGAAGTGTTGCTACCGTTTCTCTTTATTTATGGAGATGCTTCTGTTTGTGGTAGAATTGAATTGAAGAAAAGATGCAAAATCAACCTTTCAGATTTGATAGTTGTGTATTTTAAAAAATTCCTAGAGCCAAATCCAGACGTCTGGATTGTGATGACCAGACGTTTGGTCATGTTTTATATGAAAATTTCCAAAGGTTGCAACCAGACGTCTAGGGACCAGACGTATGGAAATATGGAAAATTTGTTTTCCTGTGTAAATTTATGTGTATTTTATCATATATAAAATCTAGGGAGATTTTACATAATATTCCTAAGATTTGTATACAATATTTATCTCTCTACTGCTGTGATCCATGCTCTATGCTTCGAGTTGTATCCTTGAGTATCTGCAAAAATAAGATACGAGATATACATGTACAATTATTATTATATGGTTTATCGTCATCGAAACTTGTAGATAAGAGTTCCTAACATTATCTCCGTTTTTGATGATGACAAACAATGTATATGTATATCATATGTTATCCTCCTCCTGTGTGTATGCATATTTCTCCTCCTTCTGGCATTATAAAAAAGAATAGAGAAAAAAGAAAATGTTATCTAAAACATAGAACTTGTAGTACATGATAACTGAAACAGTGGTGCATAGAATGAGCAATGCATAAAAGAAAAACAAAGTGGAAGAAAAAACTAGAAACTACTGGTAATAGTGAGTCGAGTTAAAAAAACTTCTATAGGTATCATTATGGTAATCCCAAAAGGCTGAAGGATCAGAAGTGTTCTCGGGCCAACTGCGCTGATCATTATATTCTACGTCCTCTTGAATAGACAACCCTTGAAAAGCCAAGTACTCATACTGACATGGGCAAGGATCTTGCATATTAAAGTCCTCACTTTCCTCTTCATCTGTTTCCTTTAATGGTTCGTCTTCCATGGCTTCTTTTCCTCGTGTTTTTGTTAAAGATCCTGGAATGGAAGAGATGTATGGACAGGCGAAGGAGCCGATGGTGATGAGAATGAGGACCGGGATGATGATAGACCATGAAATCTCCTCATTACTTTTCCAAGAGTGGATACAACCGTATCTAGTGTTTTTTCGGTTTTTCTCATTTGAGAATATATGCTTGAGACAGATCTGTCAAGACGAACAACTTTTTTGCCTAAGATTTGATGATTTCGAATTGATAAGTTAGGATATGATTCTGTTGAAGCAGGTTCTCCTCGGATTCTAAAATCTTTAAGTCTGAGTGATATTCGGAAGGATGATGCTGGAAAACATAAGGACTTGGTTGTTGTGGATGGGGTTGTTGCTGCTCTCGTAGAGGCTGTTGCTGATGTTGTTGTTGTTGCAATATTAATGACTTCTCTAATGCCAATGACGAACCCCTTCAAGTTATCACCAAAAGTTACAGTGCCACCATCAATGTACTTTATATTTGGCAGCATATGGGAATTTCTCGTCATGTGCTTGGAGCACCCACTATCTAATATCTATTTGGATACCTGCAAAAAATAAAAAAGTTTAAATTGGTACCCTTTTTTCTTTTTGGATCGTAAGTGTTAGTAAATGAGGGTAACCATACCCATGATGGTTTGGTTCCTTTTGAAATATAATTACTATTGTAAATCACTTCTTTCATATAATTATCTATATATTTCTGTTTAATTAGGTTCTTATTTGTTTTAAGAATCCATATTTTAATCATTTTTGAATTCAAGATCAATTTTTTAATTTTGGAAGAAGGTTTTTTAACCTTAGTATAAATCTTATATACTTTGTAATTTTTGTTTTATTCTCAAACCCTATTCCATCTCAATTTTTGAATGGCTTGGAAATTTGAATTAAATTATCCAAGTCTTGTTTTCCTTTGTTAAATTTTGTAACATTATTACTAATTTTATCCAACTTGTTTTTAAGATCAGTAATTTAAAATTTTGAGGTTTCTAGATTATCTTCTAAGATAATGTGCTCATTACTAATTTTATTATTTTCTAGTTTGACTTTTCATAATTCACAAGATAAAGCATCATTTCAATAGAAAGATTCTTACATGAGCATTTTCTAATTCTTCTTCTAAAATAGATTTTTCATCTTTTAGTAACCCCATTTCAAGTTCCAATCGATTTATTTTAGCAAGATATTCCTTATTTAATTTCTTAGTTTCTCTATATTTGTCATCAAGTTCAATACTTACTTCTAAAATTTCATCATAAATAAGATCAGGACATACCTCATTAGTGTAGGATCGATTTCACCCTAGAGGGGGGGTGAATAGGGTGATAGTGTAAATTATAAAAATTAATCGCGGAAGCTTATGAATTAAATTCAATTCAGATCACAGAATAGCAGCACAGATATTGCAGAATATAAATAACAGAACAACACAGAATTTACCCAGCTTCGGCAAAACCCTACCTACGTGCTTCCCCCAAGGTTTCTACTAGAAATTAGATAGTCCCTCGCTTACACACGTAAACTCGCTATACCCGCTATTGACTAATCTAACTCTACGCTCAAAACCCTGACCACAACTCAACCACAGAGTTGCGAATTCCCAAACTACACACCGTAGTTTGTACCCTAGTCACACGACTAGAAAATTAAAAACGGTTTAAAAAAATACAAATTAAAAACAATTTTAAATAACAAAACCCTATTTAATAAAAAACAAAACCCAAATTAAAACAGGCCGGCCCCTTATTCATTTCTTCAACCCGTTCCTTTTGTTTTGTGAAAGTATTGTCGATCCACTTTGTTCCTCTTTGTGAATTAGGGCTTCTGGTAATTTGCTTCTGTTCCTTGCAATTTAAACTAGGGTTGTGCAAAATTGAAGCGCCGCTCGATCTCGTTCGATAGTAGGCTTCGATACTTTTGATTTGCTTACGGCTTCTTCAATTTTGGATCGAATTCGTTCTGCTTTGTCGGTATGTATTTTCCTCCTTTTTCTTTGCTGGTTGATTCTTGAACTCGATCACTTATGCCGATGATGATTTTGGGTATTTATAGGATTCGAAATCCTATTTTTGCGTTCGTATTTTCGTGTTTGAATTTGTCTACTGATTTGCTTTGGCCATTCGATTATACTTGGATGATTGAGATAAAATCTGACTAATTCAATTTCGTATAAATTGATATTGCTTGGCACTCACGGTTTGGTTGACACGGTTTTGATTATTGACTCGTTCAATATTGACTGTGACGATTTTTGGCTTTGTTATGCTTCCACGGCTTCGACATTTTGTAAATTTGCTTCGGCCACTGTCTGCATTCCTATAGCTTTGTTCTAGCAATCTTGAGCATTTTTGTATCCATTGCAGTTGCACTTCTAGTCTGCATTTCATATGCTCTGGGTTTCACTGCCTTCTGTCCATGTTGGTACTGACTGTTGTTATGTAGTAATTGACTTGTGCTTATTGTACTCGATACTGTTGCATTGTTCCATGTACACTTTGAGTTCCTGCAGTTGATTTGGTTGTTCTGTTGCTTCATCATGTATATCATGTGTCACTGCATTGCCACTGTTGCACTTTCACCTGTTTACTGCACTGACTCATGTATGCATTGTATATTACGGCTCTGACCATCTTTTTCTTTGATCTTTTGTTCATACTGTTGCACTTGGTGTTTGTTCTCGTCTTGCTTTGAGTTTGTCTGCATTTTGTGGTTGCCACTGTGTATTCTGGTTTAAATGTTCATGTTGCATATATTAGTGGTCTTCATTGAGCTCATGATGGTTGCTGTGCACTTTTGTGCTTTGAGTCAGTTGTAATGTGTTAGCTTGTAGTCATTGACTTGTTCATGCTGTTCTTGAATACATCTGTGCATGTCACTGTGTTTATGACCACAAGTTCATCGTGAAGCATGGTTTACTGGTGCATACATGTGAGTTGTATTTCATTTGCGGTCTTGACTTTTGTTGATGCATTGAGTTGAGTATTTGGTGATGCTTCACCTGTTATGTCTGCTCTGAACTTTTGATCATGTTGCCTTCGTGTTGTTGTTTGCTTCATGTACCTTACTGCTTTGAACTTCTGGTTGGTTTGGCCTGGACTTCACTGTTATTTGATTGCCGAGTTGTTTGCATTCACTTCATCACTTCAGTCGTGTATTGCTTTCACCTCTGGCCTGTTGTAGTTTGCATATCACCTTGTTGCAGTTAATGGTTGCTGTGTTGGCTTGATCATGGCCTTTGCACTTTGTAGCTGCCGTGTGCATGCAGTTTTGTAGGCTTGGAGTCTTTGTTCATTGATGATTTTGGTCGTTGCATTTTGATTCAGTCTTGTTTCATGTTGGCTTGAGTCTGGGCATGTGTACTCCCGACCATTTTATTGCATTCGAATTTATTTTTGAATTTGCACCTGTGTTGAATCCAGTTTCACAACTCGGGTTTGACCTTGTGCTCGTGTCGTGATTTTCAATGTTATTGCACGTGAGTTGAACCCGGTTTTTCATTTGGGTTTGACCTGTGCGTTGCTGTCCCTGTAAAACAATCAAGTGTATATATCGGCGAGCACGGCCTTGTGGCATATACAGTAATACACTGTGTATGTCACAAGTTGTTCGTGTATAATAAATTCAAATATAAATGATGACGAACAACCCAAATAACTGAGGCAAAAATTATTTTCAAAAAAATATTTTATTTTATTATTGCAAAAATATTTCTTTTTCAATTTTACTGCGTTAGTGAATATTTTTGCAGATTTCTCAGATGCTGGATTCAAACTGGAATGCAGTTGAAGATAAATACGAGTGTGAGTGATATGTAGTGAGGTGAATTGTAAATGTGAAATGTGAATTGTAAATGTGAAATGTGATGTAATTGTAATCAAAGTTGTATAGTTATAGTGAGAGCTTGAAATTGTACTATTCAAAGATGTAATAAATATTTGTTTGAATAAAAAATATTCGTTTGAATTCAAATTTCGTGTTATTTATTTTATTCAGCAAATATTTATTTAATCTGTGAAAAATAAGATAGTATATTATCAAATACATTTAAACGAATGTATATATGTTTATTATCATCAAACAAAAATCATATAAGCGCATATTCAACAATCTCCCCCTTTTGATGATAACAAACATATATTTAAGATTTTGAATATGTTAAATGTATTTGATCATTGATATATTCTAATTGCTCCCCCTATTTAAATGCTTCCTCTCTATACGATGCTCCCCCTACATATATGCATACAAATAAAGATATGCAAATGATCCTAGATGCAAATAGAAAATTATTTGACCTTTGCTTGATTTTATTTGACAAAATCTTAACTTTTCTCTCCCCCTTTTGTTATCAGCAAAAGAATAATAGTGTTAGAGAAAATAGAGATAAAGTAAATGATACCAATCCAACATTAAAACTCAATTGAATATAAATATTAAATTTCAATAAAAAATCAAACAAAAATTATAAATATTTTGTTAGGCGCATATTCCACTTTTAGAATAATGGAAATGATGTCATCATATAAAATCATACAGTTGTGTCTATTTGTGGTATATTATATCAGGAATTTGAATAACTACTAACCATGCATAACCGTTAGGACTTTTAAATGAGATTAGTAGTATTCCAATTTTATTTTAAAAAAAATGAATTCAAGTATCTTCTAACCAAGCATAACCGTGAGGACTTTTAAATGGGATTAGAATCAACTTGTTTATTTTACAAATCAACTTTTGATATGCGTTCCATACATGCATAACCGCGAGGACTTTTAAATGAGCATGGAAGCACATAACAAATTCCAAGTAATTCACCCATGCATAACCGTGAGGACTTTTAAATGAGAGTGAATACTTTGGTATTTATTTATTATTATTATTAATTAATTTTTTTTTATTTTAAAAAAAAACGTGAAAATGAAAAACGAACGATTCTTGTTTAAAGTACCACATATCGACATACTATATAGAATTTTGATGAGTGATGGTTGATAGAAAACATGATAGACATAGAGATGGTCATGGAATTTTTTACCAACAAAAATTTTTATAACTCTTGTTTAAATTTCTAAAGAAATTTATTAATTATACCGTCTCGAGTCATAATATTTGATCAATATTAACACTCATCACTTTTTCAATCACTATTTTTCTTTTTGATAAACAATAGGAAGTCAGATTAGTCAAAATAGTCATTTAAAATCAATTCAAAAATAATTATGAAATTAATTTTTCAAAATGACTAATCTGAAAATATGGTCAAAAATAATTTTCTCCAGGGGGTTTTTAAAAAAAAATTCTGCTATTTGAAAATTATTTGAAATGAAAAATATGCAGATATTTTCTTTGAAAAACGATGCAGTTACTAAATGTCTCAAAAAAATCATGTTTCACTAGTAATTTTTCTATCAACTAGATTACCAGTGTAATCTGCATCTGAATTTCTTAAAATTATCATTAATTGAATTTGATTGACCAAACCATGAAGTGTGCACCAAAAATTTCAAATTCAATTTTAACAACAATTTAAATGACATTCTTTTGAATTTGAAATGAAGCCGTGTAAATAATCAGAAAACCGTGAATATAGAGTCAGCCGTATTATCACCAATTGTATTATCCAACAAAAACACTATTTTTAATCTAAACTGATATGAAGTAATTCAAAGAATCTAGAGATTATTATAGTGTTTTTGGCATAAGAATATACTTGGCTAACTATGTTGAATAAATCAGAATCAAAAATCATCATCTTTTCATTAATCTCAATATTGGTTGAATTAATTCAAAATACGGTGCAGATTATCACATTTAATATATCGTTTAAAACATACCATACCTGTTTTACCTTTACGATATTTTTCGTTGTTGTCCGTTGTGATTCTGTCACCTTTATACTAGGCTAAGGAACTTAGCTTTGTCGCCCGTTGTGTTTCTGGAACAGCCAAAATCCAGAGAACACTATTGTTGTTCCTTAGCCTTCCACCACACCTACACAGGAAAAGATTTAAGTGACCTATTTGTTTTTATAGGTCCATGGTTGTTAGTGGCAGAAAATTTTGAAAAATAATTTTGTGTAGACCCAAAACTGTTTATAATTGTTCCCTTCGGCACCCAAATTTGTTTAACTTTGAGAGATTTTATATTTGTGCCTTTTGGAACCCAAATCGGTATAGTTTTCACATGTTTGGGTCTATACCAACAATTATTGTGATTGTGTCCAAATTTTCTACAAATTGTGCACATTAAATTTTCTCGATTAATCTCGTTTCTAACATTTTTAGTATGACTATATCCAAGTCCTTGTCTAACCGTATTAATAGTTTGCTTTCCTAATAGCATGTTCAACGATTTTTCACTTTTTGAAAATTTATCCAAAGTCGTTGACAATTGTTGGACTTGTGATTTGAGAGATTCATTGTAACAACCCGCATATTTATCGAGTTTGTATTTAAATATTTTATTTAAATATTAACTCGTTAATCGGATTTTGGTCCGAAAAGCTACTTTTTGCAAACGGTCAAATTAGGACTCGAGACCACTTCCATTGAGTTCGAAATGTCGTTTACAACTTTTTAAGTATAAACATCGATAGGTTTGGAGTTAGTGAAATTTCACTAACTTTTCCCGCTTTGGACTTTGGGTTAGTTTAGCCTATTAAGCCCAAGTTCCAACCCTCTTCTCCTCACTCTTCATAAATTTCCTAACTAATCAAGCTTTGGCATTAATGGTGGAGGGAATGGGAAATTAAAACTCCAAGCACAAATTCAATTGCAAATCCAACATTCAACTCCAAATTCAAGTAGAAGATATTGGATTCAAGCTTTGGATTGCTCCTCCTTGCTTTCAAGCTTCATCTTCATAAACTTTAGTGCAAAGGTGAGATTTTTATCTCACAATTCTAGCCTATAACTATATTGGACTGTTGGGAATGATTCCCTATCATTTTTGCATGCATGTTAGCATTTGGTTTGGATTGGATTGGCGAAAAACTCCAATTTTTAGCGTTTTGGTGAATTTTCTGCACTTAGGTCGTTCTGGCCATTTTTAGGTCGTTCGGAGTTAAGTCGTTCGTCCATGGGTCGTGAGTCGTTCACGAGTTAACTTTAGGTCGTTCTGGAAGAATTGGCACTTCGGAATTAGGTCGCTCACGAGTTAAGCCTTAAGTCGTAGGTCGCTCACGAGATAGGCCTTAAGCCGTAGGTCGCTCGCGAGTTAAGCTTTAAGTCTTAGGTCGTTTCCGACCTATAATCTCTAGGCAAACGTTAAGTCGCTCGCCCTGGTTTATCTCGTAGGTCGTCTCCGACCTAAGCTCCTGATAAGTCGTTCGAGTTAGGTCGTTGGACCATTTACCTTAGGTCGCTCGTCCACTAGGTCGGCCTGGTTTATCTCGTAGGTCGTCTCCGACCTAAGCTCCAGATAAGTCGTTCGAGTTAGGTCATTGGACCATTTACCTTAGGTCGCTCGACTCTGTTAAGTCGTAGGTCGTTAGACCTTAGGTCGCTCGACTCTGTTAAGTCGTAGGTCGTTAGACCTTAGGTTGTTCGCATTCCTTAAGTCGCTCGACCCCTCCATATTAGGTCGCTCGACTCTGTTACGTCGTAGGTCGTTAGACCTTAGGTCGTTCGCATTCCTTAAGTCGCTCGACCCCTCCACACTAGGTCGCTCGGCTTGCTTGAGTCGTAGGTCGTTGGACCTTAAGTCGCTTGCCTCCCTTAACTCCAGTTAGGTCGCTCGGCCATTGTGTTAGGCCGCGTGAACCCTTAGGTCGTTAGACCTCACTTTGCTTTAGGTCGTAGGCCGCTTGTCTTCACTTAGGTCGTACCGTTTTGACGGGGCGCTGCCCTGCACCCCGCCGGGGGCGCTGCCCCCTGGACCCCCGCGACCTGACCGGGCAGGTCGAACCCCGTAAGCGGTGGCGTTGCCCCCGCACCCCTACCTTGGGGGGTTGCCACCCCCTCTGGACCCCCCCTCCGTAGGGGATCTTATCTGAAAAACATTGAGCTGATTTCCTTGGATTTTATTCACATCTCCGTATGCGATTTTTGTGACTGATTGTTTCTACAATTGCTTATGTGTTTTGTCACTTTATAATATAAAGGTTTCAATACTAGTAGTAAATATAAAAACTCTTTTAACAAACAATTTCAACTCTATTTTTAATAACAAAGCTCTTTTCTTAAACCGTTTTCCAATCTATTAGTATATACAAGCCTTTACCTCACTCGGATGAGAAATCTAATTAAACGACTTAGTAAAACAAGTGGTATGAAACGCTTGCGTTCACTTCGTCGGTTAATTCTTGGACTTGTTCGATTGAACCTCTTGTGACAATTTTATTAGTGAAGATTTACAGTTTGTTCGTAAATATTTAAGTTAAGCAAGTGGTTATGGGACATGAAGCTAAACTTCTATATTTACTAGCTTAGTGTAATTGACACTTCTCGTTGATCTTGATGATCGCTTTATGAATTAGACTAGCAATTGCGCGATGTCTCTTTCATTGCAAGGTTAGACTAGACACCACTTGTGTGATTCCATTCACACATACCTTTCTGCTTTTTGGTTAGTCTTGACCTCAATCTGTGTGATTCCACTCACACATGTGGGGTAGCTCCCCATGGTCTTCGGACCGTCATGTGATAGGCCTCTTTCCCTTTTTATGATTTCTGGATTTCTCGTGTTGATTTCTGGAATTTATGTCATTGACTTGTTATGAGTACAAGTTTAGGGTATGATGCCCTCTTCGAATCTTTGAGAAGATTCTTGTGATATTGATTATCTCTTATTGATTGATCTTCTGTTGATCATTATTTACATACTTATAGTGGTATGTCGTTATGGATATTTATGTTTATGCCATATCTTTTATGTTATATCATGTCATCTGATATTTATAGCTAGACTGATCCGTTTATTATTTTCTTAAATAATACTCGGGTCAGACCGAGATGTTACAGGTGCTTCTGCTTGACTTCTTCCCAGGGATTCATCACTCTGACTTTTGGCTAACTGTTTAGATTAGCAGTTTTTGTTGTATACACTTGAGATATAGACTCATAGTTGTATTCTTTTGTATAGCACGTGTTGCTATTCTTTTGTATTATCGTGGATCTTACTGACCACTACTCTGATGTACACTTTCATGTGTTAGTTATATATTCATATCTTCTTCCGCCTTTGTGATATGGATATCTGTGACTGATTTGTGATATGATTATTTCTATGTTTGTTTCCGAAGATTATTTATAGCCACCGTGTGATAAGCAATTACATGGATGGTCGCTTCTCAACAGCCTTATTCTCCGTGCTAGTTGACAGCACTACTCCGGAATGTTCTTGGCTAGCGTGGGTATAGAGGTGGGGCGTCACATTCATTTTCGTTTAACAACTGTGTGCACTTTTTAATAGAATTCTCTCTCCTAGTATTTTCATTCTCCTTTAAAATCAGAATTTCATTTTCAAGTGATTTTATATTGATTTCTGATTTTTTAATTTCCTTTTCAAATGTTGGACACTTATCACATTTAGGGATCCTACTTTGATAGGTTTTAACTAATTGATCAAGTTGTTTATTACATTCTATCAAAGTATCTTTTTGAGATTCAAGTTTGGCGTATTTTTCCCTAAGTCGTTCAAAACAACCGTTTACTTCATGAAAATATATAAGCAACTCAGAATGGGTAAGTTTTGATACCTCACTAGGCTCGTCATCGTCACTGTCAGTTGTATCACCTTAAAGACACAATTCTGCCTTTCCGCTTTCACTGCCAGTGCTTTGATCATTCTCGTCTATTTCATCCCAAGTGGCTGCAAAACTTTTCTTTTTCTGTTTCTTTCCATGGCTGGATTTAATTTGTGGACAATCGGGCTTGATATGGTCGGGTTTGTTGCAATTATAACAAATAAACTTTTGTTCTTCTGAGTAGTCTAGTGCTTTGGCTATTCTGCTTTTTGCTTTTTGATTTCGAGCTGAATTTCCATGTTTTTGATTCCATTTTTTGAATTTCCTTATCAACAGCTCCAATTCTGCTGCTCCATCATCTTCATCGTTATCATCATCACTTTTGGTTGTTCCTTTGAGAGCTATTGATTTCTTTTGAGTGTCACCTCCTTCACGCTCTTCTTTGAATTTCATTTCTAGCTCATAAGTGGTGAGATTTTTGATGAGTTCCTCAACTTTAAGTTGTTTTAAATCTTTCGATTCTTGTATGGAAGTTACTTTTGCTTCAAAGCTTCGTGGAAGGACTCTGAGGATTTTCCGGACTATTTCCAATTCGGTGTATGTTTTTCCGAGAGCTTTTGATCTGTATACGATATTGGAAAGTCGTCCGTACATCTCTTTGACATTTTCTTCTTTCGCCATTGTAAAGTTCTCGTATTCCCTGCTTAGCATGGCAAGGCGAGATTCTTTGACTTGAGATGTTCCTTCGTGAGTCACTTCTAATATGTGCCATATTTCCTGCGCAGTTAGACAATGTGAGACACGATTAAATTCAAATTGATCTAATGAACAGATAATAGAATTCATAGCTTTGGCATTAGTATTCTGTAATTTATTTTCTAGTTCTGTCCATTGTTCCTTTGGTTTCTCTATTTCCTGATCATCTACAGTTATAGTTGGTATTCTATAACCTGTCTCAACAATATCCCAAGCGTCAATGGTTTTCAAAAAAAAATTCATCCTATTTTTCCAAAAAGCATATTCACCATTGAACATTGGTGGTCTAACTATAGATTGACCTTCTGCAAAAGCATTATTAAAAGAAGCCATTTTAAAAATTCAAATTTTTAAAACAAAAACCGATTTTTTTTTGAAACACGAATTTTTAAAACAAAAATTGATTTTTGAAACACGAATTTTTAAAACAAAAATTGGTTTTTGTAAAATCAAATTTTTTTAAAAACAAAAACGGCTTTTGTTCCTAGCTTTGATACCACTTGTAGGATCGATTTCACCCTAGAGGGGGGGTGAATAGGGTGATAGTGTAAATTATAAAAATTAATCGCGGAAGCTTATGAATTAAATTCAGTTCAGATCACGGAATAGCAGCACAGATATTGCAGAATATAAATAACAGAACAACACAGAATTTACCCAGCTTCGGCAAAACCCTGCCTACGTGCTGCCCCCAAGGTTTCTACTAGAAATTAGATAGTCCCTCGCTTACACACGTAAACTCTCTATACCCGCTATTGACTAATCTAACTCTACGCTCAAAACCCTGACTACAACTCAACCACCGAGTTGCGAATTCCCAAACTACACACCGTAGTTTGTACCCTAGTCACACGACTAGAAAATTAAAAACGGTTTAAAAAAATACAAATTAAAAACAATTTTAAATAACAAAACCCTATTTAATAAAAAACAAAACCCAAATTAAAACAGGCCGGCCCCTTATCATTTCTTCAACCCGTTCCTTTTGTTTTGTGAAAGTATTGCCGATCCACTTTGTTCCTCTTTGCGAATTAGGGCTTCTGGTAATTTGCTTCTGCTCCTTGCAATTTAAACTAGGGTTGTGCAAAATTGAAGCGCCGCTCGATCTCGTTCGATAGTAGGCTTCGATACTTTTGATTTGCTTACGGCTTCTACAACTTTGGATCGAATTCGTTCTGCTTTGTCGGTATGTATTTTCCTCCTTTTGCTTTGCTGGTTGATTCTTGAACTCGATCACTTATGACGATGATGATTTTGGGTATTTATAGGATTCGAAATCCTATTTTTGTGTTCATATTTTCGTGTTTGAATTTGTCTACTGATTTGCTTTGGCCATTCGATTATACTTGGATGATTGAGATAAAATCTGACTAATTCAATTTCGTATAAATTGATATTGCTTGGCACTCACGGTTTGGTTGACACGGTTTTGATTATTGACTCGTTCAATATTGACTGTGACGATTTTTGGCTTTGTTATGCTTCCACGGCTTCGACATTTTGTAAATTTGCTTCGGCCACTGTCTGCATTCCTGTAGCTTTGTTCTAGCAATCTTGAGCATTTTTGTATCCATTGCAGTTGCACTTCTAGTCTGCATTTCATATGCTCTGGGTTTCACTGCCTTCTGTCCATGTTGGTACTGACTGTTGTTATGTAGTAATTGACTTGTGCTTATTGTACTCGATACTGTTGCATTGTTCCATGTACACTTTGAGTTCCTGCAGTTGATTTGGTTGTTCTGTTGCTTCATCATGTATATCATGTGTCACTGCATTGCCACTGTTGCACTTTCACCTGTTTACTGCACTGACTCATGTATGCATTGTATATTACGGCTCTGACCATCTTTTTCTTTGATCTTTTGTTCATACTGTTGCACTTGGTGTTTGTTCTCGGCTTGCTTTGAGTTTGTCTGCATTTTGTGGTTGCCACTGTGTATTCTGGTTTAAATTGTTCATGTTGCATATATTAGTGGTCTTCATTGAGCTCATGATGGTTGTTGTGCACTTTTGTGCTTTGAGTCAGTTGTAATGTGTTAGCTTGTAGTCATTGACTTGTTCATGCTGTTCTTGAATACATCTGTGCATGTCACTGTGTTTATGACCACAAGTTCATCGTGAAGCATGGTTTACTGGTGCATACATGTGAGTTGTATTTCATTTGCGGTCTTGACTTTTGTTGATGCATTGAGTTGAGTATTTGGTGATGCTTCACCTGTTATGTCTGCTCTGAACTTTTGATCATGTTGCCTTCGTGTTGTTGTTTGCTTCATGTACCTTACTGCTTTGAACTTCTGGTTGGTTTGGCCTGGACTTCACTGTTATTTGATTGCCGAGTTTTTTGCATTCACTTCATCACTTCAGTCGTGTATTGCTTTCACCTCTGGCCTGTTGTAGTTTGCATATCACCTTGTTGCAGTTAATGGTTGCTGTGTTGGCTTGATCATGGCCTTTGCACTTTGTAGCTGCCGTGTGCATGCAGTTTTGTAGGCTTGGAGTCTTTGTTCATTGATGATTTTGGTCGTTGCATTTTGATTCAGTCTTGTTTCATGTTGGCTTGAGTCTGGGCATGTGTACTCCCGACCATTTTATTGCATTCGAATTTATTTTTGAATTTGCACCTGTGTTGAATCCAGTTTCACAACTCGGGTTTGACCTTGTGCTCGTGTTGTGATTTTCAATGTTATTGCACGTGAGTTGAACCCGGTTTTTCATTTGGGTTTGACCTATGCGTTGCTGTCCCTGTAAAACAATCAAGTGTATATATCGGCGAGCACGGCCTTGTGGCATATACAGTAATACACTGTATATGTCACAAGTTGTTCGTGTATGATGAATTCAAATATAAATTATGACGAACAACCCAAATAACTGAGGCAAAAATTATTTTCAAAAAAATATTTTATTTTATTATTGCAAAAATATTTCTTTTTCAATTTTACTGCGTTAGTGAATATTTTTGCAGATTTCTCAGATGTTGGATTCAAACTGGAATGCAGTTGAAGATAAATACAAGTGTGAGTGATATGTAGTGAGGTGAATTGTAAATGTGAAATGTGAATTGTAAATGTGAAATGTGATGTAATTGTAATCAAAGTTGTATAGTTATAGTGAGAGCTTGAAATTGTACTATTCAAAGATGTAATAAATATTTGTTTGAATAAAAAATATTCGTTTGAATTCAAATTTCGTGTTATTTATTTTATTCAGCAAATATTTATTTAATCTGTGAAAAATAAGATAGTATATTATCAAATACATTTAAACGAATGTATATATGTTTATTATCATCAAACAAAAATCATATAAGCGCATATTCAACAATTAGTGTGTTCCATGAAACTTACATTTGCTTGCTCCGTATCACTTTCACTATCACTATAGGATGAAGAGGAAGAGTCAGAGTCATCCCATGTAACATGAAATGCTTTTCTCTTTTCTTAAATTTATCAAACTTATTTTTATTTTTCTCGTTGTTGAGTTTTGGGCAATCCTTCTTCATATGTCCAAATTGATCACATTCAAAGCACTTGATCGAAGTTTAATTTAATGAATTTGATTTTCTCCTATTTTGGAATCTTGTCATTTTCATGAATTTCTTAAATTTGTTGTAGTTCTTGGCAATGAAAACAATTTCATCTTCATTTCTTGCTTGAAATGCTTTGTTCTTCTTTTTCATGGTTTTCTTCCTTTCTGGCGTGCAAATTAGCTTCATACGACATTAAATTTCCAATCAACTCTTCAACTTTGAGTTCAGAAAGATAATTAGCTTCTTCGATAGCTAATACTTTTCTTTCCCACTCAATTGTCAAAGAGTTGAGGATTCGTGATACTAAATCAAAATCAATAAATTTGACTCCTACTGCCATAAGATCGTGTTGTATAGTTTGTAATTTAGAGTACATGTCAACAATTGACTCATTCTGTTTCATTTTGAAAGTTGAAAATTAATTTTGTAAAATTGATATTTTTGTTTGTTTGACCTTAGTTGTACCTTCATGTGTAACTTTTAAAGTACGCCATATATCATAAGCAGTGATACATAACATAAAATGTGGAAATTCATTTTTAGCAAGAGAGCAAAACAGTACATTCATAGGTTTAGCATTATTAGAAGCAGCAGCTTTTTGTGCATCTATCCATATGCTAATATTTGTTTTAGGTGCTACATACTTAATTTGAGTTTCTGACCATATTTCTAAACCATTTGCTTTCACAAAAATTCTCATACGGGTTGACCAATATGCATAATAAGATCCGGTGAATAGAGGAGGACATGCAGTTGACTGACCTTCTTGAAAGATACTTGCCATATTAACAGGTTTCAAATATGTGTTACTGTGATTTGAACTAACACTGCTCTGATACCAGTTGAAAGACAATATGGATCGTATACTATATATATGACAAGTAATTATTGTATACACGATAAATTAAGATAGCGAGGTAATAGTAAAATAAAAAGATCACACCAGAAATTTTATATTGGTTCGGACCTCCCGTCTTACGTCCAGTCCAGAAGCTCCTCTTCGGAATTTCACTAATCAATAACCCTCGCTTCGCCTGGAGGAATATGCTTGTTACAATAGAAATCTTTCGTCGAGAATGTGCTCTGATTAACACTGATATTGATAATACATATAAGTCTTTCTATAATCTCCATAGGATATGTATAGATATGAATATTTGTGAGTCTTGGAATATGGAAGAAAATTGAACCAAAAATAATGATCTTTGGTTGAAATATTGATAGCAAATGTGAGTGACTTGAATTTGAGTGCAAAGTAGATATAGAGAATAGAAATCAGAAAGTTGTTACCTCAATTGTAAAATCTGTGATGTATTTATAGTTGTGAAAAGGTTGATTTGAAGTGTTGCTACCATTTCTCTTTATTTCCGGAGATGCTTCTTTTTGTGGTAGAACTGAATTGAAGAAGAGATGCAAAAGTAACCTTTCAGATTTGATAGTTGTGTATTATAAAAAAAATTCTGAAGCCAAATCCATACGTTTGGATTGTGATGGCTAGACGTCTGGTCACGTGTTATCTAGAAAAATTCCAAAGGTTACGACCGGACGTATGGAAATATGGAAAATTTGTTTTCCTGTGTATGTATGTATATTTTATCATATACAAAATCCAGGGATATTTTACATACTTCTAAGATTTGTATACAATATTTATCTCTCTACTGCTATGATCCAAGCTCCATGCTTCGATTTGTATCCTTGAGTATCTGCAAAAATAAGATACGAGATATATATGTACAATTATTATTATGTGGTTTGTCGTCACCAAAACTTGTAGATAGGAGTTCCTAATATTACATATCGCACTTTTATATTTTCCCTTCTGGATGCCTCATCATTGAGATGAGATATATATTTGATATATGGTTGGGTTATATATTGTGTTGTAAAAATTTTCCGATTGAGCCACGTAAAGAAAAGTCTACCGAAATTTTTCGTAAATCCGGGGGTTAGAAAAATTTTGAGCTTTTGTAAATTTTATAACTTGTTTTGATAACTAACTTGTAATTTCCATAAGCCGATTAGCATGGCGTAGTAGAAGCATAATGAAGGTTTTCTAATAAGATTTTAAAGTTTTGCAAGCGATTATTTTGAATAAAATATATCAAATGTTAAATTCTGTACTTAACCCCTTTTTTAGGACGAAAAGTTTTGAGTGGGAGAGAATGTAACGATCCGTATTTTTAACTATTTTAAATTATCAATTTTAATGTGATTATTGAAAAAAATTGGTTAGAAATAAAAATTTATTGATTTATTATTGTAATTTATTGAATATGAACTTGAATAAAATTTTGGAATAAACAACTTCTAAGATTCAGGCAATAAATAGTATTGAACTGAAATTTCTATATTGAACGTATTTGTTGTTAATAATTAGGATTGAATAATAAATATTGAATTACTGTAAAATTGAAGTAGTTGTGTAATGACCCGTAATTTTTCAATAATTAAATTATTGAATTTAATAAGATTTTTGTAATTTATTATTTGCAGAAATAAAATTTGTGATTTATTAATGAGAATAATAACTAGAATGAAGTTTAATAATGTTAATTTAAGGAAATTGTAATTTTTTTAATGAAATTTCAATTAATTGAAATGGTTGTAAATATAAAATTTGGTTATAAGTTACAAATAAGGAAATAAACCAAATGTTTTAGTAATTAGTGAAATAATATGTAATTAATTGTAATTGAATAAAATCGGTGTTGTGTAAGTAGCTATAACCTTTGTTGGTAGATAATAAACTTATAAATGTGATTAAATTAAGTAAAGGTGACAATTGTGGTATGTTACCAATTTATTTAACATGTTGAATTAAGTTGAAAATCAATTGCAATTAAATGTAATTAAATATCACGTTAATATGAATTAATATGATAACTATAGAATATTAGTATAATAAGAGATAAACCAATGTTAATTATATCCATAATATGATAGTTGATTGAAAAAAAAAGACTGAAATCGAATTAAATCAATCCATTGGAATTAAATTATAATTAATTGGATTTAATTACAGTTGAAATTAAACCCAATAATTAGTGTAGTATTTAAAACTGGATTGATATGTAAATTTGTTTTTAATTATTGTAGTTGTCTAAGCAATCAAAAATGATGAAAATTGTTAGTTACTAAATTTTAATCAATTTAATAATAATTTATTTAATTTACGTGAAAATAGCCATTTGGACCACTGTCTTGGATTTCGACAAATCCTGTTCCATCGGATCCGTAACAGTGAATTATTGTAGGATTTTAAGTTTCGTAGCGATCGGACTTGTCGCTTGATCGTACGGGATTGAAACGCATAGAAATCAATTTAATTAAATTTAATTGAAATAAGCTAATTTTAAAAACTAACTTCTTCATACGATGGAATTAGGACTTGAAACTTGTTCCATATCAAAAATATCTATTTTGATATATGAGATGACATACTTTCGTTTCGGAGGCAAAATGGGCTATTTCGGGTCGTTTATCGTTTCAATCCAAATCCAAGCTGGTCCATTCCTTTCTATTTTCAAATCTGCCTATATAAAGGCTATTATAAACCCTAATTGTTCTCATTCCTCATTGCTATATGTATAATCCTTTCTAACCATCTTCTTCCTTAATGGATGAAAACCTAAATCCCTAAATTAAAATTGCAAATCAAATCAAATAGAAAAATTAAAATTTCTCAAACCCTATCATATTATATATCAATTCGAAGCTCTCGAGGAGGGCATTCTAGATCTGCAGTTTTTTTTCGATTTGGGTCGCTATTTAATTGGAATTTGGAGATCAAATCTCGACCATCCATTTGGTGGTTGATGATCACTGATGGATCATCGTATCGTGGGTACTATTGTGTGGAGAGAGACGAGTGGAGCGCATTTGTTTGGTTGGTTTGGCGAATTGATGGTTGAATTGGGCTCAAAAATTCATTAGGGTTTAATAAGTACCAGCGGCTGATGTGAAATATCGGGTTTGATCGACGAGTGTGATGATCGTAGGTGGTCGCGGTGCTTCGTGGGAGGGGGTGATCGTGGTTGAGGCGGCGTACATCGATTTTCGTGGTGGCGTGGTTACGAAGGGAGTAGGTGCGATCGTGATGTATTGTTTGGGAATAGAGTTCCAGTAGCGGGTTGAAGATGATGATGTGACGTGTTTTGTTTTCGAGGTAACATGATTTTCTTGTTTATTTCTATATATATATTTATAATTTGAATCGTATAACTTCTAATTATCAAAACTTTTACATAGGAGGTTGGATTTACGCGCGGTTTGTGCCGTTGCGATCGTATCGAAATTTCGGATATTTTTGAACTAGTTTAGATGAATTCTGAGACTGCTGAACTTTAGGCCTTATTTTGGATTTAAATCGATTTGAAATCAAATGTGAGTGTTTTGACCCACTCACAACTACTAGATTATCTTTCGTTAGTTAAATTGAATTTATGATGCGATTAGAAATTTATTGGCTGATGTTTGGTATATTTAAATTGTCATTATAGTTAAATTTGACATTTATTGAATTTAATTGCTATTTAATTTAATATTAAAGTTTAAATTTCTAGTTAATACCAGTTATTGATAATCAGTAAATTGTTGTTATTTATTGTTGATTTGGATGACGATTGTGATGGATGTTTGATTGTTGATATTGGATGACTCGATGTTGTATTTTTATATTTTTATAACATTGCAAGTTCTCTATGAGCTGAAATGATACATACCCGAAAGATCTATAGATTAGGGAAAATCGTTATAGGTTGAAATTACAGACTTACGCAAATTTGAATGTTAACTCGGGATTGCGGGTTGAAATGATATATATCCGTAAATATTTGCGGATTGAAATGATAAATATCTATATCACTTGACCATAGGATAGAAAAATATATACGGACACCGGATATGGTTAAATTAAATGATTTTTAAGTCCTTAAATTTAGAATTCGGCTAAATGATATTTTGAAATAGAATTTGATTTATATAAACTGAATTACTTTGAAAATCCAAGCTTAAATGTTGAGATTGGAGTTGGTAATGAATTGTTTGAAGAATAAAATTAGAAATTTCAAAGTTGGACTTTGAAATATAAATGAAGTTATTGAATTGAATTATTGAAAATATTTGAATGTTTTAAACTTTGAAATCTATGAAATTGTAGCGCTTTAAAATTTTAATTCAACACGAGTTTGAAATCGATATGAATTGAAATGGTTTTTATGGGAATTTGAATCAAAAGAAAATTCAGTTTGTTGAAATCTAGACACGGTCCAGATTTGTTGAAATGAAAGAAATGGCTTAACTTTGATATCGACTTTAAATCAATTATTTTAATATAAATTGTTTAAAAATTTGTTATTTTAAAAACCTGATTTTTAAGATTTTCAAACTATTAAACTAATTTAACCTATTTTAAACTATTCAAATCAATTTAAACTATTTTAACATATTTAATGTATTATAATCTATTTAATCCAATTTAATCTATTTTAACCTATTTTAAACAAATTAAGCCGTTTTATCTATTTTAAATCTATTTAATCTATTTTAAATCTTTTTAAACTATCTTAAACCTATTTAAAAGCTATTTTAAACTAATTATACTATCTTAAACTATCTAAACTATTTCTAAATTTCAGACGTGTAAAGTTGACATGCTTATATTTAAATCCTTGATTTAAAGGTGAATTCGGTTAAATGATGTTAACCAAAGTTTCGATTTAAAATGATATTTTCTGGTCACATTTTATTTAATATGATGATTTTGGAATAAGGATTTGACCTATTTTGTGAATATGATTTTGAAAGTGAATATGATTTCGAAAGTGATGCGGTTTGAATTGAATATGACATTTTGACATCATTTATGAATTGGTTTTGGAAATGTAAAAGAACCATTTGGTGTGAAATAAGCGTTTGGTTGTTAAAGAGACTGGGATTGGATGTTGTCATATTCTTTGCAATACTGAAAACCACTTTAACAACTGTGTTCATAATGGAGATTCCAGAATGAAGTAGGATGGTTTGACAAACAATTCTATATGAGATATTTACATGACCTTGACTCCCATGCGTCATCTTAGATGTGACTAAAACAGGAGCCATACCTAGACCAAGTGAGGTCATTACTCCGATCAAACATGCTTCTTCGATTCTATATTATGACTTTGCGATGATTTGGGGGCCACCACTTGATTTTGATTTTGGGAGTGTGTTCCGAGGTAGGCGGTAGTAGCTGCTACGCGTTACCACCAGCCTGGTTCTGCAAAACGTTAGAGTCCTACCATAGCATTGCCTCGAGTGTCGTGTTCACATGCCCTATCGCGCCTTTTATGACTTTGTTTTTATACCATAACTATGGAGTGCCCTATGAGTAAACCTTACGGAGGAGCTTACGGTACTGTACAGACTATGGGAATGTATAAAATGTGTTAAGGGGAATATGGCTAACGTCTTAACGCTATTTTAATACTTTACTTTACTGTAGACACTATTATAATAGCGTATTGTACTATGTATATATATAGTTTAACGGATCCTTCGGAGATAGAAATACTGAACATCTCTTAAGTTATTGCACTCACGTGAGACACTGGATAGGAGATGTCCAAACCATTAAACATCTCCAAAGCCGTTACACTCATATTTATTTACTGTTGATTTAACTTACATAAGATCTTTTAGTTCTGACTCGAGTGTTTTGTCTTCTTAATTCACTCGGGTCAGTCTGAGCTTTCCAGTGTATCGAAGACTGCCTTTCTGAAGGACGAAGATGAACATTTTATACTATTATTATTTATTATATTTATTCCACTACATTGTTATTTATTTCTGTTGTATGTAACTTTGATTCTGAAATGTAAATGTGTAATCAAATATTATTGGTAAAATAGCTTCATGAACTGTTTATTTGATTATTATATTTTATCATTCTGCTGTGAGATTCTATGTCTATTTTATTTCTTTCTCTTCTTTTTCTTATTTACCCTATAGCAATCCTCCCTTTTGAATGGTTTGAGTCTGACGTGTACAGTTTATCGTCGGTTTAAACTGTCCAAAAAGGCAGGTCATTACAAGTTGTTTTATTATTTGAATTCATTTTAAAATTATATTTTATAAGCTAAATAAATTATATTGAAATATGGTGATTTATGGGATAATCAAAAAATTTAAATTTAATGTTGCAATTATTTAAATAATTGAATTCTGGATTTAATATGAATGAAAATGATGTCAGAAGTTGATTTAAGTTTTATTTAAACAATAATGAAGATTGTTAACATTTAAAATTGGATTTAAAAGTGAATGGATAGAAGTTGGAAATTTTATATTTTAATTGAAGAGTAAAGTAGTCACTTTGACCACTATTTCGGAATTTGAAGAAACTTGTTTCATCGGATCTGTAATAGTGAATTATTGTAGGATTTCAAGTTTCGTAGTGATCAGACTTGTCGTTTGGCCATGCAAGCTTGAAATACATAGAAATTAATTTTGAAATTTAATTAAAATAAATTGATCTCGAAAATCCATCTTCTGTAGACAATCGAATTAGGCCTTGAGACTAGTTCCATTGTGTCCGAAATGGGGGTAAAATATTATGAACGCCAAGTGGCATGCCTCATTTGGAGTTTGCCATTTTCGAGTATGTTTGGTTAAATAATTTAAAATTAAAATCAACAAAAGTCAACATCTCGTACACTCCGCATACATTCTGTCTTTTCCCTGTACCCTATCTTTCTTTTCCACCTCGGTCTCTTTTTTCAATCAATAGTAGCTCAATAAGGACAAAACAGTGGAGGCGATGATGTCGCGATTAGATGTAGGACGTGTGCGCGATGGTTGGGTGGAGCCCAAGGTGATGGAGACATGCATTGAAAAGCGACGCGTGATGGATGGCACAGCGATTGTGAGGTATGATCGAGCGTGACGATAAGGTTGGCAGTAGTTTAGTGTTTGGATTCTGGGGCTTCGATGTATGCTCCAGTGATGGTGAAGTGGTCCATGGGGGCGACTACGGTGAGGTTGACAGCATCATCGACGTGGTTCCTAGCGAGCGTCGATCGATCAACAAATAAAAAAATAGAAAACCGCGACTGGAAGAGAAGCTCGGACCTAGAAGGGGGAGGTAGCGTGCCTGTGCTGTGCACGTGATTGGGTGAGGAGATTGCGCTTTTTTATTAGTTTTCGTAATTAAAGTTAATAAATTTAGTTAATTCCAAATTAATTATTCGTTTAGCTAATAAAATCGTACCTTGTTCGTGCAAGATCTGATTAGAACGAAATGAATTACAGTGGATTCGTATCGACGTCGTCTACGATATGGGGTCGATCTGGAATTTATTCGAAGCCAAAAAAATTCGAGTTCGAATAAAAGGCGTATGTTTTATATGCTCATAAAGTACTAAAGTAATTTTTATGTTTGTTAAATTTATATCGTGAAGTGATTTAAATTTATTGACTGTTGTTTCGTAAATTTTACTGGAATTTAAATTGATATATATTAAATGTTAGGAATTTGAATTGACAGTTTAAATTTGAATGGAAATTAAATTGCTAGTTAGATTCCTGATTATATATAACTAGTAATTTGTTATGATCTGATGACTGATTTGGATATTGATTGTGATGGATGCTATTGATTGATATTTTGGATGATTTGAATGTTCACTTATTTTGATATATGTTGTTATCATCCTATAAATTATTTACAATATATATAACTGTAAGTCGAATTATTTTGAATAATTAAAAAATAGGTTGAAATGATATATACCTTTGGCACTAATTTTGGGTTGAAATGATATATATTGTAACATCCCAAAATTTGAGCTATAATAATTAATTAATGAATTAAATAAATAATAAAATAAGTTTTTGAAATTGCAAGAATCGAGCTATAGAAGTTATGCCATTGTGTCCGTGGTAATTTTCTAGTCAATTTCCATATATAGTTTGTCAAAATCCAAGTTAAAACAAAGAAGTTACGAAATAAACAAGTCAAAATCCAAGTTAAAATCTTAAGAGGAAATCTTTCTGATAAAAATATTCTACGCTCTAGAATTGGATCAACGAAGACCAAGGACTAGTGCTAAGGGCCATAGATGAGTGTTTAGTAATTATTTTAGATTTTTAAGTAATTTAAAATAATAGGGTTCTCAATAGTTGTAGTTTTTCTGCAATTTTGAGACAATTTCTATATAAGTTATTTATAGCTAGTTTTTAAAGTTCTTTTCAGTCTATTTTACTTAGTTATTTTTATTCAGCTATTTTATTCGGTAATTTACAGTTATTTACAGTTATTTGCATTTATTTACATCCATTTTGCATTAGAACTTAGCTTGTAAATTTTAGTTTCTTTTTATTCCTTTTTGCATGAATAAAATATGAGAATATTAAAAAAAGAATAATTCGCAAATATGGATTAAAGTAGAAAATATTAAATTTACAGAAATTAGATGTAAAATAAGAAAAAATGTAATAAAAAGAAGATAGACTGAAATAGGCAAATTTGAGACATTTGCAAGCATGTTATAACTAGTGGTTATAACTAAAAAGATAAACAGAAGAGTAACAATTATAATGTAGGTTATAATTAAGCAGAAAGAACATAAATGCTTATTTTAAAACTTTGACTAAGTTGATAAGCAAATTATAACATAGGTTATAATTAGAAATAACAGAAAAACCTTATTTTAAAGACTTATAATTAATTTAATAAGCAAATATAGCAGAAATAACAGAAAAGGCATATTTTAAAGACTTAGATTAAGTTAATAAGAAAATGAAACAGAAATAACAGAAGAGGCTTATTTTAGGAACATACACTAAGTTAATAAGCAAGAACAGATATAGGGCTCGTACCAACATCATTCCCTTTTAGACTAGGACCGATGATCTCACAACGGATTAGGTGAGGCAGGACAGGACTCTTTCAGACTAGTACTGATGGTCTCCCTATAGTTAGGTTAGGCTGGGACACAGGGTAAATAAGGGGCCAATAGACAGAGGATCAAATCGAGTGATTTGGGCAATGGGTGCAACTTGATTTTGTTTGTTAGGACCTATACCAACAACATTCCCTTTCAGACTAGGACTGATGGTCTTACAAAACACTTAGGGAGGCTGGGTAGGACCCTTTAAAACTGATGGTCTCACAACAGATTAGGTGAGGTTGGGCACGCTTATGTTAATAGGGTAAGTAAGAGGTCATAAGAAGGAGCAACAGTTAGTGTGTTCCGGTAATGACCGAGCATGCAACATCAATAAGTCGCTATTGCGTTCCAAGCACTAAACAGGTGTCTTTTGCTATGGGACCCACAGGATGAGACTATCTCACAGTGGCACAACAGAGATAGAAGGTCGATCAATGGGTAGAATTAGGATTCAACCTAATTAAAATAGGATTATGATTTCAACATAATCACAGTAATCTAAGACAAGTGCAAAAAATCACAATCAAAGAAAATAGTTAAATGGTATTTTATCTCGGTTTTATCTTTTCTTTATTTCCTTTTATACTAGAACTGTTGCTAAGTCTATTATCTTTTTCTTGCTTAAAAATACTAGTAGTTACTTTTACTCACTAGACTTATAGTCCGACCCACTCCTCTATTTCCCCTTTTCTCCCACAGGCCAACAGAGGCAAGGACAGTAGACTCGGATATCTTAGAGACCCATTTGCAGAGCTTTCTCATTCTTCCTGTATTCTTTTTCTATTTAGTTTTCTTTCATTTTTCTTTTTTATGTACTGGTAGTTATGAGAGGGTTGATCATTTTTATTGTACTCTGATTTTATGAGACTGAGACCTATTTTTCATAAGACACGTGTATTTAATATTTGAGACATGTGATGTTTTTCAGACTTATTTTATGAAGTAATGATAAGTATTTTAAATGTTTCCACTGTTATTATTTATCTTGTGAATCTTAGTCTTTGTGATGCTTCGGTTGTACCTATAACGCACCATATCCTTTAGTGTGTCCTTTTGGGTATACTAAGGGATGTGGGGCGTTTCACTTAGTATAAGAGCCTAAGGTTACAGGATTCCTAAAAACTTGTTTTAAAAGTAAAGTATTTTAAAAAAAATAACTTATCTTCAAACCAAAAATATTTTTCTGAAAAATATCTTATTATAGAAATAGTTTTCAAGTATAAAAGAGTTTTATAAAAATCCCCTCAAAGTCCAGTTCAACATACTTTCAATTCTTTCAAGCCTAAGTTTTCTTTTCTTTGCATAGTATGAATGACCGGTTCCTAAGAGCTACGGTAACAAAGGTGCAAGGGAAAGAAGCCAATATAGCACCAGCAGGTGGAGATCCCGTTAATCCACCTGTGGCAGCAAATTTTTATAAGCTATGCACGGACTTCGCTTGTCTAGGAGGCAGAACATTTTCTGGCACAGAGGATTTTGTGGAGGCATGAGCTTAGTTAAGGGATATGGAGTTGATATTTGGGCTGTTAGGATTGGAGGACCGACAGAGAGTTCAGCTTGCATTTGGGTTGCTGAAGGGGGAGGTTAAGGAGGCCCCTAAATCTGAAAACTTTAAGAAGCAGTGGTGGAAGAATAAGAAGGATAAGGACAAGAGAAAAGAAGGGCGACCTCAAATGCGGATTGGGAAAGGCGGAAAATGTTATAGTTATGGATTGGTTGGGCATTTTGCACAGGACTATAAGAAGGGCTCAATGAAGGGGAGGTGTTACAATTGTAGGCAGCCTGGACACCTTAGTAGAGCTTGTCCTCCAAGGACGGGGTAAAGAGCAAACGCACCTATAGCGAATGTATGGGCTTTAGATGCAGCACATTCTAGTAGTGGACTGGATCAAGGTAGGAAAGTTTTTGTAGAAGGTTTGATCTCTATTTCGGATTTTTCTATTCAAAATCTTTTTGATTTTGAAGCATCTCATTCTTTCATTTCTAGGTGCTTGGTTGATCGTTTGCACTTAGATATTTCTCTAGTAGTAGACCTTATAGTAGTTTCAAACCCCATAGGAGGATCGGCACATTTATCCATGATTTGTGGGAGTTTGAAAATTTTTATACTAGACGTAGAGTTTGATTGTGACGCCTATGTACTAAGATTTTCTGGCTATAGGATGATTTTTAGAATGGATTGGCTATCCACTTATGAGGCAATATTGGACTGTGAGAGGACAGTCATCAAATTAGAGGCATGCAGTTGTAGAACTCTCGAGGTTTCTTGTGATCCACAGGGGTCGGTCATTTTCAGCTTCCTTTATTCTCTTAATTCATCACTAGGAGAGCTAGATTCCATTCCAATCATTAGAGATTTCCAAAACGTTTTTGAGGAGGTTAGGGGACGACCCCCTAAGAGAGAGATCGACTTTTGGATCTATATGAATGACAATGCGAAGCTTGTGGCATTGCCTGTGAGACATATCGCTCCTAGGGAGAGGAAGTAGTTAAGTACGCAGATCGTTGAGCTATTGGACAAAGGCTTCATCAGATGGAGCATATCTGAGTAGGAAGCGCCAGTCGTCTTTGCTACAAAGGCGGATGGTTTCCTTCAACTTTGCGTAGACTATAAAGAGTTAAATAAGCTCACGAAAAAGAACCGTTACCCACTTCCTAGGACAGACAATCTTTTCGATTAGTTAGTTGGCTCTTCGGTATTTTCTTAGCCTGATTTAGCCATTGGATTTCATCAGCTTAGGGTCGCTGACGATAGCATTGATAAGACAGCATTTAGGACACCTGATGGATTCTTTGAGTGGTTGGCTATGCCGTCAGGGCTGACCAATGCCCCGACCTATTTTGTAGAATTGATGAGCCATGTTTTTCGAGATGTCCTAAATAAGTTCGCTGTAGTATTCATGGACGGCATTTTGGTGTTTTCCAAGAGTATGGAAGAGCATGTTATTCATCTTGAGGAGGTTCTTCGTACACTTTATGTTCATCAGTTGAAGGCAAAATTCTCGAAGTGTCACTTTTGGCATAAGGAAGTGCGTTTCTTGGGGAATGTAATCTCAAGAGAGGGTCTAGTTGTCGATCCGGTTAAGGTAGTAGCCGTACAAGATTGAATGGCCCCTAAGAATGCTACTGAACTAAGAAGCTTCCTAGGTTTGGCTAGCTATTATAGAAATTTTATCAAAGATTTCACTAAGATTTCGGCACCGCTAACTCGCCTCACTAAGAAGACTGCGGATTCGTATGGGACGTGGACTGTGAGGATTCCTTCACGATGCTAAAGAGATCGCTTACTAGCACACTAATGTTAGTTTTACTCGACGGAGCTAAGCCTTTTACAGTATACACTGATGCATGTGGGATTGGTCTTGGAGCGGAATTGATGCAAGAAAGGAGGGTAGTATACTATAGAAGTATATAGTTGAAAACTCATGAGAAGAACTACCCTACCCATGATTTAGAGTTTGCTGCTATTGTTTTCATGCTCAAGAGAAGTTCTAGCTTTTCATTGACCTTAAATCATTGAAGTACCTTTTCTCACAAAAAGGATTTAAACTTGAGACAGCAGCGTTGGATGGAGATTTTGGCATCATATGACTTTTACACCCTTGGTAAAGGGAACGTGGTTTTGGATGCATTAAGTCGGAAGAAAGCAACCCTTAGTCCAATGTTCATGGAGTGGAAAAGCCTAGAGTTCATTTTCACCTTTTAGTTTAAGCCCTCTACGGACATTACCCTTGGATTATTAGCAGCACTTGAGGATAAGCCTACCCTCATAGATCAGATTGGCTCAAGACAGTGAGGACAGGATTAGCAGAGGAGAGGTCTCTAGACATCTCCAACACTATTCCATCGATAGTAAAGGGTGGCTAAGGAGAGATGGAAGACTTTGTGTTCCTCGCACTAGTGATTTGACGAGAGTAGTTCTAGCAGAAGCACACCATTCTCGAATGACTTTCATCCAAGTGGTGATAAGATGTAGAGTGCTTTATTGGAGCGGTAGAAAGAACAATGTGGTAGAGTTTGTGGCCAAATGTCTTGTTTTCCAAAGAGTTAAGGCCAAACAGTAGAGGCCCGGCGGATTGCTTCAACCATTGGATGTACCCGAATGGAAGTGGCATAGTGTTTCGATGGACTTCATAGATGGTTTACCCCGATCTAGAAAGAGGAATGCTAGTATTTGGGTGGTTGTAGATCATTTGACTAAGAGCGTCCACTTCATTCCGGTAAAGAGTAAGAGGACAACACCTAATTTGGCATTCTTATATGTTTATGAGATAGTCCGACTTTGTAGAGTTCCCTCTAGCATAGTGAGCTATAGACACCCTATCTTTACTAGCAAGTTTTGGAGGAGTTTGCAAGAGGCTTTAGGAACATAGCTTAGATTGAGTACGGCCTATCACCTTCAGACGGTCGGCCAAACGGAGAGAGTTAATAGAGTTCTTGAGGATTTGTTGAGGTTGTGCATTCTTAATTTTGGAAGAACTTGGGAGATGCCTCTTCCATTAGTGGAATTCCCTTATAATAATAGTTTTCAATCTATCAATGGGATGTCACATGTTGAAGCTCTTTATGGAAGACCTTGCAAGTCGCCTTCGTGTTGGTTGGAGTCTATGGAAAGATTGCTACTAGGTCTTGATATAGTTAGAGAGACTTCAGAAAAGATTGAATTGATTAAGAGAAGAATGAAGATGACCCAAGATAGGAAAAAATCCTATGCAGATAAGTGGAGAAGGGATATTGAGTTTTAAGTAGGAGACTTGGTTTTCATTAAGGTATCCCCGCTAAGAAAGGTAGAAAGATTTGGATCAAGTGGGAAACTTGCTCCCAGATTCGTAGGACCGTTCCCCATTGTGGAAAGGGTAGGGAAGATGGTGTATCAGATAAAGCTACCAGAGAGGCTTGTAGGAGATCATTATATTTTCCATGTTTCACACATGAGAAAGTGCTTACATGACTCAGCAGAGGTAGTGGAACCTAGCCAACTTGAAGAAGTTGAAGTGGAGAAAGAAGCATCGGTTCGTCGCATTCCTACCAAGATCGTTGGCATGATATCAAGAAGCCTAGGAATAAGGAAGCACCTTGGGTTAAGGTGCAGTGGGGAAACAGCATTGGAGACGCTACGTGGGAGGCTGAAGAGAAAATACATATCTCATATCTGTATCTCTTCGATGGTACATCTTGAATTTCCTATTTCCATCTTTAGTTTTAAATAGGTTCTTTCCTTTAGTATCCTTTGGGAGGGTAGCTCTTAGGATTTAACCTATGGATGGTAGGGCTGAGTGTAAACATGTTATAAGAACATGTTGTGACGACCCGAAAATTTTTACATTTGAAATGAAATATTTAATTGATTTTAAATATTTGAATGATGGTTTAGCTTGAATTTCAAATATAAATATGAATTTGGCAATTAAATTATTGAATTTAATTTGTTAAAGTTGAAAACAAAATTTGAATCTTCGGTTTTAAAATGGTTTAAAATATTTCAATGGCTTAGAAAATTAAGATTGATAATACTGAGGTTAATGGAAGCTTCAGAATTTGATTTGGAAATACTTTATTCAGTTTTGAAATATATCGTTTAAACCGATATCTAAAAATAGCATTCCGAGGCACAATCTCGGAATTCGACGAAACCAGTTCCATTGGATCCGTAATATTGAATCATTATTGGATTTCAAATTTCATAGCTTTCGGAGCTATCGTGTGATCGTACGAGATATAAACGTCTAGACAATAATTAATCGGTTTAATTTAAATATAAATTTATATGTCTTAATCAATAGTCGAAATTTTCTTCACGTCAAAACTTTTTCGCCTGCGCTTCTAAAGCAAAGTAGTCGTGCTTGTATACGCTACCATCTTTTCAAAATCGCCTGTCTTCTAGAGAAAGCCCCAATCCTAGTTTTTAAATTTGCGACTCACCTATATTTCTCTCCAGTTCGATCACGAAAAAAAATGACGTCCCACTTCAGACCTTTCGTTCAAACGAAATCAAAGCTCGTATTTCCCCTCTTCTGTCTTCAATTGAAATTGATAACGAAATCAAAGCCAGCCCCATAATCAACCAAGTTCGACTTCGACAAGGAAGAACCGCACACGCAGTGGCAAGGCGAAGTGGAGCCGGCGAGGGAAGTTAGGGTTTTCATACTACGTGGCTCGGTTAGGCGATGCAGAGAGGATCGTGTTTTGTTCGTTGTTGGTAGGCGACGAGTTGGAAGGTGGAGTTAAGAGGAGGTGTTGCGACTGTCTTCGCGAACGCAAGTTTGGAGTTCGTTCGAACTGGGGTGTCGCGAGCTCAAGCTCGAGTCCATGGGCACTGTTGTTGATGGCTGATGTCGACACCGCAGGGAGGTAGCGAAGCTTCGTTTCGCGAGGTCAAGCACATTGGAATCGAAGGCCTAGGGCAGCTATGGCATCGAGCTCGAGAAAAAGGTTCGTGTGTGCGCGCAATTGGGGAAGAGAGCGTAGTGATAGGCTGGGTTCGCGATGGGTTGGGCTCGCGAACAGGCAATTAAAGGTATAATTTTTTTAATTTAATTTATATATATGCATGCCCATTTAAATTGTAGAAAGACAGGAAATTCATACATAAGATTTTGAAAAGTTATATATAAAAAAATTTGGATTTTTGAATCGATAAATTAAGTTCTAATTTTAGGTAGTTTCAAAAAGGGATATATTTTACATGCCTGCTTCATTTTACTGTTTATTTTGGAAAAATTTAGGAGATAAATATGTTTAATTAACTTATCTAAAATTTCTTTTGGTTACTAAGAAATTATTTAAAAGGAAATTTAGTTAAATTTAAAAATTAGTTGGAATTAAATCTACTAAACGGAAATTAATTGTTCAGTTAGCTCGAATATTAATTAAATAATATAATTGTTATACAAGGTTCAAAAATCGTGAAATCAAGCCGGAATGTAAAATGGATTGCAAAATAAAGGCTAAGGTGAGATCTTCTCACTCAATCAGTATTGTCCTAAATTACATTTTAAATAGTTAGATTTAAAATTGATTGACTGAGTGCTTGGATGATTGATTTATAATAATTATTCACTGGATGATATTATTTATATATATATATATATATATATATATATATATAGTAGTATATAGTATATATTGGGTGATTGATTTCCCACATTATATAGCGAATGAGACCTTATGCGCCGCATAATAGCGGATGATATTTTATAAATCTCATATACCATAATATTCCACCTCGAAGTGCAATTGGTATTTAATTGTTGTGCTAACGTTTGTGGATGCAGGGAAAACAGGTTGGAGGGATCCAACTGGATTCCTCAAATAATTGAATTAGTTTCAATATTGTGTGTTGATTATTTGAAATCTATGTGTGACTATTTGTGACTGAAATCGTTGAAGGCTATAATTTAGTCGAATATATTTTTGGATCGTAAGATACGAGAAATAGATAAAATTGGATTTTGAAATTTAGTAGAAAATTTATAGTAAATTAATTTTAGAGAATTAAATAAATTCAAAATAAGAAATTTGTTTCCAAAGATAACAAATTGATGTTGAAATAAATTTAGAAATCAATTTTTGGAAATTGATTTGGTATTTGTAAATAAATTTGGAAATAAATTCAGAATTTAATTCGGTGCTGAAAATGAATATTTAGAAATCGATTTGAAAATCGTATATCAATAGATATTTGAACTTTAAATTCACAATGGGAATTTATAAAGGAATTTACAGATTTGGTATGTAAATTAAAATAAATCGAGAAGATTTATTAATTGATATAAATGGAAAGAGAATTCTTCCCTGGAAAGCCGAATATATTGTTAAAGTAGCTTTTGAAGTCTAAATTAAAGGTTCTAGAAATTGTTTGGAAAAAATTTATTGTTGGAGGAATTATTTTTGGAAATTGTTTTAAATCTTTAAACATGGATTTATTTAATCACTTATAGAAAGAATTATTTTTAAAGATTAAATTGATATTTGTTTAGAAAATGGTTATTTAAAATAGTTATAGCTTATCTACTAATTTTATTTTAAAGTTAGTTTAGACTTGAAGTTTATGTAAGATATTAGTATAATATTTTCATAAATAATAATTAAGTAAATGTTTTTAAAATAGTTTATTTCCAAGTATATATGTTTGGATAAGTAATTTAAATTATTTTAAAGCATTTAATCTCGGCATATTTTCAGTGGAAATAAATATTTGGAGATGTTCCGCGTAAGGAAAAATATTTGGTCATTAATTTGAAATTTGTTTTTAAACGGTGGAAGTGTTAAAATATATCTTGCGAATATATTTTGAAGATAAATAATTTGGGAAATTTATTTAAATTCGGTAATTGTTGTGGATGTTGATTGATAGTTAAATAACCGACTATCAATATTGGCCTTTTAAGGACATTTGAATTTCGATGCGACCGGGGGTCGGATTCCAGGTGGATATCCGAAAACCACATCGAACCTTTGTGATTTGTGATAGATCTTTTATTTAAAAGATCGAAGTGGAGATTGTTGTGATTTGTTTGAAATCTGAATGAACACTTATTTTAAAAAAATAAGCGCTCGTTATTCGAATTAGCCGGGAGAGGACCTTGTGTCATAAAACTCATTCCGAATAACGATACGACGAAATGGGATTGCATTTGAAGATGGCGTTGAAGACCGGGTATTCTCGAAAATGAAAGGATTACCTGTCGAATGTCTCTGCATCGGGTTGCTCCGGTATAGAGATTTTATCACCTTTGTGATGGGGATTCCGGACGTGATTTGTGAATATCCGGATTTGCAAGGGCTTCTTTGAAGTGCCTTCGGTTCCGTTCGATCCCGGAACGGACTTGTATGGATGTGTGGCTGGCGTTACACTTTGAGATGTAAAGCTGGTTTCTATCGAATACATTTCTGTTGGTGGCGGAGAATTTATTCTCTAACTTAACACCCTTCTCTGAGACGTACGAGCTCAAAGGTTATGTAGTTGATGGTTACTAGTGATACATTCCCAATTTGGTAATGTGGCACACGAAGTACTGCTGATCATTTGTTGATCAAAGCATGACTTTGTGAAAAGTGTAGCTTTGTGGACGAGACTTCGTCGGACTTCGCACCCCGAAATGGTCAAAATGGGAAAGATGCGGCAAGGTTATGTGGGTCGCGCTCTTTAGGGTATGTCATTTCCTTCTGGAAAAGGGTGTTGTCAGGTATGGAGCCCTAATATTTAACCTTTGTAGTTTTACTACAAATACTTTTCTTTGTGGTTGTTGGTGTAGAGGATCCTCGGATAAAGGTCCCAAAGGACCGAGGGATGGCATACTCGTGTAGTAGTTACCTAATTACAGAGGTAACCCGGCCTTGTGTTGGCAGAGAGCTGGTTAAGTTCTCAGGACGTCCCTCCAGAGGCGTACCCATGTGGCATAGAAAGTTCCTTAGCCTGACCATTTGTTGAAAATCCAAAGAAACGATACGAGCCCTTTACGATTGCAATTGTATAACCTGCCTCCTCAGGAGGTAGCTATAGCAGGCATAATATAATGGTACCTATGCTGGCTAAAATTAATATTATACTTTCGAAATGTTTTCCACGCTATGCACTAATAATAATATTAAAAAAAAGATTTGTGTATCAAGCATGTTTGATTATCATAAGGAGAAATCTCCCCCAAGTCTGCGATTGCATTGTGTGTGTGCCGGGAGGCCTTATGGTAGTTTCATTTTCTAAAAGCATATCGGATTTCTTTTTTTTATTATTTTCTTTGTGAAAATAACTGGTTTTTAAGATTTCACACCAGTCCCACGACTGACCTGGAGTTTATTGTTCCCTTTCCAAACTATGGGTGCCCATAATTTTCCACACGGGCAGCCTAGAGTCAGGTTATCATTATTCGGGAGCAAAGTCAGGAAGTTGGAGCTAGATGGCGAGGCGTATCACTTATATATGTAATATTTCTTTCCGCTGTTTGTTGTTGTACACTCTGATAATGTAATGTTATCTATTATATTTGTTCCGCTGCGAAATATGAGATTCTGTTATTGTTTCTATTTCTTCTTTCTTCTTCTTCTTTAAACACTAAAGATTCGTAAGTTTGTTCCTTTTTGGCTGAATTATTGTGGGATTTTGCCAGCTTAAAAGGGGTACGGATTTGCGGACCTTTAAATTTGGTATCAGAGCCAGGTTTACATTTACAATCCTTGGCTCTATTGGGTGTTACTCATTAGAGATAGAGTCAGCAGTACTCTAGAATGAGTGTGAGTGTAATAATAGATATGGGCGCGTACTTGTTAGTGAATATAAAATTGTTTTATATTGTGTTGACTTATCGGTTGATTGTTTATAGACTCTGGTCGGTGCAGTTTGGCCAACTATATCGATAGGGGTTTCTAAACTCTTAAACAAGATAAATTGACACAGTGTTGTTTTAAAATAGGGTAAATGAAATAATTTTACCCAAAACTATTTTTGTATATAAAAGAAAAGATTTCTATAAATTTTTATGGTATATGGTTGTTTGGTTGTTAGGAAGTGATGATATTGAATTATCATCATTATTGTATGGAAATTTAATAAGAAAAATGGTGTAACCAAAGATTTGGAGATAAATTCATTTAACAAATGAAATTTATAAATGTGAATTGAAAGGATAAGGGAATGAATTCATATACAAATGAGATTTGTAAATGTAAATTGTAAATGTGATTTATAATTTGGAATAAAATTCAATAATGGAATGAAATTGGTAATGTGAATGTATAAATGAGTTTTATAAATTGAAATGAGATGCCAGAGTAATCTTTGAAATACAGATTAAAGGATTTGCATTGAAATTTCAAAAGATTAAATTTCTTTAATTTGAAAATGGTTTCCAAAAGTCTGGAAAATAATTATTTGAGAAGTATTTTTGAGTTGGATATGAAATCCGATAGGGTTTGAAATTTAAAAATATTTGGAAAAATATTTTGAAAGGACAAAAAAAGTAAGTGTGGAATAAATTTGTGAATGAACAAATGAGTTAACATTTGTGAGTCAATGAATTGGAACTCAAAAATGGAATGAGATTTGATTTGGATCAAGTTGAAAAAAAAAATCCAAACATTGGGAAAATAAAAATAAAATGGATTGAATTCAAGTAAACTAATATGATAATTAATTAATTAATTCATGAAATAGGAAATTTGAATTGGTTAAATTAAAAATTCAATTGTGAGTTAAATTTGTAGATAAATTCAAGTAATTAGAAATAAATTGAAAATTTCCTTGTTATTGATAAAATAAATTCGAGATTAATTGAGAAAGGAAAATTTGAAATTTAAAATGGATAAGTGAATAAAACTAGTTGAATTAAATTAGTGAATGGAATGGATTTGATAAATGAAAATCAAATCAGGAATTTAAATTGGGAAGTATTACAAGGAAAATGAACTTGAGTTTGAATTTAAATAACTTAAGTAAAATATCGGATAAAAGCTCGACTTAAGTAGAATTGTGAAACGGTTGTTGTCAAGTTTTATGGAATGGTTGCGAATGAAACTTGTTTGATTAATGGAATGCAAAATGAATTAAACGGAATCAATTGGAAATGAAATAGAATAATAAGTAAACTGAGTTGGTATTAATTTAAATTAGTTATTAACTAAATTGGATATTCTATTTAGTGAATATCGTCGAATTTGCATAGAAATGATTGTCGTTTGACGCAAACGAGATTGCATAAAATCCTATGAGTTAAGGAAAGCCAATAAAATTGATTTTCGAATCAATTGAAAAAATGGATATGAATTTGTTTGGGTTAAAAATGAATTGAATGAAAGAAAGTGAATTGTAAATCACTTGAAATTGAACGGAAATGATGTGTGATTTAGTTGTAAGCAACTAAAATTGTATCGAAACCATATAAATTGCTAATGGAAATAATTTTGAATATTTTGCTTGTGAAAACTATGTGTTTACTATTGAAAATAAGGGAAATGTAAATGAATTTCCTATATATGTCACTTACGTGTTTAAATTGAGTAAGTAGAGGTACAGGGAGGTCGTTTGGCTGGATTTGGTCGCGCTAAAATGCTAATAGTAAATCGGTTTGCTTAAAAATGCAAATAAAGTACGCCTATGCAATAAAAAAATAGGAAATATGAACTGGTTTTGTTTTTCCGACCGGATGGGTCGATGTATATATATTTATATCTTTTGTCAAATTGCAAAAGCTCCTCCGTACAAAGGGGACTCTGCCAAAAAATTTCGAAAATTTTGGGAGATAGAAAAAAATTTGGGAAAATTTTTTTGTTAGCGACAAACGATTTCAAAATTGAAATTGAAGTAAAATAGTGAATGAAACTAATTTAAAATAATGATATGAATCAGTTATAAATGGAAGATAAAATTCAATATTCATAGTTGAAGGTAAATTGAATTCATATAGTAATGGGAAAACTAATTTGAATAGAAGTAGATATGAAAACTTCTGTAAGAAAATGCATAAAATGATTTTGGAATCTGTAATTGGAAATGGTTAAATTGGATATACAGGTATTAAAAAGCAAGTGGGGAAAATTGATTTTAATTTCAGAAGATAAATTTGAATTGCTCGACAAAAAGGTATGTGTTTAAATTTCAGTATGAAATTTGGTGATTTTCTTGTCCAGCCGCTTGGCTTTTTGTTTACTTTTGGAATCTGAGGGCCTGCGGTGCCATTTTTTAGTCGTACCGAGCTAGCCGCACAAAGGAGACGCTGGCGAAATTTTTCGAAATTTCGAGAGTTAGAAAAAAATTTAAGAAATTTTAGATAATTTTAAAATTGAATTTTAAATTTGAATTATTGAGAAAACAATGTTGTTTGGAACTTATAATTGAACTTGGAAAGTTAGTCGAATTAATGATGGGACTTAAATAAAAAGATTTGTTTTGGTAAGTTGATAAAACTATTTAGTTTTGAAAAAATAACAAATGGGTTAAGGATCGTTCTTCTTAACTAATAATTTCGGGATGAAATTCTTTTAAGGGGGGAAGGATGTGACGACCCGGAAATTTTTACATTTGAAATGAAATATTTAATTGATTTTAAATATTTGAATGATGGTTTAGCTTGAATTTCAAATATAAATATGAATTTGGCAATTAAATTATTGAATTTAATTTGTTAAAGTTGGAAACAAAATTAGAATCTTCAGTTTTAAGCTGGTTTAAAATATTTCAATGGATTAGAAAATTTATATTGATAATACTGAGGTTAATGGAAGCTTCAGAATTTGATTTGGAAATACTTTATTCAGTTTTGAAATATATCGTTTAAACCAATATCTAAAAATAGCCTTCTGAGGCCCAGTCTCCGAATTCGATGAAACCAGTTCCATTGGATCCGTAACATTGAATCATTATCGGATTTCAAATTTCGTAGCTTTCGGAGCTATCGTGTGATCGTACGAGATATAAACGTCTAGACAATAATTAATCGGTTTAATTTAAATATAAATTTATATATCTTAATCAACAGCCAAAATTCTCTTCGCATCAAAACTTTTTCGCCTGCGCTTCTGAAGCAATGTAGCCATGCTTGTATACGCTACCGTCTTTTCAAAATCGCATGTCTTCTAAAGCAAGCCTCAATCCTAGTTTTTAAATTTGCGACTTCGCCTATATTTCTCTCCATTTCGATCACGAAAAAAAAATGGCGTCCCACTTCAGACCTTTCTTTCGAACGAAATCAAAGCTCGTATTTCCCCTCTTCTGTCTTCAATTGAAATTGATAATGAAATCAAAGCCAGCCACATAATCAACCAAGTTCGACTTCGACAAGGAAGAATCGCATGCGCAGTGGCGAGGTGAAGTGGAGCCGACGAGGGATGTTAGGGTTTTCATACTACGTGGCTCAGTTAGGTGATGCAGAGAGGATCGCGTTTTGCTGGTTGTTGGTAGGTGATGAGTTGGAAGGTGGAATTGAGAGGAGGTGTCGCAACTATCTTCGCGATCGCGAGTTTGGAGTTCGTTCGAACTGGGGTGTCGCGAGCTCGAGCTCGAGTCCTTGGGGCACTGTTGTTGATGGCCGATGTCGACACCGGAGGGAGGCAGCGAAGCTACGTTTCGCGAGGTTAAGCATATTGAATCGAAGGCCTAGGGAAGTCGCGGCATCGAGCTCGAGAAAAAGGCTCGTGTGTGCACGCGATTGCGGAAGAGAGCGTAGTGATAGGCTGGGTTCGCGATGGGTTGGGATCGCGAACTGGAAATGGAGGTATAAGTTTTTTATTATTTATTTAGTTTATATATATGCATGCCCATTTTAATTGTAGAAAGACGGGAAATTCGTACAGAAGATTTTGAAAAGTTATATATTAAAAAAATTTGGGTATTTGAATCGATAAATTAAGTTCTAATTTTAGGTAGTTTCAAAAGGGGATATATTTTACATGCCTGCTTTATTTTACTGTTTATTTTGGAAAAATTTAGGAGATAAGTATATTTAATTAAATTATATAAATTTTCTTTTGGTTCCTAATAAATTATTTAAAAGGAAATTTAGTTAAATTTAAAAATTAGTTGAAATTAAATCTATTAAACGGAAATTAATTGTTCAATTGGCTCGAATATTAATTAAATTATATAATTGTTATACAAGGTTCAAAAATCGTGAAATCAAGCCGGAATGGTAAATAGATTGCAAAATAAAAGCTAAGGTGAGATCTTCTCACTCAATCAGTATTGTCTTGAATTACATTTTAAATAGTTAGATTTAAAACTGATTGACTGAGTGCTTGGATGATTGATTTATAATAACTATTCACTGGATGATGTTATATATATAGTAGTATATAGTATATATTAGGTGATGGATTTCCCGCATTATATAGCGGATGAGACCCTATGCGCCGCATAATAGCGCATGATATTTTATAAATCCCATATACCGCGATATTCCACCTCGAAGTGGAATTGGTATTTAATTGTTGTGCTAACGTTTGTGGATGCAGGGAAAACAGGTTAGAGGGATCCATCTGGATTCCTCAAATAATTGAATTAGTTCCAATATTGTGTGCTGATTATTTGTAATCTGTGTGTGACTATTTGTGATTGAAATCGTTGAAGGCTATAATTTAGCCGAATATATTTTTGGTATCGTAAGATACGAGAAATAGATAAATTTGGATTTTGAAATTTAGTAGAAAATTTATAGTAAATTAATTTTAGAGAATTAAATAAATTCAAAAGAAGAAATTTGTTTCCATAGATAACAAATTGATGTTGAAATAGATTTAGAAATCAATTTTTGGAAATTGATTTGGTATTTGTAAATAAAGTTGGAAATCAATTCAGAATTTAATTCAGTGCTGAAAATGAATATATAGAAATTGATTTGAAAATCATATATCAATAGATATTTGAAGTTTAAATTCACAATGGGAATTTATAAAGGAATTTACAGATTTGGTATGTAAATTAAAATAAATCAAGAAGATTTATTAATTGACATAAATGGAAAGAGAATTCTTCTCTGGAAAGCCGAGTATATTGTTAAAGTAGCTTTTCAAGTCTAAATTAAAGGTTCTAGAAATTGTTTGGAAAAATTTTATTGTTGGAGGAATTATTTTTGGTAATTGTTTTAAATATTTAGACATGGATTTATTTAATCACTTATAGAAAGAATTATTTTTAAAGATTAAATTGATATTTGTTTAGAAAATGGTTATTTAAAATAGTTATACCCTATCTACTAATTTTATTTTAAAGTTAGTTTAGACTTGAAGTTTATGTAAGATATTAGTATAATATTTTCATAACTAATAATTAAGTAAGTGTTTTTAAAATAGTTTATTTCCGAGTATATATGTTTGGATAAGTAATTTAAATTATTTTAAAGCATTTAATCTCGGCAGATTTTCAGTGGAAATAAATATTTGGAGATGTTTTCCGCGTAAGGAAAAATGATTTGAAACTTGTTTTCAAGATATTGAAATGTGGTCATTAATTTGAAATTTGTTTTCAAATGGTGGAAGTGTTAAAATATATCTTGCGAATATATTTTGAAGATAAATAATTTGGGAAATTTATTTAAATCCGGTAATTGTTGTGGATGTTCATTGATAGTTAAATAACCAACTATCAATATTGGCCTTTTAATGACATTCGAATTTCGATGCGACCGGGGGTTGGATTCCAGGTGGATATCCAAAAACCACATCGAACCTTTGTGATTTGTGATAGACCTTTTATTTAAAAGATCGAAGTGGAAATTGTTATGATCTGTTTGAAATCTGAATGAACACTTATTTTAAAAAAATAAGCGCTCGTTATTCGGATTAGCCGGGAGAGGACCTTGTGTCATAAAACCCATTTCGAATAACCATACGGCGAAATGGGATTGGATTTGAAGATGGTATTGAAGACCGGGTATTCTCGAAAACGAAAGGATTACATGTCGAATGTCTCTGCACCGGGTTGCTCCGGTATAGAGATTTTATCACCTTTGTGATGGGGATTCCGGACGTGATTTGTGAATATCCGGATTTGCAAGGGCTTCTTTGAAGTGCCTTCTGTTCCGTCGATCCCGGAACGGACTTGTTTGGATGTGTGGCTGGCGTTACACTTTGAGATGTAAAGCTGGTTTCTATCGAATACATTTCTGTTGGTGGCGGAGAATTTATTCTCTTAGCTTAACACCCTTCTCTGAGACGTACGAGCTCAGAGGTTATGTAGTTGATGGTTACTAGTGATACATTCCCAATTTGGTAATGTGGGACAAGAAGTACTGCTGATCATTTGTTGATCAAAGCATGACTTTGTGAAAAGTGTAGCTTTGTGGACGAGACTTCGTCGGACCTCACACCCCAGAAATGGTCAAAACAGGAAAGATGCGGCAAGGTTATGAGGGTCTTGCCCTTTAGGGTATGTCATTTCCTTTTGGAAAAGGGTGGTGTCAGGTATGGAGCCCTGATATTTAACCTTTGCGGTTGCTGCAAATACTTTTCTTTGTGGTTGTTGGTGTAGAGGATCCTCGGATAAAGGTCCCAAAGGAACGGGGGATGGCATACTCGTGTAGTAGTTACCTAGTTACAGAGGTAACCCGGCCTTGTGTTGGCAGAGAGCTGGTTAAGTTCTCAGGACGTCCCTCCAGAGGCGTACCCATGTGGCATAGGAAGTTCCTTAGCCTGGCCATTTATTGGAAATCCAAAGAAACAATACGAGCCATTTACGATTGCAATTGTATAACCTGCCTCCTCGGGAGGTAGCTATAGCAGGCATAATATAATAGTACATATGTTGGCTAAGATTAATATTATATTTTCGAAATGTTTTCCACGCTATGCACTAATAATAATATTGAAAAAAGATTTGCGTATCAAGCATGTTTGACTATCATAAGGAGAAATATCCCCAAAGTCAGCGATTGCATTGTGTGTGTGCCGGGAGGCCTTCTGTTAGTTTCATTTTCCAAAAGAATAGCGGATTTCTTTTTTTTTTATTTTCTTTGTAAAAATAACTGTTTTTAAGATCTCACACCAGTCCCACGACTGACCTGGAGTTTATTATTCTTTTTCTAAACTCTGGATGCCCATAATTTTCCACACGGGCAGCCTTGAGTCAGGTTATCATTATTCGGGAGCAAAGTCGGGAAGTTGTTGTGGAGATCAGGAGTTGGAGCTAGATGGCGAGGCGTATCACTTATATTTGTAATATTTCTTTCTGCTGTTTGTTGTTGTACACTCTGATAATGTAATGTGATATAATGTAATAACTGATATAGTGATTCTGTTTAAAGATATTTATTTATCTATTATATTTGTTCCGCTGTGAAATGTGAGATTCTGTTATTGTTTCTGTTTCTTCTTTCTTCTTCTTCTACCTCTTCTTCTTAAAATCCTAAAGATTCATAAGTTGTTCCTCTTTGGCTGAATTGTTGTAGGATTTTGCCAGTTTAAAAGGGGTACGGATTTGCGGACCTTTACACATGTTATGTATGATGGACGCTAGTGGTTGCAATTGTTTGCTAGTGGATGCTAATGGACACATATATATATACACTATGCATTATTATCTCTTAGGAATCGACCTAGTTAGGTCACTAAAGCATATGCATATAGATGTGTGCGCATTTACCTTTTTATTTGATTTCTATGGTTGCTATAAATGGATGATTATCGTATGATTGTTGCATTTGGATGACGATTGTAGCATGCATATAGAACTATCAGTTATCATTAGGGAATTTGCATTCATTTGGATACGTGTCACGGACATGATTGCATAAAAAGGAGGTCGACTAAATCAGTAGACCTCCTAATCTTTTGCATTGGTTTGGGACATTGACACTACACTATTTGCATATATATATATATATATATATATATAGATATATATATATGCATTAGAAAACTTTAAGGACAAAATCCTTTAAGGAGAGGAGAATGTAAAAACCCAAATTTGAGCTATAATAATTAATTAACGAATTAATTAAATAACAAAATAAGCTTATGAAATTGTCAAAATCGAGCTATGGAAGTTACACCATTGTGTCCATGGTAATTTCTAGTCAATTTCTATGTATAATTTGTCAAGATCCAAGTTAAAACGAGGAAGTTAGAAAATAAACAAGAGACGAAAAAAAATAACAAGGGTCAGGTCAACCCAGACTAAGGCCAGGTCGAACCTAGGGTCGAGCCCAAAGGCCTAGGTCGACCTGCATGTCTTGTAGACATGAATTCATCAAGGTTAAATCTATGACGTATTTTCCAATTTCTTTTAATCCTATGTGTTCGTGCCTCCATCCGACGGCTCCCAGTGAGCCTATGACGTGGTTGCACCAGATTAATCTTCAAATCCAACGGTCTGAGATCCCTAAACAACACTACAAATAAGACCCTAGGCCTAGCTATTTTTCTCATTCAGATTTTCTCCTATTTGGGTTCATTGCCAGAAGCTGGACCCTAAATAGAAAAAATTTCTAAGGAGGAAATCTTTTTGATAAAAAGTATTCAAAACTTTAGAAATGGATCAAGGAAGACCAAGGACTAGAGCTAAGGACAATAGGTGAATGTTTAGTAATTATTTTAGATTTTTAAGTATTTTAAAATAATAGAGTTCTCAATAGTTGTAGTTTTTTCTGCCATTTTGAGACAATTTCAATATAAGTTATTTACAGCTTGTTTTTAAAGATCATTTCGATCTATTTTGTTTAGTTATTTTTATTTAGCTATTTTATTTAGTAAATTACAGTTATTTACTTTTATTTGCATTTATTTACAACCGTTTTACATTAGAATTTAGCCTGTAAATTTTAGTTCCTTGTAATTCTTTTTTGTGTGAAAAAAATATAAGAATATTAAAAAAAGAATAATTTACAAATAGTTAAAGTAGAAAACATTAAATTTACAGAAATTAGATGTAAAGTAAGAAAAATTGTAGTAGAAATAAGATAGATTGAAATAGGAAAATTTGAGACATTTGCAAGCATGTTTATAACTAGCGGTTATAAATAAAAATATAAAATAGAGGAGTAACAGTTATAACTTTAGGTTATAATTAAGTTGAAAGAACAGAAAGGCTTATTTTAAAACTTTGACTAAGTTAATAAGCAAATTATAACATAGGTTATGATTAGAAATAACAAAAAAGGCTTATTTTAAGGACTTGTAATTAAGTTAATAAGAAAATATAGCAGAGATAACAGAAAAGGCTTATTCTAAAGACTTAGATTAAGTTAATAAGAAAATAGAACAGAAATAACAAAAGAGGCTTATTTTAAAAACTTACACTAAGTTAATAAGCAAGAACAGATATAGGACCTGTACCAACAGCATTCCCTTTCAGACTAGAACTGATGGTTTCACAACAGATTAGGTGAGGCTAGGAAATACCCTTTCAGACTAGGACTGATGGTCTCCAATAGTTATGTGAGGCTGGGATACAGGGTAAATAAAGGGCCAATAGATAGAAGCTCAAATCAAGGGATTTGGGCAAGGGACGCAACTAGATTTTGTTTGTTAGGACGCTTACTAACAGCTTTCCCTTTCAGACTAGGATTGATGGTCTCACACAACACTTAGGTGAGGCTGGATAGGACACTTTCGGGCAAGGACAGATGGTCTCACAACAGATTAGGTGAGGCTGGGTACACTTATGCCGATAGGGTAAGTAAGAGGTCACAAGAGGGAGCGACAGTTAGTGTGTACCGATGATGACCGAGCGTGTGACATCAATAAGTCACCACTGCGTTCCAAGCGCTAAACAGGTATCTTTTGTCGTGGGACCCACGGGAAGGAACTAGCTTACACTTTCACAACAGAGATAGAAGGCCGATCAATGTGTAGAATTAGGATTCAATCTAAATAAAGTAGGATTAGGATTTTAGCCAAATCACAGCAATCTAAAACAAGTGCAAACAATTACAATCAAAGTAAACAGTTAAACAGTATTTTATCCCTGTTTTGTCTTCCATTATTTTCTTTTATACTAGAACTGTTGCTAAGTCTATTATCTTTTTCTTGCTTAAAATACTAGTAGTTACTTTCACTCACCAGATTTATAGTCTGACCCACTCCTCTATATTCCCTTTTCTCCCATAGGCCACAGAGGCAAGGACAGCAGACTCGGATTTTTGGAGATCCATTTGCAGAGCTTTCTCATTCTTGTATTCTTCTTCTTTTCAGTTTTCTTTCATTTGGCTTTTTGATGTACCGATACTTATGAGAGGGATGATCATTTTATTGTACTCTGATTTTATGAGACTAAGATCTATTTTCATAAGACTTTTGTATTTGGTATCTGAGACATATGATGCGTTTCAGACTTATTTTATGAAGTAACGATAATATTTTAAATGTTTCCACTATTATTATTTATTTGTCTTGTAAATCTTAGTCTCTGTGATGCTTTACCTGTACCTATAATGCAACATATCCTTTGATGTGTCCTTTTGGGTATACTAAGAGGTGTGGGGGTATTTCATATATCCATCCCGAAATCAAATTGAAATAACTGATTTACTTGGCCATAAGATTGAAAATTATATATAGACACCGGATTTGGTTGAATTAAATGATTTTAAAATTTTGGTTTGAAATTATTTAAATGATTTTGAGCTAAAGAAATAAAAATCAAATTTATGGAAATCGAATTATTTTCGAACTTGAGCATGAATGTGGAATTAAAATGTGTTAAATAAAATTCTTTTAAAACGAAATTTGAGATTTGAAGTTATAATTGAAATATGATTTAAGTTTCAAAAATTAATTTTTTTAAAGGATTTGGGTCTTATTCGGACTTTGAAATATTGCTAAGTAAAAGTAATTTTAATCGTTATTTCAAAAGCGGAGCTTGGAATTGAATTATTGTAAAGATTTGGACATTGAATTAAACATTGAAGTTAAATTTGATTTAAATAATTTAAATCGATACTTTAAAAATCGAAATCAAACTTGATATAGATTGAAATGGTTTGAAATTGAGAACTGAACTTAATTTATTCAAGTTCGAATTGAAATTGAAATCAATTGGAACTGAAAGCGAAATTGAATTAATTAGAAATCGAAATCGAATTTATTTGAATTGAAATTGCAATAGAAGTAAAATTCGACTTGAAATTAAAATTGAATCGATTAAATTGGAATGGAAATTGAAAGTGATTTGAATTGGAAAATTTAGAATTGAATTGGTTTAACTTTGAAACCACTTTCAAAATAAATCATTTTATTATATAAATTATTTAAAACCTAGTTTTTAGATGTTTAAATTACTTTGATTTTCCAAACTCTTTTACTATATGAACCATTTTCAATAGTCAAACTATTTTATATTAAACTATTTTAACTTTTAAACTATTTAAAAGTTTTCAAACTACTTTCTAAAAATTCAAACAAGTCAGAGTGGGAATGTTTATATTTAATTCGTGAATTTAAATGCAAATTGGGTTAACATGAAGTTATAACCAAAATTGTAATTCAAATCTATATATTAAGGCAAAAATTATTTTAAAGTGAAATAGAATATTTTGAATTAATTTAATTTTGAGTGAATGTGATATTTTGATATCAAGTACGAATCATTTTTGAAATATAAAAGTACCAACTGGTGTGTAAAACGACGTTTGGTTGTTAAAGGGATCGGTGCCTCTTATTGGCATACTCTTCATCAATATTGGAACCATTTTAACAACTATATGCACAGAGGAGACTCTAGAACGAAGTGGTTGGATTTGGCATTATTTGCTGGATTTGAAGAAAGAGAACGATGATGGATAGACTTCGGTACTTGTGCCAATTTGAAATGACTAAAACAGGACGGCTTGACAGGGCCAAGCGAGCTAACTACCCCTAGTCGACATCCGTTCTTTGATTTTATTAGACTCGGTCCATATTATTGCTCTTTTTGTTGGTTTCATTGGGTACACCTTGATTGTGGGACAGCTTCCCTTGACTTGATATGGGATGGATGGACACGGTGGGCAGTCTTCGTTACGATGCATTGCCACCAGCTCTATGACCCGAACTGGTAGTATCCTACCTTAGGCATTGCCCCACATGCCTTATCATACTTTTATCCCTTGCGAGACCCCTATGGTTATGGTTTAGTGTTGTCGTATCATGGCGCATCCCTTTCCCCCAACATTGTACTAGGGCATTATATGCAAACTGTACGACAGTGCATAAAAACGTGTTAAGTGGGATCAATGTGACCTTAACACTAAGAAAAATATTTATTTTACTGATTAGACATTTTATATAGCGTATTCTATTATATATAGATAATTTAATGGATCCTTAAGATATTGAAAATCTCGTAACATTTCTTGAATTATTGCACGCACGTTATACACTAGATAGGAGAAGTAAAACCCTGTAATCATCTTCGACGCTATTACACTAATGTTATGTGATATCGATTTGACTTACATAAGGATATTTTAGTCCTTACTTAAGTGGTTTTGTCTTTCCATTACGCTCAGGTCATCCCTGAGTATTTCGGCGCATTGAAGATAATTTTCTGAAGGACAAAGATGAAGATTTGGTATATTATTACTATTATTTTTCCTACATCACGTTGTCTGCCATATTATTTTATTTATCCTTGTTGTGTATATAACTCTGATAAATATTGTATAAATTATAATCAAACGTATAATATAAACAATATCATTTTGTCATTCCCTACGAGATTCTGTGTTTGTTTTCTTCTTCTTTTCTTGATTTTCTTAATTAACCCCACTGATTATCAATGTTTCTAATTGTTTAAGTTGGACATGTGTGAATTATTGTTGATTTAAACCTTCCGACATGTGGGTCGTCGTAGTTATATTTAGAGATTTTGTTTTATAAAAAGGAATTTTGTAATTCCATTTAGAAATTTGTAAAAGAAGTTATAAATGAATTTGGAATTTATAAAGAGTTGCAATAAGTGTGGAAATTTATAAAAGGAGGCCGTAATTATGTTATATACACACATATATATATAAATGATAATTTATGAATGGAAATATAAAATGAATTTAGAGCTAAAATTTATAAACTATTTTTATGAATTATTTTAGAGATTTATAAAAGAGTTTTACAAATTATTTTAGAGATTTGTGAAAGAGTTTTATAAATTGATTTAGAGATTTATAAAAGAGTTTTTTAAATCGTTTTAAAGATTTGTAAAAGAGTTTTATAAATGTTTTTAGAGATTTATAAAAGTAGTTTTATAAATGGTTTTAGAGTTGTATAAAAAGGATTTATTAAAGAATTTATAAAACAAAGGATTTTATCAAATTGACTATCTTAATTTTGGTGGTGTCGGCATTCGTTCCATGCTTAACTCTGAAGGAATAGAGTTTGTGTTTATCGTTGTCTCCAACTTTTTTTAAACAACATTTTTTTTAATCCTTTTGATATGATTTGAAATAAGAAATCTTCTTTAATGTTTGTTAATAACTTATACTGTTGATATAAGTACATGAATACATTTCTTAAGTAGTGAAAATCTAGTGTTTTGTGAATATACTTATTTCTGTGAATATACTTATACCAAGGAAATAAGTATATGGATATCTTTTCCAATTATTGAAAGGGGTTGTTGAATACACCTTTGTAAAGGTATTTTGGTACAAGTATTTACATAGTAATTTTAATAAAAGAAAGAATTAACTAAAGAGGCTAGTGGTTTCTTATATGCTTGACCAATTTTGGCTTTCCAATGGAAATAAATCCCTGATTTGATTGTTGTTTTTACATAGTTAAATAACCAACTATCAAACTTGGCTAGTTTTAAATTATCGTTGTCGATTCGGGGAGACTGGGATCTAGTATGTTATCCACAAGCCACTTCGAACCAGCATAAACGTTCGAACTAGAGACATTTTGATGATGGTTTCTAAAACGGAGTTCTTTGATGTACAAGGTCTACTTGCTACTAATCCTAAAGGTGATTCCAAATGGATGTTGTTAAAGTAGTGCCTTTGGTTTTGTTCAGACTGAAAACAAACTTGTATGGATGAATGATGTCATTGCATTTCTGCTTGAAGGGAAGTGTTAGCATACCAAGTATGAATTTCTAGGATGAATAAAGTAATCATACCTCATGAGCGTCACACTCGATAAAATGATTAAAGCAAGGACGTGTAGCAGGGCTATGTGGGTCACTCCCATTAGGGTATGATCATCCCTTATTTAGAGTCGTTATCTATCAACACTTGGGGAACCATTATAGTTGTTTATTAACTAAGGGGTGATCATATTTTGTACTATCCAGCAAGGGGTAGCCCGGTTCTGAGTAGCAAAGGTGCAAATTAAGGCACCTCTAGTACATTTTATCTAAAGGTGTACTAGTTCGATGGGTAGACCCTTACCTTTTCATAATTGGAGTCCATTTTCCAATACGAGCCTTTGGACTTAATTGTATATCAATTATGTTGAAATATAATTAATGTAAAAAGTTCGGCTATAATTCAATATTTACTTTAACCCTAGACACTACTATTATATCACTGGATTTTACAATCAAATGCTTTGGTCACCGTAAGGTAAAAACATATCCATGTTTATGTGCGGCGTAGTCTTATGGAAAACCTTTTATTTTTAAAAGGTTTACAACATTAAAAATCCATATGATTTGGGTTTTCTCATGCTGGTTTACCAGACTGATTTGGGAGTTAGTTTCTTATAATGCTTGAGTCAGACCGAGCATATTACAGATTTAGTTTGCATGCTTGGGAGCTTCAGGAGATGAGCTGGATGCCTCCAAGATGTATTTACGTACCCTTATTTCCGCTGCATTTATTAGTTTTATTTATCAGCAGTTGTGGGGACAGGTTGTTATAACTGTCCAGGTTGATGAATTATATAGTGTACTATAATTTGATGTTATGTATATTGCAGTTTTTCTCGGTAAAGATTTGTTAATATGTTACTCGTCATGATGTGAGATTCTAGTATGTCTTTTCCTTCTTTTTCCCTCCTACGATCTTTCCTTCTGACACTTGGACGTTTGGCAAGTGAATACCGTGGATGTATTGGTGTCGACTTTTGAGGATCGGAAAGGTGGGTCATTACATGTGGTATTAGAGCTTAGGTTGAGAGAACTGCTAGGCATTGGTGGTGTAGACTCATTTGAGATAGGGTATGTAAGACCGTAGGATGAGTTTGTGTGTGTGTACATAGGAGCACATATTTGTTAGTGATATAAAATGTTTTATATTGTGTTGATTTATCTATTGAGTGGTTTATGAATTTGATCAATATAGAAGGAACAACTACGTCCATAGGGGTTTCTAAACACTTGAACAAGGTAAATCGACAAGGTATTGTTTTCAAAATTGGGTAAATAAAGAATTTCATCCAGAATTATATTTTATATAAAAGAATAATCTTTAGAAAGTTATATAGTTATTTTGATGTGTTTGATTGTTAGAAGGTGATAATATTTAGTTATTACCATTTATTATTTGATTAGTTAGGCTCGTCCAGTTTAGAGAATTGAATATTGTTTATAGATAGATTGTTTGTGCTCAGATAGTTTATGAGAATTTATGGCCTGGTTGAATTAAATACAAATACCTTGTGAATTTAGTTTTACAGTTTGACTATAAGGCGTTCGATGATTATGTTGGGTTAAAATTTAATTTTAAATAACTTTTTTTAATATAAATCTAAAAAAAGAAATGTGTTTGAGAAATAAAATTTTATAAAAGTATGGTATACAAAACGGATTTAAGCTACGAATTTGAGAATTTAAAATCCCGATGTTTTGAAATTTGTTTTCAAAATTTTGGAGGAATTAATAATAATATTGTTTGGAAGTATTTGTAGATAGAAATATTTTAAAAGGATTTTTAAAAGGTAAGTAAGCACTGAAGTCACTTCAATTGCTGGAGAATAAATCTTGTGATGACTACATGATCATTGGCGTTCATTCTCGAGTTTCTAAGTGAGGAATTGCTACTATAGTAATTGGTTATCAAGTTATTTTGATAAAACAATTTTTTTCCTAAATCCCAAATGTATGATTTGATTTATAAAGGAGATATGTATGTTATTCTTTTAATTGAGTTAAAATAAAAATTGGGTGTTTAGTTCTTAAATTTTCAGTTAAGTGATATTATAGGCTCATGGATCCTATTCATTAGGATAGTTGGGTTGTGCATCTAATTTTGAGATGTTGTTTGTAAATTTTCATTTATTAAAAATAAAAGGGGATTTTCAATGATTTTGGGTAGTTGGAAACTTCCAGGTTAATTGAGAAAATTTAAGTTAAGTGTTTAGTGGAAATATAAGACGATAAGTTTTATATCTTACAAATTTGAGAAATTAGTATGTTAAAACAAATTTAAAAATTTGTTGGACATTCGAGTTAAGTAAAACGAAGATGAAATTTTGTATATGTATATTCTTTTAGATATAGAAGAGCGTCATATATATACGAACTTGAGTTAGGAAATGAAATTTAACTTAGTTAAAAGTTGTATGAAATGGTTAGTTAAGTAATTTTAGTATTAAATGAAATACTATGGTATGAAAAATTATGATCTACATTGAATGTGAATTGAAAGAACTTGATACAGTTAAGAAACCAATTGAAAATAAATATATAAGATGTATGTATATCATTTTATTCGCATAGCTATTTTTTATCCAGATTCAAGTACATGATTTTAGGGTGATCTACACTGGTCCGAGTTAGGTTTTTCACTTGATTCTTGACAGCAAACACTTGGTACGGATTTTAGATTTAATTCTGAAGATTTCTATCATAATATATGACTATATAAGGAGAACGGAGGTTTATAATTAAGGGACCAAATCGGAGTTCACACTAGAGAGGTTGAGTAGGCGATACTAGTTCGAAAGTGAAATTTGTGTCATCGAGTGTGCGATCGAATTTGATATTGACTATGAATGTTATATGTGCATAATATTGGCTTTAGTAAGATTGTGTTCTTTTGACATTTGCAATGCGAATTATATGGGTTGATATCATTTGTAAGTGAGATACAAGTATATGTAAGCAAAGGCTAGTTGATGCTTTTGGTTTGTAAGTAGAGTTACGACTAATAGGTACGCCTTTATATTTTTATTTTGGTTGATGGTTTTATGCCCCAGATATAAGGGGCCACTTGGCTTTCGTTTTCTTTTTTTCATTTAGGTCCGTAAGGGCAATTTGTAGTTTTTTTGATTGAGCCATGCAAAGGAGGTACCATCAATATTTATTTAACTTTAAGAGACTTGAAATTGAATTAATGATTTGAACTAATTGATTTTGAAAATTTAAGGGTTTGGAGCCATTTTTATTACTTTTGGAATTTCAGGGACGAAATTTTATAAAAAGGGGGAAATGTAATAACCTGGTTTTTCGATCATGGGATTTTGAAATATTTAATTAATTTTATATATTAAAATAATTGGTTTTTAAAGGTTTAATAATTTGAATTCAAATGTAGAGATTATTTAAATATTTGAATTTGTGAATTTAATATTTGGACGGTGATTTAAATATCTAAATTATGAATTCAATATTAATTGGATGGATTTAATGGTCTTACTTAACTACTTTTTGTTTGATAATTGATAACGGTGAATTCATTTTGTAAATATATTGGGAAAAGTAAATGGTTCGAATAAATAATAAGAAATTTTTTTAATACAGCAACTCGTTTCTTATTGATATATTTTTAATTTAATTTATTTCATTTTCCATAATTGCTATTTGGAGAAATATTTAAATTAATCATTCGACGATTTTTCGAAAAACGGTCATGTTTTTGAAATTTTACAGAATTGAGTAAGCAAGATATATTATTCTTGTTTTGAAGTCGCGATGTTGTTCTAGGCATGACCATATTTTTGTTTTGTCGTACGCGTTTCATACACAGACAAAAATATGTGCTGCGAAATGGAGAATCACAAATAATTATAAGCCAACACATAAGCAAATCCAACATCACACATGTGACGCCCCACCTCTATACCCACGCTAGCCAAGAACATTACTGTGAATGCTGTCAACAAGCACGGAGAATAAGGCTGTTGAGGAGCGACCATCTGTATAATTGCTTTGTGTGAGTACCGGTATGCCAGATAAAAAAAAATAACTTTTCATCTCTAGGGGAAATCCGACATACAGATACAAACTCAAAGCTATCACACAGTGGCTATATAAAATCTTTGGAAACAAATATAGAAATAAACATAACATAAATCAGTCACAGATAATTCATATCACAAAGGCGGAAGAAGATATGAATATATATAACACATAGAGGTGTTCATCAGAGTAGTGGTCTAAACAGATCCACAATACCACAAAAGAATAGTTACACGAACTACACAATAGAATAAGTATACAATAAGGAGTCTATATCTCAAATGTATACAACAAAAACTACTAATCTAAGTAGTCAACCAAAAGTCAGAGAAATCAATCCCAAGAGAGAAGTTAAGCTGAAGCACCTGTAACATCTCGGTCTGACCCGGGTATTATTTAATAAAAAAATAATAAACGGATCAGTCTAACTATAAATATCAGATGAAACGATATAGAATAAGAGGTATGACTAAACACATAATAATCACAATGCCAAGCTGTGATATATAAGCAGTTGAAAATCATCAAGGGATTATTCAATGTCTCAAAATCTTCACAAGAATCAAAGGAAATGTCATACTCCTTATTTCGTTCATCCAACCACAAATATTGACAATTATATCAAAGTCAATCACAAAAGTCAATGACAACAAATTCACCAATGCACGAGAATTGATAAATCATATCAATAGAAATCACAAAGTTGGTGAAACATAAATTTCAGAAATCAACACAAGAAATCCAGTCAATGACACACGAATTCACCTATGCACAAGAATTGATAAATCATATCAATAGAAATCACAAAAATAGGTGAAGAAGAAAATTCCAGAATTCGACACACGAAATCCAGAAATCACACAAAATAAGGGGGGAGGCCTATCACATGAACGGGAGCATGAAAACTCACCAACAGTTGTAACACATGAATGAGAAGCTATCTCGTGGTAGCTAGCCATTAATTTGACACACGAATGGTCCGAAGACCTGACACGCGAATGGTCCGAAGACCGTGGGTTGCTACCCCACAAATTTGACACACGAACGGGGTTTAGTCTCCCACGCAGACAAAGAGACATCGCACATTGCTAGTCTAAATCACAAAAATGATCGTCATGATCATCGAGAAGTGTCGATTACAGTAAGCTAGTAAATATATGAGCTTAGCATCATGTCCCATAACCACTAGCTTAACTTAAATATTTACGAACAAATTGTAGATCTCCACTAGAAAATTGTCACAAGAGGTTCAATCGAACAAGTCCAAGAATTAACCGACAAAGTAAACGCAAGCGTTTCACACCACTTGTTTTACTAAGCCGTTTAATTAGATTTCTCATACGAGTGAGGTAAAGGTTTGTATATACTAATAGATTGGAAAACGGTTTTATAAACGAATTTGGTATTAAAATAGTATTGAAATCGTTTGAGGAAAGAGTTTTGATATTTACTACTAGTATAGAAAACCTTTATATTTTTAAAGTGACAAATCACGAAGAAGATTGTAAGAACAATCAATCACAAAAATTCACATACGAAGACGTGAATAAAATCCAAAGAAATCGATAAAGGATCCATCGAAATGGATATTCAAAAATCCCTAAAAAGAGTCATCAAAGTCATAATAGATGATAACAACAAATAGGATTATCACGAATCGATTTAAATTGGAATTTCAATCCAAAAAGGCAAATTGGACTCAAACAGCAGGTTCAGTCGACTGAACAGAGTTTTCAGTCGACTGACCCTGTGCCTGGAAATTTTCCAGGTTCAGGAAACTTTCTGTTTCCAGTTTCAGTCGACTGTGCAGAGTTTTTCAGTCGACTGAATCATGCTTGGAAACTCTCGGGTTTCAGGTTCAGTCGACTGAACAGAGTTTTCAGTCGACTGAATCATGCCTGGGCTGTTTTTCAGCCTTATTCAAATGAAGAGCAAACTCTTCCAAAATGCAACCGGACGAACATTGGCTCTAAGGGTTTATGCCAATCGGCAACCCGGCCCTATATGCTCCTCGATGCATCACCAAAAGCATGATCAAACGTCCATAAAAGGATTTCACACAAATTTGACTTAAAAACCCCAAAATTGGAGTATTCACAAAACCAATCCAAATCAAGAGCAAATGCACATGAAGAAGTGTTAGGAATTCATACCCAACAACCAAAGATAATTATAGTCATAGATGTGAGATAAAAATCTCACCTTTGAATCTAAATCAATGAAGAAGATGCTATGAAGCGATGGCAAGAACAAGCACTCTTTAATTCCAACTCAACAAGCTTGAATCTAAGCTTAAAAGAGAAACATTCGCTAAATTAGGTTTAGGAAATTTATGAAATTCAAAGAGAGAATGAGTTGGGGAAGATGAAGAGGAAGCTTACTAATGGGTTCTCATAGATTTTGGAGCTAGAAGTTGGATTTGCAAAGCAAGCTAGGGCTTAGGAATTTCTATTTCCCATTCTCTTCCTCCATTTTTGCTTGAGCTTGAGTGTTAGGAAAATAGAAAAGAAGTGAATGAAGAGGAGAGGGGTTGGGACTGAATACATAAGTGGGCTCAGCCCAAACCAAAACCCTAAGTAAAAAGTAGCAAAAATCAACTTTCTCCAAACATATCGAAGCTTATACTCAAAAAGGTCGCAAACGTCATTTTGAACTCAATGGGGGTGGTCTCGAGTCTCAATTCGACCATATGCAAAAAGTAGCTTTTCGGACTAAAAATCCGACTAACGACGAAATATTTATATAAAATATTTAAATATAAAACCGATAAATATGCGGGTTGTTACAACACATTTTCTATCATTCTTCATTGATCCATCCATTTGCAATTGAAATGCAAGATAACATAAAATCCTCCTCTTTTAAATTCAATAACAAATCAAATAAAAATGTAAAAATTCAAAAGCATGGATCTTTGATCTTGTATAAGGAAGATCGACGATTTGGCATGAGTATGGATGAGTTGGAAGGTGTTTGGGCGATCGACGGTTCATAGATGTAAGGCAAAATCAACTACGTTTTTTATTTTCTTAAATTTGAAAGTGGAGTTTATGAATCGAAGCTTGGATTGTGGTTCGTGGTTTTGAAGAGAATCTTGTAGTCGATTCGAAGGTGGTATGGTTGAGTGTAGACGAGTGTGAAGCCCTCTCAGGTCGTGGCAAAGGCTCTAGGTCATGTTCATGTAGGTACGGCCGAGCTTAGTGATTCTGGGTCCAAGGTGGAGAGCAAGCAAAAGTGAGTTCATCGGAGCAAGTAGATTTCGTTTTTATGGTGATTTCAGAGCAAGAGGGATGAGAGAATAATCGGCCATAGGAAAGTAGAGTAGTAGGTGATGGCAGGAAATGATTTAGGAAGAAGGGATGAATTTTAATTTGGTAATTAGATTTTAAATTGTGATTAGTGACTTAATTAGTTTTAATTAAATCATTAAGGTATAAATGCAATAACTCTCTCATACAAGGTCCAATCAAGATGAAAATTTTGTGTTGTTCTTGTAATGGCGAAGGCTACGTGATGGAAATGGTTTTGTTGAATTTGGAGCAAGTTGAAATTTGGGCTAAAACTGAACGTCATTTGATTTTAGTTCAAAACTGAAACGCTTCGGCCCCAACTAGAATCTCGGTGAGTATAACTCACATCTTTGGGTAAATCAGTATAATATATGGTAGATAAATTTTATTATTTGTGTTTGGTTGAATTACTATCTGATTTGGTTAAATATTCATTTTCCAAGGAGATTTCCATTTAATTGAAAATACAATTAATTTAGTAGAGAAATTTGAATTTCCCGATATTTTTATTTTTAATTCCCAGTTATATTCCTATTGATTTTGTTTCAGTTGTATACCTATTATATAGAATGTTAAAATGGGTTAATTTAGCCATATTAGATGTGACACCGACATATGATTAAAAGTTGAAACCTTTTAGAGAAAAGGATAGTAATAGCATTATTTAAATGCTATAGTAACTACTGACCTCGATATGGTATTTGGGAAATACACATAAGTAGGTTGGATTTTGGAAATGGTTTCTGATCTGGAAAATGATTTAAAATTGATCTTAGGGTTTCTATGATATTTTATTTTCAAAATGAGTTTTGGAACTTTTCTATTTTTCATTCAACTTCTTTATTTGTTATTTTAAATTCATATATATAAATATATAATTAATGGTTTTAATAATTATTTTGGAAGTACTTGTCTTTATAGAAAACTATTTTAATAATAAGCATTATTTTAGAAAGGGAAATTAAAAGAGTTATCTTTTATTTTAAAAAGGGAGATCTTATTTTAAAGGAAGGTGGAGATATTTTAGAAATGGATATTTGTGAAACAGTTGATATGAAATGTTGAAAATAAAAGACAGATTTATAAATGGTATGGTATAGATTTAAAGGAGATTTATAAGCGGTATCTTATAAATAAAAAAGAAATCAATATCATTTGGATAAATTAGAATAAATAATTCCACTTTTAAATTTATGGAAATATATCGAATGATCCAGTTACGGGAAGTATAGCAGTTTTATAATTATATATTAAAGTAGAGTTATATTTAGAGTTTTTATTTAATAAAAAGGAAATTTTTAATTCCACTTAGAAATTTATAAATGAAATTATAAATTGATTTGTAATTTTCAAAGAGTTGCAATAAGTTTGGAAATTTATAAATGGAGGCTACAATTATGTTCTATATATATATGAATGAATTTATTAACGATATTTTATGAACAGAATTTTAAAATGAATTTAGAGCTTATACTTATAAAAGGGTTTTACAAGTTGTTTTAGAGATTTATAAAAGAGTTTTATAAATGGTTTTAGAGATTTGTAAAATATAACGATCCAAAATATAACCACTTCAAAATATAATATTTTAAAGTTATTTTAAATATAAAATATAAAGATTTTTATAATTTAAATAATATTAGATATGATTTGGAAATAGAAATAAGCATAAAAATAGTAATTATATCGACAAAAGTGATAAAATCCTGATTTCGGAACAATAAGTTTAAATGGATTAATAAATTATTTTAATTTGTTTACGAGTGTTTATATTTTTAAATGACATTACACAAATTTATTATTAAATTTGGTTTACATAATTAAATATTTTAAATAAAACGTCAAAATATGACCGTAAAACATTTAGTCAAAAATCAACATTTTGTCGATTTAAAATTGTCACAACGTTGTTTCACCTTTATGAAATATGTTAACATATAAAGATAGTTAACAATTAACTAAACAAAGTTACTTTTAATAATCACAGTTAGAAAATTCTAGAAAGTAATTAGCAAAAGTAAACTAAAAAAGACAAACGTGACATAAAGTAAAGTAATCATTCTTATTCTTTACTTAACTCTAAATTATTTAAATTTTAAAAGTGTAATGTGATGTGGATGGTAAGTTTTGAATTAAATAATTTTACTTAATTCTTAAGGAAGGTTATTTAAGTAAAAACACAAATCTATATTTTAATCTCAAATATTTTCTATAAATACACACATACTTTCTCACTTCCTTTCACACTTCTTCTTCTCAAAATTTCAAGCTTCTTCTCACTCTTTTTAATGACTTCCAACCTTAATGCCAAAATATTCTCAAAAATAAAACAAAGAAAAATATTGACAAAACTCCGTCCAAACCACGTCAAAACGCCTCCTTCCCTCTTTTATTGCTCACGCGCCTCTTCACCATCAAGCGGAGCCCAAACCTCCTTGGAACTCATGGCCCAAAGCTCCAAATACCTCCCCAAGTCAAGCAAAGCCACCTAGAATCCTTAAAACAAGCATTCGTGAGCACCCGATTGAAGTTAGGAAAGTAATAATCACTTTAAAGTTAGTTCATTTGCAAATAAGGTGAGAACTCCTAATATATATATATATATATATATATATATATATATATATATATATATATATATATTTGCTTGTGATGTTAGGATATATTTGTTTGGATGTTGGGTTACGATAATGATTTCCATATGTTGTTTATTGCATGAAAATATTGAAACAGGCCACGGATTTACACGACGTATAATCACATGGAAATCACTTTTCAAAAGAGTTGAAATGTGATATGGAATCATTTGTATCTTTGAAAAATATTTGAGTATGCTTTAGAAATGATTCTTAAGTCTTTAAACTTGTCTCAACAAAGTTTAAATATGAATCTCAAAATACGCCTAAAATTTGACGCTCGCCTAACGATAGTTCGTATTTTTGCATCAAAAGTTCAAATGAACATACAAAGTGGAATATAGTTCGGAATTCTCCGAATAAGAATTTTCTGAATCCTTATATCCATATCTTTCATATAAAAAAGAAAATCAAGATTTCATCTTGTATATTTTGAAATATGGCAAAATCAATTTTAAAAAAAATCCAGTTTTTGCACTAGATGAGCAAAGTTAGAAATTGATGAAATTAATGTTTTAAAAATATGAAATAAATTCTAAAAAAATTTTAAAATGTTTTAGAAGTGATTTAAGTTTAAAATAAGGTTTTCTGAATAATATATAAGTTATTTTGAAGAATATAGTTTTTAAAGCACTTTTTGTAACACTATTTGCATCACTTTTCGCGGCGCTTTTCAATAACTTTTGAAACAAAGGTTGAAACTTTACAGTTCTTTCCCAAATCCTTAATAAACGTTTTTAAGAAAATAACAAAGCATTTCAAAAGAAAGTTGAACAATTTAACATTATTTCAAAGATGGTTAAACAATAGTTAAGTGATTTAAAAAGCAAAAATGAGTATGTGGAAACGACTAGTACATTTGTCTCGCCTGTGAGATCTAAAAGTGAAAATAAGGTGTGTAACTATGGTTAAAAATGGAGCAACTAGTTCCCTTAACTTACCCGGCCTCGGTTTTCTCTTTTAGGCGAGGGGTGGAACATATCGAAAGGAAAGCCCGGATGCTCAACTTGGATTTTATAGAAATAATCTTCTTATACTCATTATTAAAATCCGAAGAGGGAACTTGTCCTATTCGTGGAATTTAAAAGATGATATCACCGTTATTCCACCCATAGCACTTGTTAAATACGGAAGTTGATTTTGGATAAAAGTAGAATGTTTTTTATAATCCGATTTTCTCAAAAGATACTCTTTAAAAATGATTTGAGAAATATTCAAAAAGAGGTTTAAATGATTTCTTATTTACTTAAAGAATATTTTGAAAATGTGTATCTCTGGAAGATATTTTGATAAAGGAAAATGAATGAATCGAAACACAATCACCTAATTACATCATTTTTATCAATGATTGGATTTCGAAGGAACCGGTGTCGGACTTGGGTGATTCTTATTCGAAGACCACTTCGAACCAGTTTATGTGTTCGAGGAATGAAGATATTTGGAGACGGAGATATCGAGACGAATAATAACGAGGGACTACTTGTTGGTTGATTGAGGATAAACTCCCGATTCACTATATTGTAGCAATGGTCTCTTTGTTATAAAAAAAACTCAGAAATATAAGGACTTCTCGCCTAGTAATGGCAGAGGAAAGTACCTTAGGTTTTGTTCGGTCCTAGAACGAACTTGTATGGATGAATGTTTGACCTTACATTCCAAATCACAATGAGTGATCTCTATATAAGTATATCAGTCGATGGCGGAGAAGACACCTTCTCTTAGCTTAACACCCTTCCTGATTCATACTAGCTCAGGAAGTTATACATTTGTATAAATCAGCCGTGTGAATGTGGAATGGCAATGTGGCATTCAAAGTGAAATAAGATGTGTTATATGAAAAGGTAATCGTTTCCTCGAGCCTCATCAACCAAAAATGACCGAAACAGGGTGATGTAGCAAGGCTAAGTGGGTCATTTCCAATTAGGATATGATCATCCCCTTCTAGATATATTTCCTCCCGCTAAGACGTTCAGGATGTAAATTAAGGTGGATGTATGCGAAGAGATCTCTCGGATAAAGGTCGGTAACGATCGGGGGATGACATATTCGGTACTACCTAGTTACAGGAGAAGGTCGGTCTTGTGTTGGTAGAGGGCAGATGTTCTATGCCTCGGGGCATCCATCCAGAGGGGTACCCATCGAAAGGTAATCCCTTCACCTGGTCATTTGTATGGAAATCCATTCTCCAATAAGAACCTATAGACTTGATTTTAAACCTATTATACTGTAATTTAATCAATGTAACAATTTCGGCTAAGACTGATAAATTTACTTGCAAATGTTTTCAAAAATAGTCATTAAAAATAATATCCCCAAATTTTACGTAATAAGGAGTTTTGGTTATCATAAGGTAAAAACTCATTCCGCGTTTATATGCGGCGTGGTCTTATGAGATACCTTTTTGTTTTCAAAACATCGTACTTTGAGTTCTCGCACCAGTCCCAAGACTGACCCAAAGTTTGTTTTTTCCTTTAAACTCTGGGTGTCCAATTTTTTCGGGCAGCAGTGCAGTCGGGATACTTTAGAGCATTTTGGAGCATGTTGGGAAGTATTTTGGAGAAGTCTTTTTGTGACGACCTATATATTTTTATATTTTAACGTATTTAATTGAATTTTTGTGAAATTTTAAATAATCTAATTTGAAATTAAAATTTTGATATTTGAAACTCCTATATTTAAACATAGCAAATGGTAAATTTTCATCTAAAAATATGGAAGTTTATTTTATTGTGTGGTTCTATTTAAATTCGAATCAGTTAATAATTGATGATAATAAAAAAAATTCCAAACCTGAATATTTTTACATAATAAATTTGAAAATCGTCTTCTGAGTGAGACGTCATCTTTCGTTTCTTTAAATTTGGACCTCTCTTGCTTCGTTTATCTTATATTCTACAAATTTGCAGCATTTTGGTACAATTATCGACTTTTGAACAGATAATCCTATCACTGATATCTGTGTACCATTCTAATCGTCTCATCGTGTTGATCTCCGCAGTATATTTATTTCTGTGTTTTGGAGTCCGGCACGCCATGGAAACCGCGAAACGCCCACCCGTATCGGTACACATTCAAGTTCATTCGTTTTCTATGTCCTTTCCTTTGTCTACCGTTTGAAAACAAACAGCCTTTTGATTTATTATTTCTTGAAATTCTGTTCTAGCTATTGGGATTCCACCTTTACATATTTTGTCAGTTCAGATTCCCTTTTTCATTTTATTTCGGCTTTGAGATATATATTAAAAATATTATTCGCTTATAATATTTCTGTAATCTTCTTCCTCTTCCATTTTGCATTCTCGTCTTCTCTCCCATGCTTGCAGCATCCCTTCAAAAAAAAATTACATATAGTTGCATTCCCCACCTCTTGCCGACGAAGCCAATACCCACATGCGGCCTTCAACCCGACCACCTCTCTTCCTCCTCCTCCCTCTTGTTCCACCTAAGACCGCACCTCTCCTAGTGATGACCTCCCTCCACCGAATCATCACACCCACATCGGAAGCCCAACTCGCGCTCACCCCAATCACCCAACCTCTGCATGACCTTCCACTCTCCTCGAAGCTCACACACGCCCTGCCGATCACCACATGAACTCGGCATGCATCCACTTCTCTTCATGCCATGTCTCTGCCCTGACTAGCATGTCTCGGCCTCCACCAAGCAGCGCATTTCCTCTAGTATGTAGGAATTGTTTAAATACATATTGCGTATGAAGATATTTAAATATATGAATTTTTTACAAACTATATCACGTATAAATTGTTGTTGCATATATTATTAAGTAAGTATATATGTTACCTATCTGCTCATGTATGAAAACGTATGTGTTGTTTATATATGGTCTATTATATGAAAGGTTATAATATATAAGATTTACATATATAGTTGTTATGTTCATTTATGTAAGTATTATACATATTGGATTTTAACATCTTATTTTAGTACAGTGTAATAATATATGTAGTTTAACTGTTGGTTTATATATATATGTTACTCTTATATGGTTACAAAGTTTACATCAATATACATGTATTAATGTATAATAATGTCTATATATTAGTTTATGTTATTGTTTATAACGTATATATCTTAGCTTGTACTGTTTATATTAGTTTTGAAAGCATATGCTAGATAAAGGCACATGTATGGATGCTTACAACATATTATAGTATAAAGTTTAGATATATGTTTATATAAGATTAATAATAATTGTTGTTTATGCATATGAGTTTTATAAGTTTATATATATATGGATTGCTGGGTTATATAGTTATTGTAACAAAGCAAGTTGTATGGTTTTATAATAAGTGTTGAATTTATAATATATTATGTATAAAAGTATATAGACTGTAGGATATCTAGTTGGGTGTTTTATTTAAATGTGTGTGTGTGTATATATTATATATAAAGTTATAAGTTGCATAAATATTTTGGATATATATGATCTACACCTATATTGTCTGAGTACATTTGATTTAATTGGTTCATCTAATTATTTTGTCTTATGAACTGCATAAATAGATTTTAATCTGCATAGTATAATTGCTTATTAACTATAAATTGTAAACAGTATGCATATATGGCTATTTTAAATTTTGAAGTGTATATAGATATAAATTGTAAGCTTATATAAGTTGTTGTTGTTTATGAGGTATATATATAAAGTGGTATGTTTGTATATCTATGTAAGTATTTTGTATTTTTAATAAGTATATATATGTATGAATTTCAAAATATATATTGTATATACGTTTGATTTTATATATGTCTCTTAATTTAAAACTATGATCTTTGAAAACCATATATATTTGATTTAATATATGTTTAAATTTAGAATATGAATTTTATATATATATATATATATATATATATATATATAGTGGTATATATGAATTCACTTATGCCAATTATCTTCATCTATCCAGTTCTGATTTGTTCCATCAATTCCTATTATCAGCTTTGATCGTTGAATTCATGCTGATTTTGCTTGGATTCGTAATTCAATTTCAGTGTCTGTATCATTGTGCATATCTATGTCATCTTCTGTATTCTCTAGCCTCGAAAGGTGAGAAATCACAAACGATTAATGTTCTTATATTTATCAAATTTGATTTCAATTGAAACAACAATTGACATATGCTACTGTTAGTTATTTACATTTCTATATATATGCTATTATTTGTATCTGTTCACCTATGACACCTGACACCATTATCAGTTATTTATATTGATGATATATGCCTATTTTTTTTAATATCATATGTATTATCACTCTGCAAGTTCCCTATTAGTATAGAATTCCTTATGTGTTGAAATGATACATACCCGAACGATCTGTAGAATAGGAGAAAATCGTTATGGGTTGAAATGATAAACCCAAGCGATTTTCATTGAATTGAATTTGGGATTGCGGTTTGAAATGATATATACCTCTATATATTTAAATTGCGGATTAAAATGATAAATATCTGTATCACCTGACCATAGGATAGAAAATTATATACGGACACCGTTGGTCAATATATATATATATATATATATATATATATATATATATATATATTGAAATGATTTCCAAGGTTTTGAAATGAATACTTTGGTTTTAATAAATATTAATTTCAAGATATATATATATATTATTTTTATAAAGGTTTAAAATTTGATTTTAAAACTATATGTTTTGAAATTTTAAAATTATAAGTTAGTTTTGGAATTACGATTTTTAAGATTTTACTTACAATTTTACTATTTTAAAAATATATATATAATAAGTTTAATAATACGACTTGTTTTATTAAAGTTGATTTAATTAACATATAATATGTTTAAGTATATATTTAAAATTTATATTTCAAAGTATAAAGTTTATAATGATTTTAATAAAATTCAGGCTAGAAAGACAAATAGAAATTGGTTTGAAATTGAATTTATTTAAGAATTATACTCGAATAAGTTTGATTTGAAATTTATTAAATTTGGGATTTTAAAGATATGATTTTATAACTTCATTCTGATTAAAAGTGATTTAAATGGATATGTCAAATTTACAAAAATTGAAATGATATATTTAGTATTATTTAAATTTGAAATTTGAAGTTTTATTTAAATGTTATTTGAGTGATTAAGATAATATTTCAAACTAAATAATAGTAAAGTGAATTTGATATATATATATATATTTATATATTTATGAAATTATCAAATCTAGTTTTGAAATGTTTGAATATTTAAAGCTTTGAAAATATTGAAATTGAAACGATTTATTTTGTGGTTAAAAATCTATATTTGAAAACGATATAATTTGAAATGGTTTATTAAGAAACTAAATTGAGTTGAAATTTATGAATTGAGATTGAATTTAATTTGAATTTTGGAATTCGAGTTGATTTGAATCGATTTGTGAAATCTGAGTAAATTTTTTTATTATATAGAGTATTTTTAAAATTATATTTAAAACTGTTTATATATTTTAATTTAAATCATTTTAATATAAACTACTTTAATATAAATCATTTTTAATATAAATTATTTTTAATATAAACTATTTTAATATACTAACTATTTTATTTTAAACTATTTTAGCCTATAACTACTTTATATAAACTATTTTGTTTTATAAATTATTTTATTTTATACACTATTTTAATATCTAAACCGGTTTATTGGGAAGTGTTGTGGTTTTCCAAAGTATTATGACTTCCAAAGTATTATGATTTCTAGTTATGATTTCCAAAGTATTATGACTTTCAAAGTATTATGATTTCCAAAGTATTATGACTTTCAAAGTATAATGATTTCTAAATTATGATTTCCAAAGTGTTATGATTTCCAAAGTATTATGATTTCTAAGTTATGATTTCTAAAGTGTTATGGTTTTAGAAGCTTTATAATTTCGAAAGTGTTATAACTTTGAAGTGCTATGATTTTTGAAAATGGATATATTTGGAATGGAAATGATATCGTATTTGGTTTGAAATAGAAAAGATATCATATTGATATGGTTTTGAAATGGCAATGATATTTTGGTTTTGAAGTATAAACTATTTTGAAATGACCGCGGTGTTATAATAACGTTTGGTTGTTAAAGAGACCGGGATCGATTATTGTTATACTCTCTGCCAATGTCGAAAACCACTTTAACAACCGTGTACGTGGTGGAGATTCCAGAATGAAGTAGGATGGTGGCGATGATCCTATATGAGGATATACGTGGACCCGACTCCCTTGGTTGGCATAAGGTGGCTAAAACAGGAGCAATCGACGGGCTAAGTGAGGTAGCTCCTCCGATCAGACAAACTTCTTCGTATGCCATTCTATTACTTTATGATTGATTTGGTGCGCACCTTTGGCTTGGGAGTGTGGCTCGAGGTGGGCAGTAGCTGCGGTTATGTGTTACCACCAGGCCGAAAGTGTAATTGGTATATCTACCCTGGCATTGCCTAGCTGTGCAATGTCACCTACCTTATCAAGACCACTACCTGTTTGTTTTATGTCGTACCTATGGAGTATTATCTGGTAGCCACCCGATCAGGAGGTATTACGGTACTGTATAGACTATTGGAACTATAAAATGTGTTAAGAAGGAAATGGGTAACGCCTTAATGCTATTTTTATAGTTTACTTTACTGTAGTAATTATTATAATAGCGTATATTACTACATAGTAGATAGTTTAACGGATTCTTAGAGGATGGCTATCCCAAACATCCTTTAATTTACTTGTATTTCAGTTGATATTTCACTTGAGTTGGATTTATTGATATAAGAATGTTAATCCTGACTCGAGTGTTTTGTGTTTTTCTTTACGCTTGGGTCAATCTAAGTGTCACAGCATTCGAGACTCACCTTTGGAGTTTGGAGCTTCACTTGGAGATCCAACTATCGATTCAGCTTTCAGATATTCAGTTGATTCCAGTGGTGTATTCAGATCTTGTATTTGACTACTGTATTGACACTTCTGTGTACTCGAGAATTCTGTCGTGCCTTGTTTAACTCTGATATATTTATATATAGTAGCTTCATGAACTACTATTCTCTTGTTTTCCGCTGCTTATTGTTATATTACTCTATGTCTGTGATTCTGTGATAATTTTATTTACTGTATATGCTGAGTTTTGCCAATTAAAATTAACAATCTGATATTTTGAGCAATTCAAGTCCGATATTTGTGGACGTGAATGGTTGAAAATACTAGGATGTTACATGTGGTATCAGAGCTTTGGTTTTCGGCAAACTCAAAATATAGGGTAAATCTAATTATAGAATCACCTTCGTTAGTGCTTGAATCTCTTCCTTTTTGATTCAAGTTTCCTTCGAATTTTGGAACTTTCCCCTTTGTTATGAAATCCATTCTTGTCTCTCTCTATTCGTGTTTCCTTGATTTTGGAGTATCCCATAACTCTACTTCGTATGATCTCTATAATAAGTCAGTGGTCTCGCCAATCTTTGAATATTTTGTAAAGGGGTGAAAATCCATTGCAATAGGAATTGATTCACTGAAGATTTCTGTATCCTTGATTAGAAGCTGCCATCTCCTATGTCCAAATTCTATCTCCTATGCATTGATACCGATTTTCCCTAGAATTTTGCATCGATCTTAATTTTTAAAGTCACGGTTGACCCGGTTAAGGTTGCCCGCGATTCATATAAGTTTATCCATTCTTTTCTCACTCTGAAATCTATTTATCTCCCTATCGAGCCTATCTTCTAGTTAGACTTCTTTTGGTTAAGGTCTCTCTAATTTGAATCTCTATCTTTATTTTGAAATCCCTTTTGGAATCATCGAGTGAGGGAGTGCATTTGTATTAATATTAAAATGCTTTATATGTTGTGTTGTTTGAGTTGTTATGATGGATTTGGGGTTTTGGTCAATTCGCTTGATCAACGCTATCGACAAGAACTCCACAACACTTTAACAGAACAAACTGACACAATATTATCTTCAAATTTGGTAAATTAATAAATTTTATATGATTATATAAGTAAATTTTTCTAGAATTAAATAGTTAAATGAATTGGATGTTTAAAATGATAATATTTGATTTTCATTTATGATTTTGCAAACCATTGAATTAGTGGAATTATTAAACATGGTTTATAAATTGATTTAGAATTTGAAATGACTTTAAATTAAAAATTTGAGAATTTAATTTCCAGTGATTTCAACTTTGGTTTTAAAAGTTTTAAAATGTATATTATTTAAATTATTTTCAAATAGAAATCGTTTACAAAGGAATTTTCAAAGTTTAAATTAGTACTCTCATATTTTGTCATTGGAAAATAATTTCGGTGATGGCGGCTACATCATCGACATTTATTTTCGAGTTTCAGAGTGGAGAGGCCATCTGTAGCTTTGCTACACTTTTGTTTTGGAAAATAAGTTTGATTTGAATTTCTTAAATATGACTTGATTTATAATATATATAGGTATATATTTATAAATTTGATTATATATATATATATATGGTTTGAAGTGAATCGGAAATTTAATTCTTAAATTTTATGTTAAAGTTGATTTCAGTTATAAAATGAAGCCAAAAATTTTGAATAAATATTTAAACTTGAAATAATTGAATTGGAAAAAATTTACTTGTATAATACCCAATTACATTTTAATACAACTTACCTTAATTATTCAGAAGTCGAATATGTAACTGGATGATATACAATGTAAAATGATTTTATAAATAAAATTTGAGTGGTTATATTAAATGTTATACACTTAAATTTCAACTAAACATGTTAATAGAGAAAAATAGAATAACAAGTTGATTGAATAAAAAATGAGACAGATTAAATAAAATTTTGTTTCGAAAGAAACCTTTTCGTATCAAATATTAATAAATTGAAATGAAATTAACTTAATGAAATACCTTGAATTTAAAATCAATTATTTAATATAAATTAATTTAAATTGAAATTTATATGGTTTGAACTAATTGTTTTGTTTTGTTTCAACCTATTTTTCTTTCTGTTTGTTTCCATTCTCCTACCTCGTTCCTTTTCGAGGATGAAAAGTTTTGAATGGGGGAGAGTGTAACGACTCATATATTTTTATAATTTTTATGACGTATTTAATTGAATTTTTGTGAAATTTTAAATAATCTAACTTGAAATTAAAATTTTGATATTTGGAATACATATATTTAAACATAGCAAATGGTAAATTTTAATTTAAAAATATGGAAGTTTATTTTATTGTGTGATTTTATTTAAATTCAAATTAGTTAATAATTGATGATAATAAAATATTTTCCAAACCTGAATATTTTTACATAATAAATTTGTAAATCATCTTCTGAGTAAGAGGTCAACTTTCGTTTCTTCAAATTTGGACCTCTCTTGCTTCGTTTATCTTATTTTCGACAGATTTGCAGCATTTTGGTACCGATATCGACTTTTGAATGGATAATGCTATCACTAATATCTACGTACCATTCTGATGTCTCGTCGTGCTAATCTCCGCAGTATATTTATTTGTGTGTTTTAGAGTCCGGTACACCGTGGAAACCGTGAAACGGCCACCCGTATCGGTACACGTTCAAGTCCATTTGTTTTCTGTGACCTTTCCTTTATCAACCGTTTGAAAAAAATAGCCTTTTGAATTATTATTTCCTGAAATTCTGGTCTAGCTTTTGTGATTCCACCTTTTCATATTTTGTCGGTTCAGTTTCCCTTTTTCATTTTATTTCGGCTTTGAGATATATACTAAAAATATTAGTCGCATATAATATTTCTGTAATCTTCTTCCTCATCCATTTTGCATTCTTGTCTTCTCTCCCGTGCTTGGAGCATCCCTTCAAAAAAAATACATATAGTTGCATTCCCCACCTCTTGCTGCCCAAGCCAATATCCACATGCGGCCTTCAACCCGACCACCTCTGATCCTCCTCCTCCCTTTTGTTCCACCCGAGACCGCACCTCCACTAGCCATGGCCTCCCTCCACCGAATCATTACAACTACATCGGAAGCCCATCTCGCGCTCACCCTAGTCACCCAACCTCCGCGCGACCTTCCACTCTCCTTGAAGCTCACGCAATCCCTGCCGATCACCACATGAACTCGGCCTGCGTCCACTTCTCTTCGCGCCACGTCTCCACCCTTACTGGCCTGCCATAGCCTCCACCAAGCAGCGCATTTCCTCTAGTATGTAGGTATTGTTTTAAATACATATTGCGTATGAAGACATTTAAATATACGAAAATTTTTACAAACTATATCACGTATAAATTGTTGCTGCATATATTATTAAGTAAGTATATATATGTTACCTGTCTGCTCATGTATGAAAAGGTATATATATAGTTTATATATAGTTTGCTATATGAAAGGTTATAATATATAAGATTTACATATATAGTTGTTATGTTCATTTATGTAAGTATTATACATATTGGATTTCAACATCTTATTTTAGTACAGTATAATAATATCTGTAGTTTAACTGTTGGTTTATATATATAGGTTACTGTTATATGGTTACAAAGTTTACATCTGCATATGTGTATTAATATATAATAATATCTATATATTACTTTATGTGTATTGTTTATAAAGTATATATCTTAGCTTGTACCGTTTATATTAGTTTTGAAACAAAATGTTAGATAAAGGCACATGTATAGATGCTTACAACGTATTATAGTATAAAGTTCAGATATATATTTATATAAGATTTTTAACAACTGCTGTTTATGCATATGAGTTTTATAAGTTTATATATATATATATATATATATATATAGACTGCTGGGTTATATAGTTATTATAAAAAGCAAATTGTATGGTTTTATAATAAGTGTTGATTTTATAATATATTATGTATAAAGTATATAGACCGTAGTTTATCCAGTTGTGTGTTTTATTTAAATATGTACATATATATTATATATAAAGTTATAAGTTGCATAGATATTTTGGATATATATGATCTACACCTATATTGTCTGAGTACATTTTTTTTAATTGGTTCATCTATTTTTGTTTTGTCTTATGATCTACATATATATATATATATATATTCATACTATATTTGCTTATTAGCTATAAATTGTAAACTGTATGCATATATGGCTATTTTAAATTTTGAAGTGTATATAGATATAAATTATAAGCTTATATAAGTTGTTGTTGTTTATGAGGTGTATATATAAAGTGGTAGGTTTGTATATCTATGTAAGTATTTTGTATTTCTAATAAGTATATATGTATGAATTTCAAAATATATATTGTATATGCGTTTGATTATATATGGTTCTTAATTTAAAACTACGATCTTTGAAAACCATATATATATATATATATATATTTAATTTAATATATGTTTAAATTTAGAATATGATTTTAATATATAAATAGTTATATATATAGCGGTATATATGAATTCACTTATACCACTTATCTTTATCGATCTTGTTCTGATTTGTTCCACCAGTTCCTATTATCAGCTTTGATCGTTGAATTCGTGCCAATTTTACTTGGATTCGTAATTCAATTTCAGTGTCTGTATCAATGTGCGTATCTGTGTCATCTTTTGTATTCTCTAGCCTCGAAAGGTGAGCAATCACTCACGATTAACATTCTTATATTTATTAAATTTGATTTCAATTGAAACGACAATTAATATATGTTGTTGTTAGTTATTTACATTTCTATATATATGCTAGTATCTGTTCAGCTGAGACATCTGACACCATTATCTTTTATTTATATTGATGATATATGCATGTTATATTATTATCATATATGTTGCCACTATGCAAGTTCCCTGTTAGTATGGAAATCCCTATAGGTTGAAATGATACATATCCGAATGATCTGTAGAATAGGAGAAAATCGTTAAGGGTTGAAATGATAAACCCAAGTGATTTTCATTGAATTGAATTTGGGATTGCAGGTTTAAATGATATGTACCCGTATATATTTAAATCGCGGATTGAAATGATAAACATCTGTATCACTTGACTATAGGATATAAAATTATATACAGACAACGTTGGTCAATATATTTATTTTGAAAAAAATTCTAAGGTTTTGAAATGAATATTTTGGTTTTAATAAAAATTGATTTTAAGATATATATATATATAATGTTATTTTCATAAAGGTTTTAAATTTTGATTTTAAAATTATTTGATTTGAAATTTTAAAATTATAAGTTAGTTTTGGAATTGTAAATTTTAATATTTTGCTTACAATTTTACTATTTTAATATATATATATAATAAGTTTAACAATAAGATTTGATTTATTAAAGTTGATTTAATAAAGTTGATTTAATTAATATATAATATTTTTAAGTATTTATTTAAAATTTATATTTTCAAATATAGAGTTTATAATGATTTTAACAAAATTCAGGTTGGAAAGAGAAATAGAAATTGGTTTGAAATTGAATTTATTTAAGAATTATACTCAAATAAGTTTGGTTTGAGATTTATTAAATTTGGGATTTTAAAGACATGATTTTATAACTTGATTTTGATTAAAGTGATTTAAATGAATATTTCAAATTTACATAAATTGAAATGGTATATTTAGTTTTATTTAAATTTGAAATTTGAATTTTTATTTAAGTGTTATTTGAATGATTAAGTAAATATTTCAAAATAAATAATAGTAAAGTGAATTCGATATATATATATATATATATATATATATATATATATATGAAATTATCAAATCTAGTTTTAAAATGTTTGAATATTTAATGCTTTGAAAATATTGAAATTGAAATGGTTTATTTTGTGGTTAAAAATTTGTATTTGAAATCGATATAATTTGAAATAATTTATTAAGAAACTGAATTGAGTTGAAATTAATGAATTGAGATTGAATTAAATTTGAATATTAGAATTCGAGTTGGTTTGAATCGATTTGTGAAATTTGAGGAAACTATTTTATTATATAGAGTATTTTTGAAATTATATTTAAAACTGTTTATATATTTTAATTTAAATCATTTGAATATAAACTATTTTAATATAAATCATTTTTAATATAAATTATTTTTAATATAAACTATTTTAATATATTAACTATTTTATTTTAAACTATTTTAACCTATAACTACTTTATATAAACTATTTTGTTTTATAAACTATTTTGTTTTATAAACTATTTTATTTTATACACTATTTTAATATCTAAACTGGTTAAGTGGGAAGTGTTGTCATTTTCCAAAGCATTATTACTTCCAAAGTATTATGATTTCTAAATTAGGATTTCCAAAGTATTATGACTTCCAAAGTATTATGATTTCTAAATTATGATTTCCAAAGTATTATGACTTCCAAAGTATTATGATTTCTAAAGTGTTATGGTTTTAGAAGCTTTATAATTTCGAAAGTGTTCTAACTTTGAAGTGCTATGATTTTGGAAATGGACATATTTGAAATGGAAATGATATCGTATTGATATGGTTTTGAAATGGCAATTATATTTTGGTTTTGAAGTATAAACTATTTTAAAATGACGGCGGTGTTATAATAACGTTTGGTTGTTAAAGAGACCGGGATCGGTTATTGTTATACTCTCTGCCAATGTCGAAAACCACTTTAACAACCGTGTACGTGGTGGAGATTCCAGAATGAAGTAGGATGGTGGCGATGATCCTATATGAGGCATATACGTGGACCCGACTCCCTTAGTTGGCATAAGGTGGCTAAAATAGGAGCAATCGACAGGCCAAGTGAGGTAGCTCCTTCGGTCGGACACACTTGTTCGTATGCCATTCTATTACTTTGTGGTTGATTTGGTGTGCACCTTTGATTTGAGAGTGTGGCTCGAGGTGGATGGTAGCTGCGGCTATGCGTTACCACCAGGACGGTAATTGGTATATCTACCCTGGCATTGCCTAGTTTTGCCGTGTCACCTACCCTATCGAGACCATTACGAGTTTCTATTGTGTCGTACCTATGGAGTATCCTCTAGTAGCCTCCCGATCAGGAGGTATTACGGTACTGTATAGACTATTGGTACTATAAAATGTGTTAAAGGGGAAATGGGTAATGCCTTAACGCTATTTTTATAGTTTACTTTACTGTAGTAATTATTATAATAGCACATATTACTACATAGTAGATAGTTTAACGGATCCTTAAAGGATGGTTATCCCAAACATCCTTTAAGTTACTTGTATTTCAGTTAATATTTCACTTGAGTTGGATTTATTGATATAAGAATGTTAATCGTGACTCGAGTGTTTTGTATTTTTGTTTACGCTCGGGTCAGTCTGAGTGTCCCGGCATTCGAGACTCGCCTTCAGAGTTTGGAGATCTAACTATCGATTCAACATTCAAATATTAAGTTGATTCCAGTGATGTATTGACATCTTGTATTTGACTATTGTATTGACACTTCTGTGTACTCGAGACTTCTGTTGTATTTTTTCTAACTCTGATATATATAGTAGCTTCATGAACTACTATTCTCTTCTTTTCCGCTTTTTATTGTTATATTACTCTGTGTATGTGATTCTATGATTATTTTATTTACTGTATATGCTGAGTTTTGCCAAATAAAATTAACAATCTGATATTTGAGCAATTTAAGTCCGACATATATGGACGCAAATGGTTGAAAATACAAGGACGTTACACTTTTGGGGCTATGAAGATTGAAATAAACGATATAGATATTTACCCATTTTCCGCTGTGTTATGTAGTATGTATTTTCTAGCATATGTATGGATAGACAGTTATAACTATCCAGCCAGATTTTTATTTGACTCTAATCATTTATGTATAATTAAAATGTTGAATGCGATGTGAGATTCTATTATTGTGTTATCTTCTATCTTTATTTCTTTTACACCCCTGATAATCTGCCTCCCCGACACTTTGATTTACAGCACGTGAATACCATGGATGTGTTAGTGTCGATTGCTAAGAGTCAAGGAGACAGATCGCCACATTTGGTATTAGAGCCGAAGTTTAAGTGAGAATCTAGGCTTTGTTGGGGTATGACTCATTAAAGATAGGGTTAGTAATGCCCTAGAATGAGTTTAGTCTGAGAGAGCGCATAATTAAAACTTTTAACTTAACTAAGTATATTCATACTATAAAACATTCCCTAAGCTCGTCTATATATCCTAAAGGTCTTTTTCTTACTATATACAAATAGTCGAAAATGAGTGGAAAAAGAGTACGAGGTAGGGGAGGAAGTAACACCACAAATGGTCAAACTCCCACAGCTACAGTAGTTGAGGAAGTAGTAGCTCTAGTACAGCCCTAAATTAACTTTGCAACTTTATGCAAAAACTATACCAACCTTGGTGGTAAACCTTTCAAAGGAACAAAAACCATTATTGAAGTACAAGCTTGGATCCGCTCTTGTGAAAAAAAATTCAAAGGGCTGAATACTGGAGATGAACAAAAGAGATTCTTGGCTTCTTGGCAATTATAAGATGGAGCACTTATTTGGTGGGAATCTATTACTGAGAATGAGTCAGAAGATGATTTCTCATGGGACGATTCAAAGAAGTTCTGAAAGAGCAGTATATGCCGGAAGCATGGAAATCCTGTCTTTACCGAAATTTTATGGATTTTAAATGGAAGGAGATGTCGTTTGAGGACTATGCTAACAAGTTTAATGGATTATCTTGTTTTGCGCCTGGATTGATAGATACGCCGCACAAAAAGAATGAAAAGATTATTTTTGGAATGAAGAAGCAATACCATGTCAGAATGACCGGGCTGTGAAGGAACCATTTGTAGACTTAATAGACATGGGATACATATATGAAGCTTTGGTAAGATAGATCCACCCGTGGTACAAGAAGGTAACAACAATAAGTGGAAGAAGAGGAAGTTCAATGTTAAGAAGCCATGATAAGGAAAACCTAAGGGAGGATCTAAAGAGAACCGCTTTAAAGACATCACTTGTAATAATTGTAAGAAGAAAGGCCATATTACGAAGACTTGTTGGGTCCCAAAGCTCAGAGTGTTGCCTCTCTTGTGGATCAGAATTATCTCTGCTATAATTTTCATAAACCAGGGCACCTGATTAAGGATTGTCCCATAATGAAGAAAGGAGAACAAGCCAAAGTTTATGCTATCGAGGATGAGCCTTCAACCTCCCAGAATGTGAAGGGCAAAGGAGTGTTGGAAGATAATATTTTTGTCAAATATGTTTTAGTTAGAGTATTATTTGATACAGGAGCTTCTTATAGTTTTATTTGTAAAACAACTGTAAAAGAATTAGAAATTAAACCTAAAATTGTTGATGACCCTATCTGCGTAACGAATCTTATAGGAGGTTCCACTAATCTTTGTATGCACTGTGAAAAAGTCCCAATTTCATATCCTCCCCATCACTTTCATTTTGATCTTTTCATCTTAGATTTTATTGGATTTTAAATTTTACTTGGTATGGATTGGTCGGCTAAGTACAAAGCTTTGCTCGATTGCGAAAAAAGAAAGATATCTTTATGGACCATCTTTGGAAAAATCACAGAAATATCTTGTGAAGGTTCTAGTCCAAGAGGGGATAGTTTTCTTAAGCTTTAGATACATCCCAGACAGGATTAGAAACAATACCCGTCGTAAAAGAATTTCCAGATGTCCTTGAGTAAGTATAAAGTTTGCCCCCACATCGAGAAATCGAATTCCATATTGATTTAGTTCCTGTTGCAATGCCAATTAAACAACAAGATAGAAGGATGGCTCCGAAAGAAAGGGATGAGTTGAATAACCAAACCCAAGAGTTATTAATGAAAGGATTGACAAGACCTAGTCGTTCAAGTTGGGGATCAGCCGTAGTTTTTGTTGCTAAGTCAGATGGATCTTTGAGATTGTGTATAGACTATCGAGATCTAAATAAGCAAACAATTAAGAACAAGTATCCTCTACCACGAATAGATGACTTGTTTGATCAGTTACACAGAGCTCGAGTTCTCTCTAAAATGGACCTAGCTACAGGATTCCATCGGTTAAGGATCGTAGAAGATTGCATCCATCTAACTGTATTCAAAGGTCTGAATACTTCCTATGATTGGTTGGTTATGCCTTTTGGGATGACTAATGCACCCTCTTATTTTTTTTTTGACCTTATGAATAGTGTATTTAGAGATGTGCTAAAAAAAATTGTGTTAGTATATATCGATGATATCCTCATCTACTCAAAGACAGAAGAAGAACACGTAAGGCATCTAGAAGCTGTGTTGGAGATATTGAGGAATAATGTGCTCAAAGCCAAATTCTCAAAGTGCCATTTTTGGGAAAAGGGGGTAATATTCCTTGGACATATAATATCAAGGGATGGAATTTAGTGGATCCAGGGAAAGTTGCAGCTATTCAAGATTGGAAGCAGCCACAAACTCCTAAAGAGATTCGTAGCTTCTTAGGTTTGGCAGGATATTACAGAAGATTCTTTCAAGACTTCTCTAAGATTGCCTATCACCTAACGAAGTTGACAACGAAGGATGCTAAATTTATCTGGACTCCTAAGTGTGAAGAAGCATTCCAAGAACTAAAGAAGAGGTTGACAACCGCTCCAGTTTGAGCAATTATAAATGGGAATAGTGGATTGACTGTTTATGCAGATGCTTGTGGAGAAGGAGTTGGTACAGTTTTAATGCAAGATGGAAAGGTGATCGCTTACGCAAGTAGACAGTTGAAGATGCATGAGAAGAATTATGCAACACACGACTTAGAATTATTAGCCTTGTGTTCGCTCTAAAGATATGGAGACATTATTTGTTGGGTAAGATTCTTTCATAGTTTATTTCGATAAAACTTTGAATTGACCTTAGTAAATAATATTCCGTCTTTTAAGTGAAAAATTCGAACTCTTCATGGACCACAATTTTTTAAAGTATCTTTTCACCCAGAAGTACTTGAACACAAAACAGCAACGCTGGCTCGAATTTCTCGCGTCATATGATCTAGATATTCTATATACACCCAGGAAAGCCAATGTAGTAGCTGATGCATTGAGTAAGAAGTTAGCTACTATTTCTTATTTGGTAGTAACTCCAACTCTTCAGGAGAAAATAACTAGCAAGCAAAAAGAAGATCGATTTCTAATGGAGATTATTGAAGATATACACAGAGGAAGAAGTTCAAGATTTAAAATAGATAACCTTGGAGTATTGCAGTTAAATGGAAGAATTTGTGTTCTAGATGTTGGAAATCTTAAACAAAAAGTATTAATTGAATGCCAGGTAGCCAAACTTAGCATTCGTCCGGGGATAAATAAGATGTACTAGGACATGAAGCATACATTTTGGTGGAGAAGCATGAAGAGGGACATATCTATCTATGTCAACCGTTGTGAAAATTGGCAAAGAATCAAAAGCGACCAACAAAAGACAGCAGGATTAATTCAACCTTTAAAGATTCCAGCTTGGAAGTGGGATCAAATATCCACGGATTTCATTGTTGGCTTATCCCGAACAAACTAAGGAAATGAAGGCATCTGGGTTATCATAGACCGATTAGCCAAAAGTGCACGTTTTATTCCAGTTAAGCCAACAAGAACTACAGCAAGCCTTGCGGATTTATATATGAAGGAGATTGTCCGATTGCATGGAGTTTCGAGTAGTATAGTAAGTGATCGTGACCCAATCTTCACTAATCAGTTTTGGGAAGCACTACAAACAGCTTTGGGAATAAAGCTGAGTATAAGCACTGCGTATCACCCCCAAACTGATGGACAGACGGAAAGAGTCAACCGTATTTTGGAAGATCTTTTAAGAGCATGTATTCTAGACTTTGGAGGCTCGTGGGAGTACCATTTACATTTAGTAGAGTTCTCCTATAATAATAGCTATCAAGCAAGTATCAGCATGGCACTGTATGAAGCTTTGTATGGTCGTCCATGTAAATCGCCAACATGTTGGATAGAATCCGGAGATCGGTTAGTGCTTGGCCCAGAAATGATACGAGAAGCTTCAGAGAAAGTTGATATGATTAGAAAGAAGCTAAAAGAAGCCAAAGTAGACAGAAGAGTTCTGCAAACCGAAGGCATAGAAATATGGATTTCACAATTGGAGATTCAGTCTTTTTGAAAGTCTCTCCAATGAGAGGACTAGTAAGATTTGGAAGAGCTGGAAAGTTAGCACCTCGATATATTGGACCTTTTCCCATTCTCGAACGAATTTGCCCACTAGCTTATAGAGTACAGTTGCCTGAAAGATTGTCTGGTGTACACAATGTTTTTCACATATCACATTTACGGAAGCATGTATATGACCCAGAAAAAATCATAGAAACGGCTACTCAGGAGACTTGGAGATAGAACCAAACTTAGGAGTTGTTAGAACGCCCATTCGAATCGTGGACCAAGATGAGAAAAGATTAAGAAGGAAGATCGTACGATTGGTAAAACTCAATGGAGTGGGGATGTTGATGTTTACACATCGGAAACAGAAGATAGAATGGGAAAAGCATATCCCGAGTTTAGGATCGACCTATTAACTTTATCTATCGTTTGAGTGTACTCACCGCATGTGGTATAGTCGCTAATTATATATATTCCATCTTATTCAATATATATTTCCTTAGGAGCTATTTCCTTCTTATCTAATTTCGAGGATGAAATTCTTTAAGTAGAAAAGAATGTAACGACCCAAAATTTAACCACTTCAAAATATAATATTTAAAGTTATTTTAAACATAATATAAAGAGTTTTATGATTTAAATAATATTGGATATTGTAAGTTACTATGCTTCGATACCAAATGTAAGTTACTATGCTCTGATACCAATTGAAAGTCATTGTGCTACAGGATTATATAATATGGATAAATTACTTGTGCGGAATATAAACTAAGTAAATAATTAAAGAAGTAAAGAAAATGACACCAGATATTTTTATACTGGTTTGAACTCTCATTCTATGTCCAGTCCCAAACTCCTTCTGGAATTAAACTAGCAACCCTCACTTAACTCGGAGGAATAGGTTTACACCGCTTGAGCAACCGAATATGACTTCTAACGCCTTAGCAACCGAATAGGACTTCTACCGCCTAAGCAACCGAAATGGACTTCTTTACAAACGACAAAAGTATCTAACTGTAGTGTGCTCTTTGAATAGCACTAATAAGTTAATTAAGTACAATCTTCCTATAATCTTCTCCTTTACTATATATAGTGTAATGTGCTTGAGAATAGTGGAAGATAGAATGATCAATAATCAGAGATGTAAGCAGTTTGAGTGCAGTTTGAAAATAGAGAATAGATAATAATTCAAGAATATCAAAATCAGTTTCAGTTAAATGTTGGTTGAATTCTAAAATCTATTTATAGAGATTAAAAAGTTGCAACCATTGTTGAAAGGTAACAATGAAAAGAAACAGGTGCAACTGTTGGTTTGAAGATGTTTCTTTTCGATGAAGAGGAGTGTCTTTTCATTAAATAGCCGTTAAAAAATATTCAGCCGGCTAAATGGATTTATTCAGCCTTCTGAATTTAAAAAATTGAAAACAGCAAAGAAATAGGCTATTTTGGCCTAATTCAGCCGGCTCAATGAAACCATTCAGCTGGCTAAAACTTCATATCAGTTTATGAAAGTTTCAGCATTCAGCCGTCTGAATGGTATTATTCTACCGGCTGAATTCTATTGATAAACAAAAGTTGCCTTCTGAACTAGTGACCCGGGTTCGAGTCCTGCTCCATGCAATATTTTGAATACTTGAATTTTCATTTAAAATATGAATGTATATGTGTGTGTGTGTGTGTGTGTCATTTTGAGAAGATTTTAACGTTTGTAAACTCTAGACACGACACTCTATGACTAATAATACTTTGTTTGTCACCTTCATCTTATCTCTATCGTGTATATCTCTTCTTGTATATCCATATACATACTTTTATCTTTATTTTGTACTGTGCATCTTCATTTTGAAAGTATTTGTTTGTCTCTTTTTGACGCTCATGTACCTGCAAATTAGCTTAGAGATTCCTTGGCATAATTATATAGTTGTTGTCACTAAAATCCAACAATTAAGGTTCTCATTCTCCCCTTTTTTGATGATGACAACTATATAATTTTTTTTTTAAAATAATCATTCTATATATAAAACAATATTAATATGTTAAAGCTCCCCCTAAGCATAACAACTCCCCTAAGTATAATATCTCCCTCTATCAATATGCATATTAATTTCTCCCCCTTTGTCTTTATCAAAAAGAATGAGGGAATATAATAAATTTTATAAAATATCTTGTAAATAGCGGGATAAACTCAATATCAATTATGGAGAAACATAAAATAGATTTTACCATATTTGCTGAAGTCCGTATTTCATTGTAAGCACGTAATTCTATTAAATGTATGGAACATCCTTTAAAATTCTAAAATCTATCCTTTTCCTTTTGTTTCTCCGAGTACCTGTAATAAATAATAATCATTTTTGGTACCCACTTACTATGTAAGAGTCCAAGGGGTTAGGTCTTGGAAACCATACCCATTTGGGTATGGCTGAACCTTTATAAATATAATTTTCATTATTAACTACCATATCAAAATAATCTTTAATGTATTTTTCTCTATTTTTCCAATTAACAGGAACCCAAATACTTAGATAATTTTTATTCACATTTCTAGTCAATGATTTTGTACTTCTAGAGAAATTATAAACATTACTGGTCATAGCAATATTTGAATTTCTATAAAAATTGGATTTAGACTTTACTCGTAATTTAGTACTAGCACTAAAATTTTTATAATACATGAAAGCAAATCTAGTGTTATTTCTACAATCAGTTTTATTATATCCTAAACCACTTTTATCATATAAAGGTCTAGAACTAGATACAATCATGTTTAAATCGTTTTGACCTTTATTAAATTCTATGACTTCACTATTAAGTTTATTAAATTTAGCTTTAAAGTCACAATTAATATTTTCAAAAGAAATATTATTGTTTTTTGAAATATCAATTTGCTTGTTAATTCTGAATTCTCCCTTTTTAACGTATAGTTCTCATTTTTGAGAAGAAAATTTTGAGATTTTGATTATCTAAAGAGGATTGTAATAAATCATTTTGTCTTTTCAAATTAAAATTTTCTTTTGAAATTTTTTCTCCCTCTGTTTCGAATATGGTGTTTTGTTCATCTAGAAAATCTTTAATAGTTATAAAATTATTCTATACAACACCAAGTTGATTTTCTAATTTTAACTTCTCATTTTTCAATTTTTCATTTTCATGTTCAACATATTTCATCTTTTCTAAAATAACAAAATTAAGGTTTGAAATCTTATCGCTTATACTCACTAATTCATTATTATCTTTTACTAAAATTTGTAAATCAGAGAGTATCTTTTTGTAGCCCTCATTGGTGGCTTTGACAGGGATTTTGTTTGTTGTATTTCGAGTGGATCTTTTTCTAGCCATTATTCTATGATGTTGTGACGATCAATAGAATTCCAGGCTCTGATACCAAATGTAACTTACTATGCTCCAATACCAAATATAAGTTACTATGCTCGGATACCAATTGAAAGTCACTGTGCTATAGGATCGTGTAATATGGATAAACTACTTGTGTGGAATATAAACTAAGTAAGTAAATAATTAATGCAGCAAAGAAATTGACACCAGAGATTTTTATACTGGTTCGAACCCCCGTTCAACGTCCAGTCCCAGACTCCTTCTGGAGTTAAATTAGCAACCCTCACTTAACTCGAAGGAATAGGTTTACACCGCCTGAGCAACCGAACAGGACTTCTACCGTCTAAGCAACCGAATTGGACTTCTACCGCCTGAGCAACCGAACAGGACTTCTTTACAAATGATAAAAGTATCTGACTATAGTGTGCTCTTTGAATAGCACTGATAAGTCAATTAAGTACAATCTTCCTATAATTTTCTCCTTTATGATATATAGTGTAATGTGCTTGAGAATAGTGGAAGATAGAGTGATCAATGATCAGAGAATGTAAGCAGTTTGAGTGTAGTATGAAAATAGAGAATAGACAAGAATTCAAGAATATCAAAATCAATTTCGGTTAAATGTTTGTTGAATTCTGAAATCTATTTATAGAGATTAAAAAGTTGCAACCATTTTTGAAAGGTAACAATGAAAAGAAACAGGTGCAACTGTTGGTTTGAAGATGTTTCTCTTCGACGAAGAGAAGTATCTTTTCATAAAATAGCCGTTAAAAAACTATTCAGCCAGCTGAATGGATTTATTCAGCCTTCTGAATTTATAAAATCGAAAACTGCAAAGAAATAGGCTATTTTAGCCTAATTCGGCCGGCTGAAACTTCATATCAATCATGAAAAGTTTCAGCATTCAGCCGTCTGAATGGTATTATTTAGCCGGCTGAATTCTATTGATAAACAAAAGTTACCACAGCTCAAATGGTTAGAGCACTTGCCTTCTGAATTAGTGACCCGGGTTTGAGTCCTGCTCCATGTAATATTTTGAAAACTTGAATTTTAATTTAAAATATGAATGTATATGTGTATATATCATTTTGAGAAGATTTTAACACTTTTAAACTCTAGACAAGACACTCTATGACTAATAATACTTTGTTTGTCACCTTCGTCTTGTCTCTATCATGTATATCTCTTCTTGTATCTCCATATATATACTTTCATCTTTTTTTGTACTGTGTATCTTCATTTTAAACTTATTTGTTTGTCTCTTTTTGATGCTCATGTACATGCAAATTAGCTTAGAGATTCTTTGGCATAATTATATAGTTGTTGTCATTAAAATCCAACAATTGAGGTTCTAACATTTATGATTTGGAAATAGAAATAAAACATAAAAATAGAAACATTTCCTTATATCGACAAACGTGATAAAATCCTGATTTCGGAAGAGTAAGTTTAAACGGTTTAATAAATTATATTAATTTATTTATTAGTATTTATATTTTTAAATGACATTATACAAATTTATTTTTAAATTTGGTTTACATAAATAAATAGTTTAAATAAAACATCAAAATGTGACCGTAAAACTTTTTGCCAAAAATCAACGTTTTGTCGATTTAAAGTTGTTACAACGTTGTTGCAGATTTATGTACATAATTTAATAAATATCTTAACATATAAAGATAGTTAACAATTAACTAAACAAAGTTACTTTTAATAATCACATGTAGAAAATTATTGAAAATAATTAGCAAAAGTAAACTAAAAAAGACAAAACACATATCGCATTAAATGTGACATAAAGTAAAGTAATCTTTCCTATTCTTTACTTAACTCTAAGTACTTGAATTTTAAAGGTGTGATGTGATGTGGATGGTAATTTTTGAATTAAATAAGTTTACTTAATTCTTAAAGAATGTTATTTAAGTAAGAACATAAATCTATATTTTAATCTCAAATATTTTCTATAAATACACACCCACTTTCACACTACCTTCCACACTTCTTCTTCTCAAAATTTCAAGCTTCTTCTCACCATTTTTAATGGCTTCCAACCTTAAAAAATATATGCCAAAATATTCCCAAAAATAAAACAAAGAAAAATATCGACAAAACTCCGTCCAAACCATTTCAAAACGCCTCCTTCCCTCTCTTATTGCTCACGCACCCCTTCACCGTCAAGCGGAGCCCAAATCTCTTTGGAACTCACGGCCCAAATCTCCAAAGACCTTCACAATTCAAGCCAAGCCACCTAGAAGACTTAAAATAAGCATTCGTGAGCACCCGATTGAAGTTAGGAAAGTTATAATCACTTTAAAGTTGGTTCATTTGCAACTAAGGTGAGAACTCCTAATTTATATGTATATATTTGGTTGTGATATTGTGATATGTTTGTTTTAATGTTGGGTTATTATATAGATTTTCATATGTTGTTTATTACATGAAAATATTGAAACAAGTCACGGATTTACACGACGTATAATCACATGGAAATCACTTTTCAAAAGAAATGAAATATGATATGGAATCATTTATAGCTTTGAAAAATGTTTGAATATGCTTTAGAAATGATTCCTAAGTGTTTAAACTTGTCTCGACAAAGTTTGGATATGTATCTCAAAATACGCCTAAAATTTGACGCGTCGCGTAACGATAGTTCGTGTTTTCGCGTCAAATTTCAAATGAACATATGAAATACAATATAGTTCGGAATTCTTCGAAGTAAGAATTTTTCGAATTCTTATATTCATATCTTTCATATAAAAAAAGAAAATAAAGATTTCATCTTGTATATTTTGAAATATGACAAAATCAACTTTCAAGAAAAATCCAATTTTTGCACTAAATGAGAAAAGTTGAAAATTGATGAAATTAATGTTTTAAAAATATGAAAAAAATTCTAAAAATGTTTAAATGTGGTTTAAGTTGAAAAATGGTTTTCTAAATAATATAAAAGTTGTTTTGAAGAATATATTTTTTAAAGCACTTTTTGTAACACTATTTGTAACATTTTTCGCAACGCTTTTCAAAAATTTTTGAAATAAAGGTTGAAACTTTACAATTCTTTACCAAATCCTTAATAAATATTTTTATATAAATAATAAAGCATTTCAAAAGAAATTTGAACAATTCAACATTATTTCAAAGATGGTTAAACAAATGGTTAAGTGATTTAAAAAGGGAAAATGAGTATGCAGAAACGACTAGTACATTTGTCCCGCCTGTGAGAACTAAAAGGGAAAATAAGATGTGTGACTAGGGTTAGGGATGGAACAAATAGTGCCCCGAACTTACCTGGCCTCAATTTTCCCTTTTAGGCGAGGGGTGAAACATACCGAAAGGAAAGCTTGGATGCTCAATTTGGATTTTATAGGAATAATCTTCTTATACTCATTATTAAAATCCAATGAGGGAACTTGTCCAATTCATGGAATTTAAAAGGTGATATCATCATTATTTCGCCCATAGCACTTGTTGAATACAGAAGCTGATTTTGGATAAAAGTAGAATGATATCTATAATCCGATTTTCTCAAAAGATACTCTTTAAAAATGATTTGAGAAATATTCAAAAGGAGGTTTAAATGATTCTGTATTCAATCAAAGAATATTTTGAAAATATGTATCTCTCAAAGATATTTTGGTAAAGGAAAATGAATGAATCAAAAAACAATCACCCAATTACATCATTTTTATCGATGATTGGATTTCGAAGGAACCGGGTCGGATTTTGGTGATTCCTATTCGAAGACCACTTCGAACCAGTTTACGTGTTCGAAGAATGAAGATGTTTGAAGATGAAGATATTGAGACGAATAATAACGAGGGAGTACTTGTTGACTGATTGGGGATAAACTCCCAATTCACTATATTATAGCAGTGGTCTCTTTATCATGAAAAATCTCAGAAATATAAGGACTTCTCGCCTAGTAATGGCCGAGGAAAGTACCTTTGGTTTCGTTCGGTCCTAGAACGAACTTGTACGGATGAATATCTGACCTTGCATTCCAAATCACAATGAGTGATCTCTATAAAAGAATATTAGTTGGTGGCGGAGAAGTCACCTTCTTTGAGCTTAACACCCTTTCTCGAGACATACGAGCTTAGGAAGTTATACGTTTGTAGAAATCAGTCGTGAGAATGTGGAATGGCAATGTGGCATTCAAAGTGAAATAAGATGTGTTATGTGAAAATGTAATCGTTGCCTCGAGCCTCATCAACCGAAAATGATCGAAACAGGGTTAGATGTGGCAAGGCTAAGTGGGTCATTCCCAATTAGGGTATGATCATCCCCTTTTAGATATATTTCTTCACGCTACGATGTTCGAGATGTAAATTAATGTGGATGTATGCGAAGAGTGCTCTCGGATAAAGGTCGCTAACGACCGAGGGATGACATATTCGGTACTACCTAGTTACAGAGGTATGTCGGTCTGTGATGGTAGAGGACAGATGTTATGTGCCTTGGGGCATCCATCTAGAGTGTACCCATCGAAAGATAGTCTCTTCACCTGGTCATTTGTATGGAAATCCATTCTCCAATAAGAACCTACGGACTTGATTGTAAACCTATTATGCTAGAATTAATCAATGTAACAATTTCGGCTAAGATTAATAAGTTTATTTGCAAATGTTTTCAAAGAAAGTTGTTAAAAATAATATCCCCAAATTTTACGTAATAAAGAGTTTTGGTTATCATAAGGTAAAAACTCGTTCCGTGTTTATGTGTAGCATGGTATTATGAGATACCTTTTTGTTTTCAAAACATCATACTTTGGGTTCTCACACCGGTCCCATGGTTGACCCAGAGTTTGTTTTTCCCTTTAAACTCTGAGTGCCCTATTTTTTCGAGCAGCCATGTAGCCGGGATACCTTAGAGCATTTTGGAGCATGTTGGAAAGAATTTTGGAGCATGTCTTTTGGAGCTATGGAGATTGAAGTACCCAATATAGATATTTACCCTTTTTCGCTATGTTATGTAGTATGTATTTTCCAGCATATGTACGGATAGACAGTTATAGCTATCCAACTGGATTTGTATTTGACTCCGATCATTTATGTATAATTAAAATGTTGAATAGGATGCACGATTATATTATTGTGTTATCTTCTAACTTTATTTCTTTTACACCCCTGATAATCTGCCTCCCCGGCACTTGGTTCATGGAACATGAATACCGTGAATGTATTAGTGTCGATTTCTAAGGGTCGAGGAGACAGTTAATCAAATAAAAAGAGTTTTATAAATGTATTTAGTGTTATATCAAAAAGGTTAATTGAAGAAATTTATAAAAGAAATTGAGATAGGATTTTCCTAAATTGACCTCCTTAATTTTAGTGGTGTGGACATTCGTTCCAAGCTCAACGCCGAAGGAATAGTGTTTTGGTTTATCCTTCTCTTCCTTTTTTAAAATCATTTGTTTTTATCCTCTTGGTTTGATTTTGAAATAAGAAATCTTCCTTAATGTTTTTGAGATACTTACGTCGTTTAGATAATTATATGAATACATTTCCTAAGTAGTGAAAATGTTGTGTTTTGTGAATATACTTATAACAAGCAGAAAGTATATGGATATTGTTTCTAAGTGTTGAAAGGGGTTGATGAATGTATCTTTGTAAAAGAATTTTGATACAAGTATTTAAAAGTGATTTTAATGAATGAAAGGATTAACTAACGAGGTCAGTGGTTATTTATGTGCTTAAACAATGTTGTTTCCCTATGGAAATACATCCTTAATTTGATTATTTTTTTTATTTGTTGGTTAAATAATCGACTATCAAACTTGGCAAGTTTAAAACTATCGTTGTATGTTCCGGGAGATAAAGATCAGATATGTTATCTGAAATTCACTTTGAACTGGCATAAGCATTCGAACTAAAGACGTCTTAATGACGGTTTCGAAGATGGAGCTCTTTGATATGCAAGGGCTACTTGCTATTAATCCTGAAGGTGATTCCAAATGGATGTAGTAGAAGTAGTGCCTTCGGTTTCAAACCCAGAAAAAACTTGTACGGATGAATGTTGGCATTGCATTTTTGCTTGGAGGGCGATGTTAGCATTCCAAATGGGAGTTTCTAGGAGGAATAAGGCAATCGTTACCTCACGAGCCTCACACCCAGTAAAATGATTAAAGCAAGGTCGTGTAGTAAGGCTATGTGGGTCGCACCCATTAGGGTATGGTCATCTCTTATCTAGAGTCGATATCTATGTACGCTTGGGGTCCCATCATGGTTATTGCTTAACCAAGGGGTGATCATATGTAGTACTATCCAGTAAGTAGTAGGTTGATCCTGAGTAGCAGAGGTGCAAATTAAAGCAGCCTTCAGTACACTTTATCTAGATGTGTACTGATTCGGTGGGTGGACCCTCACCTTTTCAAAGTTGAAATCCATTTTCCAATATGAGCCTTGGACTTGATTGTATAACTATTATGATAGAAATTAATTAAAATAATAATTTCACCTATGATTCAATATTTACTTTAACCATAGACATTAGTATAATATCACTGAATTTTCCTATGAAATTGTTTGGTCATCATAAGGTAAAAACTCATCCATGTTTATGTGCAGAGTGGACTTACGAGATACTTTTTATTCTTGAAAGGTTTACAACATGAAAATTCCATATAATTTGAATTTTCTTATGTTGGTTTACCTAACTAATCCAGGCGTTATTTTCTTATAATGCTCATGTCAGACTGAGCATACTACAGATTGAGTTTGGATGCTTAGGAGCTTTAGGAGATTAGCTGGATGCCTCCATGACGTATTTACATACCTTTATTTCTGTTGCATTTATTGGTTGTATTTTTCAACAGATGTGAGGACAGGTTGTTATAACTTTCGAGGTTGATGAATTGTATATTTTACTCTGATTTGATGGTATGTGTATTACAGTTTTTCATCAGTAAAGATCTATTGTATATTATATGTTACTAGTCACGATATGGGATTCTATTCTATCTTTTCTTTCATTTTTCGCCTAGCAATCTGTCTTTTCGACACTTGGATGCTCGACACATGAATATCACGGATGTATTAGTGTTGACTTTTAAGGATCGAAAAGGCAGGTCATTACACATTCCTTCAGAAAATCTAATTAATTTGGATTATATCCAATTGTTAAATTAAAGGAGAAATCAAAAGTTTCAAAGTTCTTTTTGAAAACAACATATGAATTTGAAATTCACATTGTTTGTTAGGTAGACAATAACCAAATTTGGTTCAAAATAGCTCATAGTAAAAGTATTCAATTCTCAACCTTTATAATATGAAACTTAATCTATTAATAAAATTGTTTCAAAATTTATTTGAACATTGATTTTCTAAAACAAAAGAATTAGACAACTTAGATATTTATAAATTCATGATAATGAGATTTAGATCTAAATTACATGCATAATACGAACGAAAAACAAACAAGAGCACTCAGGAATCCATAATTACTATCATTCATAGTACATGAATAACACATAAAGGAATAAGGCGATGTTAAAACTAATAGAATTATGGGTAGGCCCTAGCACCAATTCTGTAATTTGTTGTAAATTATTAACTCTATAATAAAAACTCATTTGAAATAAAAGGTTTTACTTTTTGTTAAATAGTTCTTATAATGTGTAACTTAAATGATTATTTAATTTAAGTATATTTGATAGAAAATCCATAAATGATGTGTTTTGTGATAGTAATTATAGGGTGCTGTAATCATGAGTAATCTATCATAACATAATAAACACATTGTCCTAAATATTCCTAGTCAAGATGTATTGAGATTGGATATCAATGTACCTGTTAAGACTATAATTCAAAATGCTCTCCGATTATTAGGCAGTGTATTACTAATGGTGCTGAGGGCATGTAATAACCCGCCTTGAAACAGATCTAATTTACTATCCAAAAAAGACTCAACAAACCTTATACCCATTCCAAAGCTGGTTGTTGGTTGGTAAAATGGATTCAAAGAACGGTACATAGAGCTTTCTATCTACACATTCGGAATCTCACAGTGGAAGTTTAAAATATAACATCAAAAAATTTATTAAAAATTCAAATGTAAAAAACAAACAACATAATCCTACATAACAATGCCAAATATTTGTGGTATAATATCTCAAAATACATCATGTCTTAATAGGTACATCAGAAATATGAAACATAACATAGGTAGCTAAATAACTGCCACAAGTTTGCATCCCCACCACCATCTCCAAAAATCTGCATTATCATTTCTAACCTATGTAGGAATGAGGAGGGGGTCAAAACAACAATGTTTGGCGAATGAAAATCTCAAGCCTTTCTTTAACAGTACTTAGGCAGTATAATTTAAATAAGAATAGCTCTTATAATAGCCCTAAGGCTTTCCCGGTCCAATTCCATAACCATTACTCCTTCAACCTAATAACCTGTATCTGCCATCAATAATGTCCTAACAATATAAAAGATAGCACACAAGCCACTTAATACCCTTTTAATGGGAACTAGGCAGACTATAATCATTTAATACCTGATTCAAGCCTGATCCCCATCATTTAATACCTATTACAAGGCGCAATCTCTTTCGGTACTATCTAGCTGATATTGTGTGGAATTTCTTCGGGACATTTAATACTTCTTTTTATGGAAGTGGCAGACCCCATAATAGCCACTTAATACATCAAAACCGATGCGGATCCTTCCTGAAATACCGCGCCTAACCGCTAACCCTGGTCATTTAATACTTCCTACATATGGAAGAGGCATGCTATCAATTAGCCACTCAATATGTGATGACTCGAAATTTTTGGATATTTGAAATTGAAATATTTAATTGATTTTACATATTAGAAAGTTAGTTTAACTTGAATTTCAAATATCACTATTTATTTGGCAATTAAATTTTTGAATTTAATTATTGAAAGTTAGGCAAAGTATTGAACCTGGAATTTAAAGCTTGTTAAAAATATTTCAATAGCTTATAAAATTTATATTAATAGTAGTGGGAATAATGAAAGGTTTAGAATTGAATTTGAAAGTGTTTTGTTTAAGGTTTGAATATATATCGTTTAAATTGATATATAAAAATAGCCTTCCGAGGCACAGTGTAACAACCCTGTTTTGGAGATTACCTATTTATATTAAATTATAATGGAAGTTATGATTTAATATTGTAAATTTAAGTATAATTGGAAATTTTAAATTTGTTTATTTGGAATAAACAATGAAGTTTGTAAATAAAATGGGAGAAATAAAGTTTGGAACTTCATTTTGTTTATTGGGAATAAATATGGGATTAAATATTGGTTGGATAAGTATTTGGTGTAAATAAACTAAAATATTGCGTATTTATTAGTTTTGAGCAAATAAATTAATTGGGTGATGCATTTTAATGTTAAATTGTTGAAATAAACCTAAAGTAATGAAAATGAAGTTTTGAAAACTTTATTTTGATAATTTGAGATGAAAATGTTCAATTGTTGATTTCATTTAAGTTATGCAATAGTGTTGTAGGGTATTGCTTGTATTAAAGCTTTTATTGAATTTAAAAAGGGGGAAAAATGAAGTAAATATGTATTTTATTAATACAAAAGATGAAATATGGTTTAAAAATAGTATTTTGATGATAAGATAAAATTGGAATGATTTATTGTAATTTATTTGTTAAGAAAATAATTTTTGTACAAGTTGTTGCATTAAAAATGATGTCTTACACTAGATACCAATCTGTAACAACCCTGTTTTGGAGATTACCTGTTTATATTAAATTATAACGGAAGTTATGATTTAATATTGTAAATTTAAGTATAATTGGAAATTTTAAATTTGTTTATTTGGAATAAACAATGAAGTTTGTAAATAAAATGGGAGAAATAAAGTTTGGAACTTTATTTTGTTTATTGGAATAAATATGGGATTAAATATAGGTTGGATAAGTATTTGGTATAAATAAACTGAAATAGTGGTTATTTATTCATTGCTTCAGCTTTGCAATCAGGAATCTGGCCAATCCGGGGTTTTTGAGTTTTTCTGAGTTTTATACGATTTCACTATTTTGAGATATTTTTGTTACATCGATAGCCTAGTGCTACATGAGATGTTATATACAGTGATTTTGTTTTTATGATATTTGAACTTAATTTTGAGTTCCATGAGATTCATATTGGAATTTTACTGAGTTTCTCTCATGACTTTCATATGATTCTTTGCATTTGAGTTGAATGCCATTAAGTATGAGTTTCATATGTTGAATTAAACCTATTCATGCGACAGCCCTTGGTGAACATATATCATGCATTGAGATTATACTATACTTGTGCCCATCCTTTATAGTTAAAGGATGAATTCCCTTATGCACTTATATTCCTCTTATCTTATACTAATATCAAGTTCTAGCTAGCCTGACCTGTGTATTTATTACTCGGGGCAGACCGAGTTGTACGTTAGGTAGTTGGACACTTAGCTTGATTTACCTTTTGGACTTCACCATCGACTTGGGATATGGCATAGTTTTTGTGTAGTAGTCTATATGTTGGGAACTTGTGATGCATATATTCTTTTGTGGGAAATGTATGTATATATTGTGGTTGTAGACTACTAGTGGCATGTTGTATTACATTTGATGTATGCATTCATGTGTATCGTTTCTGTGTTGTCGTTCTGTGACTTGTAATTGATATAGTTATTATGTTTTGTTTCTGAATCGATCCTATAGCCACCATAGTAGTGTATTAGATAGGAATTAAGTATGTTGAGTACTCAAGACAAAATGAAAAAAAAAAGTATAAATATCGACGTACTTAGCTCTTATCTAATGCAAGACTATGAGGGTCACCCTTAACCATCCCTATTCTCCACATTAGCAAACAGAATTACTATGTAATTCTCTTTGTTAATATGAGTCTCAGGGTGGGGTGTCACAGTTTGGTATCAGAGCTGGGTTCAGAACAAAAATATAATAAATACAGAACAATATACACGATTACCATACATCAAGTATAATACAAGTGTAAACATCATCCCCAGTCCTAAGTAAACCCGACTTTGTCCTTACCTTTTGTTCCTTTGGGGGTAGATAGAAAGGAATATGTCTAGGAATGTTAATTTTAAATTCCATAGTATTCCTTATTTAATGCATTTGATTTGCTAATATCTACCCCTGTGAATAATTCTATCTTATCTTAACTTTCAGCTATGTCTGGAAGACGAAGAGGTCGCACTTCGAAGGAAGGACCGTCCAATGGTTCTCGTCCCGAAGGAGTTTATATGTCGACTGACCAGATTCTCGAGCTTATTAGGAACACTCAGCCTCCTGCCCTAGCTCACTCCTCTCCTCCACGCAAATCCTCATTTGCACGCATGTGCAGCGACTTCACCCACCTTGGAGGCAGACCGTTCAAAGGCCTCGAGATAGTTCTTGAGGTTCAGGCTTGGCTCCTTACTTGTGAGCGCATCTTCACTTGCATGGAGATATCCGATCATCATCGAGTTCTTGTGGCATCCAGTATGCTACAAGAACGGGCTTTAGACTGGTATGAGCTCCTTATTGCAGAAATGGATGAGTCCACCCTCACTTGGCAATATTTTAGAGACCGTTTTGAGCTCAACTTCGTGCCAGAATCCGAGAAGGCTTTTCTAGCCCGTCGCATCCTCGATTTGAAGCAGGGAAAATCCTCCGTATCTGATTATGTTTCATCCTTCGAGTCTCTATCTAAGTATGGGCTTGAGTTCATCAGCACCCCATATAAGAAGAATCTTAAGTTCGTATCCAGACTTAAGTAGTATTTGAAGAAATCTCTCATGCTTCAGCTTAAGCTCTCATTCGAGGAGCTTGTGGATTCGGCGCTTCACCTCGAAGCCGTCGAAAAGGAAAAGGATAGTAGAGATGAGGCGGAGGTACGAAAGAACCCACACAAGTAGAAATTCCCATTCCAAAATCCAAGTCCTTTCCTCCTAAGAAGAAGAAGAAGAAGCATGGCAATTCTAATTCTCATCCTCATGGCACACCTCATTCAGCAAAGGTCTTATCCTGCTTCAACTGTGATTCTCGAGACCATTTAGCTCGCGAATGTCCTCATCCTCGCAAGTGTCTCTATTGCAAGCAAAAGGGACACATGATTTCTGCTTGCTTTAAGAAGAAGAAGGATGCTCGTTCTGGTAATATGAATGTGGCAAAGGCTTCTGGTAGTGCTTCTCAGTCTCGAGGTATATCTCCCACTATTTTGAGGGTTCTATATTGTTCCATGATCATTCTACAAGAGTGCTCTTAGATACGGGTGCATCGCATTCATTCGTATCGAAGGAACTCGCTGATACTTTACAGTTGGATGTTTCTTGCTTGATTACTTCTTTGAAGATTGCAAATCCTATTGGGGGATCCGCAACCCTTAGTATGCTTTGTGATGATGTTGAGATTTATATTTGTGGCTTTTCTTTCCGTGCGAATCTGCACATGGTTCCTTCTCTTGGTTTTGTTATAATATTGGGTATGGACTGGCTAGTTCGATACGATGCCAGGATTCTATGTTTAGAGAGAGTCCTACACCTTCGACATCCCGACTCTCCTGCTCGGTTGTCTCTTATACTTCGGGATGTCGATGGTAATTCCGCAGCTTCTCTATTCTCCCTTGAATCTCGAGACGATAATGATGATATGTCTCGGATTCATATTGTTCATGACTTTCCAGACTTATTTGAGCCTGCTTTGGGGTTACCACCCAAGCGGGCTATCGAGTTCCGCATCGACCTTATTTCAGGAGCACAGCCTGTTAGTCGTGCTCCCTCGAGGATGTCTACCAAAGAGAATGAGGAACTCAAGAAGCAACTCCTATAGCTTGAAGCCAAGCATTTTATTCGATCTAGTTCTTCATCGTGGGGAGCCGCGGTGGTATTTGTGAGGAAGTCTGATGGGACTCTTAGGCTATGCGTCGATTATCGCAATCTTAATGAGTTAACCATCAAGAACCGCTATCCATTACCTAGGATCGATGATATGTTCGATCAGTTAAGTGGCGCTAAGGTCTTCTCACAGCTTGACCTTGCCACGGGATTTCATCAGCTATGAGTTGCGGAAGATAGTATTCCACTTACAGCTTTCCGCACTCGCTATGGTTCTTATGAGTGGCTCGTCATGCCGTTCGGTTTAACGAACGCCCCTGCTTATTTCGTCAACCTTATGAATCGAGTATTCCGGGATTACCTCAATAAGTTTGTTCTTGTATTCATTGACGACATTCTTGTATATTCTAAGTCCGAATCGGATCATACTCGACATCTTAGAATTGTTTTGAGTACTCTTCGACAGCATCAGCTCAAAGCAAAACTTTCTAAGTGTCATTTTTGGGAAAAGCATGTTAAGTTCTTGGGCCATGTTTTTTCTTACGAAGGCATCTCGGTCGATCCTTCCAAGATCGAAGCCATCCAAACTTGGAAGAGGCCTGAGAATGTTCATGAGATTCGTAGGTTTCTAGGTTTGGTGGGTTATTACCGCCACTTCATCAAAGACTTTTCCCGTATTGTGCTTCCATTAACTAGCCTTACGAAAAAAGGCGTTCGCTATACTTAGTCCGATAAATGTGAGGCTTCCTTTCAAAGATTGAAGGAGCTTCTCACTAATGCTCTTGTTCATGTGGTTCCCGAAGGGAATCAGGATCTTATTGTCTATACCGATACCAGTCTTAGTGGCCTCGGTGTTATTCTTATGCAGAAGAATAGGGTAGTTGCCTACGCTTCAAGGTAATTACGTCCGAACGTGGTTCGGTATGCCACCCATGATTTAGAGCTTGCCTCCATTGTCTTTTCTTTAAAGATGTGGCGTCATTAGGAGAGCACTTTACTCTCTTCACCGATCATAAATCTCTCAAATATCTGTTCACCCAGAAGGAGCTTAACATGCGACACCAACGTTGGCTCGAGTTTCTAGCTTCATATGATTTCGATATTTAGTATACCTCTGGCAAGGGGAATCGAGTGGCCGATGCTTTGAGTCGCAAGCATTTAGCTATTGTTTCCATGATGATTACAGAATGGATGGTTCTTGAGACTCTTTCCATGTGTGATATTCATGATCGTGCTTCCACATCCAACTCTCCTATTCTATTATATAGCATGGAAGCTCGTCCTACTCTTCTAGATCGGATTGTCGAGGCTCAGCGGCAAGAATCTGATATATTTGCTCTTATTAAGAAGTGTAAGTCTGAATCCCATGATGATATTGAGATTAGGGATTTCAACATCGATATTCATGGGTGTCTTCGAAAGAAGGACCGTCTAGTCATGCCTCCTATTCCAGAACTTAGGCGGGACATTCTAGCTGAATGTCATCGTTCTAAGTATACTATCCATCCAGGCAGCAACAAGATGTATGCTAATATGCGCGGCTTGTATTACTGGGAAGGCATGAAGCGAGATGTGGCAAGTTATGTGAGTAATTGCATGACTTGTCAGCTTATTAAGGCCGAGCATCAACGACCCAGTGGTCTTCTTCAGCCTTTAGAGGTTCCATTATGGAAGTAGGACCAAGTTTCTATGGATTTCATTGATGGCTTACCTCGTTCGAGGTCAGGCCATAGCAGTATTTGGGTTGTTGTGGACCGTCTCACCAAGTCTGCACATTTTATCCCTATTAAGTCGAATAGGATAGCATCTCTTTTATCGAAGCGATATATTAAGGAGATCGTGCGATTGTATGGTGTCCCTTCATCTATTGCGTGTGATCATGATCCTCTTTTCATGAGTCAATTCTGGCAGAGCCTCCAGCAAGCTTTAGGCACAAAGCTTAATCTTAGCATAGCTTATCACCCACAGTCTGATGGACATACTGAACGGGTGAACCGTATTTTGAAAGACTTGCTTCTTGCTTGTATCTTGGATTTTGGTGGTAGCTGGGAGGATCATCTTCCTCTAATTGAGTTTGCTTACAATAATAGCTACCAATCTACTATCGGCATGGCTCCTTTTGAAGCCTTATATGGAAGACCGTGTCGTTCTCCATCTTGTTGGCTTGAGTCGGAGGAAAAGCTTATTTTAGGCCCTGAATCTATTCGAGAATCATCTGAGAAGATCCAACTTATTTGTAAGAGAATGAAAGAGGCATAAAATCGCCAGAAATCCTACACGGACAACAGTAGGAGGCCTCTTGAATTCTCAGAGGGTGACCTTGTCTATGTTCGAGCTTCTCCTCTGAAAGGGGTGGCACACTTTGGCCAGACCGGGAAATTGGCACCACGCTATGTTGGGCCATTTCTAATTTTAGAGCGTCTCGGTCCTGTTGCTTATCGTGTAGCACTTCCCAATCATTTTTCTAGAGTTCACGACGTGTTCCACGTCTCTCATTTGAGGAAGTGTCTACGAGATCTAGATTCTGTGCTTGATTCTCGTGCTTTAGAGAAGTTATAGGTTGCTCCGGATCTATTTTATGTGTAGCATCCTGTGAGAGTTCTTGATTCAGAGACTAGACGTCTTCGAAACAAGAGTGTTCCGCTTGTGAAGATTCAATGGTCCGATAATCCCAATGACTGCACTTGGAAAACTAGGGAATTCATCGAGCAATCGTATCTTGATTTCTTATCTTCGCACTCCGAAGGTAAGTATTTTCCATTTTAATCTATCTAGATCCCCGTTGTTTGATGAAATAAAGTGTGTTGAACATAGATTTTCTCTAGAAATTGCGAGGACGCGATTTTGTTAAGGGGGTAAGTCTGTAACAACCATGTTTTGGAGATTACCTGTTTATATTAAACTATAACAGAAGTTATGATTTAATATTGTAAATTTAAGTATAATTGGAAATTTTAAATTTGTTTATTTGGAATAAAGAATGAAGTTTGTAAATAAAATGGGAGAAATAAAGTTTGTAACTTTATTTTGTTTATTGGGAATAAATATGAGAATAAATATTGATTGGATAAGTATTTGGTTTAAATAAACTGAAATATTGGGTATTTATTAGTTTTGAGCTAATAAATTAATTGGGTGATGTATTTCATTGTTAAATTGTTGAAATAAACCTAAAGTAATGAAAATGAAGTTTTGAAAACTTTATTTCGATAATTTGAGAAGAAAATGATCAATTGTTGATTTTATTTGAGTTATGCAATAGTGCTGTAGGGTATTGCTTATATTAAAGCTTTTACTGAATTTAAAAAGGGGGAAAAATGAAGTAAATCTGTATTTTATTAATACAAAAAATGAAATATGGTTTAAAATAGTATTTTGATGATAAGATAAAATTGGAATGATTTATTGTAATTTATTTGTCAAGAAAATAATTTTTGTACAAGTTGTTGCATTAAAAATGACGTCTTACACTAAAATAGTGTAAATTGTGTAATGTAGTCAAAAATAGGGTTTTATTGTTAAAAAATAAATAAATAACCTTTTATAATTTTAGAATTTTAATTTTGTTACAATAACAACTTTAATTCATAACAATTAGATGCATACATATTTAGCTTTTAAAATGAAGTAAAATGTATATATGTTGATAATATATGATAAAAATGTACATTACTTATATTTTCTCTAAGCATTTTGGCTTTGGGCTAAATAAGGTTAGAAATGGGATCCAAAGCCCATTATCTAGTGATGTCTGGTGAGAAAAAAAAAAGACGTTATGTTGTTTCTTCATCTTTTAAAAAAGAAGAAACTATCTTCTTCTTCTCAAATTAACAGTAAAAGAAAATCCCACTCCCTCTCAAAATCTTAATCAAAACCTTTGAAAGTTTAACCAAAATTCAGGCAAAATTGTTAGCATTCAAATCTCTACAGGTAATCTCTATAAATTTCTTAAATTATTTCATCAAAATTGTATTTTATTATTATTCTAAATCCATGGCTTGCATGTTACAATAAGTTAATTTTCAGGCACTTTCAAAGCTTCTTGAAAGTAAAAGTTGCCGTCTTTATTCAAATTCTTCACCGCAAATCCTTGAATCTGACTCTAAGGTGAGTATCCTAACTCATGTTAGCTGAAACATGAATTTCATGCCAAAATATTGATGTTTGAGCTGAGTTTTAGTCAGTAAAACTAAATTTTCATCTCTGTAAATTTTTAGTTCAAAACAGCCCTGAGTCCAACTTTGAGTTGTTGTATCTTACTCAATTCTTATAGAAATCATGCCAAATCATTTTTTAATGAAATTACTGTTACCAGAGTATATGATTGTCAATTTTCATGTTTTAATTCAACTTGGAACTGATAGAAAACTGTGCTCAAAGTTGCAAGCGGAGCATGTTTTTGCCCAGGTTTTACAGTGAAAACACTGCCTGAGTCCAACTTTGACACTTCGTAACTTTCTCATACCTTATCTAAATTGTTTGATTCTTTTTTAAGTTTAAAGTATAGTTGTTGAAATTTATTCATGAAAAATTTCATGTCATTTTGACCTATGTAGCTTATAGGAACATGCTGCCGAACTTTGACTCGGAGAATGTTTTTGCCCAGATTTTACAGTGAAAACGCTGCCTGGGTCCAACTTTGAGACATCATATCTTTTTAATACTTTGTCTAAATTGATTAATTCCTAGGTACTTTTAATTATTGTTATTGATCTTTATGCATGTCAAATTTCAAATCATTTTGACTTCTGTAGCATATAGAAATATGCTGCCGAACTTCGACTCGAGGCGTGTTTTTACCCAGATTTTTACAATGGAAACACTGCCTGGGTCCAAATTTGAGACATCATATCTTTTTCATGATTTATCTAAATTGATTGATTCTTGATGAAGTTTTAAATTTTGTTGTTGGTCTTTATGCTTGTCGAATTTCAGGTCATTTCGACCTTTGTAGCCTATAGAAACGTGTTGTCAAACATTGATTTGGAGCCTGTTTTGCTCCAGCCGTTAACAGTGAAATCTGGCTGCAAGTCCAACTTTGAGAGATCATATCTCTCTCGTTTCTTGTCCGATTGTATCCATTCTTATTTTTATTTAAATTAGAGTTGTTGAGCTCTTTGCCTCCAATATGTCAAGACCTTTAAACCTTTGTAATTAGATGAAAATTTGCTTGGAACTTTGAATCAGAGCATGTTTTGTTCCAGTTGAAAATTGTTTTAGATTTTTTTTCGAGGATGTTTTTATGAATAATATCGTTTAAATTTATTTATTTTTGTTGTTTCTTGCAAGTGCTTTCTTAATTTTTTTTGGAAGATTTTTTTTAGCTTTCAAAATAAATATTTTACAATATTTATAATTAATATAAAGCTATAAAAAGTATACATTATCTAAAATAAAAGAATTTCAAAGTTATTTTCCAAACGATTTCGAAAATATTTTTAAAAGCTTATTTTTCTATAATAAATTATTTTCTATATAATAATACATGTTCTTACACTTTTCGGACGTATGAGAAAGAGAATTAAACGATTTAGTAAAACACGTGGTATGGGACACGTGAGTTTACTTTTTGGTTAATTCCTGACTTGTACGATCGAAACCTCTTGAGAATATTGTTTTGAGTTGATAATTAAGATTTATAATTCCTATTATAGGAATTATTTAAGTTAGCCAATATTTTGGTGAATTGAGAGGTTTGAGATCTCCTGTTATAGGGGTAATAATCAATGAGAACCATTTATATGTATGTTACTTTACTCACGATGAGACGATGCGAGTCTTGAGATGAGATTTTCCTTTTTAGGAATTATGGGTTATGAGAAACCACTATGAGATTTATTTACACTTATCGATGATACGAGGCAAGTTGTATGAGTATACTGAGATTTATGAGGTTTGTGATTTTATTTTTATGATGTGGAGTTAACTAGCGGTTAGTAAACCGTTTAGTGCGAACGTGTGGTATGGGACGCACGTTTACACTTTTCGGGTTCTTTTATGAAAGTTTGAGACACATCTATGAGTATGCCAGTGCTATAGACCTTTAGGTCATTTGAGTTATGTGACTTCGGTCACCACGACTTATGTGACTTCGGTCACCACGAGTTATGTGACATCGGTCACCACGAGTATGACCTTTGGGTCCATGAGTTAGGTGCCTAAATTATAAATAGCACTGGACAAGATTTTAGCACGTGCAGCATTGCTTCAGCTTTGCAATCAGGGATCTGGCCAATCCGGGGTTTTTGAGTTTTTCTGAGTTTTATACGATTTCACTATTTTGAGACATTTTTGTTACATCGATAGCCTAGTGCTACATGAGATGTTACATATAGTGATTTCGTTTTTATGATATTTGAACTTAATTTTGAGTTCCATGAGATTCATATTAGAATTTTAATGAGTTTCTCTCATGACTTTCATATGATTCCTTGCATTTGAGTTGAATGCCATTAAGCATGAGTTTCTTATGTTGAATTAAACCTATTCATGCGACAGCCCTTGGTGAACATATATCATGCGTTGAGATTATACTATACTTGTGCTCATCCTTTATAGTTAAAGGATGAATTCCCTTATGCACTTATATTCCTCTTATCTTATACCAATATCAAGTTCTAGCTAGCCTGACCTGTGTATTTATTACTCGGGTCAGACCGAGTTGCAGGTTAGGTAGTTGGACACTTAGCTTGATTTACCTTTTGGACTTCACCATCGACTTGGGATATGGCATAGTTTTTGTGTAATAGTCTATATGTTGGGAACTTGTGATGTATATATTCTTTTGTGGGGAATGTATGTATATATTGTGGTTGTATACCACTAGTGGAATGTTGTATTACATTTGATGTATGTATTCATGTATATCGTTTCTGTGTTGTCGTTCTGTGACTTGTACTTGATATAGTTATTATGTTTTGTTTCTGAATCGATCCTATGCCACCTTAGTAGTGTATTAGATAGGAATTAAGTATGTTGAGTACTCGAGACGAAATGAAAAAAAAGAGTATAAATATCGACGTACTTAGCTCTTATCTAATGCAAGACTATGATGGTCACCCTTAACCAGCCCTATTCTCCGCATTAGCAGATAGAATTATTATGTAATTATCTTTGTTAATATGGGTCTCAGGGTGGGATGTCACACACAGTCATGGAATTCGATGAAACCAGTCCCATTAGATCTGTAATAGTATATTATTAGTGGATTTCAAATTTCGTAGTGTTTGGAGTTATCTTGAGGTCGTACGATAAGTAAACGCCCTGAAATCTATATCGAAAATTTAGTATAATAATAAGGTCCAAAAAGCTATCTTCTCCATACGATCGAATTAGGACTCGGAATCTTTTCCATTGTGTTTGAAATAAGGGTATGATATTATAAACGCCTAGCGGCATGCCTCGATAGGAGACTGAGATTTTAGGCATTGTTTTCTAAACAAATTGAATTTAAATTTAAATATAAAATACTGCCTAGTCAAAATCCTCTCACATCAAAACTTTTTCTATTCTTTTCAGAGGTCACTGTAGCATGTTTAACCAACATGCCACGTTCTCATGTCTTGTCCCCCTCTCTCTTCTCTTTTATAATTGCATGAGAGAACGAATCCTTTTAAAAGAAAAAAATCAAAAAATATAAAAATAAAGGAAGTGCGATACAGTCGCTCGCAAATTGAAATGGCCGGAGAAAAATCGCTTCCCCTGAAATGTTAAAATTTCACTCCCTCTTCTAAACTCCTAGAATAAAATATCAAACCAAGTTCATTCGATCGAGAGACAGTGGCGCAGATTTTGGGTTCCCGCTGTTCGACTTCGACGGCAACGGTTGTAGGCATGCACGACAGTGGGTATCGAGTAGCAGGGTCGAGGGTATGTTTCGACGTTTGGGAAGTCGTGACCAAATCGCATACATCCGGTCGCAGTTTGATCAAAGGTGGAAGCTTCAGCGATTGTTCACGGCGAGGAGGAGGTGTCACGACGAAGCCGCGATTGCTGGATCGGAGTCGCGCGCTTCATGGTGATTGCGGCGCTCGCGTGAGCCAAAGCAGGTCCAGGGGATATCGGTAGCATTTTGGGTGAGTTATCGTTTTTGATTTTTGTGTGTGTATACAAATCAGAATCTGGTCTTCATTTTGATTTTTAAAAAATGATGAATGATGAAAATGATGATCACAGTAGAGCATGAATATATTACATGAGAAGTGGAAATACAATTATAGGAGGAATATAGGCTGTCTATTTTTAAAATGTAATTCTAACAAATATATGCAGATTGAATATGTATATGAAGTTTAAAACAGAATTTTTTTTTTCTTTTCTTTTCTTAAAAAGATTTTGAAAAATATAATATAGGAACTTTTTAATGGTAAGGTTTGTGTAAAATCAGATTTTTGAAATCTATAGTTTATTTTAAGTATATATATATATTCGAAGTGGAATAAAAAAGTATACATAAAACAACTATTTAAACTTTCTAGTTCATTTTAAAAATGGATTATGATGATTAATTTATTTTATTAACATATCTAACTATTTTAGTTATGAAAGGATTTTTTTAAAAAAAGAAAGAAAAACTATTTGTTTAAAATTAAATCACTAGTTAATTAAATTTATTAAATGGTAATTGATTGTTCGATTTGTTTGAATATTAATAAAGAATCATCTAATGTTTATACAAGGTCAAAAATAATGGAGAAACAAGCCGATTTGGATCGGATTGCAAATTGAAGTCAAAGGTGAGTTTTCTCACTCATTTGGATTCCGTTTAAATTTAAATAGAAAATTTTAAATTATTGGTTGATTGCTTGAATTGTCTGGATGTGATAGTATATATAGTAGTATATATATTATATATTAGAATGATTGATTTCTCACATTATATAGCGGATGAGACCATGTGCGTGCCGCATAATAGCGGATGATCCTTTATACCGTGATATCCCGCCTTGAAGCGGGATTGGTATTTTAAATTGTTGTGCTAACATTTAATGATGTAGGGAAACAAGTTGGAGGGATCCAGCTGGATTCCTTAAATGGTTGAATTTATTTCATATTATGTGATATGATTTATTTATGATCCGTGATTGATTATATTGGTAATTGAAATTATTGAATCTATGGTTTGGCCAAATATATTTTGATATTTCAAGATAACAGAAGTATAAAAAATTGGGGTTTTTGAAGGGAATTAAAGTAGAGAATTTTAAGTAAAATAATTTTAGAGAATTGGATAAATTAAAAGAAGAAACTTAGAAAAGGATAAAAGTTGATTCTTGAAATCCTATCGAATAAATTCCAAGTATGGTGAAAAAGATTTTTAATAAATGGAAATAAATGGATTTTGAGAACTTAAGTGGTATTGCTTGAATATTGAAGACTTTATTTTAAATTCAGAATTTAAAATGGTTTGGGAGAAATAAAAGGAGAATTTTAAAATTAAGTATGAAATTAATATTTCAAATTTTAAATAAGATTTTAAATCATAAATATAAAAGTGAATATGAAATTAAAGGGTTTCGAAATAAATTGAGTAAGTAAAGGAATTTATTTTTAAAATGGAGTTTTGGAAATCGATTTGGAATTAGTGTTTGAAACTGGGTTCAAAAAAAAGAATGAGATTATGGAATTTATAAACGGGTTTCATAAATAAAGTGAAATATTTATCAAAGGATAATTTGGAAGTATAAATTTAGGATGGGAATTTATAAAGGAATGGGTAATTTGTTTTAAAAATAAATAGGGGTTTATTTTTAAAGGTGTGAAAGGAAAGTGTATTTCCCTGAAAAGCCAAGTACGTTTTCAAGCAGATTTTTAAGTTAAGTTAAAAGTTTTAAAGTTGTTTAAAAGAATGTTTTTAAGAATTATTATTAGAGTTGCTTAAAATTTTAAAGGTAAATATTTTATTAAATTAGTTATAGTAGTAAATATTTTAAAAGGTTAATTGGTATTATAGTTTAAAAAGATAATTATTAATATTTATATTTTATAAAGTAGTATTATTTTAAAGATAGTTTGGCTAAAGTTTTTATTTGAAAACTTGTATAGAATTTCGTAACTTTTATTTTAAATTTTGTTTTGGCTTAAGTTTTACATGAGAAGTTATTATAAAATTTCATAACTAGTAATTTAAATAAAGTCTTTTAAGTGGTTTTAATTTTCTAAATGTTTTAAATATATATATATACACATTTTTGGGCAAAGCGATTTTAAATTATTTTAAATCAAAAGTGTTTGGACTTGGTAATTTTCGGTGGAAATAAACAATATTTGGGAATTTATTCTGTAAAAGGAAAGTGATTTGAAAACTTTTTTCAAAAGGGTTGAGGTATGGGGAAATAGCTTGTGAAGATATTTTGAAATAAATAATTTGGAAGATTATTTAAAGTCCGATGGTTGTTTGTGAACGTTATTTGATAGTTAAATAACCGACTATCAATATTGGCCAATGCATTGATCGTTTCGAAGAGACCGGGAGCGGGATTAATTTCCCAAAAACCACTTCGATCTGGTTTGAACGTTTCCGTAAGGAAGACAAGACTTGGGAGTTGAAGATGGAGCAGTGAAGTGCAAGGGCTAATCCCTACTAATCCTGAGGGTGATTCCAAAATGGATGTAGTAGGAGTAGTGCCTTTAGTTCCGTTTGGATCCGGAACGGACTTGTATGGACGAATGCTTTGAGAACATCGTCACGAGGACGACGATCATTCTAAGTGAATGTGTGCTAAAAAGGTAACGCATAGCCTCGACCCTCATCAACCGGGAATGGCTAAAACAGGGGAGGTGCAGCAAGGCTAAGGGGCTAGCAACCAATTAGGGTAAGGTCATCCCTGTCTAGAGGTCCCTTTTCTTATTCGGTTGTGTGGGCGGTTGTTGATCCCAACCGCGAGATGATCTTATTCGGACTATCCAGTAAGGGGTAGCTTCAATCTTGTGTAGCAAGGGATCAAAGGTGGATCCTCGGTACGGTGATCTAGACCACGTACTGTGACGGGCGGTACCCCAGTAGCCCTGTCATTGTATGGGAACCAATCTCTAATAAGCACCTATACGGTTTTGATTGTGCCCAGCTATGCAGAAACGTGAGATGCAAGCATTTTAGCTAAATTTTATTTTATTTTCCATAGACACTATTATAATATCAGACAGATTTGATAAGAAAAATGTTTTCGTTATCGTAAGGTAAAAACCCAGCATGTTTATTTATGGCGTGGTCTTACGAGATACCTTTGATTTCAAAAAGGATTTTGAAAACTTTAATAATCCAATTGAGTGTGTTTTCTCACTCTGGTATTCCAGACTGACTCGGTTGTTATTTCGCTACAATGCTTGGGTCAGACCGAGTATTACAGGGTACAGGAAAGGATGTTATGGAGCTCATGAGACGAGCTGGATGGCGAGACATATCACACGTACTTGATGAATATTTCGTTGTGTATGATTAACTGCATAGTCGGTTTTGTGAGAACAGGTTATGAAAACTGTCCAGTTGTGTGTTATGAATTTTGTTGTACTCTGACAATGTAATGTATAAATAGATATAATTCTTTTTGTTTTAAAGATTAGTCATTGATCTATTATATATTGTTCCGCTACGATGTGAGATTCTGATATTGTTTCTATTTCTTCTTCTACCTCCTTCTTCTTTAACCACAATGGTTCGATTTTTCGACATTTGATTTTTCGGCATTTGATACAGTGGGCGTATTGATGTCGATTTTCGAGCGTCGAAAAATTGGGCCGTTTACATTTGGTATTAAAGCAGAAGATTAAGCGAGAACCTGGGCTTTGGTGGGGATTACTCATTGAAATAAAGTCTGTAGTACTCTAGAATAAGTTTGAGTGTATTAATAGATATGAGCACGTATTTGTTAGTGAATATAAAAATTGTTTTTATATTGTATTGACTTATTGGTTGAGCGTTTATAGATTCTGGTCGGTGCAGTCTGGCCAACTGTATCGATAGGGATTTCTAAACTCTTAAACAAGATAAACCGACACAGTATTGTTTTAAAATAGGGTAAATGAAATAATTTTACCCAAATTAGTTTTGTATATAAGGGAAATAATTTTGTAAATTATTATAGTATATGGTTGCTTGGTTGTTAGAAAGTGATAATATTAAATTATTATAATTGTTGTTATGGTAATTGAAATAAGGAAATAATGGTATAACCAAAGATTTGGAGATAAATTCATTTAACAAATGAAATTTACAAATGTGAATTATAGTGTGATTTATAATTAAAAAGAGATAAAATTCCAGAGTAGTGTTTGAATATGAGTTGAAAGCATTTGGAATTTGAAAATTTAATTCCTTTTGAGTTTAAAAATGATTTTCAAAGGTTTTGGAGAAATAATAGTGATATTATTTGGGAAATATTTTTGAATTGGATATGAGATCTAATGAGATTTGGAATTTAAAAATATTTGAAATGTTTTTGAAGGAAGTAAAAGCACTAAACTCTTTTTGGTCGCTGGAAAATAACTTCGGTGATGACTGCAGCATCATCGATGTTCATTTTCGAGTTTCCAAGAGAGGAATTGCTACCAAATTGTTTTAAATTGGAGTGTTTGCAAAACTGAGTTTGGTTTTAAAATTCAAGAGGTAATTTGAGACCAAAGGATTTTGGATATAATTGAAATGCTTTTGAAATATGAATAATTGTTTAAAGTACTCTAGAGTTGGTTTGAAATTGTTTATAGAATATAAATGGGTTGATAGTTTGTTTGAATATGTTAGAATAAAAATTTAACTTAAGAACAATTGAATAAAAGTAAGTATGAAACCCAAATAAGTTGGAAGGTGAGCTAAATAATTGAAGTGAATTAAAAGAAGTTAGCAAATGGAATTTAAATAGGTGGAAAACTTATAAAAGGTTTAAAATTTAAATTGAATCGGAATGTAAGTGAATCTAGTTAAGTAAAAGTGAGCTTTGAGGAAAATGATTATTGAAAATAAGTTTATTAAGATTGTAAACAAATGTATAGAGAAACAAAGGAAATTACATTTGTAAGTAAGTAAGTAAAATGAAAACTGGATATTGGAATCAATATGTATTATGTTATATAAAGTGCAATTGAAAAAAATATAGTTTGAGTGGATTAAAAGAACAAAGTTCTAAAAATTAAAACTTATTGGAAATTGAAATAAATTAGTAAATGGGAGATAGTTGATAGAATTCAATATTTAAGAATGGGAATTTAGTCAAGATTGAACTAAATTAAACAAAGGATTGAAAATTAAATTTGTAAGTAAACTAATTAATTCAAATAGGTAAGCAAATGAATTGGAATTGAATACTGAGATAATTTTTAATTTAAAAATTGTGTAAAGTAATGTAAAGTTGTAGAATTTATTCGAAATAAACTAAAATAATAAAAGTTTGGAATGGTTGGTTAAATATGGATTGGGATGAGGTGTATAGAATTCAATATTTAAAATTGGAGGGTAAATTGAATTCGAATGAAATTGAAAATGCAAAGTTGAATGGAAATGGATATATAACTTCAGTAATGAAGTGGAAATAAATATTTAAGCGTAAAATATTTATCTTGGACCTAAGAAATGGATGGTAAATTTTTAAGAAAAATTAGAATTGAGAAATGTACCAAGTAAAAAAAAGGGTATTGGAAAAAAATATTCTAAGTTAACATTAATAAGGGTTAAAGTAAAGTTGTGAAATGGGATAATTGTGAATAAGTGTATGGAAATCAGATAATTGTGAATAACAAGAAAATTGATTTAGCTAATAATCAATTAAAATAAATACGTAGGATGTACGTATATTATTTTATTCGCATAGCTATTCGATCTAGAATCCGAGCATAAAATTTTGAGATAATTATATCGATCTGAGTTGGAATTTTTCACTCGATTTTCAACGGCGAACCCTGTATATGGATTTTTGATTGATTCTGGAAATTATCTATCATAGTTGCGGCTATGCAAGGAGGATGACGATTTCTGATCAAGAAACCAGATCTAAGTCCGCACTAGGAACTCGGGTGGATGATACCAGTTCGGAAGTAAAATTGTGTGATCGAGTGGGCGATCGAATTTGGTATTGCATACGGATGATATATATGCATCGTACGGACTTGAATTTTCTAACAAAGAGGTATGTGTTTAATTTTCTGTATAAAATTTGATGATTTTCTAGTCTAGCCACTTGGGTTTTTGTTTTCTTTTGAAATCTGGGGGCTCGTAGAGACATTTTGTGGTTGTACCGATCTAGCCGTGCAAAAAAGACGCTGGCAAAAATTTTCAAAAATTTAGGGAGTTAGAAAAATTTTGAGGAAATTTTGATAATTTAAAATTTGGTTTTAAATTTAAATTGTAGAGTAAATAATATTGTTTGGAAGTTATAGATAAGTTTAGGAAGTTAGTAAGAATGATAATGTCTTTAATAAAAGCTGTTTTGGGGGGAGTTGAAACTGTTTGGTTTTGGGAAGTTGTTAAAAACTGTTTGGATTGGGAAATTAATGAATGGGTTATGGACCATTCTTCTTAACTAGTAATTTTGGGGATGAAATTCTTTTAAGGGGGGAGGAATGTGCCGACCCGGAATTTATGAATATTTGAAATTGAAATATTTAATTGATTTCAAATATTTGAAAGTTAGTTTAACTTGATTTCAAATATCACTATTTATTTGGCAATTAAATTTTTGAATTTAATTATTGAAAGTTGGGTAAAGTATTGAAACTAGAATTCAAAGCTTGTTAAAAATATTTCAATAGCTTATAAAATTTATATTAATAGTACTGGGAATAATGAAAGCTTTAGAATTGAATTTGAAAGTGTTTTGTTAAGTTTTGAATATATATCGTTTCAATTGATATTTAAAAATAGCCTTCCGAGGCATAGTTTCAGAATTTGATGAAACCAGTCCCATTGGATTTGTACTAGTGTATTATTATCGAATTTCAAATTTCATAGTGCTTGGAGTTATCGTGAGGTCGTACGGTAAGTAAACGTTTTGAAATCTATATCGAAAATTTAGTATAATAATAAGGTCCAAAAAGCTATCTTCTCCATACGATCGAATTAGGACTCGAAACCTTTTCCATTGTGTTCGAAATAGGGGTATCACGTTATAAACACCTAGCGGCACGCCTCAATTGGAGACTGAGAAATTTGGCTTCGTTTTCTAAATGATTTAAATTTAAATATAAAATACTGCCCAGTCAAAATCCTCTCACATCAAAACTTTTTCTATTCTTTTCAGAGGTCACTATAGCATGTTTAACCAACACACCACATTCTCTTTGATATCATATCTTGTCCCCCTCTCTCTTCTCTTTTATAATTACACGAGAGAACGAACCCTTTTAAAAAAATCGAAAAATATAAAAATAAAGGAAGAGCGATACAGTCGCTCGGAAATTGAAATGGCCGGAGAAAAATCGCTTCTCCTAAAATGTTAAAATTTCACTCCCTATTCTAAACTCCTAGAATAAAATATCGAACCAAGTTCGTTCGATGGAGAAACGGTGGCGGAGATTTTGGGTCCCGCGGTTCGACTTCGACGGCAAAGGTTGTAGGCGCACGCGACAGTGTGTGTCGAGTAGCAAGGTCGAGGGTAGGGTTCGACGTTTGGGAAGTCGCGACCAAATCGCTTGCGTCTGGTCGTCGTTCAATCGAAGGTGGAAGCTTCAGCGATTGTTCACGGCAAGGAGGAGGTGTTGCGACGATGTCTCGATAGCTGGATCGGAGTCGCGCGCTTCGTGGTGATTGAGGCACTCGTGTGAGCCAAAGTTGATCGAGGGGATGTCGGCAGCATTTTGGGTGGGTTGTCATTTTAGATTTTTGTATGTGTATACGAATCAGAATCTGGTCTTCATTTTGATTTTTTTTCTAAAATGATGAATGATGAAAATGATGATCATAGTAGACTATGAATATATAATACAGGAGAAGTGGAAATACAATTATAGGAGGAATATAGGTTGTCTATTTTTAAAATGTAAATCTAACAAATATATACATATTGAATATGTTTATGAAGTTTAAAACAGAATTTTTTTTCTTTCCTTTTCTTAAAAAGATTTTGAAAAAATATAATATAGGAACTTTTAAATGGTAAGGTTTGTGTAAAATTGGATTTTTGAAATCTATGGTTTACTTTTAAGTACACACACACACATATTCGAAGTGGAATAAATAAATATACATAAAACGCCTATTTAAACTTCTAGTTCATTTTAAAAATGGATTGTGATGATTAATATGTTTTATTAACCTATCGAACTATTTTGGTTACGAAAGGATTTTTTCTGAAAAAAGAAAGAAAAACTATTTGTTTAAAATTAAATCATTATTTAATTAAATTTATTAAACGGTAATTGATTGTTCGATTTGTTCGAATATTAATAAAGAATCATCTAATGTTTATACAAGGTTAAAAATAATGGAGAAACAAGCCGGTTTGGATCGGATTGCAAATTGAAGTCAAGGGTGACTTAATCTCACTCATTTGGATTCCGTTTAAATTTAAATAGAAAAAATTAAATTATTGGTTGATTGCTTGAATTGTTTGGATGTGATAGTATATATAGTAGTATATATAGTATATATTGGAGTGATTGATTTCCTGCATTATATAACGGATGAGACCCTATGCGCCCTGCATAATAGTGGATGACCTTTTACACCGCGATATCCCGTCCTGAAGCGGGATTGGTATTTTAAATTATTGTTCTAATATCTATGGATGCAGGGAAACAATTTGGAGGGAGCCAACTGGATTCCTCAAATGGTTGAATTTATTTCATATTCTGTGATATGATTTATTTATGATCTGTGATTGATTATATTGGTAATTGAAATTATTGAATTTGGTAATTGAAATTATTGAATGCTATGGTTTGGCCGAATATATTTTGGTAGATATCAAAAGTATAAAAATTGGATTTTTGGAAGGAAATTAAAGTAGAGAATTTTAAGTAAAATAATTTTAGGGAATTGGATAAATTAAAAGAAGAAATTTAGGAAAGGATAAAAGTTGATTTTTGAAATCCTATCAAATAAATTCCAAGTATAGGGAAAAAGATTTTTAATAAATGGAAATAAATGGATTTCGAGAACTTAAGTAGTATTACTTAAATACTGAAGACTTCATTTTAAATTCGGAATTTAAAATGGTTTGGGAGAAATAAAGGGAGAATTTTAAAATTAAGTATGAAATTAATATTTCTAATTTTATATAAGATTTTAAATCATAAATATAGAAGTAAATATGAAATTAAAGGGTTTCAAAATAAATTGAGTACGTAAAGGAATTTATTTTTAAAATGGAGTGAATTTTGGAATTCGATTTGGAAATTTATTTAAAGTTTGAAACTGGGTTTAAAAAAAAGAATGAGATTATGGAATTTATAAATGGGTTTTATAAATAAAGTGAAATATTTATCAAAGGATAATTTGGAAGTATAAATTCAAGATGGGAATTAATAAAGGAATGGGTAATTTGTTTTAAAAATAAATAGGTGTTTAATTTTAAAGGTGTGAAAGGAAAGTGGATTTCCTTGAAAAGTCAAATACGTTTTCAAGCAGATTTTTAAGTTAAGTTAAAAGTTTTAAAGTTGTTTAAAATAATGTATTTGAGAATCATGATTAGAGTTGTTTAAAATTTTAAAGGTAAATATTTTATTAAATTAGTTATAGTTGTAATTATTTTAAAAGGTTAATTGGTATTATGGTTTAAAAAGATAATTATTAATATTTATATTTTGTAACGTAGTTTTATTTTAAATATAGTTTGGCTAAAGTTTTTATTTGAAAAACTTGTATAGAATTTCATAACTTTTATTTTAAATTTTGTTTTGGCATAAGTTTTACATGAGAAGTTATTATAAAATTTCATAACTAGTAATTTAAATAAAGTCTTTTAAGTGGTTTTAACTTTTTAAACGTTTTAAATATATATATATATATATATATATATATACACACACACACATTTTTGGGTAAAGCGATATTAAATTATTTTAAATCTAAAGTATTTCGAACACAACTTTTTAAACGTTATAAATTTTTGGGTAATTTTCAGTGGAAATAAACAATAATTGGGAATTTATTCTGCAAGAGGAAAGTGATTTGAAAATTGTTTTCATAAGGGTTGGAGTATGGGAAAATAGCTTGCAAAGATATTTTGAAATAAATAATTTGAAAGATTATTTAAAGTCTGATGGTTGCTTGTGAATGTTATTTGATAGTTAAATAACTGATTATCAATATTGGTCAATGCGCTGATCGTTTCAAAGAGACTGGGATACCACTTCGATCCGGTTTGAACGTTTTCGTGAGGAAGACATGAGCAGAGAGGCAAAGATGGAGCAGTGAAGTGCAAGGGCTAATCGCTACTGATCATGAGGGTGATTCCAAAATGGATGTAGTAGGAGTAGTGCCTTCGGTTATGTTCGGACCCGGAACGGACTTGTATGGATGAATGCTTTCAGAACATCGTCAGGAGGACGATGAGCATTCTAAGTGAATGTGTGCTAAAAAGGTAACGCATAGCCTCAAGCTTCATCAACCGGAAATGGCTAAAATAGAGGAGGTGCAGCAAGGCTAAGTGGATGGCAACCAATTAGGGTAAGGTCATCCCTGCCTAGAGGTCCCCTTTTTTATTCGGATGTGTGGACGGTTGCTGATCCCAACCGCGAGGTGATCTTATTCGCACTATCCAGTAAAGGGTAGCTCTGGTCTTGTGTAGCAGGGGATCAAAGGTGGATCCTCGGTACGATGATCTAGACCACGTACTGTGACGGACGGTACCCCAGTAGGCCTGCCATTGTATGGGAACCGATCTTCAATAAGTGCCTGTACGGTTTTGATTGTACCCAACTATGCTAAAATGTGAGATGCAAGCATTTCAGCTAGATTTTATTTTATTTTCTATAGACACTATCATAATATCAGACAGATTTGATATAAAAAATGTTTTGGTTATCGTAAGGTAAAAACCCGGCATGTTTATTTGTGGCGTGGTCTTACGAGATACCTTTGATTTCAAAAAGGATTTTGAAAACTTTAATAATCCAATTGAGTGTGTTTTCTCACTCTGGTATTATAGACTGACTCGGTTGTTATTTCGCTATAATGCTCGGGTCAGACCGGGTATTATAGGATATAGGAAAGGATGCTGTGGAGCTCAGAAAACGAGTTGGATGGCAAGACGTATCACACGTATTTGATGAATATTCCACTGTGTATGATTAACTGCATATTCAGTTTTGTGAGAACAGGTTATGATAACTGTCCAATTGTGTGTTACGAATTTTGTTGTACTCTGATGATGTAATGTATAAACAGATATAATTCTTTTTGTTTTAAAGATTAGTCATTTGTCTATTATATATTGTTCTGCTGCGATTGTGAGATTCTGATATTGTTTCTATTTCTTCTTCTACCTCCTTCTTCTTTAACCATGACAGTTCGGTTTTTCGATATTCGATTGTTCAGCATTTGATGCAGTGGGCGTATTGATGTCGATTTTCGGGCGTCGAAAAATCAAGTCATTACACAATACCTTTAACTCAAAGCAGGACCTTTTGACCCGTAATCCATTGTGACGTATCATATTAGTCCAACTATTTGTGGGTACTGGTAGGCAGATTAGTTGGGTAGGTCTACCCTACAAAATTTGGGACTAACCTCGCGTACTCCATGTGTAAATATAGGCGATGTCTCACATCAGCCCGAAAGTCACACTTGTTTGATGTGATTTTTTGTTTGATGATAACAAACATATATCAATATATATGTGTGTTTGTAGTTTGAACTATGTACAGAAAGGAAGAAATATTCATATTGAATAATTATACTATTGCACAGAATTTATATAATTCAAACAGTATTTTTTATTCAATATAATATTTTATTACAACACTTAAACAATACAAAGTTTTTCAGTTCTCTATATATATATATATATATATATATACACATACATCAGTTCATACTTTTTACTCTTCTCACTACAACACTCAACACTCAGTTTTTTTTTCACTCTGTCTGCACATCTGCATCTATCTGCATTGTCCAGCTCCACTTCTCGTCCTGTCTCCTGTGTACCTGTATAATTAACAACTACAACAGTAATCTGAAAACAAACAAATTTAAATTTGCAAAAATAAAATTTGTTTGTGTCTCAGATACATGGGTTATTGTCATCATCTTTGATTATGCAATATCTGTGCATATCAGTAATTTTATCAGGGACAGGTAACTATGAGTGGCTGCAGTACACACGTGTACATTCGTATACGTGTGCACTGCCTCGCCAACTCGTGTGCACAGCTCCAACCAGAAATTCAAGGCAACAGAGACCAAGCAATGAAACTGTCTCAAAGCACAAAAGTGCACAGCAACCATCAAGATACAACAGTGAAAGAAAATGCAAGCACAGTCTCAAGCATGAAACAAGGTGCACCAGACCAGGTTGCAAGATGATCAACTGGCCAAGATTACAAGTACAAGCAGCAGTGTGCAACTCGAAAATTTACACAAGTGAAAGCAGCAAAATCAAGACAGCATCAAAATACACAAAATATGGAAACTGCATCAATGCAGTACAGAACACAGTATATATATATAGTGATGCATAGCAACTGCATAGCAGCTACAAACACCAAGTGCAACAATGAACAATGAACAGAGAAAATGCATGAAAGCTACAAACTGCAACATGCTTGAAGATGGTTACCAACACAAGACTGCAACCAACAGGTCAGAGGTGAAAACAATGCAATGCTGAAATGATGAAGTGCATACAAACAACATTTTCAAAATGCAGTGAAGCATGCTCATGGAACACAGCAACAACAGAGCTATATGAACAAATGCACCACTATGTAACAGCAATTACAGTGACAAACTGCAACAAACAAGGAACAAAAATACTGCAACTTCAACTATGGAACAACAGCTCATATGAACAAGTGTACAGAGGCAAAGTGAACAAGTGTAGCATCTGTATCAAAACAGAGGAAACAAACTCAAGTGCACATGAACATGGCAGCAGACCAGTGACAACAGACCCAACAGCTAGTGCCAACATGAACATAACAGGTGAAGCATCACCAAAGACTCAACAGTTCACATTGCAGTAATATCATATCACTACAGAGAGTATGGTGATGCAGTCAACAAGGCAACAATGCAGAGAACTGATACAAAGAAATGGAGTGAATGCAAATAACTCGGCAATCAAATACACATCTAATCAGGTGATGCAGTCAACATCTATTCAAGGCCAGAATGATTATAAGAAGTTACAATGTCAAGTGCAAGTGCAGACGACAGCAACTCAAATCAACACAGGGAAGATACCAGTGAAACAAGTCCAGCAACATGAACAAATGGATGAAGTATGAAATTTGAAAGAATCAGTGCACAACTACATGCAGTAGGGATTGCAAAGACAATGGCAAGCTAAATCAGTGCAGAAGTCAAGGATTTCTAATTTGGAAAGAAATCTCTGCAGCAAATTTCTCGAATTCATATATGGTCAATATTAATTCAAATGGGGACCGAGACATCAAATACAGCAACATACTTTCGAATTAATTAATTCGAATCCAAATATGGTCAGCAATTACTCGAAATTGAATCAAGAAAGGAATACTCCAAAACAAATTCAGGAAAATCAACGACGTGAGAAATCAAATCTGACAGTGTTAATTAGGGTTTCAACCCTATAAATACATCCCAAGAAATCATCATAGACACAGAACAATCGAGTTCAAGTATCAATTTAGAAAAGCAAAAAGAGACAGTACATACCGAATACACAAGCAATGAATTCGATCGAGCGACTACAAAACTAGCAATAGTCAACCATCAGAGAAGCAGCGAGCTAGGGCAACGAATCACAGATCAATCGAAGAAACCGAAGCCCTAACTGGAACAAAAGGGAACGAAGCCCTAATTAGAACGTGGCCGCCATTTTTTCTCACAAGCAAAAGAAAATGGACCGGGTGAATTAAGATAAAGGGAAGTGACCGCATTTCTTTTGTTTGTTTTTGGGTTAAGTTTTTTTTTATAAAAGCAAGATAATTTAAATTGTTTTAAATTTTGTGCTTGCTTTTGTAATTTGCTTTATTTGTATGTTCTCTTCAAAACAAAACATGAAAAATTATCACCTAGGGTTTAGGTGTTATCAGATTGTCTAGTTAGAGTTAGTCCAGTTAGCAGGGTTTGCAAGTTTGCAAAACTCTATAGGCGGTAGCAGGGTTTGCAAGTCTGTTAGAGTATTTGTAAGCGGGAAACTGTTTAATTCTAATAGAAATCTGGGAATGCAGCAGTAGGCAGGGGTTGCCAAAGCTGGGTAAATTCTGTGTGTGATTTATTTTTCAGCATATTTATTTCTTCAGTTTGCTTCTGTGTTTAATTCGCAAAAATTTGCAATAACCCTATTCACCCCCCCCCTCTAGGGTTAATCTAGAACCTACAAGTGGTATCAGAGCCTGGTATTTTACTTAAACTCTAGAGTCATGAATCCACCAAATAATGCTTTTTCTGAGGGGCAATCTATTGCTAGGCCACCCATGTTTAATGGGAATGATTATGCTTATTGGAAAGTTAGAATGAGTATTTATCTTAGTTCTGTCGATTATGATGTTTGGCATATTATTGAAACTGGCTATAAATCTCCCACTATAGTTGTTGGTGATACTGAGATTCCTAAACCTAAGGATAGATGGGATGCTAACGATAAGAAATTAAAAACTACAAATGCCAAAGCAATGAACGCTTTGATCTGTGCTCTTGATAAAAATGAATTTAATAGAATTTCTCATTGTACAACAGCACAGGAAATTTGGCACACTCTGGAGGTGACACACGAAGGAACTTCTCAAGTCAAGGAGTCACGACTAGCTCTATTCAGCAATGAATACGAAAACTTTGTGATGGAAAAGGGCGAGAGCATAAAGGATATGTTTGGACGGTTTTCAACCTTGGTGTACAATGCTAGAACGCTTGGGAAGGTCTTCACTGAAGTAGAGCTTGTACGGAAGATACTGCGAGTCTTACCAATGAACTTTGAGGCAAAAGTCACTGCAATACAAGAATCGAAAGATCTGAGTAAACTAAGCATGGAGGAGTTGATCGGAAACTTGATGACATATGAGCTTGAGCTAAAGGCAAAAGAGGAACGTAACAACTCCGAAGCAAAAAAGAAGACGATTGCCTTAAAAAGCAAAGAAGAAAGCGGTGAAGAAGAAGAAGATCCAATTGAAGAGCTTGCGATGGCAGTCAATAATCTTAGAAAATGGTCAAAATTCAGGCCACGCAAGAAGAAAACAAGTGGTAATAAGTCAAAAGATTCTGATGATTCCGATAATGAATTGACATGCTTTAACTGCAAAAAGCCTGGCCACTTCAAACAAAAATGTCCACTTCTCAAAAACAACAAAGGAAAGAAAAAGAAGAAGAAGGCCTTTGCAGCAACTTGGGATGATGAAGAAGGAGAAGAAGTTTCGGATAATAGCTCAGAAGAGGCTAACTTGTGCCTTATGGCAAAATCAGATTCAGAAACAAGTTCAGAGGAATCCAGTGAGGTACGTGACTATTCTTATAAAGAACTTGTTTTGATGTGTTATGATCTTACTAATACAATTGATACTCTTGAAACTAAGATTGAAAAATTGAAGTCTGACAGGAGAGAACTTGTTCATGAGAATACTAGGTTAGAAACTGAACTTGAGAATATTCAAAACCTAGACTGTAAAAAATGTAAAACTTTAGATTCAGAAATATCAAGACTTAAGAATAGCTTCGATAATCTTGAAAAAGAAAACTCAAGTCTTAAGGAAATCATTGACACGAGAAAAAAAGATTTTATAAATAGATGCACCACACTTGTAACTGAAAACACAACACTAAAAACCAAAGTCCAAAATCTTGAGAAATCTCTGAATAACTTTTCAAGAGGAGAAAAATCGTTTAACATGTTGTTGGGAAATCAACTCTTTGCTAATAATAGAAAAGGACTAGGTTTTGGGAAAACACAGGTTGATGATCATGCAAAAGGTAAGAGTGTCTTTGTTAGAAGTGAAATTGGACATCGTGTTGAAAATTGTAGTCATAGGAACAAGAACACAAAATTTATACACGTTTGGGTTCCTAAGAATTCTACAAACAAATTTCATGTCTATAGGAACAAAAATAAAAGGACAAAACAAGTTTGGGTTCCAAAGGGATTGTTTGTTCACAATGCTTCAGTTACTAATATCATTGGACCTAAGAGTTTCTCTAGGTCATCCTCCTCTCTCTTTATGTAGGTCTGTTGGCGGGCTAAGGAGCAACAAGAATGGTTTCTAGATTCAGGTTGTTCTAGACATATGACAGGTGATAAATCTAAGTTCTTTAGCCTAGAGAAGTTTAGAGGTGGAAATGTGATCATGGGAGACAATAGCAAGTGTAAGATTATTGGGAAAGGTGAAGTAAGTAATGGTACTTTTTCCTTGACTAATGTTTTATACGTTGATAATTTGCATCACAATCTCATTTCTATTAGCCAACTCTGTGACAAAGGTATGAATGTGGTTTTTGATAGTGATACTTGCAAAATCATTGATAAAACTTCTAATAACATTGTTTTTATGGGCAAAAGAAAAGGAAATGTTTACTCACTTTCGTTTGACAATTTAAATCTTTCCAGATGTTTGGTAGCCACTGACGAAGAGGCATCTTTATGGCATAGGAGACTTGGACATGCTAGCATGAGTCTCTTAAGAAATCTTGAAACGAAAGATTTAGTCAGAGGGTTACCACATCAGAAATTTAAAGATAACAAAGTGTGTAAAGCATGTTCCTTGGGCAAGCTTAGTCGATCATCATTTCGCCCTAAAAATATTGTTAGCACATCAAGGGTCCTCGAATTAATTCATATGGACTTATTTGGACCAAATGAAATTGCAAGTTTGAATGGAAAACGTTATTGTTATGTATTGGTTGACGATTACTCTAGATTTACATGGGTTTATTTCTTAGCCAAAAAATCTGAATCTTTTGATTATTTTTCAAAATTTGCTAAACTTGTTCAAAATGAAAAAGGAGTTTCAATTAAAACTTTGAGAAGTGATCATGGAGGCGAATTTGAAAATTCGGAATTTGAAAACTTTTGTGAAGAAAATGGTTTAAAACATGAATTTTCTGCTCCACGAACACCTCAACAAAATGGGGTGGTTGAAAGGAAAAATCGTACATTGCAAGAATTGGCTAGATCCATGTTGAGTGAGTATAAACTACCTCTAACTTTTTGGGCAGAGGCGGTGAATACTTCGTGCTATGTAATGAATAGAGTAATGATTAGACCAATACTAGGCAAAACGGCTTATGAAGTATGGCATGAAAGGAAACCTAACATCTCTTACTTTCGTGTTTTTGGATGCCCTTGTTTTATTCTTAACACAGGTGATCAACTTGGAAAATTTGAATCAAAGGCCGATGAGGGAATTTTCATGGGCTATTCAACAAGGAGCAAGGCTTACAGGATATACAACAAACGAACAAAGACAATTGTTGAATCAGTCAATGTGAAATTTGATGAATCTGATCTGGAAAGGACGACTGAAAAAACAGGTGATGATGGGGTAGATCATGAAGGCATTAAAGAAGGGACATCTACTGAGAAAGATGGAAGTAGGACTGTTGATACTGATAGATTGAAATTCAAATCCAATCATCTTCCTGAATTGGTTATAGGAGATCCTACGGAAGGTATACGCACTCGCTCTGCATTTGATAAAAATTTGTGTGCGTTTTGTTGTCATAGTGGTTTTATTTCTGAAATAGAACCTGATTCTGTTGAAATGGCTCTTAATGATGAAAGTTGGGTTTTAGCAATGCAAGATGAACTTAATCAATTTGAGAGAAATAAAGTTTGGAAATTAGTTCCTAGGCCTAATGACTATCCAATTGTAGGAACTAAATGGGTGTTCAAAAACAAACTTGATGAATCAGGAAATGTAATTAGAAACAAAGCTAGGTTGGTCGCAAAAGGATATAACCAAATAGAAGGCATAGATTTTGATGAGACATTTGCACCAGTTGCTAGGTTAGAAGCTATTAGGATTTTGCTCAGCTTTGCTTGTTATAAAGGTTTCAAACTTAAACAAATGGATGTAAAAAGTGCATTTCTAAATGGTGATCTGAAAGAAGAAGTTTTTGTTGAACAACCCCCCGGATTTGAAAATCATGTTTTTCCAAATCATGTGTATAAACTTGAAAAAGCATTATATGGTCTTAAGCAAGCTCCTAGAGCTTGGTATGACTGCCTTTGTACATATCTTTTGGAAAATGGCTTTAAAAAGGGGAATGCTGACACGACACTGTTTCTATTACATAAAGGAAGTGATTTTTTAATTGTTCAGATTTATGTAGATGATATCATTTATGGTGCTACTAATGAAATCTTGTGCGAGAAATTTGAACAAGTCATGCAGGCTAAATTCGAGATGAGCTTGGTTGGAGAACTGAAATATTTTCTTGGATTTCAAATCAAGCAAAGCAGTGATGGCATTTTTATTTCGCAATCCAAGTATGTGTTGGAACTGTTGAAGAAATTTGGAGTTGAAAACTCTAAACCATTGAGAACTCCTATGAGCCCATCAATAAAGTTGGACAAAGACGAGAAAGGAAGTGCTGTTGATCAGAAAAAATATCGAGGGATAATTGGTTCACTTCTCTATCTTACTGCTTCTAGACCTGATATTATGTTTTCTGTATGTTTGTGTGCACGTTTTCAATCTAATCCTAAAGAATCTCATTTGAAAGCCACTAAACGAATTTTGAGATATCTTTCACACACACACAAATTTGGATTATGGTACCCTTCTTGTGAAAACTTTGATTTAGTTGGTTATTCTGATGCTGATTATGCTGGTTCATTGGTTGACAGGAAAAGCACCAGTGGGACATGTTTCATGCTAGGACATTCATTAGTTTCATGATCAAGTCGAAAACAGAATTGTGTTGCATTATCCACCACTGAAGCAGAATATATTGCTTTAGGAAGTTGCTGTGCTCAAATCTTATGGATGATGCAAACTCTTTCTGATTTTGGCTTAGTTTATAAACAAGTTCCATTAAAATGTGACAGTAAAAGTGCAATAGACTTATCAAATAATCCTGTTCATCATTCACGCACAAAACACATTGATGTGAGACACCACTTTCTTAGAGATCACATTGCTAAGGAAGACATTTGCATTGAATATATTTCAACTGAGGCTCAACTTGCTGATATTTTTACAAAACCCCTCCCTGAAGACAGATTTTCTAGATTACGTTTGGATTTGGGGATTATAGAAATTGACTAACCATTTTTTTTTTCATTGTTAGGTAGAAATATTCTTGGATATATACTTTCAACTTCAATTTCTAGGATTCAAACAAGTTTTGGATATTTTCAAAAGATTGATTCGAATATGGTATTCAGTACTGGATATTACATAATATAATTAACTTGGTAACTTATTCCACGATCATTTCTATTTCTACCATCTTTCTATCATTCATAATGGTTTGATAAAATAAGAAGAGTGAATTATTTTTAAATTAAAAAAAAAATAATAATAAAAAAAAATAAAAAAAAATAAAAAAAAAATTAATAATAAATAATAAATCTCATGTATCCATTCTCATTTAAAAGTCCTTATGGTTATGCATGGATGGAACATATGAGAGAATTATTTTTATCATTACTTCATTCTCATTTAAAAGTCCTTATGGTTATGCATGGATGGAGTATGGTAACTAAGTATTCTGGTCTCGCTTAATAGTCTGGATGCTTAGACTAATAAGTAACTGCTAATCCCATTTAAAAGTCCTTATGGTTATGAGTGGTTAGTAAGTGCTTATTTTTTTGTTTTGTTTTGTTTTTGTGCTTAAATGTCAAATTAATGTTAAAATATCTCTCTTCTTATTAAAACCGATCATCGATCCATCCTCTACAATATGGAAGTTTTTATCTCGTTATGATATATTATTTTTTGTTCCTACTGCTCCATTGTTTTTTGTCAGTCTTTTGATAATGACAAAAGGGGGAGAAGAACAAGATTTTGATGAGGAAGTAAATATTTTTTGGAATATTTCAACAAATTTGGTTAAATATCGTTAGTTAATTTTCTTTAGTTCTTTTATTCCTTTGTAAATTTTGTTAACTTCTAAATAGGGAGAGGTCTTGGTTGTAGGGGGAGCATTCAAATAGGGGGAGCTAAAATTTTTTTTTGTTCAAACACATGTATTAGCATTTCAAAATCTTTAATATATATGTTTGTCATCATCAAAAGGGGGAGATTGTTTGATGTGATTTTTTGTTTGATGATAACAAACATATATCAATATATATGTATGTTTTTAGTTTGAACTATGTACAGAAAGGAAGAAATATTCATATTGAATAATTATACTATTGCACAGAATTTATATAATTCAAACAGTATTTTTTATTCAATATAATATTTTATTACAACACTTAAACAATACAAAGTTTTTCAGTTCTCTCTATATATATATATATATACATACATCAGTTCATACTTTTTACTCTTCTCACTACAACACTCAACACTCAGTTTTTTTTTCACTCTGTCTGCACATCTGCATCTATCTGCATTGTCCAGCTCCACTTCTCGTCCTGTCTCCTGTGTACCTGTATAATTAACAACTACAACAGTAATCTGAAAACAAACAAATTTAAATTTGCAAAAATAAAATTTGTTTGTGTCTCAGATACATGGGTTATTGTCATCATCTTTGATTATGCAATATCTGTGCATATCAGTAATTTTATCAGGGACAGGTAACTATGAGTGGCTGCAGTACGCACGTGTACATTCGTATACGTGTGCACTGCCTCGCCAACTCGTGTGCACAGCTCCAACCAGAAATTCAAGGCAACAGAGACCAAGCAATGAAACTGTCTCAAAGCACAAAAGTGCACAGCAACCATCAAGATACAACAGTGAAAGAAAATGCAAGCACAGTCTCAAGCATGAAACAAGGTGCACCAGACCAGGTTGCAAGATGATCAACTGGCCAAGATTACAAGTACAAGCAGCAGTGTGCAACTCGAAAATTTACACAAGTGAAAGCAGCAAAATCAAGACAGCATCAAAATACACAAAATATGGAAACTGCATCAATGCAGTACAGAACACAGTATATATATATAGTGATGCATAGCAACTGCATAGCAGCTACAAACACCAAGTGCAACAATGAACAATGAACAGAGAAAATGCATGAAAGCTACAAACTGCAACATGCTTGAAGATGGTTACCAACACAAGACTGCAACCAACAGGTCAGAGGTGAAAACAATGCAATGCTGAAATGATGAAGTGCATACAAACAACATTTTCAAAATGCAGTGAAGCATGCTCATGGAACACAGCAACAACAGAGCTATATGAACAAATGCACCACTATGTAACAGCAATTACAGTGACAAACTGCAACAAACAAGGAACAAAAATACTGCAACTTCAACTATGGAACAACAGCTCATATGAACAAGTGTACAGAGGCAAAGTGAACAAGTGTAGCATCTGTATCAAAACAGAGGAAACAAACTCAAGTGCACATGAACATGGCAGCAGACCAGTGACAACAGACCCAACAGCTAGTGCCAACATGAACATAACAGGTGAAGCATCACCAAAGACTCAACAGTTCACATTGCAGTAATATCATATCACTACAGAGAGTATGGTGATGCAGTCAACAAGGCAACAATGCAGAGAACTGATACAAAGAAATGGAGTGAATGCAAATAACTCGGCAATCAAATACACATCTAATCAGGTGATGCAGTCAACATCTATTCAAGTCCAGAATGATTATAAGAAGTTACAATGTCAAGTGCAAGTGCAGACGACAGCAACTCAAATCAACACAAGGAAGATACCAGTGAAACAAGTCCAGCAACATGAACAAATGGATGAAGTATGAAATTCGAAAGAATCAGTGCACAACTACATGCAGTAGGGATTGCAAAGACAATGGCAAGCTAAATCAGTGCATAAGTCAAGGATTTCTAATTTGGAAAGAAATCTCTGCAGCAAATTTCTCGAATTCATATATGGTCAATATTAATTCAAATGGGGACCGAGACATCAAATACAGCAAGATACTTTCGAATTAATTAATTCGAATCCAAATATGGTCAGCAATTACTCGAAATTGAATCAAGAAAGGAATACTCCAAAACAAATTCAGGAAAATCAACGACGTGAGAAATCAAATCTGACAGTGTTAATTAGGGTTTCAACCCTATAAATACATCCCAAGAAATCATCATAGACACAGAACAATCGAGTTCAAGTATCAATTTAGAAAAGCAAAAAGAGACAGTACATACCGAATACACAAGCAATGAATTCGATCGAGCGACTGCAAAACTAGCAATAGTCAACCATCAGAGAAGCAGCGAGCTAGGGCAACGAATCACAGATCAATCGAAGAAACCGAAGCCCTAACTGGAACAAAAGGGAACGAAGCCCTAATTAGAACGTGGCCACCATTTTTTCTCACAAGCAAAAGAAAATGGACCGGGTGAATTAAGATAAAGGGAAGTGACCGCATTTCTTTTGTTTGTTTTTGGGTTAAGTTTTTTTTTATAAAAGCAAGATAATTTAAATTGTTTTAAATTTTGTGCTTGCTTTTGTAATTTGCTTTATTTGTATGTTCTCTTCAAAACAAAACATGAAAAATTATCACCTAGGGTTTAGGTGTTATCAGATTGTCTAGTTAGAGTTAGTCCAGTTAGCAGGGTTTGCAAGTTTGCAAAACTCTATAGGCGGTAGCAGGGTTTGCAAGTCTGTTAGAGTATTTGTAAGCGGGAAACTGTTTAATTCTAATAGAAATCTGGGAATGCAGCAGTAGGCAGGGGTTGCCGAAGCTGGGTAAATTCTGTGTGTGATTTATTTTTCAGCATATTTATTTCTTCAGTTTGCTTCTGTGTTTAATTCGCAAAAATTTGCAATAACCCTATTCACCCCCCCCCCCTCTAGGGTTAATCTAGATCCTACAACACTATTGGTAGCCAAATTAGCTAGGCATGATTTTGTGTGCATTTGAATGACCTCGCATCCCTACAGCTTCATCATAATATACAACGCTCTCTTAACATATTATCACACATCTCACCTCATTCCATGTCAAGGCCCTACAAAAAAACTCTTATTTCGCCTTTACAATTAACTTTTTTTCCTAAAGGGGTTTCAATGAAAATTAATAGCCTATTAATTACATAAATAATGCGTTATAATTGTACGTTATTAATAGTAATATGTATACAAACACAAGCTCATGCCTAAAATATTTCTTAGCGTGCGAAAATTGCACCCTAAACTAATGTTTACATGTTAAATCTTCAAAATTTATATAAGTCCAATTCCATATCAAAAAATATACCATATTTCCAATATCCATAATTCAATTAACAGACTTGTATAAAATGTAAACCATACCAAACTTATTTTATACTAAAATAGCGGAATCAACATCAATAGAAACTTACAACTTAAATACTTTTACGCTCTATTCAACTTTTTTGTTTAAACAATAGTTGTTCAAACTTTTTGTGCATGTCTAATTAATTATTATGGAGATAATTAGCAATTAAAACTATTTTCATGTTTATAGCTAACTAAATGAGATGATGCCTTGCATGATGCAAGAGAAGATAAAATATTTTAAAACGGAGCAAAAAAGTAAGTAAGCAAAAAGGAACTCCTTAACTCTTAAGTTAATGTGACATAAAGAAGAAGTGATAGAAGTAATTAATTATGTTAGGGTTTAAGCTATTTTTGATCTTTTTCCATCACATTCCTAAGCCCATATAAGGAGGGTACACCCTTAGGCATAAATCACGAAATTTACAAAGCTTATAATGATAAAATCAATGGCTTCTTCATCTCTTTCTCTCTTATGTTCTAAAGCAAAATAGTTGCAAATCAACTCCAAATCACTTCAAACTTTTCCATAAGGCTTGGTATAATATTACTTTCTACCATGTTTGAAGTTGAAGAGATGAAGCCAAACTCCCATAAGAAGGAGAGGCCGTGGGCTTTTAAGTGGGAAAAGGAGGAGACTGAGTAAGGTGAAGGCAAAGAGGAGGATAAGGAAAGATGTTGCAAGGTGGAGGCTTACTTTGGTTCTTAGGGCTTGGTTTTTTTAGAGGTTGAAGGTGAGTTAACACATCACTTTGGATGAAAAATATAATATATATATATATATATATATATATATATATATGTTTTGTTTGAATGGTGTTTAAGCTGTTTAAATTGTTGTTAACTTATGTTAAAACATTGGTTTGAATTCTTACTTTAAAAGTAAGCGACATATGTGATCCATGTACATGGACTTGAACAAACTTGGAATGGACTTGAATGGACTTATATAACTTATGATAGGACCTTGAACAAAGCACATATGTTATTGATGGACGTTGGTTTAGATCGGACTTTGATTTGAACGTGCACTTTAGCGATAGTCATTATAGAAGTAGTTTGGAATTGTCTTGTTTTTTTCAATTATTATGGAACTTTGTAGAGAGATCCTTAGGGGTTTCTCGCCATGTTTATAATGTGTTTGTGACGACCTAACATTTTCAACCATTCGCATCCGCACATGTCGGACTTGAATTGCTCAAAATACCACGTTGTAAATAATTTTTTTGGCAATACTCAGAATATACAGTAAATAAATAATCACATATCAAAGACACAGAGTAATATAATGCAGCGGAAGTAGAAGAGATAGTAGTTCATGAAGCTACTATATATATATATATATATATATATGCAAGATACATCAGAGTTAAACAAGATACAACAGAAGAGTAACAAGGTAAAAATATGAATACATAACTGGAAGCAACTGGATAACTGAAATCAACTGAGTATCTGAAGAGAATAGATAGCTGGGTCTTCAAGGAGAGCTCCAACTCCGAAGGTGAGTCTCAAATGCTATATCACTCAGTCTGATCCGAGCGTAAAGCAAAACACAAAACACTCGAGTCAGGACATACATACTTATGAACTGTAAATTGACTCAAGTGAACAGTAACAAATGCATCAGTAACTTAAAGGATGCTTGGGATTGCCCATCCTTTAAGGATCCGTTAAACTATTTACTATGTAGTAATATTTTGCTATTCTAAAAATGTCTATTAATAAAATAAACTTACTTTTTTCATAGCGTTAAGGGGTTACCCATATAGCCCTTAACACGTAATAGTCCCAGTAGCCCATCCAATATCATAGTCCCTCCTGATCGGGAAGCCACCAGAGGATACCACACGGGCTACGGGAGAAAACCAAACTCGTACAAGGCGCGATAGGGTAGGTGACACGGCGCAACTAGGCAATGCCAGGGTAGATATACCAATTACGCTTCCGGGTCGGTGGTAACGCGTAGCGCACAGCCACCGCGCACCTCGAGCCACACCCCCAAATAAAAAAAATCAAAAGTGGCCACCGAATCAGTCCAAAAGCCAAAGTATAATATCGAAGGGATGTGTCCGATCAAAGGTGCTACCTCATTAGCCCGTCAATCGCTCCTGTTTTAGCCACCTTATGCCAACTCACGGGAGTCGGGTCCACGTATTTACCTCAAAGGAAACGCCACCACCATCCTACTTCATTCTGAAATCTCCACCGCGTACACAGTTGTCAAAGTGGTTTTCGGTATCGACAGAATGTATGCCCATATCTGATCCCAGTCTCTTTGTCAACCAATCGTTATTATAACACCGTTGTCATTTTGAAATAGTATATACTTTCAAAAACCAAAGATATCATTTCAAAACTATATTCCTTTCAAAATAGTTTATACTTCGAAACCAAAACCATTTTTATTTCAAAACTATATTCATATCAAAACCATTTCAATCATTTCCTATCAAATCATTATCAATTCATTATCATTCTTAAATTCAAATATTCAATTTATATATCATTTTTAAAAATCAATTATGTCGTTCATTTATTATTTCAAATATCATTTCAAAACACATCTCAAAATTCCATTCAAAAATTCATTTATCCCATTACATATCATTCCATTTAACACATAACAAAGTAAACCTTATTTAAATTCAAATTCAATTTAGATTCCTTTGAAATTAGAATATAAATATTAAATTATACTCAAAACTCCTTAAACTTCATAAATAATCAATTCCAAAAGTTAAATCATTTAACACTTCAAAATATAACTTCAAAACAGTGTTAAAATCTATAATATTTCAAAACATTGTCAAATTTCAGCAACGACGGCACTTACAAAGTGTTATCGTAGCTTATATTAAGTATTTCAGCATATAGTTTAGTTTAGCAACCATAGCACTTACCAAGTACTATAGCAGAGATGTTTTGTTTATTTACAACAACAGCGGCACTTACAAAGTGCTACAGTAGCCATTCTTATTAATTCAAAGCTTAGTTAACTTTAGCAACGGCAGCACTTACAACGTGCTACATCGGCCTATTATTAAAATTTCCAGAGTTAAATAAACTTAAATTTTAGCTATTTTAAACTTATAAATCATATTTAGGCTTCAAAATTTCACATTTGAATCATTGTTAACATATGATTTATCACAACAACAAAAATTTATAATTAAATATCCAATTTAAACACAATTCATTTTTAAGTCAAAATTCCACTGTTTTCTTAACTTATTAATTTAATAAAACTTAACATTTTACTTCAAATATCCATTTAAAATTTAAAATTTAATTTCCATTATTTACTGGCATTTTTAAGTATAAATTAAAGTCAAAATCACATTTACTTCAAATTTACATACTCAAATTCACAATTCAAAACTTAATATTTAAATTTCTTAAAACCATAAAATATATATTTTTAAATCAAAATTTCAAACTTTAAAAAAATGCATATCTTAAGAAAAACCATTTAAAAATATACCACGGGGTCTGTATATAATTTTCTATCCTAGGTCAAGTGATACGAGTATGTATCATTTCAATTCGCAACTTAAAATGAAAACCTGGGTTCTATCATTTCAAACCCGCAATCCCAAGTCAAATAAAATAAAATCACTTGAGCCTATCATTTCAGCTCATAATGATTTTTCCCTATTCTAATGTCCGCTCGGGTATGTATCATTTCAACCCATAGTGATTTTATTCTAACAAGGAGCTTGCAGTGTGAGTATATGCATAAACAATATAAACAAATATACTAACATGTCAATGTCACAATATACTATCATTTATCATAGGTCGGGTGATAATTAACAAAGTTAACATGGTCAATACATGGAATGATACATCATAATATCTTCATTAACTTGCATAATATTTTAATCACTAATCACTTGTCATCCATCTACCATTTCATAAGTAATAATGTCAGAGTGAGAAGGACTCACCTTTATTAAATCTAGAGACCCAAAACAACACACAAGAATGATTCCCAAAAGCACGACAAGCACGATTAGATTTGAATGGATGGAGAGCCTTATATCAACCCAAAATAAAACATATATAAGAAAATATATTTAATTTACATACAAATAAAATTAACAAATTTTGATTTGCAAAACAATTTCAAAACAAGGAAAGATAACCAAACCTTAGAAGCAAAAGGCTTGTACAAGACAACATAATCTTGGCCAAAATGCAAATGGGCTTGATCTAACCACACCTAGGCTTGGCCTAGGTCATGTATGTCGGCCATGAGTCATGAGACATGGCTATGGGTATGAAAGTGGAAGGCAAAACATGAGGAAGGTGAAGGCAAGTAAGCGGAAGGGTTTGGGTCAAGGAATGGAAGGTTTTCGTGCACATAGGCTCGGCCTATGGTCCTATTGGCTTGGCCTATGGTCTGCTACAGGTCAGGTCAGAGGTTATGTTAGTGGCCAGAGGTCAGGTCATGATGGTGGTGGAGCTAGGGGTGGTGGCCGAGGCAAAGTATGGAGGTGGTGGTGGATTTTTTGTCGGCTAAGCATTGTTTTATGGAATTTTAGCAAGGTTTTGTGGTGATTTGGGTCATGGCACTCACGGCTTGGCTTAGGAAGGAGATGATGGTGGTGTAGGCCGTAGATGGGAAGGTAGAGGAGGAATGTGGAGGTGATGGAGGTTGTAGCCGAACAAAACTAGTGAGGAGCTGATGTAGCTCAGACCCGGATTGAAGAATTGCAAACTAACAGTTTCCATGGCATGAGTCGTTCACAACCTAGCATGAGTCGTTCTCGTCTTAAGGAAGGAGAAGGCCTAGGTCGTATACAACCTAAGGAGAAGATGTTAGGTCGTCTACGACCTAAAGATCCACGAGAAAAGAAGCTGCGAGTTAATGGAAGCATAAGCCGTTCATGTTTGATGAATCACATACGAGTTAACAACACAGGTTTAAGTCATTCAGGACTTAACAGAGCAGAAGTTATTGAAGGCCTAGGTCGTCCACGACCTAACTGGAGATCAGAGAAAGATGTTAACGAGTTACGAGTTACGACCTAAGAGTTTAAGTCGTTTGTGTCTTATGTCGTAAGTCATTAGGTCGTATACAACCTAAGTGTTGTGTCGCTTGTACCGATGAGTCGTGTACTGTTGGTATGTTCTTTAAGTCGCTGTTGAATGATGTTAGGTCGTTCACGACCTATAATTGAGTCTGTACATGTTTTGAGTCATTTGTTATGATAAGTCGTGAGTCATGGTAGCTGATGAGTCATGTAGTTTGTTAAGTCGCTGGGTTTTAAGCTGTGTGTTTTTGAGTCGTGAGTCATAGGTCGTTGCCGACCCAGGATGAGTCGTAAGTCGTATACGATTTAAGGGGCCGGTTGTAACAAGCTATAAATAGGGCGTGTGTTGTACATTTTTGGTTGTTGATTTTTGAAATAAAATTTCTTGTTGATTGCTTTGTGCTTTCTTCTCCAATTGGTAGTTGAGTGTAATCTCCTATCTCCACTTACGTCATTCGAGTGCGCTCGAATCCACGTTTGTTGAAGCCGATTCACGGAATCTAGTGCGCTAGATCAACGTACGAAGAATCGTAGATCTTTGAACACGGTATAGTGCGCTATCAACGTGTTTGAGATAGCTAGAATTCGGTATCTTCGGATCAACGAATTTGGGCACTTCGGTATCTTCATTCCATCGATCGCTACTTTCACCGATTAAGTTTGTTTCGATTAATCCGCTGCGTCATTATTGGTATCGGAACCATACTTAGCCAATCATAGCTAAGTTGATTCTTGGAGCCAAGTATTTGAAGTTGAAGTTTGAAGTTGTTCATCGTGTTCATATTGAAGTTGCAACAAGAGGAAGAACTTTCGATCCATTCCATTTTGGATCAAAGTGTTGAAAGTGTTTGAATTTGAAGTAGGCCGTGTATACTTGGGAAGTAGCCGAGCCTAGTGAAGTGTTGGAAGTATTGAGGCCGAACTAGTGCTTGGAGACCTTGAGCCGAACATAGTTGTGTTGAAGTGCGATTTGTTGAAGTGGTGGCCGAGTTAACTTGTTGCCGAGTTAGTATTGAACCGAGCAAGTTAAGTCGTGTGGATTTGTGGTCGAGCTAAGGAGTTAAGCCGTGAGTTCACGCCGAGACAAGTATTTTAACCGAGATTTGTTGAACGTGAGTTAAAATTTGTGAAACTTGTGAAGTTTTGAAGTGTTTGAGTTTGTGAAATTTAATCATGCCACCAAGGAGAGCTAATCGTCATCAAAACGTTGAAGCTTTGTATCGAAGAGAAGAAGCCGAGCTTATGGAACAACGTATTAATGAGAAATTTGATGAAGGTATTGGGAAGTTGGAGAAATTGATGAATGATTTGAATCAAAGGAGGAGATCACCAAACTCGAACCATGGAGGAAACCGAGTTTCGCCAGCGGTTACGGAAGAGAGGAGGGTATCACCACATTCTTGTAGAGATAGAAGAGAAACATCAATTTCATCACGAAGAGATCATCGTGACTATGCACATGAAGAGAGAAGAAGTCAACGTGAATTTGACAATGAAGCATATAGAGAGGAAGAGAGACATAGTCAAAGAAGCATGCATGAACGGAGGGATGATAATGGTCGAGATCGGTGTAGGCGTACCTTTGATTTTGTTGAAGAGGGTGATAGAGCAAGTATTCATTATCGAGATCGAGAGCAAATTCGAAATTCTTACCGGGATGTTGAAGATGATCGTCGTTGGGAATCGGGTATGAAGACGGAAATTCCAGAATTTAAAGGAGGGATGGTAGCAGAAGAATTTCTTGATTGGATTTCTAATGTTGAAGAGATCTTTGATTTCAAGGAGGTTCCTGAGCATAGAAGGGTGAAGTTGGTTGCTACTAGGTTGAGGGGGAGAGCTTTGGCGTGGTGGCAGCAAACTAAACTTACAAGGGAGAGAATGGGGAAGTCAAAGATAGAATCGTGGGATAAGATGAAGAAGTTGATGAGATCTACTTTCTTACCTTACAACTATCAATCACTTATATACCAGAGGTTGCAAAATCTGAGGCAAGGGACGAAGTCTGTTAGTGATTATGCTGATGAATTTTACCAACTCATTGCCAGAAATGATATTATGGAAACGGAAGAACAGCTAACTGCTAGATTCATTGGGGGATTGAGAATGCAGATCCAGGATATGGTTAATATGTTCGATCCTAGATCAGTTGCAGAGGCACATCAGAAAGCGTTAGCTTGGGAGAAGCAAGGAAGGCGTGGAGGTGGTGTGTTTACTAATTCCAATAATCAAGCGAAGGGTGTTGGTGGAAGTTCTAATGTTTCTAAACCTGTTACAAAGCCAGTGGTAAAGGAGGCTGAGAAGGCGAAGGTTAGCAGTGGGTTCAAATGTTATAACTGTCAGGAGTTGGGTCACAAAAGCAACGAATGTCCGAAGCCGAAGAAGAGAACCATGGTTGCAGAAGTTGAGGAGGATGATGGTGAGGAGGCAGAATGTTCAAATGCACCTTATGTTGAGGAGGAAGAAGAATTATCTGGAGATGAAGGTTGTAATCTTATGATGAGGAGGTCATGTCTTACACCAAAGCAAGAGGAGGATTGTAGTTGGTTGAGAAGTAACATATTTCAGTCGACCTGCACTATTCTGGGAAAAGTTTGCAAGTTCGTTATTGATGCTGGAAGTTGCGATAATATTATTTCTACCGAGGCTGTGAAGAAGTTAAACTTGAAAACTGAGAAACATCCTAGACCGTACAAGCTAGCATGGTTAAGGAAGGGTGGTGAAGTGAAGGTGTGTCGAAGGGCTTGTGTTAATTTTTCTATTGGGAAGAAGTACAAAGATGAAATTTGGTGTGACGTTGTAGACATGGACGTATGTCATCTATTGTTGGGCAGACCGTGGCAGTTTGATAGATCAGTTCAACATGATGGTCGTACCAATAGCTACAGTTTCATGTTCGAGGGTACTAAAATCACTTTGGTTCCCAAGAAGCAACAACGGAAGGAGAGCAAGCTGGAAGAGATTGAGGAATTGAAAACTTTATTATCTTTGAAGGAGTTTGTTAAGGAGGTTGAAGAGGAGCCTGAAGTCTATTTGTTGATTGGGCGAGAGAGCAGTGAAGAGGTTGAAATTCCAGAGGAAGCAAAGCCAGTTTTGAAAGAGTTTGAAGATGTATTTCCAGAGGAGTTGCCTAAGGAGTTACCACCATTGAGAGACATTCAACATCAAATCGATCTTGTTCCGGGAGCAGTGTTACCACATAGACCACATTACCGAATGAGTCCGAAGGAACATGAAGAGTTACGAAGGCAGGTGGAAGAGTTATTAGAACAGGGACGTGTTCAGGAAAGCTTGAGTCCTTGTGCAGTACCAGCTTTGTTGGTGCCGAAGAAGGATGGAACATGGAGAATGTGTACAGATAGTAGAGCTTTGAACAAGATTACTGTTCGTTACAGATTTCCTATGCCGAGGTTGGATGATTTGTTAGACCAGTTGAGTGGGGCAACTATATTTTCGAAGATTGATTTGAAGAGTGGTTATCACCAAATTCGGATTAGACCAGGCGACGAATGGAAGACAGCTTTCAAAACAAGAGAGGGGTTATACGAATGGTTGGTTATGCCATTTGGTTTGTCAAATGCAACTAGTACATTCATGCGGGTGATGAATCAAATCTTTAGACCATTCATTGGGAAGTTCGTGGTGGTTTATTTTGATGATATTCTGATATATAGCAGGAGTATGGAGGAGCATGTTCTACATTTGAGGGAAGTGTTGATTATTCTTCGTGAGGAACAATTTTATGCAGCCATGAAGAAATGTGTGTTCATGACGAGAAGTGTGTTATTTTTAGGATATGTTGTATCTGAGAAGGGAATCCAAGTGGACCAGAGTAAAATTGAAGCTATTAGAAATTGGCCACAACCGAGAACTATCACTGAAGTTAGAAGTTTTCATGGATTGGCATCATTCTACCGAAGGTTCATTCCATACTTCAGTAGCGTGATGGCACCAGTTACCGATTGCATGAAAGGAAAACAGTTTGTATGGTCAGAGAAAGCGGGAGTTGCTTTTGAGCGAATTAAAGAACTGTTGACGACAGCGCCAATTCTTGTTTTACCTAATTTTCAGTTGTTGTTTGAGCTACATACTGATGCATCAAAGGTGGGGATTGGAGGAGTGTTGAGTCAGCAGGGGAGACCTATTGCATATTTCAGTGAAAAGTTATCAGGGGCGAAGATGAGATACAGCACATATGACGTTGAATTCTATGCTGTGGTGCAAACGATTAAACATTGGAGACATTATCTATTTCAGAAGGAGTTTGTTCTGTACACTGATCATGAGGCATTAAAGCATTTACAGGGGCAGGATAAGGTTTCAGCGAGACATGCATCATGGATCGCGTATTTACAGCAATTTACCTTTGTTGTTAAGCACAAATCTGGGGTGACGAATCGGGTAGCTGATGCGTTGAGTAGAAGGAGTCATTTGTTAACAACATTGAAGGTTGAAGTGACGGGGTTTGAATTACTGCCAGAGATGATTGAAGAAGATCCTTACTTTGAGAAATATGTTGAGAAAGTGAAGGAAGGGAGTACTGATGAATTTATGATGATTGATGGATTTTTGTTTAAAGGAAATCGGTTATGTATTCCTGAGAGCAGCTTGAGAATGAAAATTATCAAGGAATTGCATGAAGAAGGCCATGTGGGTAGAGATCGTACGTTGCAGTTGATTTCTCAATCTTACTTTTGGCCGTCGATGAGGAAAGAAGTCGAAAGGTTTGTGGAGCGATGTCATATTTGCCAAGTTTTGAAAGGAACCGCGACCAATGCTGGGTTATATATGCCGTTGCCGGTACCGGCTAGACCATGGGTTGATGTGAGTATGGACTTTGTATTGGGATTGCCGAGAACGCAGCATGGTAATGATTCTATATATGTAGTAGTTGACAGATTTTCTAAAATGGCACATTTTATTGCCTGCAAGAAGACAACGGATGCAGTTCGAGTGGCACAATTATTCTTTAAGGAGGTGTATCGATTGCATGGTTTACCAGAATCTATTGTGTCAGATAGGGATACTCGTTTTCTGAGTCACTTTTGGTTAAGTTTGTGGAAAAAGGTGGGAACAAAGCTGAAATTTAGTAGCGCGTATCATCCGCAAACTGATGGACAGACAGAAGTTGTAAACAGGTCATTGGGAAATTTGTTGCGATGTCTTATACAGGATAATTTGAGAAGTTGGGACATGAAATTATGCCAAGCAGAGTTTGCTCATAACCATGCCATGAATCATAGTACGGGTTACAGCCCATTTCAGATTGTATATTCAAATTTACCCAGGGGACCATTGGACTTAGCGGTGGTACCACAACCGAAGGGGACGGTTAAACGAGCTGCTGATTTTGTTGAAGGATTGACGGAATGTCATAGAATCGTTCAAGAACGATTGGAAAGGTCAAATGAGAAGTATAAGCGGGCTGCTGATTTGAAACGACGAAGTGTTGAATTTAAGAAAGGTGATTTGGTTTATGCTGTATTGACAAAGGATCGTTTTCCTGTGGGTGCTTATAACAAGTTGAAAGCTAGAAAAATTGGTCCTGTGGAAGTTGTGAAACGGATTAATGAAAACGCTTATAAGCTGAAGCTGCCGGAGGATGTGTACACTTCTGACGTGTTCAATGTTAAACATCTTGTACCATATTATGGAGATGAACAATCTGATGTGGAAGAATTTACGAATTCGAGGACGAATTTTTCTCAACCAGGGAAGGATGATGCAGCTCAGACCCGGATTGAAGAATTGCAAACTAACAGTTTCCATGGCATGAGTCGTTCACAACCTAGCATGAGTCGTTCTCGTCTTAAGGAAGGAGAAGGCCTAGGTCGTATACAACCTAAGGAGAAGATGTTAGGTCGTCTACGACCTAAAGATCCACGAGAAAAGAAGCTGCGAGTTAATGGAAGCATAAGCCGTTCATGTTTGATGAATCACATACGAGTTAACAACACAGGTTTAAGTCGTTCAGGACTTAACAGAGCAGAAGTTATTGAAGGCCTAGGTCGTCCACGACCTAACTGGAGATCAGAGAAAGATCTTAACGAGTTACGAGTTATGACCTAAGAGTTTAAGTCGTTTGTGTCTTATGTCGTAAGTCATTAGGTCGTATACAACCTAAGTGTTGTGTCGCTTGTACCGATGAGTCGTGTACTGTTGGTATGTTCTTTAAGTCGCTGTTGAATGATGTTAGGTCGTTCACGACCTATAATTGAGTCTGTACATGTTTTGAGTCGTTTGTTATGATAAGTCGTGAGTCATGGTAGCTGATGAGTCGTGCAGTTTGTTAAGTCGCTGGGTTTTAAGCTGTGTGTTTTTGAGTCGTGAGTCATAGGTCGTTGCCGACCCAGGATGAGTCGTAAGTCGTATACGACTTAAGGGGCCGGTTGTAACAAGCTATAAATAGGGCGTGTGTTGTACATTTTTGGTTGTTGATTTTTGAAATAAAATTTCTTGTTGATTACTTTGTGCTTTCTTCTCCAATTGGTAGTTGAGTGTAATCTCCTATCTCCACTTACGTCATTCGAGTACGCTCGAATCCACGTTTGTTGAAGCCGATTCATGGAATCTAGTGCGCTAGATCAACGTACGAAGAATCGTAGATCTTTGAACACGGTATAGTGCGCTATCAACGTGTTTGAGATAGCTAGAATTCGGTATCTTCGGATCAACGAATTTGGGCACTTCGGTATCTTCATTCCATCGATCGCTACTTTCACCGATTAAGTTTGTTTCGATTAATCCGCTGCGTCAGGAGCTAGGCAAAAACCAAAGAAAAAATGAAGAAGAAGGATAAAATGGAAGCAATGGATCTAGACTTTTTCCTTCCTCACGCAAATGATATAGTGAGAAACCTTTTTTTTCATGTGAATGATAAGAGGCGGCCAGGTTTACAAAAAGATTTGAACGGCTAAAGTTAAGGAATAGTTAGAAAATAAAAAGGCAAGGAAATTTAAAAAGGCACAATTTAAGGAGGAAAAGATCTTGTATATATTTTTATTAAACAAATGAAAAGAGGAGTTTGAGAACTTTATATGTGATTGAAAAGGAGAAAATCACGGCTATGCATTTATGAATAGATATGGTAGAAGATTAAAAGGTGGGAAATTTATAAAGGCAAGCAATAAATTAAGAAACGTATGCCTATATTTAAAACGTATCTTAATTGATTTGTTACTTATCCAATAAATATAGATGTATATACACAAAAGAAACCTTCACTAAATAAATAAAGTTTATACACACCATAGAAGTAAATAAGAAGATGGATATAAAATTAAAAAAAATGAAACGCAGAATTAATTATTTTTTTAAAATGTTGTATGTTACCCAAATTTACAAAGCAAAGACCGGAATTAATTGAAACAAAGAAAAATGGATGTTATAAATATCTACAGTTTTAAAAATAAAATATATACAAAAGAAGCCTCTACAAAACAAAATAAATGCAAGAACATTAAATAAATAAATTTTAAAAGATATGCCTTTAAGGCAACATAACATATATTTATTTGAAATTTCTTTCCAAGAAATAAATAAAGGATCTAAACACATAACCATTCAATTAATAAATGAATGTCTAAATAAATAAGATAGAAAGATATGGTAAAGATAGATATTATGAAAAATAAATAGATAGTTTTAGGAAAATAGAAAATTAAAAGGCACAATATAAGGGAAAGAATCTTGTCTATTTTTTCTTTGTTTACACGCAATGGAAAAGGCAACAAATACACAAAGCAGGCGACCTATATCTCTTTAAATTCCTAAGTTATTATTAAAAGTAAAAATCAATCAAAATCAAATAAATATATATTCAAAGTTTATACGAACAAAAATAGAAAATAAAATTAGAGAAACAAACATAGGGAAATAAAAAGGCAAAAGCAACCAAAAGACTCTTGATTTTCCATACTTCATGTCATGTACAAGTTCAAATAAATAAAATATATACACATGGCATGTCATGTTACCCATATAAACAAAATAGAACATGACATAACAAATAAACATATTATTTATACAAATTAAAATAAACAATTTTGTTAAATAATATAATTTGCATACAATAGTTTTGAAAGCATAACTTTCGCAATATTAATCAGATTCCCACGAAAAAAATAGTACTTGAAATTTTATTTACTTTCATAAAATAAAGATAAATTTCAAAAGTTCAAATTTTTAAATTTTTAAATTAAAAGTCAAAGTTTGACCACATTGTTAAAAATTCACATTTCTGAAAAATATTCTATTTATTCATGTTTGGAATTTATCATTCACATCAAAATCAAAATTATATTTAAAATAATAAAATTTATTAATTTTAATAAAATAAAATAAAGTTTTTAAATCAGGAAATTCAAATTAAAAATAATTAAAAAATACAGGGTTGTTACACTCTCCCCCACTCAAAACTTTTCGTCCTCGAAAAGGAATGAGGTACGAAAAAATACAGAATAAGATAGAATGAAATAGGATTAAGACAAGACGACGAGAAGATTGAAATTATACCTGATAACTGTTGTTACAGGTAAGTTTAACCAGGTGGAGATGATCTTCCCAAGATCCTCCAGAATCAAGAACATAAGCACGAAAAAGATCCTCTAGAATCTGATTCACCCTTTCTGCTTGACCGACGGTCTGTGGATGACAAGCAGTGCTCAGATTCAAAAATGAGTACTAAAGATTATAGAAAGGTTTCTAAACAGACTGATATAAGAAATAGCTTTCCCATTCTGTAGCAAGATAAGGAAAATAAGGACAACCAAAAGATGGTTTGGAAAACTGAATAAGATAATAAATTTGAAACCATGAAAATTTCAACTTAAATTGATAAATAAATTTTTCATAAGTTAAATAAATCTTAACTATCTCAAATTTCATTTCTTATCATCCAATTATCTTAAACTAACATTTTCTAAAATCATTTATTATACTCATAATGTTCTCAATAAATTTAATTATTCTCTATTCCTAATTAAAATTAAATTTATTCTTCTCAATATATTTTATCACCTATATTAAGTATATTTACACTTATTATAACTGCTTTAATTTACACTTAGTTCCTTTAACATCATTTTATATTGTAAATTATTCCATTACTTTTTTTTACTCTATTTACCTATGTTAATCTTTTTATAACTAAAATTTAAGTGTATAACATTTATAATAACCACTCAAATTTTATTTATAAAATCTTTTCATACTGTATATTATCCAATTACATTGTGAACTTCAAAATTTAAGGTAAGTTATATTGGAATGCAATTGAGTATTACACAAATGAAACTTTCTAATTCAATTATCTCAAGTTTGAATCATTTATTTAAAAAATTTGATTTTCTTTTTATAATTGAAATTATTCTTTAAGATAAAATTTAAGATTTAAATTTTCGATTCCCTTCACACCATTTAGAGATAAATAAATATATGTACATAATATGTCAAATCAAATTTAAATCATATATCTATATATATATATATATATATATATTATAAATCAAGTCATATTTTAGAAATTCTAATCAATTGAATTCCCTGAAGCAACACTGTAGCAACACTACAGAATGGTCTCCTCACTTCGAAACTCAAAAATGGATGTCAATGATGCTGCCATCATCACCGTGGTTATTTTCCAGTGACAAAGAGAAGAGCACTAATTTTAAACTTTAAAATTCTTTGGAAACAAATTTCTATTCAGAAATACTTTAAATAATATCCTTTAAAACTTTAAACACGAGGTTTGAAACCTTCGGAAATTAAATTCTCAAATTCTTTTTTTAAATTTCATTTCTATTAACAAATTAATTCATAAGCATTGTCTATAGTTCAATTATTTATATGAGACAAAACTAATGGTTTACAAAACCATAAATAAAATCAAATACTATTATATCTTAACAACTAGTTAAATTAACTATAAAGTTCTGAAAATTATATTTATACATAATATTAGATTTTCAAATATAGGAATAAATTTTTCAAAATAAGGATAGAGATTCAAATTTGATGGACTCAAATCAAAGAGAATTTTGATTTGAAGATAAGTTGGAAATAGAAGATGTGATGATTAAATAACAGAATAAGGAAATGGATAAGCTTATATAAATCGCGGGCAGCCTTAACCAGGTCAATCATGACTAAAGAATAAGATCGATATGGATTTCTGGGGTAAATCTACATTCGATCTCAAGAGATAGAGTTCGGAATAATAAGAGATACTAGCATCTAAACCGAAGACATAAAATCTCTGGTGAATTGATGCTGTTGTAAAGGAGTTTCACCCCATTTACAAATCAATTTGAGATTGGCGAGACCGCCGACTCATTACAAAGATAATTGAAGTGGAGTTATGGGACACTCCAGAATCAAAAGAGGACGAATAGTGAGGGACACGAATGGATTTTGGAACCATGGAGAAACGTTCCAAAATTCAAAGGAAATTCGAATCGAAGAGGAAGAGATTCAAACTCGAATGAAAGTGATTCTGTAAATAAATTTACCATACATACTAAGTTTTGCCTAGAGCCAAAGCTCTGATACCAAATGTAACGACCCAACATTTTCAACCATTCGCATCCGCACATGTCGTACTTGAATTGCTCAAAATACCGCGTTGTAAATAAATTTTTTGGCAATACTTAGAATATACAGTAAATAAATAATCACAGATCACACACACAGAGTAATATAATGCAGCGGAAGTACAAAAGATAGCAGTTCATGAAGCTACTATATATATACGTAAGATACATCAGAGTTAAACAAGATACAACAGAAGAGTAACAAGGTAAAAATCTGAATACATAACTGGAAACAACTAGATAACTGAAATCAACTGAGTATCTGAAGAGAATACATAGCTGGGTCTTCAAGCAAAGCTCTAACTCCGATGGTGAGTCTCAAATGTTGTATCACTCAGTCTGACCCGAGCGTAAAGCAAAACACAAAACACTCGAGTCAGGACATACATACTTATGAACTGTAAATCAGCTCAAGTGAACAGTAATAAATGCATCAGTAACTTAAAGGATGCCTGGGATTGCCCATTCTTTAAGGATCCGTTAAACTATTTACTATGTAGTAATATTTCGCTATTATAATAATGTCTATTAATAAAATAAACTTACTTTTTTCATAGCGTTAAGGGGTTACCCATATAGCCCTTAACACGTAATAGTCCCAGTAGTCCATCCAATAACATAGTCCCTCCTGATCGGGAAGCCACTTGAGGATACCATACGGCCTACAGGAGAAAACCAAACTCGTACAAGGCGCGATAGGGTAGGTGACACGGCACAACTAGGCAATGCCAGGGTAGATATACCAATTACGTTCCGGGCCGGTGGTAACGCGTAGCGCACAGCTACTGCCCACCTCGAGCCACACCCCCAAATAAAAAAATCAAAAGTAGCCACTGAATCAATCCATAAGTCAAAGTATAATATCGAAGGGATGTGTCCAATCAAAGGTGCTACCTCATTAGCCCATCAATCGCTCCTGTTTTAGCCACATTATGCCAACTCACGGGAGTCGGTCCACGTATTTACCTCAAAGGAAACGCTGCCACCATCCTACTTCATTCTGGAATCTCCACCGCGTACACGGTTGTCAAAGTGGTTTTTGGTATCGACAGACAGCATGCCCATATCTGATCCCGGTCTCTTTGCCAACCAATCGTTGTTATAACACCGTGGTCATTTCGAAATAGTATATACTTTCAGAAACCAAAGATATCATTTCAAAACTATATTCCTTTCAAAATAGTTTATACTTCGAAACCAAAACCATTTTTATTTCAAAACTATATTCATATCAAAACCATTTCAGTCATTTCCTATCAAATCCCTTATCAATTCATTGTCATTCTTAAATTCAAATATTTAATTTAAATATCATCTTTTAAAATCAATTATGTCATTCGTTTATTATTTCAAATATCATTTCAAAACACATCTCAAAATTCCATTCAAAAATTCATTTATCTTATTACATTTCATTCCATTTTACAAATAACAAAGTAAACCTTATTTAAATTTAAATTCAATTTAGATTCCTTTGAAATTCAAATTTAAATATTAAATCATATTCAAAACTCCTTAAACTTCATAAATAATCAATTCCAAAAGTTAAATCATTTAACACTTTAAAATATAACTCCAAAACAGTGTTAAAATCTATAACAATTCAAAACATTGTCAAATTTCAACAACGAAGGCACTTACAAAGTGTTATCGTAGCTTATATTAAGTATTTTAGCATATAGTTTAGTTTAGCAACCATAGCACTTACCAAGTACTATAGCAGAGATGTTTTGTTTATTTACAGCAACAGCGGCACTTACAAAGTGCTACAGTAGCCATTCTTATTAATTCAAAGCTTAATTGACTTTAGCAACGGCAGCACTTACAAAGTGCAACAGCAGCCTATTATTAAAATTTCCAGAGTTAAATAAACTTAAAGCTATTTTTAAACTTATAAATCATATTTAGGCTTCAAAATTTCACATTTGAATCATTTTTAACATATGATTTATCACAACAACAAAAATTTATAATTAAATATCCAATTTAAACACAATTCATTATTAAGTCAAAATTCCACTGTTTTCTTAACTTATTAATTTAATAAAACTTAACATTTTACTTCAAATATCCTTTTAAAATTTAAAATTTAATTTCCCTTATTTATTGGCATTTTTAAGTATAAATTAAAGTCAAAATCACATTTACTACAAATTTACATACTCAAATTCACAATTCAAACTTAATATTTAAATTTCTTAAAACCATAAAATATATTTTTTTAAATCAAAATTTCAAACTTTAAAAAAAATACATATCTTAAGAAAATCATTTAAAAATATACCACGGGGTCTGTATATAATTTTCTGTCCTAGGTCAAGTGATACGGATATGTATCATTTCAATCCGCAATTTAAAAAGAAAACCCGGGTTCTATCATTTCAAACCCGCAATCCCAAGTCAAATAAAATACAATAAAAATCACTTGAGCCTATCATTTCAGCTCATAATGATTTTTCCCTATTATAATGTCCATTCGGGTATGTATCATTTCAACCCATAGTGGTTTTATTCTAGCAGGGAGCTTGCAGTGTGAGTATATGCATAAACAATATAAACAAATATACTAACATGTCAATGTCACAATACACTGTCATTTATCATAGGTCAGGTGATAATTAAAAAAGTTAACATGGTAAATACATGGAATAATATATCATAATATCATCATTAACTTGCATAATATTTTAATCACTAATCACTTGTCATCCATTTACCATTTCATAAGTAATAATATCAGAGTGAGAAGGACTCACCTTTATCAAAGCTAGAGACCCAAAACAACATACAAGAATGATTCCTAAAAGCATAACAAGCACGATTAGATTTGAATGGATGGAGAGCCTTATATCAACCCAAAATAATACATACATAAGCAAATATATTTAATTTACATACAAATAAAATTAACAAATTTTGATTTGCAAAACAATTTCAAAACAAGGAAAGATAATCAAACCTTAGAAGCAAAAGGCTTGTACAAGACAACATAAGCTTGACCAAAATGCAAATGGGCTTGATCTAACCACACCTAGGCTCGGCCTAGGTCATGTATGCTCAGCCATGAATCATGAGACATGGCCATGGGTATGAAAGTGGAAGGCAAAACATGAGGAAGGTGAAGGCAAGCACGTGGATGGGTTTGGGTCAAGGAATGGAAGGTTTTGGTGTACATAGGATTGGCCTATGGTCCTATGGGCTCAGCCTATGGTCTACTACAGGTCAGGTCAGAGGTTACGTTGGTGGCCAGAGATCAGGTCATGATGGTGGTGGAGCTAGGGGTGGTGGCCGAGGCAAAGTATGGAGGTGGTGGTGGAGTTTTTGTCAGCTAAGCATCGTTTTATGGAATTTTAGCAAGGTTTTGTGGTGATTTGGGTCATGGCACTCACGGCTTGGCTTATGAAGGAGATGATGGTGGTGTAGGCCATGGATTGGAAGGTGGAGGAGGAAGGTGGAGGTGATGGAGGTTGTGGCCGAACAAAACTAGTGAGGAGCTAGGCAAAAACCAAAGAAAAAATGAAGAAGAAGGATAAAATGGAAGCCATGGATCTAGACTTTTTCCTTCCTCACACAAATGATACAATGAGAAACCTTTTTTTTCACGTGAATGATAAGAGGCGGCTAGGTTTACAAAAAGATTTGAATGGCTAAAGTTTAGGAATAGTTAGAAAATAAAAAGGCAAGGAAATTTAAAAAGGCACAATTTAAAGAGGAAAAGATCTTGTATATATTTTTCTTAAACAAATGAAAAGAGGAGTTTGAGAACTTTGTACGTGGTTGAAAAGGAGAAAATCACGGCTATGCATTTATGAATAGATATGGAAGAAGTTTAAAAGGTGAGAAATATATAAAGGCAAGCAATAAATTAAGAAACGTATGCCTATATTTAAAACGTATCTTAATTGATTTGTTACTTATCCAATAAATATAGATGTATATACACAAAAGAAACCTTCACTAAATAAATAAAGTTTATACACACCATAGAAGTAAATAATAAGATGGATATAGAAATTAAAAAAAATGAAACGCAGAAATTAATTATTTTTTTAAAATGTTGTATATTACCCAAATTTACAAAGCAAAGATCAGAATTAATTGAAACAAAGCAGAATGGATGTTATAAACATCTACGGCTTTAAAAATAAAATATATACAAAAGAAGCCTCTACTAAACAAAATAGATGCAAGAACATTAAACAAATAAATTTTAAAAGATATGCCTTTAAGGCAACATAACATATATTTATTTGAAATTTCTTTCCAAGAAATAAATAAGATAGAAAGATATGGTAAAGATAGATATTATGAAAAATAAATAGATAGTTTTAGGAAAATATAAAATTAAGAGGCACAATATAAGGGAAAGAATCTTGTCTATTTCTTTCTTTGTTTACACGCAATGGAAAAGGCAACAAATACACAAAGCAGGTGACCTATATCTCTTGAAATTCCTAAGTTATTATTAAAAGTAAAAATCAATCAAAATCAAATAAATATATATTCAAAGTTTATACGAACAAAAATAGAAAATTAAATTAGAGAAACAAACATAGGGAAATAAAAAGGCAAAAGCAACTAGAAGACTCTTGATTTTCCAAACTTCATGTCATGTACAAGTTCAAATAAATAAAATATATACATATGGCATGTCATGTTACCCATGTAAACAAAATTAGAACATGACATGACAAATAAACATATTATTTATATAAATTAAAATAAATAATTTTGTTAAATAATATAATTTACATACAATAGTTTTAAAAGCATAACTTTTGCAATATTAATCAGATTCCCACCCAAAAAAACAGTATACTTTAAATTTTATTTACTTTCATAAAATAAAGATAAATTTCAAAACTTCAAAATTTTAAATTTTTAGATTAAAAGTCAAAATTTGACCACATTGTTAAAAATTCACATTTCTGGAAAATATTCTATTTATTCATGTTTAGAATTTATCATTCACATCAAAATCAAAATTATATTTAAAATAACAAAATTTATTCATTTTAATAAAATAAAATAAAAATTTTAAATCAGGAAATTCAAATTAAAAATAATTACAAAATACAGGGTTGTTACAGTGTTATATATACATATATTTTTTTGCTAACAAAAGTTTGAATAGTAAAAAGTTAAGTAACATCTCGAAAACGGCCAAAACATCACTGGTGCAAAACTGCCACGTTTAGACTTGATTTTTGAACTTAAAATGTTTGAAAAGATATTTAAGTTTAAGTATTTTATTTCATTCTATTTACAAGGATTTACTACCTATTTTCAGATAAATTTCAAAACAATTTATGATCCTGATGAGTTTTTAAGAATTAATTATGAATTTTTAAAGAAGAGATATTTTGTTAGATTATCTAGAAAACATGTCATTTTCAAGTTTTTAATGATTTTTCAAACTTGTTATTTTCAAGTAATATTTTAAAGGAATGATTAAAACCTATTATAAGTATTTTGAAGTATAAATATCTTATGTAAATATCTTGAAAAATATCTTACATAAATATCTTGGAAAATATCTTATCCTTTAAGCTACTTTATCAAATATTTCAAAAGCAAAAACAAAAGGTTTATAAAAGGTTAGTAATTGCTAAATGGATAAATGGTTAGTTTTTTAATTACTTATTTGAAAAAGTGATTAACTATGCTTAACACTAAAAGCCAACAAAATAAGACTTATCTATTTGTAAGAGTTAAGATTGATGTTGAGTAGGGATGGAGCAATAGAGCTCTAACCTACTGGGATTCCCTCTTGAGAGAGGAATACTAATTTGGAAAATGTCGGAAACATGTTAATTGTGTTGGTTTCTTATTGTTTATTGCATCATTAATACTATACTTAATACTAAAAGTCAACAAGGTAGATTCACCCATTTGTTTAAATGGGTTTTAAAATTTCTCTATATTACTCCGACCTCTTTATTTATCTTTTCTAAATCATTTAAATGTTTTAAAGCTACTTAAACACTTCTTGATATTGTTGTAAAAGTTGCTTATTTATATTTAATATAGTACAAAAGTTATTTATGAATATTTTAATATTATAAAATATTATTAATTTGAATATTTAATATTGTTTGTAAATGAACTAATAATTATTATTTACTAATAATGTTTTAGAAGTTAATTATTACTTATTATATTATTGTTTGAAGATTAACTATTATTGTTTTATCACCAATGTTTGAAATTATTTCCTATTATATTTACAATGTTTTGAAGCTAATAATTATTATTTATTAGTAATGTTTTGCTGTTAAATATTATTATTATATAATTAGGTTCGAAGTAAATAATAATTATTTATTTATAATGTTTTGAAATTATTAATTATTTTGTTAGTAATGTTTTGGAGTTAATGATGTTGGAAAGTTAATTTATTACTTATTTAGGATGTTTAAAGTGAATTAATTTATCTGATTGATTATATTTAAAAATAATGAATTGATTTATAAAAGTAGTTTATAAATTAAAATGAGATTATGATATATAAGAATTTTTAGAAGGGATTTTTGTAAAGTATCTTTATAAAGGAGTTTGAAAAAAGGATAAAGTTTTATAAATGGTTCAGAAATTTATAAAAAGAGTTTTTTAATTGTTTTAGATCTTACTAAGGGAGTTTTATAACTTGAAAGGAGATCTTGAAATTTGGGAAGAAGATTCAATCGAATGAATTTTAGTTATATCAACAATTCAATATGTTTGTCTTTTATAAATTCACTAATACGAGCTAGTTCACTTGCTCTATTTAACAATTTTATGTAATATTTTATTCGGGATACTTGTGTTTTAGATTCTAAGATATTACGTGGCATGTAAACTTTGCTATAAATACTACAAATAAGGAATTGAATAATTGTTAATAAATATGGTATTTTATGCATATTTCTATGATGATGAATTTATGTTTTTACGAAATTGCATGATAAAGGGTTGGATTCAAAATAATCAAGCATGCATAGGGCCGGCCTTAGGGCAGGGCGAGTAAGACTGCCTCCTAAGGAAAGTAACATAGTGGAGGGCAACAATGTGAAATTTTATGAATTTGAAATATATTTTGGATGATTTTCAAAAAATATTCACAAATGATTCAGAAACTAAGCTCTACTGTATTATTTGGTTGCTTTAACTTAGTGTACCAAAACCCAAGTCCAATGCTTACATCCTTAAAAGTTGGTTTTTTTTACTCATTTCTTTCGTTTTGTTTCATATTATCTAGGGTAACCCAAAGGGTTGGGTTGAAAATGCATGCATATAAAGGATATAAATGGGTTCTATATTTAAATTCTTAGATTACCTTACTTTAGATATTGAATTAGCTTAGTTACCTCATCTTTTGCAACAATATCCTTATATTTAATGTGAAAGATATGCAAGCCAAAAAAATTATGGTTAATTCTAAATTCACTGGCAATTCCCACCCTATCATTTACAAAATAAATACTATACCTCATAATTTTTTATCCTACCTCTCTATATTTCACACGTACCTATCTTTTTTCCTTTGATGTATTCAATCCATCTTTACATCAGTAATTTTTATTCTGTTCTTCCAACTCTTCATCCAGCAACACGATTCAATAGAGTTTAATAAAACAAAAAAATAATAAGTTTGTAGCTAATTGCCCTACGTTTTGGTGAAAATATGGAGTGCTTCCTACTATTTTTAACTATTCTTAACTATTCTTATTGTACATTGTACTAGGTGTTTATCAAATAAAGCTACTAGCACACTAGGTTCTCATTTTCCGTCATCTAGTTAACTATGTTTCTAGTAACTCCCATTAAGAACGATTACACATTCATCTTATACACCAAGAAAAACATGTAAGCTTAAGGAATAATAACTAAAGAAAAATAGCAATTCGACACCTTTACAAAATAAATATTAGAGGAGGAATACATACTTGAGAATTGGAATAAACACTATCATCATCTTCATATTAGTAAAATCTTCTCAATTTTTTGATTCGTTGTTTTGTTTTTTAGAAAAAAAAAAGCCAAAAATATAATGTTTGGACATTTAAGATAATGTATTCAATAAGGATAAAATTGTTATATATTTCTTTTAATATCTAGTGGGTTGGAAAAGACAAAATTAGTGGTATTAATAAAGTTTGCTAATTTACATACACTATTTGGTACATTTCATCGTTAATTTCACTAATTTCATTTTTCTACTTCTTTCTAGTTGTCTAGTTATAAGAATATTAGTTGTTTACTGAAATAGTCTTAATTAGGAGAAGTTTAAACTGTAAATATCCAAATTAATATTGTGAGTTGGACTGAAAGAGAGAATGGAACGGTCAAGCTTACTATTATACTAAACTGTAAATTTGTTGACAAGTGGTGAAGTGCTTAAGAAAGCTATAGGTTTTATAGTTACTGTTCATGTTGTTAAAATATTAAATCAAGCACTATTAAAATATTAAATCAAGCATCGATATCATGTAAAAATATTAATAAAATAAAGAAAAATAAGAGGAAGAGAAAAGAAGTAAATGATAAACATAAAGAGGATCGCATCTTTATTAAATTACTTGATTGTTATATTACTTGTAACCAAGTAAATATATAATAAGAAAATATTACAACTAGGGAAATTACATGTAACAACCCGAAATTTCACCGTTTTGATCTAGGAATATTTTAATTTAATTTAAATATTCAAAAAACAGATTTTATAACTAAAATAAAACTCTTTTAATTAGTAAATAATAATGGTGAAATAGTTTTCAAAATTAGTTTATAAAAATATTGAATTCGAAGAAAAATACAAAATGTGACCAGAATTCATTTTCCAAATTTTGACTTTTCATCGGCTAAAAGTTGTCGAAAATGTTGTAAACTCTACTGTATAATTTACTCATTCATTTTTAAATGAAGTTAGGATATGGTTTATATATATGCATACTTAGTAAATATAAAAAGAGATGTGATTTAGTATGTAATTTAAATAAAATATATGTAATTTAAATAAAATATCAATGATGTTTAACATAAATTATCACATCATTAGGAGATATAAGCATAGTATAGTACTACCGCATGTTTATTTAATGTTGGAGCATGGTTAAGAGGGGGCATAAGAGAGTGGCATGAGTACATGATGAGGTGAAGGGCAAGGTGGTGTGTCATTAGGTTTATGGAGGGTAAGTACCCCTAAAGGCATTTTAGTAAGTTAAATTTTGAATTAATATATATGCCAAATTCCTAATTTTATTATCATTTTCCTCATTCATTTTCACTTTGTAAAATCTTCTCCAGACTTCATAAAATACTTCATGGCTTCCATAAGAAATTTTAAAGTTAAAACCTAAAGCTTTTCTTACATTTAAAACTCCAAAACCATGTTTAATCACCTTACTTCCTTCCTACCTCCCTCCTTCTTCCAAAAGCAAGCTCGTTTCTCCTTGAACCAAGCACGGTCGAACCCTATATGTCTTTGGCCGAGCTTAAACCCTATATGGCCGAACTCAAACTCCCTTCTAAGGTCCAAAGATGAAGTTTTTACAAAGTAGGATCTAGGTCATGCTCTAAAGATAGTAAAGTTAGATTTTGTGTAGATTGCTTTTGGAGAGAAACTAACACCTTTTATTTAAAGTTTCTAACTTTAAATTATGTTGTATATTTTGTTGCTAAATCATAGTTTGTTGGTTTATTATGAAGTTGGATTGTGTGTGTTTATATGTTCTTAGATGCATGTTGGTTATGACTTGGTTTATGTATAAAACTATGTTATAGGTTTGATGTAATATTAACTTGAAAATATAATTTAAATGTTAGTCAGGTGAAAGCTAGAATCTTGAATGGTTGGATGTTGTAACAACGTGTCTATGAGTTTGTTATCTTGCTTAAGATGCGCCATGCCAAGGAAGTTAGTGTTTAAAATGGTTAGTCGTGACTTCAAAATCCTTTGGTAACTTTACTTTTAAGAAATCGTATTATAAAATTTTAAAACTTATCTTTATTTTTCAAAATCTTGAACTAGGCTATAAAAGTGTTTAGTATATGAAAGCTAAGAAGTTTAAATCATTTGTTGTATTAAACAAGTTTTGGAAATTACAAGTCGTATAGCAATAGTTGCTATGGAGGCAATTCGGGAAACGAACTAATTTTGCAAATCCAAATTTGTTCTCACTTCATATTTTTTTAGAAAAATGTTTGCTAACTTTAATTAAATGAAAAGTAATTAATTGATTGCTTATTTATTTATTTTAATGATTATTTAATTAATTGATTAATTAAGATAATTAGTATTTAATCATTAGTTAATAAATGTAATTAATACTTAAGAGTTAATCAATTAAGTAAATTATAATTAGTTAATTAATTTAAGTTAATTATATTTTAATTAGTAATTAGTGATTACTTATTATTTATTTATTTATTTATAAAAGGATTTAAATATTTAATTAATTACTAATTAAGTAAGATTAATTAAGACTTGATTAAGAATAATTTAATTATTAATGAAAGATTTAAGTTATTATTTAATAATTAATAAAAGATTAATTACAGTTTAAATATTTATTTAAAGATTATTATTTAATTATTTATATAAAGGATGACTATTATTTAATTATTGATTTAAAAGTTAATTATGATTTGATTATTAATTAAAGGTTTAATTATTATTAAATAAAGAATTTAATGTTATTTAGTTTTTAAATAAATTTTTTGAGGTTTTAAGCCACTTTATTTTTAAACATCGGCTTTGTTTAAATTAATTTTCTTTTAAGGAATGTTCTTTTTAAATCCAATGGATTTCTTTGTCAATCATCTTTAAGTAACTTCATTGAATATGAAACCTAATGATATTTTTTTATCGGAATAAGTCACCACTCTGTTAATTAAATTATATTTGATATATGTTTGGTAGAATAAATCACAACTCTACTATAGTTTATCAAGTATGTTATGTGGACATCTATTAAGTGAATAAAAACTCATTCTGCCATCGTATTAACTATGACATGCGTTTAGTAAAAACAGATCCCCGTCTGCTATTTTGGTAACTTAAATATTTACCTATATGTTATTGATTGTGGATTGTTGATTTCTTTTACATATCTAATTTATGTAAATACTCACGATATAACATGAATAGCTTAAACTCAATTAAATGAACAATTGTGGTCACTAAACCTCTTTCTGATTTTGTGAAGTCAAATATTTAAATTTTATATTTTTGAAAATGATTTAAAGTTTATTATCATTTTAAATATTATATTTAAAGGATGATTAAGCAATTATTTTATTTAAAAAAATTTAAGTTAACATGGTACTTTTTGAGTGATTATTTAAAAAAACATTATTTTGCTAATGAGATTTATAGATAAGTTAAATGAGAACTGTTTTAAATAATAAATTATTTATTTAAATGTGTTTTAAATAATTGATTATTTATCAAGGAACTTTATTGATTAAAGTATATTAAAGAAGTTGTTTTAAATAAGGAAAGTTTATAAAAGAAGTTTTAAAATGATTTTGGATATTCGTAAAAGAGCTTCACAAATGATTTTGAATATTTATAGAAGAGTTTTATAAATGATTTTGATACTTATAAAAGAGTTTTACAAATGGTTTTGATATTTATAAAAGAGTTATGTAAACAGACTTGGAGATTTGTAAAGGATTATATATATGATTATATGGATTTGGAATTTTAGTAAGGAAGATTTTCATAAATGAAAGAGATTTATTAAAATGATTTATTGGAGAAAATTTATAGAAGAATTTGAGATTTAGATTTCCTATAACCGAGCTTCTCAATTATGGTGGTATGGAATATTTGTTCCACGCTTAATACCGAAGGAATAGTGTTTAGAGTTATCCTTATCTTTATTTTAAATAACATTTGTTTTGATGCTTTTTAGTATGATTTTGAAATAAGAAATATTTCACAATGTTTTGTAAATATACTTATGCCAGAGAGAGAAGTATATAAATATTTTGATAAATATTTTGAAAAGAGACTTAAATAAATAAAGGATTTATTTTGAGGCTTAATGGTTGCTATAGATAACTAAATCTTTAAATTTTTTGCTTGTTTGTTTACTTGATAGTTACATAACCGATTATCAAATCTAGACCAAAATATAACTGTAGGAATATCTAGGAGAAACACGTGAGTTATATGGCAGAGTCATCATCGATGGTACTGTACCGTGTGCATAAATCTCGATTTGTTATTCTAGGACAAATGATAGGGAGATATGTCCACTTTAATGGTTAAGGGGAAATCCCTGCTCCTATGTATTGTTTGGTAATTCAAAAAGAACCGGGAATGAGTTTACCGGAATTATTGTTGTTGGTTTGGAGAGACCAGGATTAGATATATTATATGATAACGACTTCGAACCAACATAAGCATTTCGAACTGACAGACATCTTGAAGATGATTGAAGACGAAGCTTTTGAAGTACAAGGGCTACTTGCGACTAATCCTAAGGGTGATTCCAAAATGAATGTAGTAGAAGTAGTACTTTCGATTTCATTCAGACCCAGAACGAACTTGCATGGATGAATGTTGGCATTGCATTTTTGGGTGGAGGACAGTGTTAGCATTCCAAGTGGAATTGCTATATAAAAAGTAATCGTAGCCTCAAGTATCACAATACGGGAATGGCTAAAACATGGACTTCTTTACGGCTATATCGGTCACACCTATTAGGGTACTATCATCACCTTTTCTAGATATACACATTTATGGATTTGGTTGTGCATGAGAGCTCTTGAAAAGGTTGTAAAAGCAACCGGGGTGATAAAATATTTGAAAGTATTTAGTAAGGGGTAGGGCCTATCCTAATTTGTAGAGGGTCCATGTGATGCCCTCAGTACATTATCTAGAGATGTACTGCAAGGAAGGTAGTCTCTTACATTATCATCGTATGGAATTCATTATCCAATATGTAACGACCCATTGAATTTGATAATGTTAAATGAATTAAATTAATATGTTTCTAATCTAATTTAGAATAAAATAAAGGTATTAAGATTTTATTTGAGAAAATGTAGTAATTTGTTATAGTAATTGGAATTTAATGTAACAATTTAATAGTTACATGGAAATAGATTTGAACTATGTAAATTTGCACACCTTGTTATAAGTTAAATATAAGAAACCAATATAAATGTGAATCAGTGAATATTAATAAAAATATTTACTAGAATGGAATTATTTAATATAAAATAAATAGTGGAGATTGTACATTTGGTTGTAATAATAAATAGTGACTAGATAAAAGTGTCCGTTGGAATAAATCAATGCAATAAGTGTGATAAGTAATTTTATTGAATGTTGTCTCTAATAAATGTACTTGATTTGGTAATTTAGATATTTGTACGTAAAGTATATATATATAAAGATATATTGATTACAATAGAATTAATTGGAAATCTAATATTAAATATAATGTTGGTAGCAATTGAAATTTACTGTTTTGCAAAATAAATGAGAAATCAAGTCAAATGTGAATTATACCGTAAAGGATCAATTCATTTAAACAGTAGGATTGTAAATAAATAAACATTCTACGTAGGTTGCAATTGGACAATTTATGTAGTTTAATGGAAAAGCAATTGGAATTAATTACCATAAATTGTGTAGTTAGGGTAGTTTTGATTTGTCACTTAAGATGGAGGATTTTTATAAAATGTAATAAATGCAGTTTAAATTAAGGCATTGACGTTTGGGTATTTAAGAAGTGATAAACTAAAATTTATTTATTTATTTGAAAATTTGAAATCCAATTTGTGGATTTATTGCAAATAAGTGAAATTTGTGTTTAACCATTACATCGATAGGAATAAATTAAATTTAAGGTTATATTAATAAAATTTGGACTAGAGAAATGATATGAATCAGTTTTAGAAGCCTTAAATATAAAATGGGAAGTAGACGAGATTTCACGTTACAACCATTTTTAAAAATCCTGATGTATGTAGAAATATTAATGAAATATAACGTAAACCAATGTTGAATCAAAAGAATAGAGTCAACACTTATTTATTCATTTAATGTGATATAACTACGAGTATGATTTATTGCAAATTACATGGAAATCTAATATATAGGACATTACCTAAAAAGGAAGAGTAGATAAAATTTATGATAAACATATTTGTATATGAAGGTTATTGATTTAAGGAGAAATTGGGCAAGTTTTATGTATTTGGGTTAAGTGCAACCTTTAATAGATAAATTTAGTGCAATTAAAGAAATTGACATTTAATATTTCGATAACTTAAAATTTGATGGGATAAGAACATTTGGGTAATGAAGGGATGACAAATATTAGCTATGATTCTAGAAGGAATTAAATAGACAATGGGAAGATTAAAATCAGGTTCTAAGCAATAATTATTAAATAACAGAAGTTTAGGAGTAAAATGAGATAATTGAAAATTTTAATCATTCATATAAGTCATTTGTTTATTAATATGAGTTAGCTAATAAATTTAACTTGGGCAATACCTATATATTGGAAACACATTTGTAAAGTGTAATTAATTGAATTTGGTGAATTGGGAATGAATCCAAGGTTATAGGAATTGATGTAATACTACGCAAATAAAAGGTAACTGCATAAAATCAATGTTTCGTAATAAATTGTAATTGATAATTAAGTAGGAATGGGTTTGAATTTGACAAAAAGGAAAATTTATTATTTGCTTACCCATCTATTCAATCTATTAAATTTGATCAGATCCATTTGCAATTAAACGAATTTATTTACAAGTTAGTATGTATTTAGCTGATAACTATAAACCAATTAGGGCAATCGGGTATATATATTACCAGTTAAGTTATATAAGATAATGGTTGACTTAATTAAGGGAGTTTATGTAATAATTTCATTTATTTTGTAAGTGGAAATAAAACGTTAATGGTAACAAGTATTCAAAATTTACCATCTATTTAGTATATTAAGTATAATTGATAATCAACTGCAGCAAGTAATAAAATAAATACGTAACGTTAAATGAAGTAATATTTGAAATTTAATATTTAGAAACTATGTAAATATAAGTGCAGATGAAATTGGGGATATTTACATATTGAAATATGAATCCAATGATAAATCAATTCACGTTTCAAAATTTAATGCTACTTTATTACATATATGTTTATGCCTAAATTTAAACTTATGTTTAGATCCAATCCGATCCATCTATTATTTTTCAGCCTTGTCTATATATAACCTGTTATAAACCCTAGCCCCATTTTATTTTCTCTTTCGTTGTACGTTCATTTCTTCATCTCCTTCTCCTCCTCAAATGAATGCAACCTAGATCTACCCCAATCCAAATTTCAGTGAAAATGCAAACACTTCAGAAAAATTCCACAAAAATATATGTTAATGTTCTCAAGGCACGTAATCTACTGGTGCAATTCGTTTTCTGTTTGAACATTCGTTTGACCAGAATTAATTCAAGCAGTCCGTGACCATTCATCGTCGTCGTCGCAAACTTCGTCGGATCGTCAAACCTTTTCTGGGTTTTGTAGAGTGGACGATGGGGATCGCATCTATATGGTTTTTGTGTCGATTCAACGGTTAGATCGTCGTAGATCTTCGATTAGGGTTTCTGGAAGGGGGCCGCGTGCGTTTCTGGGAATAGAAGGAGTGACGTGGCACATATATTTGTAAGTGATGAATGTGTGTCGTTTTATTTATTTTCAATTTTGAATTTAATCATCATTTTTCGACGTAACTTTCTCATACGACCTCGGATTCAAACGAAATTTTTTTTGTCAGGTTCGTATTTAAATTCTAGACCCAATGACGCTGGTTTGGACAAATTCTGAGACTGTCAAAAGTTTGAGTTTAAATTGAATTTAAATTCGATTTAAATTCAAAAGGTAAGTGTTTTAACCCACTGACAACTACTAGAAGCTTTTATGTTTGTTTAAATTAATTTTAGAAATGAATAGAAATTTATTTATGAGTATTTGGCATGTTTATTTTATTCATATTTGTTGAATTGCATTTATTAAATTTAACTGTTAATTTAATTTATTTATTGAGTATAAATTGATAGTTAGAATTTATTTGTTTGCCTATAAACTGCTAGTTAACAGTTATATAGATTATTACTGAATATAAACTGTTAGATTAATAGTTGTTAAATTTACTCTGAATAAAATTGCCAGTTATTACCTGTTATATATTATCAAATATAAATTGTTATTGATTGATATTGCTTGATGATTGTGATTGGATGATGGGTGATGTTGATGGATGTTTATTGTATATCATTAAATTGCAAATTATCATGCATATTTCATTTCATTCGGGATTATGGTTTGAAATGATATATAACCGCAAAATTTTATATCTTTTAAATTGCGGATTGAAATGATAAATATCCGTATCACTTGACCATAGGATAGAAAATTATATACAGGCACCGCGGTATATATATAACTATTTAAATGTGATTTCTATGGTTTGGATGGAATACGGTTTATGATAATCTTAAATTTTATATTGTATAAATATTTTCTTCCATATATATATACATATGAAGTTGGAAATTTTGAAATTAAAAGGTGTATAAAAATCTTTATTAAAAATGGAAGAAAATTAAGAAAATGGAGTTTAATAATTTATATCATATGTTTAAATGTTAAGTTTGGAAATTTTAAGATATGATATTTATAATTGGATTTTTCCTAAAATAAATTGAAATGAATATTCTAGTATAATTTGAATTGGAAAAAAAAATATTTTATTACTAGAAATTGAAGTCTTATTATTTATGGATTTTATATGAATATTCAAGACTAATTAATAGAACAATTGATTTGTTGAAAGAATAAAATCCAACTTTAGTTTGAAATATTGATACTCAAAATGGATATACGTATATATAAATAAGTTGAAGTGGTTTTGGAACTTGAGAGAGATAATATAAATTTTGGTTTAGACTTTAATAAAGAAATGTATTTGTAAAGCCATGAGAACAATTTTCTTTACAAAGTAACATTTAAGTTAAACCATTTAATTCATATACCGTTGAATGTCCAAACCATTCAAGTTTTAGAAGTTATGGTTTTAAACTATGATTTTCAAAATATTATGCTTTGAAAATATTTGATTTTCAGACATTATGAAGTTAAAGCATTTTGATTTTGGAAAAGAATTATATTTGGGATAAGTGATAAAATATGGTTTTGGGTTTTGAATCGTATTCATGGTTATGAAATGGAATGTTTATTCTGATTTTTAAAGTATAACCTATTTTTAAATGACCGCGGTGTTATAATAACGATGGGTTGGCAAAGAGACCGGGATCGGATATGGACATACTCTCTGTCGATACCGAAAACCACTTTGACTAACCGTGTACGCGGTGGAGATTCCAGAATGAAGTAGGTGGTGGCGACGTGTCCTGTAAGATAAATACGTGGATCCGACTCCCGTGAGTTGGCATAAGGTGGCTAAAACAGGAGCGATTCTCAGGCCAATGAGGTCATTCCTCTGATCGGACCCTCCTCTTCGATATTATACTTTGATTTTGGATTGATTCAGTGGCCACTTCTATATTTTGATTTTGGGGAGTTAGTCCGAGGTGGGTGGTAACTGCGGCTACGCGTTTCCACCAGCCTGGATAGCAATTGGTATATCTACCCTGGCATTGCCTAGTTGTGCCGTGTCACCTACCATACCGAGCCTTTACTACGAGTTTCTATTTGTGTCGTACCTATGGAGTATCCTCTGGTAGCCTCCTGATCAGGAGGTATTACGGTACTGTATAGACTATTGGCATTTTACGTGTTAAGGTGGAAAATGTAAAGCCTTAACGCTATTTAAAAGTAAGTTTATTTTATGAATAGACACTATTATAATAGCGCAATATACTACATAATAAATAGTTTAACGGATCCTTAGGAGATGTAAATCCCGAACATCTCTTGAGTTGCTGTATTCATATTTATTTCTGTTAATTTAACTCACATAAGATCTTTTAGTCTGACTCGAGTGTTTTGTCCTTTCAAATTCGCTCGGGTCAGTCCGAGCGTTTCAGGATCGAAGACTTTAGCTTTGGAGGACGAAGACGAAGAATCCGTATTATTATTATTTATAGTATTGCACTACACTCATATTGTTCCGCTGCATTGATTGTATTGGTATGTGTAACTCTGATATTTATTGTGTAAAGAATAACAAGTGTTTGTAAACCATTTATGAACTGTATATTTATTATTATATTTTATCCTTCCGCTGTGAGATTCTGTTTTGTTTTTATTTCTTCTCTGTTTTTCTTATTTACCCCATAACAATCCGCCCTTGCGTATGCTTTGAATTGGCACGTGTGTCGGTTTAAAGTGTGCGAAAAGGCAGGATGTTACACAATAAGTGTCTTCCAGTTCCAGACTTAGTTGTATACCTATTATGCTGGATTTTAATTAATGTAATAATTTCGGTTTTGATTAATATCTATTTGTACCTCAGAATTTTTATTTTTTTTTGAAGTCCTAGAGAACCAAGCTTTCGCTTGTAAACTCTAAGGAAGTATGCACCGAACTCACAACACATACTTCAGGTAGATCACACGGATATGTAGTTGGCGGAAATTGAACCCTCGACCTTTAAGGTGAGCGCTGCATGTACCTCAGAAATTATTATAATTTCATTGGAGTTTCTATAGAAAGTAGTTTGGTTATCGTAAGGTAAAAAAACCGTTTATGTTTATATGCGGCATGGTCTTACGAGGTACCTTTGATTTTAAAGGATTTTATAAGTTATAATAAATAAAATTTATTGTGATTTAAGTTTCTCGCGCTGGTTTTACCAAACTGAGCCGGGCGTTGTCTTCTCATAATGCTCGAATCAGTCCGAGCATATTTTCCAGATTTAGCTGGATTCTGTGGAACTTTCAGGAGACGAGTTGCATTCCCCAATACGTATTCGCATATCTTAAAATCTTTCGCTGTTCTTTGTTTTATCATGTATTTAGTCTTGTACTTATTAGCAATTTAAGGACATACTATTATAATTGTTCAAAAGTTAATAATATGCTAGTATATTGTGATGTTGTGTAAAATAAAGATGATTTTCTTTTGTAAAACCTCGTTCATGTTTATATTACTTGTCGCGTTTTATGAGATTCTATTCGTCTTTTTCTTTCTTCCATTCCAAACGACCTGTCTTTCAAACACTTAAATAATCGGCACACGAATATCGAGGCTCTGTTAAATGTCGTCTTCAGGGGTAAGAAAGACAGATCGTTACATTACAAATACGATTTGTAATAAATTATGAAATCTTCTGCAACGTTTTAGCAAATTTATCCAGATTTGTTGCATTATGACTTAGCATACTGGAATAATTAACACTCTTGCACCATCTATTCAAGTACATCTTTGTAAAAATAATTAACTTATGATAATTGTTTATTTTACTATGCAATCTTGTAAATTCAATAGATTTTCACTCATTTGTGTATTTTGGTAGAAGTTAACATTTATAATATCAACGATTATCTCCAATATGTGGTACTAACTTAGAATTATTTGTATTTAAAGTTTAATAAATCTAGTAAAACATTTAATTTTCTAGATCGCAATAATTATATTCCAATATGATTGTAGAACATGTTAATTTATTTATTTTGCAAAATAATGAACGATTGCAGGAAAACAGTTATATATATATATATATTTGAACAAGAAAATAGCCCACCGATAAAAAAAATCTCAGAATGTCAGGCCCAATTGTACACCCAACTACCTGCCTATAAAACAGCACAAAATATAAAGGCTTACGTATCAGACATATGATATTAATTTGAAGACAGGCTTCATAGCCAGCTGGGCTCAATTGCCATTGAAAGCAGGCAGTGGATGCGCTCTCAAAATTTTATATCACATGAAGCCAACAATAACCAATCGTCAGAAAGTTACGCGCGAAATTTTTGGGCTTAGTTGAAGGCCCAACACTAGTCCTGTCTATAAATTCACCAGCTTAAACTATTGTACGCATTAGCCGGTAGCCCACTAGATGTAAAGAGGTTCAAAATTTGCACGCACGAATAATAATAAACATGCTAGACCCGTTGTTTTTGTATGGACACGTTGTTGAATTATACACATGAAATTAATATAAATAGAGAAGAAAAGGGTAAATTTGGACTTTCTCAAATTAATACGCATGTTTAAATATGCATATATCTCTTTCTAATTGGTTTGATCAATTCATATTTTGTCATATATGTTTACTTAGGATCAAGTAATTAATTGTTATAAATATCGTTAAAGAGAAGGTGAAAAAGTGTGAAAATATTTAGTGTTTTTCTCTTCTTTTAGCTTTGTTCATCTTCTCCAAACACTAAGAACCATTACCATTCGTCCTCGATTACATTACCGATTCTATTTTTAATTTTGTTTATTTTTACTTGATAGATTAATTATAAACAATTGTTTTTGAGAGGTTGGTGGATGGAATCTTGTAGGTATTTTCTTTTTTTATTAGTCGGTCTGTTTTGCAACTAGAATCGTTGTTTGTGTTCAAATATTGTCATTTTTATCTAATATTATTCCACTGTGACGTGAATGACATAAGATCCTGACATAACCTTTTGTAATATATTTATTTTTTGTCAGATTTCGCACAACAAAAATCTTAACACTACAGTATCTCTTTATCATATGTACCATAAATACGAAGAATTAATAGTCGAATTATTCCAATATAGAAAACGAGCTATTTCTAGGCAAAACTATCGAATTCAAATTTTGATTTCACATTAGACCAAAAATTCTATGATCTTTCCAACGATATCGGCATAAGATGTGTTTTAATAAACTTTTTTCTTCAATTTCTATAATTGTTGTGCAAAAATTGAAAGACCATCAAACGACAAATGAATGTGCCTTTAGGATCAATGAATGTGGTTTGATAACAAAAGTTTAATGGTGTGAGAGCTTGGCCAAAATCTCCCCATGTCAATCGAAAGTAGTTTGTTAATCAGTGACACCAATATTAAGGTTTTGTGGGAATGCCCTAAGGAGGCAACGCTGACAACATCAGACGTAGATTTTTGATGTACAATTAATGTGACGACCCACATTTGGAAAGGTTCAAATCAACAATAATCTATACATGTCTAACTCAAACAATCCGAAAGATGGATAATCAATGAGGTTAATTAAGAAAAATAAGAAGAAAATAAACAATTTCCGAATCTCGTAGAGGAATGACAAAATATAATAATCAAATAAACAGTTCATGAAGCTGTTTATACTACACATTTGAAAAAAAATTACAATATCTATTTATAATATCTATCAGAGTTATATATATACAACAGATTAACAGAAAACAACAGTGCAGCAGAACAATAATGTGGTGAAATAGTACTAGTAATAATATACCAAATCTTCATCTTCGTCCTTCAGAAAATAATCTTCAATGTGTTGAAAACTCAGGGCTAACCCGAGCATGATGAAAAGACAAAACACTCGAGGTAGGACTAAAATATACTTATGTGAGTCAAATCAATATCACATATAACAGGAATGTAATGGCGTCAGAGACGTTTATGGGGTTTTACATCTCATATCTAGTGTATAACGTGCATGCAATAACTCGAGAGATGTTACGAGATTTTCCATCTCTTAAGGATCCGTCAAAATATCTATATATAGTAGAATACACTATATATGTAATGTTTAATCAGTAAAATAAATATTTTTCTTAGTGTTGAGGCTTTACATTAATCCCCCTTAACACGCTTTTAAGCATTATCGTACAGTTTGCATATAATGCCCCAGTAGCACGTCAGGAGATAGGGATGCGTCGTGATACAACAATACTAAACCAAAATCGTAGTGGTCTCATATAGGGATAAAAATATGACAAGACACGTGAGGATATATCCAAGGTAGAATATTATCAGTTCGGGTCGTAGGGATGGTGGTAACGTATCGTAGCCACGATTGCCCATCGCGTACATCCATCCCATATCGGGCCAAAGGGAGGTAATCCTAAATCATGGTGCACTAATCGAAACCAACATCAAGAGTAATAATATGGAGCAAGTCTAAGAAGAAAATTAAAGAATAGTTGTCTGCTAGAGGTAATTAGCCTCACTGGCCCTGTCAAGCAGTCATGTTTTGGTCATTTCAAATTGGCACAAGTGTTGGGGTCTATCCAACATCGTCCTCTTTCACCAAATTCAACAAACGTATGCCAAATTCTACTACTTCATTCTGGAGTCTCTTCCACGTACACGGTTGTTAAAGTGGTTTCAATATTGACAGAGAGTATGCCAATATGAGGCCCCGGTATCTTTAACAACCGAACGTAGTTTTACACACCGGTTGGTACTTTTACATTTTGAAAACGATTCATACTTGATATCAAAATATTCTATTCACTTAAAAATATCATAGTTGTTTCAAAATCATCATATTTACTTCAAAATATGTCAATTCAGTTCGATATGTCATTTTTACTTCAAAATTCAATTTGAATTACAATTTAGGTTATAACTTCATTTTAACCCAATTCATATTTAAATCAATGATTTAAATATAAACAATTCCCACTCTGACCAGTTTGAACTTTACAAAATAGTTTGAATAGTTTTAAATCGTGTAAAAAGTTAAAATAGTTTAAATGGTTTAGATATTAAAATTGATTATATATTAATTCATTTGAAAATTTAAATGAATTTTAAAGCAGTTTATAGGAAAATAGTTTATAGTGAAAATAATTTCAAATTCAAAACCGTTTCTTCCCATTTCCAATAAATCTGGATTCAGGTCCAAATTTAAATCAAATTCAACTATGAATATTTCAGTTTAAGTCATCTTCAACCTAAAATCAGTTTTAAATCAAATCAATTTCGATTTAAATTCAAATCAACTCAATTTCAATTCAAATTAATTTCATTTCAAATTCGATTCAACTATTCGATTCAATGGTTTGAATTTCAATTCAATTCCCAATTTTAAACCATTGCCATTTATATCAATTTCGAGTTTGATTTAAAAATGTCGATTTAAATGACTTAAAATCAATTTGAACTTCAATGCCAAAATTTTAGATTCAAATCTTTAAAATAATTCAATTCCAAGCCTAAATTTGAAATTATTGATTTGCGTCACTTTTACTTAATTACCTTCGAAGTTCAGGTAAAAGTTCAAACTCTTTTGAAACAAATTCAATTTCAATAACTCAAGTTAAATTTTAATCATAATTTCAAATTCCAAATTAAATTCTTTTTAAAATAATTTCTTTTAAAAAATTTAATTTCGATATTTCAAGCTCGAATTTGAAAATAATCCAATCCCATATTTCGTGTCAATTTTATTTTTGTAAAAAAATCATTTGAATAAGTTCAATCTAAGAATTTAAACTATTTAATTTAACCAATCCGGTATCCGTATATAATTTTCTATCTTATGACCAAGTGATCGGTTATTCAATTTAATTTCAAGGATATATATATATATATTGTATGGAAAAGATGTGGTTTAATTAATATAACGATATATTTAAAAATATAATTAACAAAATTAAAATAATAAAATCAAAACCTCTCTTCCTCTCAGCAGCCACGTACGCTTCCATCATCCTAGGTTTTGAACGCGAACCCATCGCGCGACTACAACTTCAGCTGCACGCGCAACCACACTCGAACCGGACGATGATCGACGGCCACCACCACGACTGCCATGCTCTAATCCACGAATGCCATCCTTCTTGACGAACGTGCGCGTGCGTATTCATGTAAAAACCCCAAAAACTGCATGCACTAATCCCCTTGATTTTGGCGATCTCGTGAGCTTTCGGCTTGATTCGACCATTCAACGTGTAGATATCATCGAGATTTACGATTTCCCTTTTGGAAATTTTTGATCTCGTTACGTGGATTGGAAGAAATCAAAAAGGAAAGAATGTGGATTTTTGGCCATTAAAATCGCTTAAGAGAAAACGGCCATGTTTTTATCTAGGGTTTGACTAAAACAGATGTGGTCTTATATAAGTTTCCGACTCGATTGACCCGCGAAATTTTTGAACTTCAAACGATGCATGTCGCCTGACGATTTATACGTTATACCATATTCCGAACATAATGGAATAGATATCGGAAGCCAATTCCATAATACTCATAAGATAGCATTTCAAAATCAAATTGTTTTAATCAAATTCCTTTAATTAATTTCTACACGTTTCAAGCTCGCATGGCCAAATTATAAGTCTAATCACTATGAAACTTGAAATCCTATAATAATTCACTATTACGGATCCGGCGAAACTAGTTTCGTCGAAATCTGAGAGAGTGGCCAACATGGCTATTTTTACATATTAATTGGAGTAAGTAATTTCAAAAATCAATTCAATTGCTTTAAATTCATTTTAAAATTTAACAATTTTCATTCTTGTTTAAATAAAATTTAAATCAACTTTTGAAATTATTTTCATTCATATTAAATTCAGAATTCAAATATTTAAATAATTTCCAATAATTCAATTTAGATAAATTCCAATATTAAATTCCAAATGAATTTTAGTTATCAGATAATTATTTGATTTACATCTAAATAATTCAACATCTATTATTCAATTCTAGCTATTGATTATAAACATATTCAATACATAGAATTTCATTTCAATACTTTATTGCCTAATCTTCGTAATTATTTCTTTCGAAATTTTATTCAAGTTCATATTTAATAAATTACATAAATAATTCATTAAATTTTTATTTCTAACCACTTTGATCCGATAATCATATTAAATTTAATAGTTCAAAATAGCTAAAAATACAGGTCCTTACAATTAACTAAAGTAATCCAATGCATTATATATGAGCATCGCTGTGGCGAAATCCATTCAAAGATGGGGTAAACTCAATGAATGCAGTTATTTGAAGTGTGACGCCCCACCTCTATATTCACACTAGCCTAGTACACTACTGGATAATGGCGTCAACTAGCATGAAGAATAAGGCTCTTGAGGAGCGACCATCTATGTAATTGCTTTGTGTGAGTATCGATATGTCAAATAGTATTACATGCATTTCGTTTCAAGAGGAAATCCGACACATCTATTACAAACTCAAAGCTACTACACAGTAGCTGTGTGATCTTCGAAAACAAATATAAAGTAATCATAAAATAAATCAATCACATATATTCATATCACTAAGGCGGAAACAGATATAAACATAATACATAGAAGTGTACATCAAAGTAGTGGTCATACAAGATCCACTACACCATAAAAGAATAGGTACAAGTGCTAGACAAAAGAATATGTATACATCAAGGAGTCTCTATCTCGAATGTATAAAAGCAAAAAATACTAAGCTAAGTAGTTAGCCAAAAGTCAGATGACGGACCCTGACAAGAAGTCAAGTAGAAACACCTGAAATACCTCGGTATGACCCGAGTATTATTTAGGAAGAAAATAATAAATGGATCGGTATATCTATAAATATCATATAAAATGAGATAGGATAAGAGATATGACAAAAACGTATAATAACGATAATGTCATACTATGTCAAGTATACATTAGATAACAATAAAAATCATACAATATCTCAAATTTTCTCAAACACCAAAAAGAATGTCATATTCTTTATTTTATTCACCAAACCATAAATATTGATAAAACTTATTAATGTAATCACAAAAATTGGTGAAACACAAATTCTTGAAATCATCAATTAGAAATCCAGAAATCACAAAGATGGGAGGCCTATCAAAAATGGGAGCATGAAAACTCACCAACAGGTGTATCACAAACGGGACGCTACCCCATGGTCACTAACCATAGAGTCGGTGCAATGACGTAGTATAACGGTACGTCTGGGGAACCTGAAACTCAAATAATTCGAAACAACGACATATTACAACGATATGCCCGATGAACCTGATAAGCCGAAACAATGACGTAGTACAATGGTACGCCCGACGAACCGAACTCCATGAAAGAACATGGGTCGCTAGCGCATAACAAATGAGACGAAGCTCAATAAAACGAGGTACAGTCCCCCATGTGGACAAAGAGACATCGCATCTAAACCATAAAATGATCATCATTGATCAATAAGAAGTGTGAATTACACTAAACTAGTAAATGAATGAGTTTAGCTTCATATCCTATAACCGCTGGCTTAACTTAAATATTTACGAACATATTGTAGATTTCCACTCGAAAATTGTCATAAGATTTCAATCGAACAAGTCCAAGAATTAACCGACAAAGAAAGCGCAAGCATTTCATACCACTTGTTTTGCTAAGTCGTTTAATTAGATTTCTCATATGAATGAGGTAAAGGTTTGTGTATACTAATTGTTTGAAAAACGATTTTAAAAATGAGCTTTGTATTAAAAATAACGTTGAAATCATTTTTGTGAAAGAGTTTGAATATTTACTACTAGTATATAAACCTTTGTATTTTAAAGTGGCAAATCATAGAAATGATTGTAAAAACAATCAATCGCTAAAAATTCACATATGAAAACGTGAATCAAAACCATAGAAATCGATATCAAATCCATCAAATGGATACTCCAAAAATCCCGAGAAGAAGTCATTAAAGTCGATAATAAAAGACAACCACCTACCGAATCAACCAAAAATCGATATAAAATAGAAATTCAAATAGAAAATAGGAAATTTCCCTGAATTTAATAGTGTTAGACGTCTGGTGCTTTCCCCAGATGTCTACGCTAAAGGTTTGGAATTTTCTTCCAGATCGCCCAGACGTTTGGGAAGTAAGCTCAGACTTCTGAGCTGAAGGTCTGGAATTTTTATTCCGTAGCTCCAAACTCTAAGCATACTACTAGACGTCTGAGCTAAAGCTCAGGGCAATATTTTGCCTAGGCCATTGATGGCCAAATCATATCGTAAGCGAACGGTCGAGCAGCGATGGCTAGGGAATTATGTCAAGCGATAACCAAGCTTTATATGCTCTTCAATACACTTCAAGCAACACGTCAAAACATCCAATGTATGATTTCATAGATTTTGACTTCAAAATATAAAAAATTGGAAAATTCACTAATTCAAAGCAAATGAACATGAAATATGTGTTAGAAATTCATACCTAACAACTATCAAAGGTATAGACATAGATGTGAGTTCAAGAACTCACCTTTAAATTCAAAATAACAAATGAGAAGCTTTAAGACAAGGCAAGTTCAACCACTCTTTAAATTCAACTCAAGAAGCTCCAATCTAAGCTCATAAGCAAATATCTCCTAAGTTAGGGATTAGCAATTTCTGAAAATTGAAGAGAGATTGAGATGGAAAAGATGAAGAGGATGCTTACCTATGCTTCTCCTTGATTTCTTGAACTTGAATTTCCTAGTAAACCATGGCTTAGGAATTTTAATTTCCCTTTCTTTCCCTCATTTTTACTTTAGATTGAGAGTGTTAGGAAATGAAAATGAATGAAGAGGAGAGGGGGTGAAGTTAGGGTATTATGTTGGGTTAATGGGCTGAAACCCAAACCCAAAGCCCAATAGAAAAATAGCAAAATCCAACTCAACTCCAAACATATCGATGTTTATACTCGAAAAGGTCGCAAATGCCATTTTGAACTCAATGTAAGTAGTCTTGAGTCCTAATTCGACTATTTACAAAAAGTCATATTTCGGACTTAATCCTACAAACGATGCTATATTTAAATAAAACATTTACATATACAATTGTAAAATATGCAGGTTGTTACAGACTCCCCTTCTTAAAGAAATTGCGTCCTCGCAATACTTAAGAAGAAAACAAAGAGTAACAACCATAAAAGCATGTCAACAAAAAAAATTGAAGTAAGAAGTTCACCCATAATCAATGGATACAAGGGTGGACTTATCGAGATATTCGTAGAATATTCGATTCATAAGATGAATGAAATAAGCTGAACAAACATAATGACATCACAAGTCATTCATAAGAATCATAACGAGTGCGGAATGCGGTAAGTGATGCTACCCTCCGCAACTCATAGCTGATGAAAACTGGTGGCAAGGTCGAGCAAAAGACCTTAGCACCACTCAATAGATCGCTTAGGTGGTAATCCTAAGACAACCTCAAAAATATCGGAAAATTCAAAAACTACTTGAATGAGAGAAATAACATTTCCCTCATCATGTGGGTTGAGAGAATAAAATGATGCCCACCGAATTGGAATCAAAATCATTAAGAAAAATTAAAAACCTGCCTAACAGATTGTGAGACATAGAATATGACTTCATAATGATTAAGCCAATCCTTTCCTAAAAATCAATTTCGAAGCCTAAGTAACGCATAACATGCAAATCGGCTCAGAACGCACAATCACATAAAATAATCTCGACATCTTTGTAAAGTAAACTGAGTGTTGCGGATCCACCAACCAGATTCGTAATTCTCAAAGAAGTCATCAAGCCCTTAACATTTAAAGAAAAAGTATCAACAAGTTCTTTTGATATAAAAGAGTGGGATGCACCCGTGTCAAAAAAAACTCAAATAGGTTGATCACGAAACATAATTATGCCATCAAGGATAGAATGAGAAATACCTTGACCGCGAGAAGTGCTATTAGGGGCTTGCACAACATTCACTTTTCCTTCTTCCTACTTTGAAGTATGGGACATGCAGATTATGGTGACCCAAATTTTTGCAACAGCGACAATAAAGAGGTTTTAGACACTCATTTGCATAGTGGTCCGTAGAACTACAATTGTAGCATTGTCAACGACTAGAGGTAGAAGTCGTTGCTACCGTAGTTTCTTGCTTCCCTTTATTGTTGGGATTGGAGCCTTTGAACATACAAGGCCTCTTCATGTTATTGTTGAAGTTCTGTTTGACGCCCATAACTTCAACATCACTTTCTTTATCGGCCTTTTCAAGTCGAAGAGCGGTATCAACAAGCTGATCAAAAGAAACTTCTAGCTTAAGAAGTAATGGCTTCTTGAGGTTCTTATTCAACGCATAGTCAAACCTCAAATTTTTATACAATGGGGGTATTAATGTACTCGATCCCATATTTAGAAAGAGATTCAAAGGATGCGACGGTCTGTCACAGAAGATTAACCTTGAATAAGGTCAATAAAGCGCTAAGCTAAAGTTACTTTTTCAGCTTCTAGCATAAACTTTAACTCGAATCGTTCCCGGAATTTCTCCCAAGCAAGATCCACTTCAATAATTTCCGAAATCAAAAGCTCGTACCAATCTAATGCTATTTCTTGGAGCATGCTAGAAGCCACTTGGACTTGATGTAGATCAACAAGATTCATGTGAGAAAAGATGCGATCGCATGTTCTAAGCCAAGCTCGAATTTCTATAATGCTTTCGGATCCCTTGAATGGCCTTCCACTCAAATCGGTAAAATCTCTGCACAAGCGTGCAAACCCATATTTAGGATGAGTGGGCACTGGAATGGGTCCAGCAGCTTGAGCATTCTTTACAAGATCTAAAAGCTGCTGGGCTGACATAAATACTCTATCTTGAGGAGTAGCACTGGATTGACCAGCACTTGGACGACCAGGTCTAACCATTTGTTTTCTTCAAGAAAGAAAGAAAGAAAGAAAGAAGAGGAAAATGTTATTCTCAGAATGAATATCAAACAAACTTGATTGATAAAACAAGACATCATTAAAGAAATTAGATAGAACGGGTCCTAAGACTCAAATTAAATCCTAAGGCACGATTCCTAAGAAAGACTTAGGACGATGATCCTTGCTATAATATACTATATTGTTCCAAAGTTTAGCTCTGAATACCATATTGTAATGCCCCACCTCTATACTCACACTAGCCAAGGACACTACGGGGTAATACCATTGACTAGCATGAAGAATAAGGCTGTTAAGGAGCGACCATCTATGTAATTGCTTTGTGCGAGTACCAATATGTCAGATAGTATTGCATGCATTTCGTTTCAAGAGGAAATATGACACATCAACTACAAACTCAAAGCTACTACATAGTGGCTGTGTGATCTTCGAAAACAAATATAAAATAAGCATAACATAAATCAATCACAGATATTCATATCACTAAAGCGAAATCGGGTATGAATATAACATGTAGAAGTGTACATCAAAGTAGTGGTCATACAAGATCCACTACACCATAAAAGAATAGGTACAAGTGCTAGATAAAAGAATATGTATACATCAAAGAGTCTTTAATGTATAAAAGCAAAAACTACTAAGCTAAGTAGTTAGCCAAAAGTCAGATGACGGACCCTGAGAAGAAGTCAAGTAGAAGCACCTAAAATGCCTCAGTCTGACCCGAATATTATTTAAGAAGAAAATAATAAACGGATCAGTCAAGCTATAAATATCATATAAAATGAGATAGGATAAGAGATATTACAAAAACGTATGAAAACAATAATGTCATATTGTGTCAAGTATACATTAGATAATATAAAAAATCATACAATAACTCAAATTTTCTCAAACACCAAAAAGAACGTCATATTCTTTATTTTATTCACCAAACCACAAATATTGATAATGTTTATCAATATAAATCACAAAAATTGATGAAACACAAATTTTAGAAATCATCAATTACAAATCTAGAAATCACGACGGGGGGAGGCCTATCAAAAATTAGAGCATGAAAACTCACCAACACGTGTGTCACAAACGGGACGCCATCCCATGGTCGCTAACCATAGAGCCGGTGCAACGACGTAGTACAACAGTACGTCCAAAGAATCTGAAACTCAAATAATTCGGGACAATGACATAGTACAACGGTACGCCCGATGAAGTTGATAAGCCGGAACAACGACGTAGTACAACGGTACGCCCGATGAACCGAACTCCATAAAAGAACATGGGTCGTTAGCCCATAAAAAATGAAACGAAGCTCAATAAAACGAGGTACAGTCCCCCACGTGGACAAAGAGACGTCGCATATTGCTAGCCTAAACCATAAAATGATCATCATTGATCAATAAGAAGTGTTAATTACACTAACCTAGTAAATAAATGAGTTTAGCTTCATGTCCCATAACCACTGTCTCAACTTAAATATTTATGAACAAATTATAGATTTTCACTCGAAAATTGTCACAAGATTTCAATCGAATAACTCCAAAAATTAAGCGACAAGGAAAACGCAAGCGTTTCATGCCACTTGTTTTTCTAAGTCGTTTAATTAGATTTCTCATACGAATGAGGTAAAGGTTTGTATATATTAATAGATTGAAAAACGGTTTTAAAAACGAGCTTTGTATTAAAAATAACCTTGAAATCATTTTTGTGTAAGAGTTTGAATATTTACTACTAGTATAGAAACCTATGTATTTTAAAGTGACAAATCACAAAAATGATTGTAAAAACAATCAATCACCAAAAATTCACTTACGAAAACGTGAATCAAAACCATAGTAATCGATATCAAATCCATCAAATGGATACTCCAAAAATACAGAGAAGAAGTCACTAAAGTCGATAATAAATGACAACAACGAATCGGATCAACCAAAAATCGATATAAAATGGAAATCCAAATAGAAAATAGGCAATTTCCCTGAATTGAACAGTGTCAGACGTCTAGGTCTTTCTCCAGACGTCTACGCTGAAGGTCTGGAATTTTCTTCCAGATCGCACAGACGTCCAGGAAGTAAGCTCAGACTTCTGAGCTGAAGGTCTGGAAATTTTCAACCGTAGCTCCAAACGTCTGAGCATACTACCAGACGTCTGAGCTGAAGCACAGGGCAATATTGTGCCTAGGCCATTGATGGACAAATCATATCGGAAGTGAACGGACGAGCAACGATGGCTAAGGATTTATGCCAAGCGATAACCCAGCCCTATAAGCTCTTCAATACACTCCAAACAACATGTCATAACATCCAATGGTGGAAGATTTTGATTTTAAAATATCAAAAATTGGAAAATTCACTAATCCAATTCAATTCAAAGCAAATGAACATGAAATAGATGTTAGGAATTCATACCTAACAACTATCAAAGGTATAGACATAGATATGAGTTCAAGAACTCACCTTTAAACCCAAAATAACAAATGAGAAGCTTTAAGACAAGGCAAGATGTTCGGACGGCTAAATGTCTATGGAGTTAGAAAATAGCCAAATGAATTTTGAAATAAAAATAACCGCAAGCGCACGACGTACACTTGTAGTACGTGGCGAATACAGTTCAATCCGCAGGGAATTGATTAGATTTTGAAATTCTATTCATTCAAATTAACCAAAATTGAAAGTGTGATTAGCTAAAAAATGAGAAAAATGACAAACTAGCAAAAGAAAATAGATAAAAATATGAGAGTGTAGATGCAATTTAGAGATAATTACACTCTCTGGATCATATAGTTCAACCAAACATGAAATTATGATATCTTTTTTGGTCATTAGTGAAATTAATTGTTGTGTTTATCATAAGTATGACATATTTGTGCTATTAATTAGCCCAATATAAACCATCAAATTATAACACAACCACTGATACACTTTTAAATCTTATAGAATATGACAACAAAGTTGAAATCAAAATCTAGTTTAAGCATGGCCTATTAACTATTAATTAGAAATATAAGCCATCAAACTTTAATTTCAACATTCACTTCTTTGTCATAATCATGTGTAGATGAAGAGGCAATTTGTTGTATGTTTATTTAAGCATAGTCTATTTGTTATAAACAACATAGACTATCAAGTTCAAAGCTAAACAACATCATTAAACCATTTCAATCATTCTCATTAAGCACAAAAAGAGAGCATAAACATCAAATTAAGTTGAAGCTGCATGATTAAAGAGCTCATTACCCTTAAATTGAAGGGGTTTAGCCTCCCATATTTGTTATCATATGAATAAATGTAGCTTGCAACATGAATGAAAAAGAAGAGGAAAAAGAGAGAAAATGCAAGAAAAGCTAAGTAAAAAGAAATAACACTAATCTACTTGCATGAAAAGTAAACTACACTACTAACATAAGAAGAGAAGAAGAATGTAAATAAAAGAGAATACAAATTAACATTGCATAAAAGAAAGAAAAATTACATGAAATAAAATGGCTAAGTAGCCATGGAAAAAGAAGAGAGAAGAATTTTGTTTTATTTTCTAAGCTAAAAACTATAACTAAGAGAGACTAAGGAAGAAGTTACATGAACATAATGGGTTACTTATACAAGCATGAAACCCTAATCCATAATTTGGAAAATGCCCAAATTACCCTTGAGAAAGTGTGGAGGCCAAGTAATCATTATCTTCTACCAATCATCATTTAAGTGTACATGAAGCCATTAATTCTATAAGCACGTGCATTAGCCTCTAATTTGTACATTAAGGTAGGTGGGTCCTCCATGTTCTTCACTTTAAATTATTTTCATCTTCATTCCTTTGTATTCATTTTGCGCGCGCATGTGTCTTCATAGAACCACTCCTATTTGAGATCAAATTCCTGCACAAATATATATATATATATATATATATATATATATATATATATAAATTTCCAGTTAATTTTTCTCAAAGAACTATATGCACACAAATGACCGTTTTGCCTCTATATGAAGATGAATATGTGACAATTTAGAATTAATATGAATTTTGGTTAAAACAAGTTAAAATACAAAATATGATCATTTATTTAATTTAAATATAATAAATATGTGTTAAAAATTTACACATTTACGTGCACCAAATACCCCCACATTTATCTTTTTATTTATCCTCGAACAAAGAAAAAAAACTAAGATAAATCCGTTTCGTAGGAAGCACGATTGCATTAAGCGTATGCAACAAGCCGTTAAACCTCTGGGTGTCCCTAGTAGGACGAGTGTTGTCTCATGAGGGTTTTCACCGGATACTACCCACAAAATCCAAATGCAGAATGAAAATATTTACTTAATGCAAGATTATTTACAAAGAGATGAATGCGAGTTTTTGGAAATATTTACAAATGAAAGATTTAATTTTAAATTGACATAAATAAGTTAAATATAGATTTTAGTCATTATCTTGAGATTTAAGTCATTTACTCGTCAAAATTTCCAATAAAAACAAAGTTACCATAACAAATAGACTATAGTTTAACTCCTTGTTTCGATTGATAACAAAGTGTAACTATAAAATGGATCCTTAGTTGATTATCAAAGTTTATCAATGTGGTATATTCATTTCTTTTCAATAACAAGTCAAATCAAATAAGTTAAAATAGTGCTTGGTTTTCGTTTGATTACTCTCTCTAATTTTTTGAAAATTTTATTGATTTTAACAATATTTACATATGCCTAACTAAGGTAAACTGAGGCTAGATATATTACCCATGCACTGCCTTACAGACTTTTATGAGGGGAATACAGAGCGTGGCAAGTGAACACATGAGTGTGAACACCTATTGACTGTAGGCGTTATTAAAAAGAATTTTTATATATACACTTAGTTCAGATAAACTGAGGTCAGATATAACGATCATGCACTGTCTTTCGGGCTTATGTGAGAAAGGTATAGAGCATGGCAAGTGTACACACAAGTGTGTACACCTGTCGACTATGGGTGTTAATAGAAAATATTTACATATATACAAATGTTTCGTTTTTTTATACTTTTTTATAGAAAGAGAGAGGGTTTTGCCAAATCATCTTAGCACCAATTAACTTAAAAGATAGAAAAAATGTTGTATTCTTTTATTTGAATTCACCACTTTTTAAAAAAAAGATTTTCAATTAGGATATTTCATAATTAACATGTATGAACCTTCCTATATACTGGATAAACCATCGTTATTCGTAATCTAACTTCATTTTTATTTTGTTAAGATGAATAAATTTTCAACTTAATAAACCAAAACCATATATTTATCTTATAGTGTTTCTTTAAAAATAAATCAAAAAGCTTTAAAAAAAATTGGTTTTTGAAAAAAAAAATTGAGATTTTTTTTAATTTTGCAAACAAAATGTAAAAATAAATCATGAAAAATCAAAAATGAAGACGAGTCTTCCTCCACACTTGATTTTGACTATGTCCCCATGGTCAACCCAAGTGGAAGGAGAAAAATAAAAACATAACCTTTATTTAAACGAAAATGAAAAGATGATTATTTACATGACATTAAAAAGTATGACGTTGAAGAGTAAATGAACCGGTCTTCCAAAAACTGATTTATTTCTCTCGTCAAGTGTGCGAGACACAGCTTAAGTGCAGAAAACCAAATCATAAAAGATTTTTGAATCGAATGTGGATTTGGAAAAACGAATGTCGTTTTATTAAAAATCGTACAAGTTGTTTTATTTTCGATGATTTTTGGGGTAGATATAACGATTGATTGAAATTCAAGTTTATTTTCACCAAATTGAAAATCAAGTTTGTCATTGATTTTTTTTTCAAAATTATCGATTTCAAAATCAAAGTGGTCATTTAAATCTTCCTCTTAAGAATTCAACAACTCGTTTTCAAAAAGTTCAAAGAAATCGTGTTCGTTAAATTCTTCTTCCTTTGTTGGATTATCAACAACTTCATTGCGTATCTCAAGTTCAAAATCCAAAGTTGTTGTATTTAAAATTTTGAAATCGAGAAAAGGAAAGTCGCATTTTAAATTTGGTTCACACCCTCAAAAGAATTGAAATCCAACTCAATTATCATGTTTTCAACAATTTCCTTAAGATTTTCGTTTTCAATTTCAAAAGTTGTTATTTGAAAATCACCGATTTGGGTAATAGGTAGATTATCACTTGACTCGTAACACGTTGAGATTTGATTTTGTTTATCACGTTGTTTTAATATGTTTCAAACAACGAATCCGTGTGATCATCGTAAATTTCGTTCATTTGTTCAACAAAATACAATTGTAGTTATTAACTTGAGAATTTTCGATTTGGATTTGTTAAGAACAAAAATTTTCAATCGCATTGCAGTCGAGATTATTCTCATTGCCAAAATTATTTGAAAAGTGGATCATATTTTCATTTTGATTTTGAAATTCATTTTGGAGTTCAAAATTGAATTAGTATGGGTTATACTCGAAATCGTTTGAATTTTGAAGTGAATTCAAAATTTGATTATTTTGAAAACTTTGATTTGAGTCATCGGACAAATATGAATTACACAACTCATTTACATTTGATTTTGTTGTGTAAAGATTTCAAATAGAGATGAAATGCTATTTTCGAGATTCGAGGGTTGGTCATTGTTTTGAAAACTTTGTTGTTCAAAATTCGAATTGTTTAAAGAATAGTTCTAATTAAAATATCCATATGAATTCGGAGTGAAATATGGATTATATTGATTTTCACAACTATTGTAAAATTCAAGTGAATATGGAAATTCAGACATTTTCAAGAATGTTTTTGGTTTTTTTTATAAAGGCAAAATATTTACAGATAGAATTTATTTTTCTTTTTTTGAGAGAAATGTGTGATCCTCTAAAAAAAGAGGAGAGCACACATGCAGCTATATATATAATACATAATATGGTGCGGCCAACATGCCTGGCAGGTGACAAGTCTATGTACTAGAAAAAATAAAGAAACAGGTACCCCTATAATGAGCTCCAGCAAAGCCACCGCCCATTACGCCATAATACTGAGCTCCGGAAAGGCCACCGCCCGATAATAGAATGTTAGAGGTACCTAGAAAACTAAACAAGTATCAAAATCCATAGATACTGAGAGTCAGCACCATCAAAAAGAGACTCTATGAAGCTGCCTCAGAAGAAATAAGCTAATCTCAAATAAGAAATGATCCATAAAGAAGAAATCCAAGAAATGATCCGAAAAGAAGAAATCCACTCTGAAGACACGGTATATCAGAAAGATATGCCTGACGCAATCAGAACTCCTACGTATAGCTATCCTGCACACCTGTATAAAGACTCTAGCCATCCTGCAAACCTGAAAAGAGAAACTAGCTATCTACCTAATCCAAACCTGAAATAAAACTAGAAAAGCAAATTAGTATGAGTCACATATATGTATATAAATAGAATTTATATACATATATGCGAGAATAAAATCTAATGTGAAAAATAAAGCAAAGATAAACTAGTACTAAAAACTAACAATACGAAAAAGTAAAGAAAATATGAACCAAACTGAAAAAGGTAAATGAAATAAAAAAAAACTAGGACAAAAAACAAACATAAAAACAAAAACAATGCTAGAAACATCTTTAAGGACCTATAATAGGAAGAAAATTATTATACATCATGTGAACATCATTTAAATTAGAAAGGGTATTAATATAAATATTTTTAGTCTCAAAATTATTAATGTTATGTTTGAAAATATTAATATTATTACTAACCTTGTTAAGGTATTCCTTAAAACAATTATTTTTGGCTAATTTATATTTAGGATTTGAGACCTAATTTAAGCAAAAAGATGAAATTAAAAATATTAAGTTATTACAGTGAATATTGTTATTATTAAAAATTCTTTGATTTCTCTCAAACCAAATGTACCAACTAGATATAGTGAATAGTGTATCAAGCAAGTATTTATTATCCTTATTAAACTCAATCTAAAAGTGTTCAAATAGAAAAAACAATCTGTAACTCTAGAACTAATTTTAAACTCAAAATTATTAAGGGTATTCATAAGAATAAAATGAGTATTCATGCATTCGTAGTAAAAATGATTAATATCTTCAAAATATGTATTGCAAAAATAACATTTATTATCAATATTGATATTTTTTCTTTTAAAAATTCTATAGTATTTAATTTACCATGAATGATAAGCCACATGTGAATTTTAGTTTTTGGAGGAGCGTTAGAGTTCCAAATAAATTTATAACAATTATCAGTTACACCCGAAAAGTTAATAAATTTGTAAAGGGAATTAGTAGAATATTTCTTACTCTTATCTCACTCCCAACTAATATAATCATTATCGTTGTCAATATTATAAGATTTAATCTAGCATAAAGCAAATTAAGCTGTCTAAAGGTTGAGCCTACTAAAATTCTGTTAAAGCTGAAAATCCAAGAAGGGTCATTTTCAGAATTAAAAACTTCAGAAACAAATGCATATTTAAAGTTACAAATATCATACAATTCTTTGAACTCATTCCTTATAGGAGTAGCGAAAATCCAACTATCATGCCAAAAAGATGTATTATTACCTGAGTGAACAATAATATTAACACCTATATTAAAATCTCACCATAATTTAAAATAGATTTCCAAAAGTAAGATTGTTTACGTGAAATTGAAGGACTAATTTGATAGAGATTATTAATACCATTGTAGTAATATTTAGAAATAATCTCCTTCCAAATGGCATTATCATTAGTATCTCTGAATTTCCATAACCATTTACCAAGAAGAGACAAATTCATATTACGTAAAATAATGACTCCTAAACTACCATCTTTTTTGGACTTATAGATAGTTTTCCAATTAACTAAACATTTTATGCAACTGCACTCCATAGGTAATATCTTCTAATTTTATCTATCACTCAATAAGGAAAAAGATGCATAGACATCCAATAGATAGGGAGAGCTGATAAAACAGAATTAATTAAAACCAGTTTACCTTCTCTAGATAAAAATCTACCATTCCAGTTAGTAATCCTATTTTTGATTTTATCTATGATTATTAACCAATCATCGTGTTTAAGTTTTGAAGGTCTAATAACAAAACCAAGATAGTCAAATGGAAAATTCATAGTTTTACAATTTAATGTATTAGCAACTAAATTTTCAACTTTTTCAAAATGGTTTAAAACTAAAACAGAACTTTTATCAAAGTTTATTTTTAAACCTGATAAAAGTTCAAAACTATAAAGAATAAACTTAAGAGCAATTATGTGTCTAGGAAGATGATAGGAAAGAAGCGAAGTATCATCAACAAATTGAAGGACTGATAAACCATAACTCGAAATATCATTACCTATATTACCCAGAGATCTATTATTAACTGCATATTTAATAGTCTTAGAAAAAACATCGGTCGCTAAATTAAACAGAAGGGGTGATAAAGGGTCCCCTTGCCTTAAACCTCTTTTAGATTGGATTTTGTTACCTAAAATACCATTTACCATAACACAAGAGTTACCAGTTTTAAGCAAAATCATGATCCAGTTAATCCATATATTACTAAAGCCTCTAGCATGAAAAATATCTATAAGAAAATCCCAGTCAACCGAATCAAAAGTCTTAGCAAAGTCTAATTTTAAAATAGCACAAGTAATATTATTCTTACAACAATGATTAATGTATTCTTGAACAACTGTCACACCATCTGTGATATTTCTAACTTTTATGAAAGCTGATTGTGAACAGTCAATTAGATCATTCATTTTTATACTAAGTCTATTAGCTAAAATTTTAGAAATAATTTTATCTAAGCAGTTAATCAATGAAATGGGTCTAAAATCTTTTAAAGTATTAGCACCTACTTTTTGTGTAATAAATAACATTAGCAAAATTAAATCTACCTAATTGGAGATTTCCATTATAAAATTCATTAAACATACTAATTAAGTCTAATTTTAAAACTTCCCAAAAAAATTTATAGAAGAAAATTGGAAATCCATCTGGACCCGGGGATTTATCACCCGGTAAATCAAAGATGACTTTTCGGATTTCCTCTTCGGTAAAAGGAACATCTAAATCAGTAAGATTAATATTAGAGATAGCCGGATAAAGATCATTCCATCTAACACTAATTCTATGCTTATTTTTATTACCAAAAATATCTTTATAATAATCTGTGAAAGCCTTATTGAGGTCTCTTTGATCAACTAATTCCTCATTATTAACTAAAATGGAGTTAATTGTGTTTCTACGTTAATTGTGAAAGCCTTATTGAGGTCTCTTTGATCAACTAATTCCATCTAAAACAGTAAGTCTAATTTTAAAATATCACAAGATAGAATTTATTTTTCAAAATGAAAAATTGATTTTTGTTTTTTTTTATTTTTCAAATTTTTTTGAAAAGATTTTACATTTTTTTGGATTTTTGATTTTCTAAAAAAATAAGTAATTTTTTTTTCGGATTTTTTGCATATTGATTTGAAAATTTTCAAGTAGAAAAGGAAAAAAAACTAAGTTAAGAAATATTTACAATTTTTTAGTTTTGGATTTTGAATATTTTTTTAAAATATGCATGAACTAATGCAACTAAATGAATGCAGTAGTTAATTACAAATGATTTATCCTAAGTTAACCCAAAATTGTATAATCACACTTTGTCTTAATTCAACAAGATAGTTCTCAGGCAGATAACGGGCAGGGTTTATCGGTGCACCACAAATCACCGTAGTAATGCAGCTGAATATTTATGTACCCTCAGAGAAACAATTCAATATAATATTTACGAATCACCGTAATATTTATAGCCGATTATTGCTCTGCCATAGCCTAGACACCAAGAAATTAAATTGTTCAAACAAGACAAATTGTCAATATACAATTAAGTGTTATCGATGTCTAATCGTTATTATTAATAAAATTCTATGATGAAATACAAAGCAGAAATTAAACGTGTATTAACAATGCAACAACGAATGAAATTTGTTTTTGTTTTTGAATTTTTGAAATTTTTGTTTTTTTTATATAAAATGCAAGCACCCAACAATGCAGATTAAAACTAGAGATGAAAGCACAATACTAGAGTGTGCAGAATTATTGAGCAATTATTTCAAAGCAGTAAAAAAAATTAAAGCAAGCAAAACAAGTCTTCTTCTGCTGAATTTCTGCTCTGGCAACCTAAAATAAAACCAAGATACATATACAATTATTATTTTATTTTAATGATATATCAAAGGAGAAACTAAACAAAGAAGAATAATAAAAAAAGCTATTGAAATCAAAGGAAACAAAACAAAAAAATTTCAAACAAAGCAAAACAAAACTTATTTGGGTTTTTTTAATCGTAAAACAAAATTGATGGAACTTAAAACAATCTAAAACGCTAAAACTAAGCAAAACAAAACTAACCTTCATTTTTTTATGATAAAACCAACCTAAAAACAAAATGAAAAAAAAAAAGAATACCCAAAATTAAACTTCTAATTCACTAAACTCGTTACCCACACTCCCTCAAGTTATTACCCAGCCCGTTTTAAAGAATACCTGGCCCACTAAGATAAAACAAATGAAACAAAGTTCATTGTCTTCATTTTCGAAATAAAATTAACTGAACACCCAAATTCTTTCACAAAATCTCCCAAATTCTCAATTCTTACAAATTTTGTTAAATGAAAATCCCCAAAAGCCTCGTCGATTCGAAGTCAGTCAATCGCAAGATGTCAGATGAGATCGGAGGGTAGTTGTGAGTCACGATTTTTGGGAGGAAGTTGGCGGTTTTGGGTAGTTCGTGATTTAGGGTTGTGGCGGCACTGATTGGAATGGAATGGGTTGAGAGGAGAGAGGAGTGTCGTGGCTACAGCTGCTTAATGGGTTGTGGAGGGAGATTAGTGGAGATGGCTAAGTTGCGAGTGTAAGCTTGTGGTTGTGTGTGACGTCGTGGGTTGCTGATGAGTTCGGTGGTGAAGTGAATGGTGTTTTCTGGTTCGTGGATTCCTCTGAAGTTGTATGCAAGTAGGAGTTATAAGATTTGTGAGATATGATGTGTTGCATGGAGTATTTGGCAGTAGGGGTCTGTTGATCAGTGGTCAGCTGTGGTTAGACTGATCAAGCAATTTGACAGTTGTGGGGTTGCTCTGTTTGAAGAAGTGGTGATGATGTATGCAAGTGGGGGGTTCAGTTAGCAGTGTGATGTGCAAGAATTTGGCGGTGGACTGGTCTGGTGATAAGTAGCAATGGAGTGTGGCAGAGGTGGAACAGCTAACAGAAGGCAGTGGTTAATACTGAACTTTGCAACAGTTCTGTGAGGTGATTTGATGGGAAAGTGTATTGGTATGTTTTCTTTTATGGAGTTTATGAGGCAGAGAGAAGAAGGCAAGTCGGCTGGAGGGTAGTGACAGTGCAGTTAGAAGTTTATATGTGTTGGGTGATGGATGGTTAGGGAAATGGTAGCGCACTGCAGTGTTATGAAATGTTTTTAGTGATATTTATTGGTTTGGTGGTTTAGTGATTGATGAAGTGGTTATAGCTGTGAGTTGCACAGTGGTGGTTGAAGAGGCTGTTGAAGGTATGTGTGAGTTTGTATGTTGGGTAAGTATGTTAAAAGAAGTGTGGCAAGTGGTCGTTGAAGATTTTGATGACTGGTGAATGAAGTTGATGAAGCAATTTGATTGAATTGCAGTACTACTTGAAGCAGTAAGGTGGGTGGATGTCGAGTTTATTTGATAATGAAAAGTTTGTATTAGCCGCAGCAGGTTGGATGTGGAGAAGTGATTGGAAGTGTATACTGCTTTGTTGAGCTGTGGCAATGGAATGAAGGAGACAATGTATGGTTAGAGGCACTGTTGTGGTGCCTATTGTCAGAGGAGGTTATGTAACTGATAGTCTCTGGTGGTAGAGAAGGTCAGGTTTTGAGTTGATTTCAGTTGCAGATGGAACAGAGTGACAGCACAGTTTTGAACAGAGAGCAGACAGAAGGGGATGCGCACAGTGATGAAGATATACACAGTTTTTGTGTTTTTTTTTTTTCCCTTAAGAACAATGTAAATAAAAATGAAAAATGTATATGAAAAATGCAAATGAAATAGAATTTTTTTAGATTTTTTGTATGTTTTTCTTTTTCTTTTTGTAGAAATGCAAATGCAAAGGGAAAAGTAGATCAATATACACAAAACAAATTGAAAACAAAAATAAAACAACAAACACACATTTTTTTTTAAAAATATGCTAATGCAATTCGAAAAGTAAAACATGCATGCAACAAATTGGAAACAAAAATAAAACAACAAACACATAATATATTTGTTTTGTTTTTGTTTCTTTATAATGCAAACACACACAATAAAAACACACAAAAATCAAAAAAAAAAAAATTCGAAGAATAGAAAATCAAAACCAAAACAAATTTCCAGGCAACGACGCCAAAAACTTGTTTGGATGGCTAAATGTCTATAGAGTTAGAAAATAGCCGAACGAATTTTGAAATAAAAATAACCGCAAGCACACGACACACTTATAGTACGTGACGAATACGGATCGATCCGCAGGGAATTGATTAGATTTTTAAATTCTATTCAATCAAATTAATCAAAGTTGAAAGTGTGATTAGCTAAAAAAATGAGAAAAATGAGAAACTAGCAAAAGAAAATAGATAAAAATATGAGAGTGTAGAAGCAATTTAGAGATAATTTCACTTTCTAGATCATATAGTTCGATCTTTTTTTTTGTCATTAGTGAAATTAATTGTTGTGTTTATCATAAGTATGACATATTTGTGCTATTAATTAGCACAATATAAACCATCAAACTATAACACAACCACTAATACACTTTTAAATCTCATAAAATATGACAACAAATTTGAAAGCAAAATCTATTTTAAGCATGGTCTGTTAACTATCAATTAGAAATATAAGCCATCAAATTTTAATTTCAACATTCACTTCTTTGTCATAATCAAATGTAGATGAAGAGGCAATCTGTGTTTTGTTTGTTTAAGAACAGCCTATTTGTTATGAACAATATAGACTATCAAATTCAAAGCTAAACAACATCATTAAACCACTTCAATCATTCTTATTAAGCACAAAAAAGAACATAAATATTAAATTAAGTTGAAGCTACATGATTAGAGAGCTTTATTACCCCTAAATTGAAGTGGTTTAGCCTCTCATATTTTTATCATATGAACAAATTTAGCTTGCAACATGAATGAAAAAAAAGAGGAAAAAGAGAGCAAATGAAAAAAAGCTAAGTAAAAAGATTTAACACTAATCTACTTGCATGAAAAATAACTACACTACCAACATAAGAAGAGAAGAAGCATGTAAATAAAAGAGAATACTAATTAACATTGCATAAAAGAAAGAAAAATTACATGAAATAAAATGGCTAAGTAGTCATGGAAAAAGAAGAGAGAAGAACTTTATTTTATTTTCTAAGCTAAAAACTAAAACTAAGAGAGACTAGGGAAGATGTTACATGAACATAATTGGTTATTTATACAAGCATGAAACCCTAATCCATAATTTGGAGAATGCCCTAACTACCATTGAGAAAGTGTGAAGGCCAAGTAATCATTAGCTTCTACTAATCATCATTTAAGTGTACATGAAGTCATTAATTCCATAAGCATGTGCATTAGTCTCTAATTTGTACATTAAGGTAGGTGAGTAGGTGGGGTCCTCCATGTTCTTCTCTTTGAATTATTTCCATCTTCATTCCCCTGTATTCATTTTGTGCATGCATGTGTCTTCATGAAACCACTCCTATTTGAGATCAAATTCCTACACAAATATATATAAATTTCCAATTATTTTTTCTTAATTTAATGTATGCACACAAATGACCATTTCGTCCCTAGAAGATGGATATGTGACAATTTGGAATTAATATGGATTTTGGTTAAAAGGGTTAAAATACCCAATATGATCATTTATTTAATTTAAATAGAATAAATATGGTGGTAAAAATATGTATATTTTCGTGCACATCGAAGATCAACCACTCCTCAACTTCAACTCAAGAAGCTCCAATCTAAGCTCATAAGCAAATATTCCTTAAGTTAAGGTTTAGTAATTACTGAAAATTGAAGAGAGATTGAGATGGAGAAGATGAAGAGGATGCTTACCTATGCTTCTTCTTGATTTCTAGAACTTCAATTTGATTTTCCTAGTAAACTAGGGCTTAGAAATTTTAAATTCCCTTTCTTTCCCCTATTTTTTCTTTAGCTTGAGAGTGTTAGGAAATGAAAATGAATGAAGAGGAGAGGGGGTGGAGTTAGGGTATTACGTTGGATTAATGGGCTGACACCCAAACACAAAGTCTAGTAGAAAAATAGCAAAATCCAACTCAACTCCAAACATATCGATGTTTATACTCAAAAATGTCGCAAACGTCATTTTGAACTCAATGGAAGTAGTCTTGAGTCCTAATTCGACTTTTTACTAAAAGTCACATCTTGGACTTTAATCTGACCACCTATGATATATTTAAATAAAACATTTAAATATAAAATCATAAAATATGTGGGTTGTCACATGTAGTGAGAATAATCATGACGTAAATATCTTTGTGGAGATATTGGTGTTTGGGAAAAAATATTTGTATATTTTATACTGTAAACGTTGTTCGTAAGATTTCCACTTATATTTGTTGTTGTGCACAAAAAATATACCAAAATGCAAACAATTAAAGTATGCCTGCTAATAATTACTTGGTAAGATAAACACCACATAATTAATTGTAGTTGCAATGCAGTTTTTAAATTATTAATAGCTACCGTTGTGCAACAATAGAACAATTTCAGATATCATGCATAACACTTACATTGTCAAATATATTTTTTCCAAGAACACTAATGTCTCATAATATGTTATTTATAATGCAGTTGTTTGCATTGTAAATATTCCCACTTATTGCCCTAATATCAAATATAAGTTAAATTTATTATCACTGGAGCAAAAACAATTATTCGTCTATTACCAGTTGACTCACATCAAAATATGTACATCAAACTTTAGCAGTCTTAACTCATCCATCCGCCTCAATGCAAATAAATAATTGGCAACACAACTATTTTCACTCGAAAAATAATTTATCAAAAAATATAATATATGGATCTTATTTGAAAAGTCATAAATTTCTGATTTAATCATGAAAACAACAATTGAACTCAATATTCTAATTAAAGATAATGCTTTTATTATGTTGGAATTAATAAGGTTCTAATAATTTCAGCATGCGTGATGGTTTTAATGGAGGGATATATGACCATAACTTTATAAAAAGGGACCCGAGTTAAAATCTTCCATGTTTTAAAGGCACTGCTAGGCCTGAAATATTCATTGAGTTGTGATGCTATTTACATGTATTATACAATTATCGTTCGCATTACATTATACACTTCGTCTAACATACTCTAATATTACTAGTTAAATTTATAATATGTTACCTAATACTGCTATCAGTATTAAATTTCGATCATAACAATCAATGATAAGAGGTCGAACGAAATATGGAATTATGCTACGAAAAAAATGATAGAATAATCATAAAGCATAGGTATGTCAAATGACAAAAAGAAATGAATGAAACTATATTTCGGTTTGAACTAGGTAAAAAGAAATGCATGAATTAATTCATTTTAAGTGTTCTTAATGGGTAATAGGTAGTGTATATGGTAAGGGTTGAAATAAAAAAATGAAGCAAATGGAAGAAATTACTTACAAATATAGAGTGGCAAGTTGAGTTTGTATCCGCTTACATGGAAGACCAAGGTTTCAATCCTTGCCAACTACATATTATTATGGGAATTAAACCAAGTTTAAAAAAAAGGATAGACAAATAGTTGGAAATTTTAGTTTTGTTACATTAAGTCTAGTCACATAATTACCATTATATCAAACGAGTTCTAATGGCATGTGTTATGTGTGTGCATATGAAATTTTAATACAAAAAATATATTTCAAAAATGCAAGAATATATATATATATATATATATATATATATTTGTGTGTGTGTGTGTCTATATATGTATATGTATGGTTGGCTTCCCACTCCCCTCTTATGCTACACCTCAAATCCCAATTAATTTCAACCACATTTCCAATTTAAATAATATTGTTTCCCTCTCTTGCCACTTTAGAAAGAGAAATTATATTATTTAGCATGAAATATATGGTTGAAATTAGGGGGGATTTGAGGTGTAGCAAAAGTAAGAGGGAGGACAAGCACCATTGTTCCAATGGTTAAGTGATTTGGCTTTGTTGCGGGAGGTCACAAGTTCAAAACTTACATAGCGTGATTTGGACGTTTATTGACATGTGATATGTTGTCATAGTTATTTGTTGTATATATAGTACCATTCAAAAAAAAGAAAAAGGGAGCTGTCCTTGCCCTATATATGTATATATATGTATGTGTGTATAAATAGACACACCCACATACATAAATACGTACATATACGTATATATAAAGTAGAAAAACACATGCATGCACAAACTGACATACAAATGGCATGCATGAAGTTGAACTTTCAAATATGAAATAATCAATAAAATGAAGATATATTCCATTTTTGATGATTGTTGTTCTATAAGTATATATATACATATATATGTTAAAAAAGAACTAAAATTAAAAATTGTTTAGAATATGTGTCAAATGTCACAAAAATAAATCAAAATTTGTTCTCTTGAAGATATTAGCACATCCTTGTACACAACATTTCTTGTGTGTGTTTCAGATTACCCTTGAACTTCACCGTTTTTACTAAAACTTCGGTGTTTTTCATTTAAAATCCTCTTGATGATGCAACATAAAATTGACAATGGCTGAATACATTTTGGGTAAGTAAATTTCGACATTTGGAATTATTTTCCATTGAGTTTTGTTAATAGTTAAAGCAAAAGTTAATCTTATAGGGAACTATTTACACAATAAAGTAAATTGTAAATAAGTATCTTTATAGGGCTTCATTTTTATTCTTGGTAAAAAAAATCGAGTTTCAGCAAAGTGTCCAATGGCAATTTCTGCACCTATGATGGTTTTGGGAAGTTCATGACATATGAGTCACGTACCATTGCATAACCTATTTTTTAGATCGAGCTTCCTTAATAGCATATTTGGTGCACCTATCTTTAACACCAATTTATATGGGGTTAAACCACTCAAATTTACTAAATTCAAATATTCAAGCAGGTGTAGATTGCTTATAACATCTTCTATAGAATCAAAAAAGTAGTAGACATGATGATCACCGGGAAAAGTTTTATAACTTGATCTTTTAACATATCCACATTTTCAATGAGCGGGGTTATTAAAGCCCTTGTAACCATATATTTTGTATCGAATTCATTCACGTATAAGTTAAGAAAAGTTGAAATTATGAAAGTCTGATTTTTCACCTTCCCATGGTATAACTATCTCATCCGGGATCCTTATCATGTTCTCCCTTATACGTGGCTCGTTTTCATCACCAACTCGTAGTAGGAATCCGCATATAATGGATCTTCTTTTGCCCTCATTTTTTGAGTGGGATGGATTACTTCTACATGTTTCCATAATGATGATTTAATCATGCATGCATTAATTGTTTTCGATATTGTACTACTTCGTACAACTGGTAACACTTGTCTAAAATACTCTCTAATGGTTATAATTTTACCTCCAGTGCATTAAAATCATATATGTGGGTCATTGTTGCTTCATCCCAAATAAGAACAACTGCTAATCTCATAAGTTCAGCTACTTTAGATTATTTAGAGAACATACAAATTGATTTGGAAGTTGGATTAATTGGAATTTTGAACCCCGAATGTGTTGTTCGACCACCTTGTAAGATTGTTGCGGCTATCCCTGATGTAGTCATTGCAAGTAAAATCAAACCATCTTCTCTAAGTTTTGTAAGTATTACTCGATAAAGAAAAGTCTTTTCCATCCCATCGGGGCCATATATGAAATAGAATTTTCTCTCCTTATTGTAAACTACATTGGTAATTGTAGTATATGCATACATTTGAGATTCATTTAATTTTTTTCACAAATGTGAAGTTCTCTTTAGTGCTACAATAGATATTGCTCCTATATTAATTTTGAAGTAAGTGAATTATCATCTATATCATTCCTAATACTTGGAAGATCAAAATCAGATATTAGTTCATAATGGTTCATTAATAGATCTTGGAGATTACGTAGAAGATGATTTTCAAGTATAGATTGAGCCATTGTACTTCGGCTTGGATAATCATCAACCATAAAATAGAAAATTCATTTTCATAATTTTCTGACTCCAACCAGTGCAAAATGAACTAAGATGGTTGCAAATAATCTTCTTAAAGATAATGGCATTCCATGTAGGGCTGTTAACGGCTTTCAGATACGGATAGTGCCATATCCTATCCGAAATCATTTTCAGATATCGGATACTCATATCCTCTTAAATTTCGGATACCGGATATCTGTATCTGTTTAATTTTTGGATATGGACGGATATCGGATATTTATCCGCTCCGCCCATAATCAATAAATTTAAAAGTATAAATGAAAAGGTTTGGATCAACATAAAACAGTTTATGTACTAAATTCATAAAAAAATCAAGGAATAAAAAATGTGATGATAAAACATGGTTTTACAATATCCATATGTGTATCCAAAAATATTCGAAAATTAAACACTAAACTTGCCTGTTTTCACTAAAAATGAGCAAAAAACCATATCGTAGTAACATCCAATGGATAGAAAATAGTTGAAAAATCATATATTAATTAAATATAATTTTAATTAAATATATATACGCATTAGTTGATTAGACGGATATTTTTCGGATACGGATACCACAATAACCATATCCGTATTCGGAAAGCTTTTCGGATATCCGTATCCGCTTTTCGAATAACAGATATTTTTTCATATTTTCGGATACGGATTCAGACGGATACCGGATTTTTCGAATAACCATTGATAGCTTTATTCGCATGTTTGGTGCTTCAACCAAACATGCCCTGATACTTTGGTCTTCTTTAAGTAATCTCATCTTTTCTGTTGCTTACCAAAACATTGCATATTTGATACCATCGATGGTTAGAAGATAGTCAATGATGTTGGTCCTCTTACACAATTCAAATGAATTCACAAAAAGTAACATTCTCCTTCTGGTGGAGAAATATTATAAATTTGTCCACTGAGCTTCTTATGTGATGCTCTTCACTGCCACTTTTTAATATCTGATATCCAAGTGTATTTCTCTAGAAATTCACGATATAAAAGGTGGTTTGCTTCTGAATCTTGTGAGTTTGTATTGAAGGATTTAATTAACATTGATGTAGAGAGGTTCTCATCCAATAAAACACTAGCCACTGTTTGGTTAACATGACAAGTCATTTGTTGCCTACTTGGAAGGTGTATTTAGAGATGTTAAACTAAAGAATAAATTATGTGTAATGAGAATTCAAAACTTCTTCAAAGGCCTCTTGGGGGCATATTCATCTTGTATATAAAAACTTGTGAATTTCATCATTTTCGGTCGTTGATTGAATTTCAACTGCCATATGATCCAGACTTTTGTATACATACTTATATAAGTATTCGACAGATTTGATACTACTAAAAACTTCAACACTATTATGACAATCGTACTTTTTTAGCAAACATGGGTTATGTGGAACCACCCAATGATTATCCATTACAATATCATCATCATTTTCTAGTGCGATGTTTATACCGTTATCTTGCATTTAATAAATAGGGCATGAATCACTATCTTAAATACTACAGGGTGAAAATTGTTTAGGATAATTTTTTTTTTGCAATTTCGTCTTTCATATAAGGATCGCTTGACCATTGTCGTCCATATGGCCCATGAAGCATCCATTTAACAATACTATTGTACAACTCTAGTTCATCACATTTCGGGATTTTAGTTCTTACAACATCATCATGATCATCTAGGTCGTATAGTTTATCTTTGTGATCTAGAATAATAAGCATATGATCATGGCATAGTCCTTTTTTTGAAACTCAATGACATGGTCATGTGATGCAACCACTCGGTGAGCTTGTTTGTCATAGATATCATGCTCTAATTCTACACAAAAAATTCTAATAGTAAAATCCGGATGATCTTGAGAAGGTTGTCCATCTGATAGTTCTAATGTGGTTCCATCCCATGTAGAATCGCATGTCATTTTAACGAAAAAAATTAGGCTTTTCAAACTTTTGTACTAAAGCCATTGCATCTTGATAACGCTGGTAGATATTACGTGGACTCTTATTAAACGAAGAGAGTAGTATTACTCTTCTACCAATGTTACCTATACATAAAAAATCAATTTGATTATAAGATTATTATTTATATATATGTATATATGTATGTATGTATGTGTATGTGTATATGTATGTGTATGTGTATATTGTATATATAAACCCAAGAGAAGGAAATATGTCATACTCATATTACTTTTTCTAGCATTCAATGTATCTTGAAGTCCCACATACAATTATAGTCTAATATGATGTAGTCATTGATGAAACCATCTCATTCTACCACTTTAAATTTTCACGTAATTATCCACGGCATATTGTTACAAAAACCGTCCTCTACCTAAGAAAAGAGGAGAATCTTCACATCGAATCTAAAGTTTAGATTGACTAGAATTTGCAATGGAATATATATATATATAATTACTTTAGAATTTTTTCTATGTACGTATTCAATTTTGTTAAGAAAGCATGTTAGAACACAAATAAAATTACTTTGTGACAGTGGATCTCAACTGCTAAATCTTCATGTCTATATTTATTTATGTTTGATTTCTGGTGTGAAGCCAAAGAATGAAATCTATTGTGTAAACAATTGTATTTTAAATTTGTGGCCAATAACTGATCGCTTTTTATAATACAATGATGCTAGTTGTAAGTTTATATTTTATGAATGTAAAGCTATTTATATTAGCAAAATATAAGCATGGTACTTACGGCATATAGCAGGAGTTCCATTTACATTATGGTTGTTAAGGTCCCAACCATAACTTCCATAAGGTAGTAGGAGTGGGTATTGTAGAGGGTTATAAAAATCATGTGTTTCTCGAATTCTCATAAGGTGACCTATCATATGTAGAACAATATCCCTACCATTTATAAGACTTGTCTAATCTTGACCAATTATTATATGGAAACTTGTGAAGATGTAGGTAGTACATATTGCCATTACAATGGTTGTTCTTTAATTATAAATTTATGATTATGAATCTTAGGAAATTGTCAAAGTCGATGAAAGTATTGAGCAAAATCATTATTCTCATCCAATTTACGCTATATCCTTTCCATTATTCTTTTATTCAAATCTTCATTTTCAACCATTTAATTTCAATTTCATGATCGGTTTCTTATATGTATGTATGTATGGATGTCTCTGCGTATGTATGTATATATAACTGTAGAATCTTGTTCTAATACCTTCTTTAGGAAGAAGGCTTCCAGTATTGTTGTATATGCATCCTTGAGCATGGAAAGTGTAAATACCAGCCATTCTACTTGTCAGGCTTTCGTCGACATGAACTTCCGTTGAAGTAAAGAAAAAATACATGGTTATATGATCAAATATTTCTTCTGAAGTGTATATCATCGCTACATGTATCCCTTTAGAGCTCCAAGAGCTCATTTGGTGAATGCATGGAGGGTAGATGGTTCTTCCATTTTAAAAACACAATGATTCAATCTTGCATTGAAATAATTTTGCCAAACAATGTTTACAAAATATTGGTTGTTTTAGTAGATGTTTACGAAATCCAAAGTTTTTTTGCAACATTATGAGTTCTCACATTTCTTGATACCATTTGACGCCTTTGCATTTGATTATCATTTTGTGATGATCGACGCTGCTCCTTCTTAGAGTGTGGTATCTCATCTATAATATGTTTTCTTTCTTCAATAGACGTAGCTTTTGTTTTTTCTCTTTGTATTTTTAGAATTCTTTCTTCTTAGTTATGGTATTCATTGCCTTCGTTATTTGAATTTCTTCCTAAAGATGCTATTTCCCAGAGATTTGGCCAGGCAACTAGGTACTTGACATTATCACACTGTTCGGCTATTTATGGATCGTTCGGCATCTACATACCGTTTAGCATTCTGAACGCTCGACGCAAATGGTTCGTCTAGCATTCACGTTCGAATAACATTTGTGAGTACTCGGCATTGGAAAGTGTTCGGCGGACAGGGTCGTTCGGCATTTAGGAGCGCTCGGCATCCAGGAGCGATCGGCAATCTAGGGACGTTCGATAATCCAGGGACGTTCGGCATATAAGGAACGTTCGGCTTCCATAGACATTCAGCAATCCATGACGTGCGGCATACAAGGAATGTTAGACATACAAGGAACGTTCGACTTCCATGGACGTTCGGCATTCAGGGTCATTCGGCGTTCCAGGGACGTTCGGCACGACTGGGTCGAATGGCATTTAAGAGCGTTCGGCTTCTAGAGCGCTCGGCATTCATACTTCACTTGGCATTCTTGGACTGCTCGGCATTCCAGCCTCATTCGGCTTTTTCCTCGTTCGACATCGATTCTCGTTCGGCCTGCGCACCTCGCTCAACACACTTCATCGTTCGGCATGAAGATGATGGTTCGGCATTTGGCCGTTCGGCATGTTCGGGTCGGCACGCAGAGCTTACTCCATTTGGGCCAAGGTATTTAGCTATCAGGCCCACCAGGGAAGGCCAACCCACCTTTGTCTATAAATAGAGAGGCAGGGGCACAGTGAAAAGGAGGAGAATTTTGAGAACACCGGGGAGACTCTGCCGCATTCAACCTTCATTTAAAGACTTAATCTTTTACTTAGCAATTGTATTCAAGTAATTGGAAATGGATTGTATCTGTAATCAACTATCAAGAAAAGCAATAGAAATCAACTTCAAAGTGGACGTAGGCAGTTACGCCGAACCACTATAAATTTGTTGTTCTTATTCTCAGCATTTAAATTTACATACTGTCTTCTGTTTTAATTCACTATCTTTATTAATCTCTGTACACAATCTTTCTTATGGGTGTTAGTGGCCAATTTTGGTGCTAACATTTTGGTGCTTTCACTGAGAATCGAATTCTCAGGCTGTTAGGATCTTCTTTGTAGCTACTGGATTGCATAAATCCCCCAGAGGAGATCCAAAACCATTCACCAGGCATCTGTTGATTATATTCAGAGTTACAACCAACAACTCTACCATGGGAAGACCACGAACCAGATTGGCCTCCCACAACGCAGATGTCCACGAGACTGCTATCGTGCAACAAGTTGGACCTAGAAATCAGCAAGCGACTCGAGGTGTAGGGACCTCCACCCAAAACCAAGAGGAAGTTGTTTCCCGAACAGAGTTCAACAACTTGATAAGAGAACTCAAGGAAAGTAGAAGGCAACTTGCTGAGCAGATTCAAGCCAACACTAACCACATGACTCAGCTCACTCAGCAGCAGCATCAGAATGCTGGAGGTAACCCTGCCCCTTATTCTGAATCTGATAGTTCAACCTCAGCTGATGAACCTCCTAGGCGTAGGCGCCTAATGATGAAGGTGCACAGGCAGGTGTCACAGATCGATCGACTAGGGATCAAGCCCGTGAGGAGACTGGACGCCTGAATCTTCAAGACCTAAATCAGGCGGGACATCAACCCGCACGGTCCCGTGAAATGAAACCCAACCTTCCATCCTCCATACAAACTCCGGACTTAACAGCTATGTTCAGGCAGTTGATGAGAGAGAACCAAGGCTTGACCAATGAAGATTGTGGAGTGTCCAGAAGCCATACTCCCTTTATAGATGGTATTCTATAGGCTGAGTACCCCAAGAAGTTCAATATGCCGACTATCCCAGCCTACGAAGGGAAGACTGATCCCAGGCAGCATGTAATGAGGTACGGATGGATGATGGATTCTGCAAGAGCTAATGATGCAACCAAGTGTAGGTGCTTCCCAATCACTCTGTCCGGAATTGCCACCATGTGGTTTACTCGACTTCCCCCACGATCTATATCCAGCTTTGACGAATTGGCAATGAAATTCATAGAACAATTCAGGATACACACCACTCGTCCAAAGGATGTGATGTCCTTATCAAGCGTAATCAAAGATCCAGGAGAGTCATTGAAAGCATACTTGCAGAGATTTCATGCTGCTGCTACCGAAATGAGCAATCCAAACGACCACGCAATTTTGATGGAGGTAATGCATGGAGTGGATCCAAACTCTGAATTTGGAGATTAGTTGGCGGGAAAGGCCCCAACCATGCTGGAGCGTTTTTATTCGAAAAATCATCAGTTCATAAGAAGGGAAGAAGCTCGATGGACAAGACGAGACAAGGTACCAAGGCCTGCTCAGGAGACTGTGAAAAGTACCGTCGCCATGAAACAAACCGGCAATAATTTGGGAAAAGCTCAAGTCAACGTCCAAAACAAGCTTGGGCAGTCTAAAGGATCCGGAGGTGGAAATCCCGGAAAGAAAAGAGAGACGAGGAAATGGAAGTCAAGGATCCCGACCTACAATGAATACACCCCGCTGAACGCATCTCTTGAGAACATCTATTTGTCAACTTGCAACACTTTTCAATATAGAAAACCACGCCCAAAGGAATCAACAGAGGAATAGAAGCGGACTGGAAAGTATTGCCGCTTTCACGAGTCTTATGGGCATAACACAGAGAAGTGTAGACACCTCCATGACGCTATAGAAAAGTTGATTAGACAGAAGAAGCTGTAGGGGTTTGTCAAAGACCTACAAGATGGAATACAAGAGACATCGGACCCCGAACGCGGGCCAACTCCACGCCAACCAGAACAACCTGCTCGAACTGTGGGTAGATTGGTTATTAACACGATTGCTGACGGACCTCATCCTGTGGATAAGAATTGATAGGAGATGGAGCGATATGCTAACTCTTTAAGACATGCGGAGTATGAGTGTTGTTCGAATGTGGAGGATGGGACTCCTGCAAAGCAGCAGCACACGATGAATGATGATATTGTATTTAGGAGCAGAGATACGGATAAGGTGGAGGCTCCTACCATCGACCCGATGGTCATATCTGCGACAATCGGGCCGGCGTTCGTGAAGAGAATTCTAATTGATTGCGAAAGTTCTATTAACATCATCTTCAAGAAGGCATACAACCAAATGAAGCTGTAGACTAAGGATTTGAAACCATCTAATGCCAGAATCCATGGCTTTAACGACGCAGCAACGGATGAAGTGGGATATATGGAGTTACCAGTTGAACTGGAGCAAGGCAAGCATAGGAGGGTGTGAATCCTACCATTCATAGTGTTGGATGTTGACTCTCCATATAATGTATTTCTAGGACGTCCAGCCCTGGCAGAATTTAGGGCAGCATTGGCCCCATGGTGTCTGACGTTAAAATTTCTGACAGACAAAGGAGTTGGAGTGGTACACGACGATCAGGCGACCGGTCGTGCATGCTATATGGCTGAGCTGAGAGAAGCTCGGCGTAGAGAGAAAGGAAAGGTTGCGGACAACTCCGTCCGCATCCAAAATTCTGATGATTGACAAGTAGCGCCCGACGCCTGGCTCGGGCAACATTCTTGGATCTATAGAGACGTAGATCCGAGAGATGATGATGGGGGACCCAGGGAAACAAATGCAGCACCGGTTGATCTAATAATTGACATCCCAGTCAGCCGGGATGACCTGTCACGAATTCTTAAAATTGGATCACAACTCGACCACGTGTTGGCCGAGAACCTCACTGACTTCCTCCTAGCGAATCTTGATGTTTTTGCTTGGACACACTCTGATATGTGCGGGATTTCTTCGACAATTGTGAGTCATATATCGAACATAGACCCAAAGTACATTCCCGTAAAACAGAAAAGGAGGGGTATGGACCCGGAGAGGTCTACGGCTCTCAAAGAGGAGGTGGGCAAACTCAAAGCCAATGGGTTCGTCCACGACGCCCTCTATCCTGAATGGGTATCTAACCCAGTTCTAGTGAAGAAAGCAAATGGAAAGTGGAGAACTTTTGTTGATTACTCCGATATGAATAAAGCATGATCGAAGGATAGTTTCCCATTACCTAGAATCGACTAGCTCGTCGACTCTACCGCCGGACACGAATTATTATCATTTATGGATGCATATTCAGGATACAATCAGATCCCAATGCATATTCCAGACCAAGAGCACAACAGTTTTGTCACGAATATGGGGCTATATTGCTATGTAGTAATGCCCTTTGGATTGAAAAATGCGGGAGCAACTTATCAATGTCTGGTGAATCGAATGTTTAATGACCAGATCGGTAAGACGATGGATGTCTATGTGGATGACATGCTCGTGAAGTCACGGCAGTCAAACGACCACATTCGAGACTTAGCAGAAATGTTTGATATACTCAGACATTATGGTATGAAGATCAACCCCTTGAAGTGCTCTTTTGGTGTGGCATCGGGAAAGTTCTTGGGTTTTATTGTGAATGCACGTGGAATTGAAGCTAACCCGGAGAAGATTCAGGCTATCTGAAATATACAAGTGCCCAGAACCATAAAACAGGTGCAAAGTTTGAATGGAAAGGTGGCTGCGCTGAGCCGATTCATATCCAGGGCCATAGACAAGTGTACTCCTTTCTTCGATGTTATAAAGAAAGGAAAGAGGTATTTCGAATGGACATCCGACTGTGAGAAAGCATTCTGAGCTCTTGTAAGGCACTTAGAAAGTCCCTCAGTATTGTCGAAACCAATAGACCATGAAATGTTGTACGTATACTTGGCTGTATCCCAGCACGCTGTCAGTACAGCCTTGGTTCGCGAGGAAGACCGGGTTCAAAAGCCAGTTTACTATGTTAGCAAATGCTTGACGGGGGCAGAAAGAACTTATCCAAAGATTGAAAAACTAGCCTATTGCTTGGTGATTGCATCGCGCAAGCTTCGTCCGTATTTTCAGGCGCACTCAATCAGTGTTTATACTAATCAACCTTTGCGGCAGATACTCCAACGACCGAAAACTTTCGGAAGGATGTTAAAATGGAATATTGAGTTAAGTCAGTTCGATATTACCTACCTGCCACGAAGGGCCATACAAGGACAAGCACTAGCTGACTTCATTGCTGAATTTACTATGTCAGACGAATCAAACGACCACATTGTCATACCTCCTGTTCGATGGAAGATGTACACCGATGGGGCGTCTAACGACCATTTTTCGGGGGTTGGCATAGTTTTGGTAACTCCTGAGAACCGATCAGTTTGCTATGCTTTGAAGCTTGAATTCACAGCAACGAATAACGAAGCCGAATACGAAGCGTTAATTGCCTGCTTAAGACTTATCAAAGAACTAGGAGTAAAATCGGTTGAAATCTTTAGCGACTCGCAGCTGGTGGTGTACCAAGTGCGAGGAGACTATCAAGCAAGGGGGCAGAGACTTGCCTAATATTTGGTCCGAGTTCAGGAGCTGCTAGCAAATCTCGAATATTTTTATATTTCACATGTCCCACGTGAGCAAAACAGAGCAGCCGATTCATTGGCAAAATTCGCAAGCACTGGCGATACACAGCAAATGGGATTATTTCCTGTTGAGACCCTCCTGCTCCGAGTATAGATATGATGGAAATAGATTTCACATTCGAAACCAAAATCGAGAAGGAATCGTGGATAACCCCAATTGTTCGGACGACGGAAATTCTATCGGTTTAGAAAACCGTCGAACGAATTTAAATTAAAAATAACCGCAAGCGCACGGTGTACGTATGTAGCACGCGGCGAATACGGGTCGATCCACAGGGAATTGTTGATTTAAATTTCCTACTCAATCAAATTAAACCAAGCTTGAAGAGGATGTTAAACTAGAAAAGAAGAAAAACAAGCAAAAGAAAATTGATAAAAAATGTGAGAGTTTAAGAACAATTTAGAGATAAATCCGCTCTTTAGATCACATAAATCAACAAAATGAAGTTATGATCTCTCTTTTCTTTTCATTAGTGTAATTAGTTGATGTGCTTATCATAAGTATGGTATATTTGTGCTATTAACTAGCTCAATATAAACCATCAAACTATAACACAACCACTAATACACTTTTAACTCTCATGAAATATGACAACAAAATTGAAAGCAAAATCTATTTTAAGCATAGCCTATTAACTATTGTTTAGAAATATAGGCTATCAAATTTCAATTTCAACAATCACTTCTTTGCCATAATCATATTTAGATGAAGAGGCAATTTGTGTTATGTTTGTTTAAGCATAGTCTATTTGGTATGAACAACATAGACTATCAAATTCAAAGCTAAACAACATCATTGAACCACTTCAAGTGTTTCCATTAAAGCACAAAAAGAGAGTATAAACATCAAAATGTTGCATCTACATACTAGAGAGCTTCATTACCCCTAAATTGTAGGGATTAAGCTCTCATATTTGTTATCAAATCAACAAATGTAGAAAGCAACATGAAAGCAAAAAAAGAAAGAAAAAGAGAGCAAAGCAAAGAAACAAAACTAATCTACTTGCATGAAATAAGAGAAACCTACACTACAACATGAAAGTAAATGAACATGAAAAGGAAAGAGCATGTATTAAATTGCATAAAATAAAAAAGATTACAAGAAATAAAAATTGGCTAAGTAGCCATTAAAAGAGAAAGAGAGCTTTCTTTTATTTGATCTAAACTAAACTAAAGAGAAGGAGGCCTAAGAGAGACTAAAAAGAGGAGATCATGTTACATGAAACATATGGGTATTTATACATGTATGAAACCCTAATTCATATTTTTTGCGGAATACCCAAAATGCCCCTTAGGAAGTGTGGAGGCCAAGTAACCATTAACATGTCTTAATCCCCCATTAAGTGTACATGAAACCATTAAGTCCAAAAGCATGGGCATTAGCCTTTAATTTGTACATTAAGGTAGGTGGGTAGGTGGGGTCCTCCATGTTCTTCACTTTGAATTATTTCCATCTTCATTCCTTTGTATTAATTTTGTGCATGCATATCTTCATGAAACCACTCCTATTTGAGACCATTTTCCTACAAAAATATATATAAATTTTCAATTAATTTTTCTCAAAGAAATATATGCACACAAATGACCGTTTTGCCCATATATGAAGATGAATATGTGACAATTTGGAATAATTTGAATTTGTGGTTTAAACAAGTTAAAATACCCGATATGATCATTTATTTAATTCAAATAGAATAAATATGGTGGTAAAAATATGCACATTTACGTGCACATCAAATACCCCCACACTTATCTTTTTATTCGTCCTCGAATAAAATAAAAAAAAAACTAAGATAAATCCGTTTTCGTAGGAGCACGATTGCATTGAGCGTATGCAACAAGCCGTTAAACCTCTGGGTGTCCCCAGTAGGACGAGTGTTGTCTCGTGAGGGTTTTCAGCGGATACTACCCACAAAATCCAAATGCAGGATGAAAATATTTACAAAATACAAGATTTATTTACAAAGAGATGAATGGAAATTTTTGAAAATATTTACAAATGAAGGATCTATTTTTAAATTGACACAAATATGTTAAATACAAGTTTTGGTCATTGTCTTGAAAATTTAAGTCATTTACTCGTCAAAATTTCCAATCAAAATCAAGTTGTCATGACAGATAGACCATAGTTTGGCTAGTTGTTTCGGTTGATAACACAATGTAATTATGAAATGGATCCTTAATTGATTATCAAAGTTTATTAAAGTGGTATTTTCATTTCTTTTCAATAACAGGTTAGGTCAAACAAGTTAAAATAGTGCTAGGATTTCAATTGCTAGCTCTCTCATTATTTGCAAGAAAAATTACACACCTAGCTCAGGTAAACTGAGGCCAGATATACCACCCATGCACTGCCTTTCGGGCTTATGTGAGGGGAGTACAGAGCATGGCGAGTGTACACACTTTCGTGCATACACCTATCGACCGTAGGTGGTTTTTATTAAGTCTGTTCTCTTTTTTTTTATATGTGTTCCATACATGCATAACCGTGAGGACTTTTAAATGAGTATGAAAGCACATAATCAAAGATTTCAAGTAATTCACCCATGCATAACCGTGAGGACTTTTAAATGAGAGTGAATACTTTGGATGTTATTATTTTGTTTTTTTGTTTTTTTTTTATATATATATTTTTTAAGAGAGAGAGTTTTGCAAAATCATCTTAGCACCATTTAACTTAGAAGACAAAAATGTTATATCCTTTATTTTAAATTTACCACTTTTTAAACAACGATTTTCAACTAGAACATACTTCACAATTAACATAAATGAACCTTCCTATATACTAGTAAAACCATTGTTATTTGTAATCAAACTTCATTTTTATTTTTGTTAAGACAAATAAATTTTCAAAAATTTCAATTTATTAACCAAAACTTATACTTATCCCATAGTGTTTCTTCAAAAATAAATCAAAATGGTAAAAAGAAAATGTTTCTGAGATTTAGGAATTTTGAGATTTTTTTTTTTTTTTTTTTTTTTGAAGAAAATGAAAATTCAAAAATGCCACGAAAAACTAAAAAATAAAAATAAAAATAAGACTCCCCCCACACTTAATTTTGACTGTGTCCCCACAGTCGATGCATGATATAATGAGTGTAACGGGGAAAAATATGTACATATTTACAAAAGAGGGTTAACATTCTTACTAGACGTAGCTTGGCTCATGAAGGATCATGAGCTCCTCCTCTTGGTTATCGGGAAATTCCAAGAAGGGTTTTAAACGATGACCGTTGACTTTGAAAATCGATCCATCCTTTGGGTTTTCTATTTCTATGACACCATGTGGAAAAACAGTTCGTATCACAAATGGTCCGGTCCACCTTGATTTAAGTTTCCCAGGGAATAAATGAAGTCTCGAGTCATATAAAAGAACTTTCTGGTTAGGCGAAAACTTTTTCCTTAGGATTGACTTGTCATGAAAAACTTTGGTTCTTTCTTTGTAAATTTTCTCGTTTTCATACGCGTCGTTCCTAAGTTCTTCTAGTTCGTTGAGTTGTAATTTTCGATTTTCGCCAGCTTCTTCATGATCAAAGTTTAAATTTTTTATTGCCCACAACGCTTTGTGTTCAATTTCAACGGGTAAATGGCAAGCTTTACCATAAACTAAACGAAAAGGGGACATCCCAAGGTTAGTTTTAAAAGCAGTACGGTAAGCCCAAAGCGCGTCGGTCAATTTCTGAGACCAATCTTTTCGATTTTTATTGACAGTTTTCTCCAAGATTTGTTTTATTTGTCGATTTGAAACTTCAACTTGGCCACAAGTCTGAGGATGATATGGAGTGGATAACTTGTGGGTTATCGAGTATTTTTTTATTAAAGTTTCAAAAGAACGGTTGCAAAAATGGGTTCCGTTATCACTGATTATTGTGCGAGGTGTGCCGAACCTCGAAAAGATGTTTTCTTTAAGAAATTTCACAACAATTCTGTGGTCATTGGTTTTGCAAGGAACGGCTTCGACCCATTTTGAAACGTAATCGACAGCGAGAAGGATATACAAGTTTCCAAAGGAATTGGGAAAAGGTCCCATAAAGTCGATACCCCATACATCAAAGATTTCGATCGTAAGAATGGGGTTTAAAGGCATCATATCTCGTCGAGAAATTCGTCCAAGCATTTGACATCGATCACAAGTTTTACAAAATTCAAACGAGTCTTTGAAAAGCGAAGGCCAATAGAAGCCACACTGAAGCACTTTTTCCGCAGTTTTTCGAGGACCGAAATGTCCACCGCACGCTTGATCGTGGCAAAACGAAAGAACACTCCTTATTTCATTATCCGGAATGCAACGTCGGATGATTTGGTCGGGACAATATTTGAACAAGTATGGATCGTCCCAATAGAAATATTTCACTTGGGACATGAATTTGCATTTGTCCTGTTTGGACCAAGATGAGGGAGTTTCTTTAGTGACTAAGTAGTTCACTATATCAGCGTACCATGGATCGATAGAAATAGAAAGAAGTTGTTCATCAGGGAAGTTTTCATTGATCGGCAAGGAAGATGGTGCGTTCGAAAGACGAGATAAATGATCGGCTATGACATTATCGGATCCTTTTTTGTCTTTGATTGTAAGGTCGAATTCTTGAAGTAAAAGGATCCAACGAATCAAACGGGATTTAGCATCCTTTTTAGCGAAGAGATATCGAAGCGCGGAATGGTCAGTGTAGACCGTAATGTGTGAACCTATCAAGTAAGGTCGAAACTTTTCAAGCGCAAAAACGACAGCTAGAAGCTCTTTTTCAGTTGTTGTGTAGTTGAGTTGAGCGTCGTTCAAGGTCATACTCGCGTAGTAAATGACATGAAGGATCTTGTCGATGCGTTGTCCCAAGACAGCACCAACGGCAAAGTTTGAAGCGTCGCACATTATTTCGAAAGGAAGATCCCAATTGGGTGCGCAAATGACTGGGGCAGAAATGAGTTCGCTCTTAAGACGTTCAAAAGAAGAGATACAATCAGAGTTAAAATCGAAAGGAACGTCTTTTCCAAGAAGGGTCGTCAAAGGACGGGCGATTTTGCTAAAGTCTTTCACAAAGCGTCGATAAAAGCCAGCGTGTCCTAAAAATGATCGAATGTCCTTAACAGATTTGGGAATGGGTAGACTTGCAATGACATCGATTTTCGCTTTGTCTACCTCAATGCCTTTGTTTGAGATGATATGTCCAAGGACAATGCCTTGTTTGACCATAAAGTGGCATTTTTCCCAATTCAAAGTCAAGTGTTTTTCTTTACATCGATTCAAAACCAACTCGAGGTGATGTAAACATTGAGAAAAAGAATCGCCGAAGATAGAGAAATCGTCCATAAAGACTTCTAGAAAGCGCTCAATCATGTCAGAAAAGATTCCAACCATGCATCGTTGGAAAGTCGCAGGAGCGTTACAAAGTCCGAATGGCATACGTCGATAAGCGAAGGTACCGAATGGACACGTGAAAGTCGTTTTCTCCTGATCTTCGGGAGCGATTGGAATTTGGTTATAGCCGGAATAACCATCAAGAAAGCAATAGAATTCGTGACCGGCTAAACGTTCGAGCATTTGGTCGATAAATGGAAGAGGAAAATGATCCTTACGTGTTGCGGCATTTAGTTTTCGATAGTCAATGCAAACACGCCAACCCGTTTGAGTACGAGTTGGAATAAGTTCATTCCCGTCGTTTTTTATAACAGTAAGTCCGGACTTTTTAGGCACGACATGAATTGGGCTAACCCATGGGCTATCGGAGATGGGGTATATGATACCGTTATCGAGGAGCTTAAGAATTTCGTCACGAACCACATCTTTCATTTTTGGGTTAAGCCTACGTTGTGCATCACGAGTGGGTTTGGCTTCATCAATCAAATGAATGCGATGTTGGACAATAGCAGGGCTAATTCCCTTAATATCAGTAATGGACCACCCAATTGCTTCTCTATTTTTCAAAAGAATAGAGAGAAGAGAAGCTTCTTGGTCAAGAGAAAGATTGTTAGAAATGATGACAGGACAAGTTTCGTTTTCACCTAAGTATGCATACTTAAGGTGGGCGGGAAGTGGTTTGAGGTCCAATTTCGGGAGTTTTTCGATTGCAGAATTGGGTTGAGATTCGGACTCAACTTGAAGCGATTCAAAGGGAAGAGTGTGTTCGATCTCGTTGGGGACTTCATGAAACAATTTTTCGTACTCGGCCTCGCGTTCATCGTTAAGATCAAATGTTTCATTTTCAAAGTTTTCATGAATGGCACTAACTTCTAATGTTTGGTCACGAAGTTCGTTCGAGTGGCTTTCAAGATTGAAAATGTTAAGGTCCAAAGTCATGTTTCCAAAAGAGATTTTCATCGAACCGTTACGACAATTGATTAAGGCGTTTGAGGTGGCTAAGAATGGTCGGCCTAAAATCAATGGGATTTGACTCGCAGGGTTTGTCACCGGTTGTGTTTCGAGAACGATAAAATCAACGGGGAATATGAATTGCCCTACTCGAATGAGCACGTCTTCGATTTCTCCCACGGGCTTCTTAATGGAACGATCGGCAAATTGAAGCGTAACTTTCGTGGGTTTGAGCTCACCTAAGCCTAATTGTTCGTAAACGGAGTATGGAATCAAGTTGACACTCGCGCCTAAGTCTATTAAACATTTGTTAATCGTCTTTTCTCCAATTGTACACGAAATCGTAGGGCAGCCAGGATCTTTGTATTTAACGGGTATGGATTGGGACAAGACTTCACTCAAACTAGCGGCTAAGAAGACTTTTTTGGGCACTTGAGTGTGTCGCTTTTGGGTGCACAAGTCCTTAAGAAATTTCGCGTAAGTGGGGACTTGCTGAACGATGTCAAGAAGAGGAATGTTAACTTTGACTTGTTTAAAAATTTCCAACATCTTTTCCATTTGGTCCGAGTGTTTCTTTGGTCGAAGACGATGTGGAAATGGAACATGATACTCGGTAGGCGGGTCTACTCGAGTAGTAGAAGAAGAATTTTGATTGTCGTTCGATTCAACGTTTGGCTCCACGTTCTGTTCTGAGTCGTTCGTTGTTTTAGAAGTATCGAGAAAAGTTCCCAGTGAATCATTTGGATTAACGACTTGATTATCGATTTGTTTACCAGAACGGAGAGTTGTGATAGCATTCAACTGGGTGACATTGCTATCTTGAACAACATGGGCTTGATTTGAATTTGCATTTTGATTTCTGGGATTTGGAAGGGGCTGGCTTGGGAATGTTCCTCGTTCACGTTCACTTACAGACGTGGCTAATTGACTCATTTGCATTTCGAGTTTCGCAATCGATTGGTTTGTGTTTTGCATATATGAAGTCAATAAATTTTGCAAATTGCTGTTTGATTGAAGGCTTTGAGTAGTTGCCTTAGCCAACGTTTCAAGAGTTTTCTCAAGCGAAGTTAAACGTTTATCGTCTTGTGGAGGATGAGTAGAATTTGGTAGAAAATTTGGTTGTTGCGGTTGATTAGACGGGCCCGCAAAGTTTGGTTGAAAATTATTGGGCTGAAAGGGAGGATTCGAAGCATTATTCGGTAATGCTTGAAAATTGGGACGAATCGTATTCGTGTTGGGAATGTTTTGGTTCCACGCAAAATTCGGATGATTTCTCCATCCAGGATTGTACGTTGGAGAAAACGGGTCGTTTTTGGTTTTATTGAAAGCATTGATTTGTTCGACGGAATTGGGACACTGATCGGCTATATGATTAGGATCGTTGCATTTATAACACATTGGTTGGGAAGCTTGGTTCGTTTGATTCGATGAGAAAACGTTATCGAATTTTTTAATCATTGCGTCGATCTTAGCTTCCAAAGCAAAAGAAGATCCCGTCGAGTGTGCACTCGATCGTGAGTATATTGATTTTTCGTTCGAGCGTTCCCATTGGGATGACTTTTCAGCGAGGTTTTCAAGAAATTGCCAAGCATCGTCATGATGTTGGGCAAGAAAATTGCCTTGGCACATTGATTCGAGCATGGTTCGTGAGCTGTTTTCGAGTCCATCATATAAGATTTGGCAAATCGTCCATTTTTCAAAGTTATGGTGTGGACATTTTATCAAAAGCTCTTTGAATCTTTCAAAATATTTTCCAAATGGTTCACCCTTGAATTGATGAAAATTTACAATTTCGTTTCGAATTCTACTTGTTTTTTCTAAGGGGTAGAATTTTTTTAAGAAAGCTTTTACAAATTCTTCCCACGTTTTAATTGAGTTCGAAGGTAAGCTGTACAACCATTTTTCAGCGTAATCCGTAAGAGCAAATGGGATTAATCGAAGTTTGATTCCGTCATCAGAAAGTTGTTGAAGTTTAATGGTTGCGCAAACTTGTTCGAATTTAGTCAAAAAGATGTATGGGTCATCGTGTTCGAAATTGCCAAATTTTGGAAGCGTGGCAATATGGTTCGAATGGATTTCGAAATGGTTACCCGTAGGGGCGGGTAATGTGATGCAAGATGGAATAGAAACTCTATCGGGAAAGATTCTATCCATAAGAGTTCGAGGGGCGTTTTCGTTCGCCATTTCGGGAGGATTGTCTGTTCGAGTTAAACGGTTTGTAGAAGGGTCACGAATCCAAGTATTCGTTGTTGTGTCACGAGTCCAAGTACTCATGCACAAGTGAAAGTCGAGAGGACAAAGAAATTAGAAACGAGTTTGGAGAATGAAAGAAGATTTGAAAATGTTTTTTTTTTTTTTTTTTTTAAAGGGAAAAAAAAACTATTTACCAAGTGAAGTTTATTTCAAAAGAAAAGTTTGATTTTTGTTTTGTTTTTGAATTTTCAATTTTTTTTTGAAATGATTATACAAATTTTTTTAGATTTTTGTTTTTGAGTTTTTTTGTAAATATGCATGAACTAATGCAACTAAATGAATGCAAAGGACTTAATTACAGTTTTCTGTCCTTAGTAGCTCCTAACCCAAAATTGTATAATCACACTTTGTCTTAAATCAACAAAAATATTTCTCAGCCAGGTAACGGACAGGGGTTATCGGTGCACCACGAATCACCGTAGCAATGCAACCGAAGGTTTAAGTACCTTCAGAGGAACAACCAGTATAATATTTACGAATCACCGTAATTTTTATAATTGGTTATTACTCTGCCGTAGCCTAGACACCAAGAAATAAAATCGTTTAAGTAAAACAATTGTGAAGATACAATTAAGCCCTAAGTGAGCTCGTGACACCCTTAGGTCCAACGTCTAACCTTTATTATTAGTCAAATTCTACGATGAAATGCGTTTGTGGGCTAAGGAAAGGGTGATGAAATCCCTCACCTTATGTGAATTGGGGTATTGCCCTTAGAAAAAATAAATAAGATGAGATGAATGCAAAGCAGAAATTAAACGTGAAATTACAATGCAATTAAAATGAAGTTTGTTTTTGTTTTTGGATTTTTTTGAATTTTTTTTATATATAAATGCAAATGCAAGCAACCAACAATGCACTAGAGATGAAAGCACAATACCAGAGCGTGCAGATTATTAGCAAATTTTTTTTTTTAGCGGCGATTTTAGCAAAGCAAAGCAATTATTTTTCCTTTTGGCAAGCAATTCCTTGTAATTTTCTGCTTTGACAACCTGAAATGAAAAACAAGATATATTCAACAATTTTTATTGTTATTTTTTTTTTTTGTATGTTTATCAAAGATGAAAAATAAAATAAGCGAAAAACAAAACAATTGAAAATAAAATAAATGAAAAATGAAAATTACAATGCAACTTGAACTTGTTTTTTTTTTTTTTTTTTTTTGATTTTTGATTTTTTTTTTTTGGAGAGGAAATTTAAAAGTAGGGTTTTACTTAAAAAAAAAAAAAAAAAAAAAAAATTGTTTTTTTTTTCTTAAACAAAGAATTACTCAGCCTAAACAATATTACTCAACCTAAAAAGAAAGCAAACCCGGCCCAATTAAAACCCTTCACAATTTAAAATCAAGCCTGACCAAATTCACAATGCAATTCACGAATTCTTCTAACAGCAAATTTCTCAAGACCGAAATCAAAATCAAAAATCAAAATGAAGTTCGATTTCTCGAGTGTTCAATTCTCAAAACTAAATCGCGATGCTTGCTTACGAGATTGTTTCGCGAATTGGATTTCGAATGGAATGGAATTTGGGGATAGGTTGCGGTGAGGTTTGGGTGGTGATGGTGGTACTGGTTGATCGTTTCGAGGTGATGGCAGCAAGAAGGCAGATTACTGGGTTGCGGTTTGGGTTCACGGTGTAGCTGTTGAAGTCGTGGAGGTTGTTTTTCTCTTTTTTTTTGGGGTCAGGGAGAACAGTTGAGGGGATGAGATGTATCAGTTGTATGAAGGTTGAAGTGAGTTTTGCCGTGGCTAGTTAAGGCAGAGGAGGATGTGACTGGAAATGTTATGGAATGTGGGGTGTTTGATGGAAGCAGTGAACAGTTGCTGGAGATAGTGGAGAGAAGACAGAGGGTGTTTTGTCCGGTGTGTGACAGGGGCAGGAAGGCAATGCGGTTATGGTGGTTGTTGTTTGAGCACAGTTTTGTGATGGTGGGGTTTTTGCAGAGAGGTGGTATGGTAAGTTGTTGTGAAGTTGCAACCGGTTTTTGATGCGAGATGAAGTGGGGTTGCGATTGGAGTGCTGTATTGAGAAGGCAGTGGATGTTGTTGCTGTTGTATCTGTGTTAAAACAGACAATTTGTAGTAGTCACTCGTAAGCAACAACGGCAGTGGAGATTGTTTCAGCTGTAGTTGATGAGTAGGGTTGTAATGGAGTGTTGTATGGGATGAAGTGTGTGAATGAGGGATGAATGTCTGTTGTAGATGATGGGTTTGTATTGAAGGTCTGGGCAGGAGTTTGTATGAAGTGGCAGGGAAGGAAATGGTTGTAGATGGCCGATGGTTGTTTGTTTGTGTATGTAGATGACAGTTTGGAGTCTGGTTTGGTCAGAGTGTTGAATGCTGAGATGATGGTAGAGCAGAGGAGTTCGATGGTTAATTTGGTGTGAAGTAGTGGTGGTTGAGTGTGTGAACAAAAGTGATGGGAAGTGAGTTGAATGTTGTGATGATGCACAGTTTAGTGAAGAGGATTGTTTGCAGCTGTGTTTTGGTATGGTATTGGGATGATGTAAATGTGCAGTATGTTTGGACTGGCGGAATATAGAGTTGCAGTGGAGTGGTGTAGTGGCTTTTGAAGGCAGATGGTTGAATGTGGTTGGAGAGAGATGTATGCTGTTGTTCAGTGGTTTGCAAGATGTAGTGGGAAATTGAGTTTCGGCAGTGATGGAGGCAAGCAGCAGTAAGATGGTGAAATAGGGGTTTGATGACAGATTGTGTGGTAGGTTATGGCTAGGACAGTTGTATGTAAGTGATGGTATGATTGAAGAGTAATTGTCTGAAGCAGTAAGCAAGTGTAAGACAGTGAAAATGAAAATCAAATGTAGTGTAGATCAGTGAACGGAGAGGTAGAGGAGAGAGCAAATAATTACAATGCAGTGTTTTTTTTTTTAAACTGTAAACTGTACAATGAATGAAATGGAAACAAAATATTTTTGTTTTTGTTTTGAAATTTTTGTGTGTGTTTTTTTTTTTTTTTTTTGAAATATGAAATGCAAATGCTAAACAAATAAGAAAAACTAGCACACAAGTACAATGCACATAAAAATCAAACAAACACAAATTTTTGTTCTTTTGTTTTTTGTAAATGCAAACACACACAAAATAAAAACACACACTAAAATCAAACACAAATAATTCGAAGAATAGAAAATAAAAATCAAACAAATCCCCGGCAACGGCGCCAAAAACTTGTTCGGACGACGGAAATTCTATCGGTTTAGAAAACCGTCGAACGAATTTAAATTAAAAATAACCGCAAGCGCACGGTGTACGTATGTAGCACGCGGCGAATACGGGTCGATCCACAGGGAATTGTTGATTTAAATTTCCTACTCAATCAAATTAAACCAAGCTTGAAGAGGATGTTAAACTAGAAAAGAAGAAAAACAAGCAAAAGAAAATTGATAAAAAATGTGAGAGTTTAAGAACAATTTAGAGATAAATCCGCTCTTTAGATCACATAAATCAACAAAATGAAGTTATGATCTCTCTTTTCTTTTCATTAGTGTAATTAGTTGATGTGCTTATCATAAGTATGGTATATTTGTGCTATTAACTAGCTCAATATAAACCATCAAACTATAACACAACCACTAATACACTTTTAACTCTCATGAAATATGACAACAAAATTGAAAGCAAAATCTATTTTAAGCATAGCCTATTAACTATTGTTTAGAAATATAGGCTATCAAATTTCAATTTCAACAATCACTTCTTTGCCATAATCATATTTAGATGAAGAGGCAATTTGTGTTATGTTTGTTTAAGCATAGTCTATTTGGTATGAACAACATAGACTATCAAATTCAAAGCTAAACAACATCATTGAACCACTTCAAGTGTTTCCATTAAAGCACAAAAAGAGAGTATAAACATCAAAATGTTGCATCTACATACTAGAGAGCTTCATTACCCCTAAATTGTAGGGATTAAGCTCTCATATTTGTTATCAAATCAACAAATGTAGAAAGCAACATGAAAGCAAAAAAAGAAAGAAAAAGAGAGCAAAGCAAAGAAACAAAACTAATCTACTTGCATGAAATAAGAGAAACCTACACTACAACATGAAAGTAAATGAACATGAAAAGGAAAGAGCATGTATTAAATTGCATAAAATAAAAAAGATTACAAGAAATAAAAATTGGCTAAGTAGCCATTAAAAGAGAAAGAGAGCTTTCTTTTATTTGATCTAAACTAAACTAAAGAGAAGGAGGCCTAAGAGAGACTAAAAAGAGGAGATCATGTTACATGAAACATATGGGTATTTATACATGTATGAAACCCTAATTCATATTTTTTGCGGAATACCCAAAATGCCCCTTAGGAAGTGTGGAGGCCAAGTAACCATTAACATGTCTTAATCCCCCATTAAGTGTACATGAAACCATTAAGTCCAAAAGCATGGGCATTAGCCTTTAATTTGTACATTAAGGTAGGTGGGTAGGTGGGGTCCTCCATGTTCTTCACTTTGAATTATTTCCATCTTCATTCCTTTGTATTAATTTTGTGCATGCATATCTTCATGAAACCACTCCTATTTGAGACCATTTTCCTACAAAAATATATATAAATTTTCAATTAATTTTTCTCAAAGAAATATATGCACACAAATGACCGTTTTGCCCATATATGAAGATGAATATGTGACAATTTGGAATAATTTGAATTTGTGGTTTAAACAAGTTAAAATACCCGATATGATCATTTATTTAATTCAAATAGAATAAATATGGTGGTAAAAATATGCACATTTACGTGCACATCACCAATCAAGCAGTACTTGCTATTCGAGATCTTACCCAAAAAAAGGAGCGAAAGACGACAAGTCCTTCGTAAGGCTTCACGATATATAATGCAAGATGGGGTAATGTATCAGAGGGTATTCTCAAACCCCTTACTCTGGTGCGTGGCCCAGATGAGATAAAATGAATATTAAAGGAAGTCCATGAGGGAGAGTGCGATGACCATACTAGGGGCAGACATTAGCAAAGAAAGTCCTCCATTATGGTACTACTGGCCAACTGTGAATCGGGATGCTGCAGACTATGTGAGAAGATGTGACAAATGCAAGATATACGCAAAAAACCCGAGAGCTCCGCCGACGGAACTCACGCAAATAGTTAGTCCTTGGCCATTTGCAATATGGGGGATCGACCTAGTTGGTTCTTTACCCATAGCCAAAGGTGGAGTGAAATATGCAATAATCGCGGTCGACTACTTTACCAAATAGGCAGAAGCAGAGCCTCTGGCTACAATAACCACCAAGAAGGTTATTAATTTCGTCGTACGAAATATCATATGCTGTTTTGGCCTTCCAAAGACCATCATTACAGACAATAGGACTCAATTCAAAAGCAAGAAGTTCAAAGAATTTTGTTAGAAATATGGCATTTAGAAGAAGTTTGCAGCGGTTGCTCATCCAAAACCCAACGGACAAGTGGAAGTCGTAAACAAGATATTCAAGTCCATATTGAAAAAGCGTTGGAAAAGGCTAGAGGTAAGTGGGTGGATGAACTTCCAACGGCGCTTTGGGCCTATAGGACCACCCATAAGAACACGACTGGCCACATCCATCCGCATTGGCATATGGAGCGGAAGCTGTCATACCCATGGAACTTGAAGTTCCATCACATCGGGTAACTTATTACGACCCCGGGTCGAACCATAATCTTTTATTGGAATCGTTGGACTTCATTGACGAAAAACGCGAAGAAGTCAATTTGAGAGCGGCTGCATGCAGACATATAGTCGCTAAATATTATAACGAAAAGGTCCGACCGAGAATTTTTGATGTGGGAGACCTCATTTTGGAACGAGTATTTCTAGTCCCGTCTCATATGAATCCCGCATGGGAAGGTCCATACGTCATCGAACGAAAGCTTGGAGAAGGAACTTTCAAGCTAGCGACCATCGATGGTGCGACACTCCCCCGGGCATTGAACAGCGAGCACTTGCAGCATTATTATACTTAGTCTATTTCTTTCATGTATTAGTTGCATTTATTTCCAGTACACTTTTATTTCTAGTTCTTGGCATGTAGTAAGACAATTTAGCTTGCTTTCGTTAATAAAGGCTTGAAGCCATCTTCTCCATGAATTACTAATGTTTCTGCGTATGATGATCCTGTGACATGCAAATGAAATTATATTATTCTGGCTGACGTACGAATATGTGCAGACACTCAAATCTCCAAGTCCGCAGAGTGTGGACTGGAGTACTCTAAGTCCCCAGAGTGCGGACTCGAGTATAAATGATTCAAAACTCCAAGTCCCCAGAGTGCGGACTGGAGCACTCTAAGTCCACAGAGTGCGGACTCGAGTATAAATGATTCAAAACTCCAAGTCCCCAGGGGGCGGACTGGAGTACTCCAAGTCCCCGGAGTGCGGACTCGAGTATAAAGGATTCAAAACTCCAAGTCCCTAGAGTGCGGACTGGAGTACTCTAAGTCCCCGAAGTGCGGACTCGAGTATAAACGATTCAAAACTCCAAGTCCCCGAAGTGCGGACTCGAGTATAAACGATTCCAAACTCCAAGTCCCCGGAGTGCGGACTCGAGTATAAATGATTCAAAACTCCAAGTCCCCGGAGTGCGGACTGGAGTACTCTAAGTCCCCGGGGTGCGGACTCGAGTATAAACGATTTAAAACTCCAAGTCCCCGGAGTGCGGACTGGAGTACTCTAAGTCCCCGGAGTGCGGACTCGATTATAAACGATTTAAAACTCTAAGTCCACAGAGTGCGGACTGGAGTACCCTAAGTCCCCGGAGTGCGGACTCGAGTATAAACGACTCAAATCTCAAAGTCCCCAGAGCGCGGACTGGAGTACTCTAAGCCCCCGATGTGCGGACTAAAAAACATTCTAAGTGCTTGAAGCGTGGAAGGAAAAATGAACAACTCTCAAAGAATCTCCGAGCTATATGAAGGTGAACTGAGAAGTCCATGTTATTAAGAACAGCTTGGATTTAAATCACAATCACATAAAAATTGAATGACAAGAGCTTTTTGAAAGATAGAAAAACTAAGTTTTATTCACCAAAAATAAGTTTCTACTACAATTCCACCCAAGCTCGGAGTCAAAAATTTTTTTTACATAAACTACAAAAACAAAACTAACTGCATAATCTACACTAGCTCTTGTTGAATGGGAGCGAAAACTACTTCTTTGACTTCTTTGACTTTTTGCCCGATGACTCCTCCCCGGTACCTTTACTCTTGATAGCATTCTTTGACGGGGGAGTGACAGCCGAAGAAGCATGAGGAACATCCGTGGGTTTGGACCTGCCAGGGAGAATGATCTTCAACGGCTTGTTCAAGAGATCGTCTAGGTCCACAGCTTGAGGTTCGACCTTGATCTTGATTGTCTCTTCTTTCTCTTTCTCAAGCCGCTCCTTCATGCTCATCTCGGATGTGTGCTCGAAGACACCTGTAATCTCAACTTCATAGCTCCCATCAATGGGAGAGGAAGTCTCAGACTTATCTTCATCAAGCGCTCCGATCACTTGGGCATCTGGACCGGGAGCCTCTCTTGCATGAGTGGCTTCACTCGTTTTTTTCCTCACCTCCTTGGCGACATCGCTCCTCGGAGTAGGCTCAAGATCAGAACGGCCTGCACAAAATCACGAAAAGCAAGTATTAGAATACGATAGCTTCTGGTGGAAAACGAAAGCTCTCGGAATGTTAAAGAAAAAGAGTTTCCTACCAGGTTTTGGCAGGCTCTCAGCCGTCAAGGGGGTCTCACCCTCCGGAATAGGGGACAAAACATGAACACCAAGGCCGGGGTCCTCCGGGTCATAGCCAATGTGCTATTCAAAAGGATCGAGTATCGGCCTACTGGTCGGCTGGGTAGGCACACGAGCTGGAGACTCAATCCCGGATGGACCGGTGATAACCTCTTTTCCTCTTATGAAAGGGGAGCCTTTGCAATAAATAGCTTTAGCCGCTGACAGGTCCGAAAGCCCATTTCCCTTGATGAATTCTTTTATCAAGGCCCCCTCATCAACCTCCTCAATACCATTTTCGGCCTTTTTGATTTCAATTAAAGTGTCCCATGCCTCGGCCAAAGATTCAAGATAGCCCTCGCCCAGAAAAGTCAAGTCTCGATGCATGAGAACGTGGGCATTGAATTCAGCGATTAGCGGGTCAAACATGCTTTTGACCTCCTCCATACCTTCTTCTCTAGCCACCTCAAGACGGGAGTCGATATCCATGGACGCTATCTTCTTGCCCTCTTCACGGGCTTCGCTCTTTAACGTCTCGACTTTGGAAAGCTTGTCCTCAAGTTTCCCCTTTAAGAGTCGAGTAGCGACAATCTCATCACAGTATCGTTGTGACTCTTCTTGAGCAGCCGTTTTCTCTTTTTATACCGAATCTTTTTCCAAAGCCAAAGCCCCACAACGTTGTACCGCCTCGTCGAGTTCTTTTTTGTGAGTCGATTCCAGACGAGTTACGGCTTCGGCGGTGTCCTTGGCGCTCTGATGGGCGGCCTCAAATTCAGACTTGTAAGTCACAATCTCTTCGTCCTGAGCTTTAATGATATCTTTGTCGTGGATAGCCTCAAGCTTTCGGCGATCGATCTCATGTTGGCGCTCCATGGAAACTTCAGGAAGTTTTTCATCCAAATGAACAAACGCGTCATGTTGAACATAGACGTCACTGGTACAGGCGATGGCGCTCTGCTTGACATGTCCGGGAATAGGATGAATCGCCAGGAGGAATTTCAGGCCATCAAAGCAGACTTTTGGAAATTTATCTTTAAGCTCGGCCAGCCTCTCCAATACTGTTGGATCTGTTGCTGGAGTAGGAGGAGACGACTTTGAAAGTTCAGTTCTCCCGTGAGGATCTCGGGACTGTCGAGTGGAAGAGGAGTCAGTGCGTTGTTCCCGGGGGACATTGGATTGTGACTCCTTGTTGCCGCGCTTATCTTTGCTTTGCTCCGGGTGAGAATAGCTATCCTGGTGGTATTTCAGATGATAGTAAGTTTTCTTCCGAGATGATGAGTCCCGAGAATGATAATCTCTATCGCCGTCACCATCTCTGTCCCGATGTCTTCTGAAACCCGAGCCCATCCAGGTTGATAAAAGATAGACGAACCACGAAGGCGATCGAATCCGTGTGAGCGCCCCATGTCACCCGCACAGGATTTAAATAACAACGAGCAAAGAGTAGTGTGATGACAAAAATCTAAGTGCAAATTGAAGTGTAAGTGTTTGCGTGTGTCCTAGTGTTCCCTCCCGACGGACCAGTTGCTTTACTAATGGGAGTTTTTTCTCCCTGATTTGGGCTAGAGCACCCGCATCGCCTCTAATGGCCGAGTGAAGTCTAAATGCTTCCGGATCGTCGAAGTCATAATTGAGCAGGTCATCAGGAATGGAGAGGTTCGATAGGCCCTTTAAAGAACTTTCTACATGCTGTGAAGAAGCCTCTTTCTCCGTTGGAATGAGCGTAACTTTTGAAGTTCCGCCAACCTTCTCTTTCCTAATCTTGTACGTCAATCTCTTTTTCCTCTTCGAAGGGGAAGATGACGTTTCGATGTCATGCACTTCGACCATCGGATCCTAAGTGGGACCCAAGTTCTCACCTTGCGCTTCGGGTGTTTCACTCCCTTTAATTTCCCCCTCTTCTAGTGCGTCGGGGGTGTAACATGATGACTCAGCTAATTTTTTCCCTTTGCCAGAGGCAGGCCTGGGTACGGTAATGCCTTAAGGAAGGCCTATCTGACGGCCTGCTGCCAACAGCCCAAACCTTGTAAGCGACTCATTCGAAATGAGAGTCTGGATGTCTCTTTCTTTGGCAGGAAGGGCTCGAATAGCCTCAACGGCCTCAGAGTATCCGCGACCATCAGGACGCGGGTTGATACCTGAAAAGATGAAACAAGAGTTAGAAAAGGCATAGCCCCGACCAAGCACAACCATTGATCCAGAGAAAAGACTTACTTCCTTCAACCCATCTCCTCGCGAAACCAGGAGGGCAACGCACATAGAACCATTCCTGTTTGTACAGGGTGAATTTGCTCCATGCCTCAGTTAAAGTCTGGCATTTGTGGTGCGGCTCGAGGAACACAAAAGGGGGGCTATCTCTCCGCTTCTTGATCATATATATATATATATATATATATATATATATGTCTGATGTCGCCCGGAGTTAGGGGCCTAGAGAGGATGGTCATGAAGAGGATGAAGGTACCGTAGATAAATGCGTGGCTGTTCGAGTGCAGTTGTGATGGGGCAATGTCAATGTATTGCAGCACATCCCGAAGAAATAAGTTGAATAGCGGCACGCTGCCAACCCAGCACATGAATTTATTACAAGCTGTGTATCCAACTGGGGCAAGTGTGGACGATCGTGCCCCGATGGAACCAACACGTCATCGTAAAGGATTCCATGGATAGAGCATATTCGATGGAGCACAACTTCATTAACCTTCGAAGCTTGTGAATCAACAGGGTTATCCAAGAGAATTGCTGCCTCCAGAGCGTCGGGAACTAAGTTATGAGCAGGGGAGGTTGACGGATTTGAAATATCTACGACTTCTTGTTTTGAAGACAGCCCAGGTCTATCTGAGATCGTGGCGGAACTAGATTTCCTAGACATCTCCGATAAATATTGGATTTAGCAGAGCACCTGTTTGAACTATACTCGAAAAATAATCGGCGTTAGACTTAACAACATAAATTCCCCCCTCCCACCCCGTGCAGTGTGTGGACTAGTGCAATCATTCAGATATAAATGCTGAGAAATTATAGGTCACATAGTTGATGGTATAAAGTTGAACTTTGGACTGTCATTCTTGAAGACCATCATCGCTGACCGTCTCCGAAAGCCAGCCTAGTAATGTTTTCAATTTTGGACTCGAACATCGACATTGTATGTCAAGAGCTTTTATCTGTTTTTATCGACTTCAGTTTAGGCTTGTGAATAATTGGAACTAGGAAGTTATCAGTTCAAATCAGTTCGATATGCCAGTTTGCTTAGGTCCATGTCTTTGTTTTTGTCTTATGATTAGGCAAGGTGAGAATGTTGGTCGGCCTAGGTATCGTTCGGTCAAAGAATTGTTCGGCCTAGGCACTGTTCGGCCAAGACATTGTTCGGCCTAGGAACGTTCGGCCAAGACATTGTTCGGCCTAGGTTTCGTTCGGTCAAAGTATCGTCCGGCCTAAGTTCTGCTCGGCCGAAATAATGTTCGGCATTCTATCTAATTTGTACAACCTTCCTATCCTTCCATCCCACTGCTCGGCATGTGGCAAATCATGCCAAACCAAAGTTACGCCGAGCCCCAACGCTCGGCATTCCATCCTTAACCATACCAGACAATGAGGACGAGTCGTTCGGCGAGTTATGCCGAACCATGTTGTTTGGCATTCCAGCCCATTCCTGCTCCTCCTCTAGTCTTCCCTCCAATCTCGTTCGGCACGAGGGAACCATGCCGAACCACAATACACCTCCCAGCAACTCCCTCGTGTACTCGGCTCTGGCCACTTCTCTTTCCCTCCATACCATCTAGCCCTAAAAAAATAGCCTAATCGAATCGAAGTTCGATTCTTTGATCCACGCAACACCTATCGGCTAGAGTTCTAATTTACAAACTCGAGCCTCGTGTTAAAACCTTTTTATTCAGGGAAAGGATTTAAATAGAGGGATCGACACCTAATTAGTAGATTGAGACTTGGAGAATTCTAGAGTTGAGGGCACGGTTTTGATTAATGCCGAATGGATTGGGAAGGATTGTTAAATCTTTGGAGGCTGTTAACAGGCGAGGTTTGCAAGTACAAGGTAGCGGAGGTAAAAAAGTAAAAAGAAGAAGATGGAGCAGGCTGACCTTTATATGGAAGAAGAAGAATTCGAAGAGACGATGACCGTTAGAACTGGTCAAAACGAAGTCGTTCGACATAAAAAGAGCGTTCGACTTCAGCTGTTATGTCCGGCACTCGCATACCGTTCGGCACACACCATCACACCGTCGGGAGAAATAAACCAAGGATCGAAGAGGAGCATAGAGGACACGTAATTCAAAGTGCATCACGTTCGATCATGCGATACACTTTGGAGGGCAAGTGTTTCCTGCAGATTTGACCAGGCAACTGGGTACTCGGCATTAGCACACTGTTCGGCTATTTATGGATTGTTCGGCATCTACATACCGTTCGACATTATGAATGCTCGACGCAAATGGTTCGTCTGGGATTCATGTTCGAATAACATTCGTGAGTACTCGGCATTGGGAAGTGTTCGGCGGACAGGGTCGTTCGGCATTTGGGAGCGCTCGGCATCCAGGAGCGTTCGGCAATCCAGGGACGTTCGGCAATACAGGGACGTTCGGCATACAAGGAACTTCGGCTTCCATAGACATTCGGCAATCCAGGGACGTTCGGCATACAAGGAACATTCGGTATACAAGGAACGTTCGGCTTCCATGGACGTTCGACATTCAGGGTCATTCGGCATTCCAGGGACGTTCGGCACGACTAGGTTGATTGGCATTCAAGAGCGTTCGGCTTCTAGAGCGCTCGGCATTCATGCTTCACTCAGCATTCCTGGACTGTTCGGCATTCCAGCCTCATTCGGCTTTTTCTTCGTTCGACATCGATTCTCGTTCGGCCTGCGCACCTCGCTCAACACACCCCATCGTTCGGCATGAAGATGATGGTTCGGCATTTGGCCGTTCGGCATGTTCGGGTCGGCACGCAGAGCTTACTCCATTTGTGCTGAGGTATTCACCTACCAGGCCCACCAGGGAAGGCCAACCCACCTTCGTCTATAAATAAAGAGGCAGGGGACAGTGAAAAGGAGGAGAATTTCGAGAACACTGGGGAGACTCTACCGCATTCAACCTTCATTTAAAGATTTAATCTTTTACTTAGAAGTTATATTTAAGTAATTGGAAATGGATTGTATCTGTAATCAACTATCAAGAAAAGCAATAGAAATCAACTTCAAAGTGGACGTAGGCAGTTACGCCGAACCACTATAAATTTGGTGTTCTTGTTCTCTACATTTAAATTTACATACTATCTTCTGTTTTAATTTACTATCTTCGTTAATCTCTCTACACAATCTTTCTTAAGGGTGTTAGTGGCCAATTTTGGTGCTAACAGATGCATTTTGAGATCTTTCTCTTCTTTGTCGACACATTTCACGACATCAAGCTTGATAATTTTCTATTTGTTCATGAGTCATATCTCTCCTTCATTCTCTATCTCTTATATGATGCATTTCTCTTTGTTTATTACTTTAAAAAAATTCTTATATTTTGTCTTCTTTGACTATTCATTTATGATATAGAGCCAACTTAAAAATAAATATGGTTTTTAGTTTTTTAATATTAAATAGTTTTATTTTACATAGCAGTTAATGGTACTTATTAAGGTAACAAAAATTATAATAGTAAGATTATTAGAACGAAATTGAAATCCAACACCACATCATAGATAAGATAAGTATACTATTAGCAAACAATAATGTTCCATAAATTTATTTTCAAAATTGGAATACATAAAGTGGAGATGGTAATGTGATTTCTTTATTAATAGCGAGGATTGAAGCATCTAAAAAGTACAACTAATAAATGTTGGACTTCTTTTATTATTACAAATAATAAATCATCAGAGTTTATTCCTACATAGTTATTTTTTATTCAATTTATTTTCATAATCATCGCCATTCATTTTTGATCCAAAATGTTTACCCACAAAAACATGAAGAGAAAACTAATAAGATGATAATTTATTACATTATTTTTCTAAAAAGTTTGATTGAGATATCACTTACCAATTCAGAAATAAATTTATCATCCCAACCATAAATCATCTTTCGAGGGAGATTTTTTATTATCATTTGTTGGTTTCTGAACATGTGCACCATCGTTTTTTGAAGATGCTTGTGAAGATATATCCTCTTTTTGTGTTGACATTTGCTTATTACAGTGTCTAGTATCCATTGTTTGGTTGATAAGTTATGCTGTAGGCTCTGCTTACTTGAAGGATGATATCGTTCTTATTGTTGGTGTGCATAAAGAACTTTGTAAATAGGAAATGTTATCTAGTTTGAATGGTATTATCAAGTACATATAAATATTTTTTAAAATACTTCAAAAATAAGTTACTATATTGTCGAGAAAAATATGAAAATATGATGTAGTTGTCCAAAAAAATAAGCTATCATGTTGAATTTAATATATTATCATGTTAATTCAGAACTGCAAAATGTGATAGCAATGCAGAACAAAAGATACAGCTATTTTAACTATAAAGTATTTCATCTATCAAATATGATGCAGTTGTGTAGAAAAAGAATAAGTTTCATGTTAAATAGAATATATTCTCATGTTAATTGTCATCGTAAATAAATGTAAGATACACTAGTCCTCCACACACCATACCTTCATTTAGGCATACACAAGATATTTGAGAAGTAAAATAAAGCTTGACTGCCAAATATGCATTAAATGTTAAACATTTGCTCAGATGATGATGATCAATGGTTGTGTATACTTGCATATCAAAGGGTTAGCTTTAAATGTAGGTTTTCAACTCATAGTTTTTTCAAAAACGTATACATGTGATGTTAAATTTTGTAGTTGGGCTATCAAGTTTCCATGTACTTTAATGCCTAAACACAATATTAAAATACATTGATAATGATGCCGAGTTACCCTAATCAAAATAAATATGCCATAGTACTAAGACGGTTGGTTTAAAAAATCTATATAAAAAAGACACATATAGTTACATAAAGTCTTACATTTAGCCTAATGCTCATGAGCTTCTTTTCCTTGTTATTTGCGTTAAGTGTAAATGAGCGAATTCTAAATGTATCCTCATAGATATTATCATTAGATAACGTTTAATGTAGCACCATATCATGTTCTCTGCGGTCATGAAAATTTGCATGATGATGTATGTTCTCCACTCCTAGTTATGTCAGGCTTTTCTATTTCTTTATACCTATGATAGAGAGAAAATCATTTTATGTTATTTTTTATAAAATCATAATGTTCTTGCCCATTTCTTTTCTTGCAACTGCAAAACTAATTTCCCTTATGTAATACTTTGGTCATTGCTTCATTGTATGAAAATGGCATCCATTTATATCTGTGCACCATAACCAACATATCACTGCTAGAATTTAATACATGTTCAATTAACGGTATTGCAGTAGAATAAGAATTCTGATATTTTGCTCTTACCTTGATGGCTCAAAAATAGAATGCACGGTGCTTATATAAATTACCTTTTTGTCTGGTTGTGTGAACAAAAATCATTTAGTCAAAGAGGACCAATTCAGTTGTTAAGTTATTATTTGCATGTTTAAAAAGAGCACTATTATTTACATAGTTAATTATTGCATGTATTTCCTTCTCATTACTTTTTTACTAAAAAATTTGTACAATTTTGTATAAAATGCTTATATTCATGCACCAAAACTTTATAAAACTATGTAGGAAGACTAACCAGAAGCTTTGAAAGGGATAAAATGCTTATGTATTCATGCAAAAGCTTTGAAAGATATAAAAGGCTTACACATTCATGCAACAAAGCTTTACAAATTAAGCAGGAAGACTAACCTGAAGCTTTGAAAGATATATATGTTGTCGGAGGTCAATGGTGGGTAATGAGTGTTATGAAAATAGTAGGGCTTTGCGGAAGTTTTTATCAACGGATCTTTGTCACCCAAATCACAAGGAGATAACTTGGATTGAATACAAGACGGAATTGAAATCAAAACGCAATAACACAAAATATTCCACCCAACCACCCACTTTATCGATTCACCAAATTTTGTTTACAATTAATAGAACAAAGCTAAAGTAAACAAAATACCATTGAATCAGTAATCAAATTGAGGAAGGGAGAAAATATCTATATGGCTAAAATTATTGAAGAAAAAGAACAAAGATGAAGAAGAGAAAATTAGCAAATAGATTTTCCACCACACTTTTACCCTCTCTTCTAGTCTCTATTCATATAATCAATTACTTAGTGCCCAAGTTAACATTAGATGGAAAAAGTTAATTTGATTAGCCAATTAGAGAGAGAAATAAACATACTCAAATATGCATATTAATTAGAGGAAACAAAATCTTCTTTTTCTTTCTTTTGCATATTTATTTCCCTATATTTGTGATTTTGTATCACCAAAATTTAACACTCCACCTTGATGCATAATCACATATCTCCAACATAACAGGCATGCCATATCTAGATCCATCACAAATCCCAAAATCTCAACCATACTAAATTACAAACCTCAACCATCGTCTACAAGTGATGATCTCCCATATGAGGTTCACCACACAAATCCGGTCTCAAAAACATTTGTAATACCATAAAGATCTTCATCTTGTCTATGTGGATTTTGCCAGTCGACACCCGTCTATCACTCGGTCTGAGCTCATTACCTGATCACTATAGATCCCTCGAGCATCATCAACACGAAGACCTCTGTCTAAAATATGATCCTTAATGCTAGAATCATAAGCAGTGACCACATTAACTTCTCCTGTGGACTAGGTCCTTCAACCATCACTCGCTTTCCATAGTCGACTACAGAACCAACCAAGCTATAAAGGTTTCCTTCTTCCAATACTCCTCTCATCCTTACACGACCACCTTTCTTCACTCTCAAAACTCCACCTCGAGTCTCATAAGTGCAACCATGGCAATCCAAGTGACTGAGAGAAATAAGATTATGCGAATAAGTGGTTACATGTCTCACTCCAAAGACTTCTCTAACCACACCATCATGCATACGAAATCGGATAGATCCAATACCACAAATCGGTAGCTCTTCTCCATTGGCTATTGTAATCATGCCGACACTCTTCTCATAAGAAGAAAAACAATTCACATCTCTACAAATGTGAAAAATGGCTCCCGAATCCATCTTCCAAGGCTTATTTTCACTAAAGAGGACATCATAAGAAGCATCACTATCGATACCTTCAGCAAAACCTGCATGTGCATCACTACTAGTATCACCATGCAGAGCCTTTTCCTGATCTCTTTTATAAGCATAACATTTGCTGTTTATGTGGCCTTTCTTATTACAATAATGACAAGTGATAACACCTTTACCATTAGCGTCCTTCTTCTTCTAAATTTTATCTTTCTTCGAGTCCCTTTCCACATAGCCTCACTTTGAATTGATTTCATACCTGACTCTTTTCGAATAGTTTTCAGAGAGATAGTTCCATTAGCATTGGAATTACTCAATGAAACAACCAAAGTTTCACAATTTTCTCAAAGCGAACTCATTAATAGAAGAGCCTGTAACTCATCATCAAAATTGATCTTCATACTTGCTAATTGATTTATTACATCTTGAAATTCATTCAAATGCTCTGCAACAGACTTATCTTCATCTATTTTCAATTGCACCTCTTTCGAACCAGAAAAGCCTTACTAGTAGCTCTTATTGACTCATACAAAGATACCAACTTGTCCCACAAAGCCTTCGTGTATTCACAACTAGCCACATGATGGAAAAATGAATGATCAAGATACTGGCGAATCAAAGCAATCGCCTTCTTATCCATCTTCTTCCATTTTCCCTCATCTGCATCCGAGGGCTTCTTTTCATCTCCATCAATCGGATCATGAAGATCATTGAGGTATAGAACATCCTCCATCTTAGGCTTCCAAATACCCCAATTTTTCCCATCCAAGGTAGCCATCTTTGAAAACGAAATCATATCTGACATCAATATTTTCAAATCAAAATTACTCTTAGCTTTGTGATAACCTGGCTCTGATACCAAACTGTTATGAAAATAGTTGCGCTTTGTAGAATCTTTTATCAACGGATCTTTGTCACCCACATTACAAAGAGATAACTTAGATTGAAAACAAGATGGAATTGAAATCAAAACGCTATAACACAAAATATTCCACCCAACCACCCACTTCATTGATTCACAAAATTTTGTTTACAATTAATAGAACAAAGCTAAAGTAAATAAAATACCATTGAATCAGTAACTAAATTGAGAAGGGGAGCAAATATCTATATGGCTAAAATTGTTGGAGAAAAAGAACAAATATGAAGAAGAGAAAATTAGTAAATAGATTTTCCACCACACTTTTACCTCTCTTCTAATCTCTATTTATATTCAATTCTTAATGCACAATTTAATATTAGATGGAAAAAAATAATTTGATTAGCCAATTAAAGAGAGAAATAAACATACTCAAATATGCCTATTAATTAGAGGAAACAAAATCTTCTCTTTTTTTGCATATTTATTACCCTCTATTTGTGATTTTGTATCACCAAAATTTAACAACGAGTAATAGTGGACATAAGAGAGTGGTAGAGAGAGATGGAGTGATTGTGAATGGATAGAGTGAGGTTACTAGTTTTTTTTTCTGGAATGCTATATTTGTGAGTAAAGATTTAAAAAAAATTAAGTTCTAGAACTCAACCAATGATTGAAAGTTAACGATAAAAATATGAATAGACTTATGATTCAATATGTGCTATTTAATTGCATGTGGACTGATTCTTTATGCCAACAGTTTTAGTGTAGTACTATATTGATACATATTGGTACTGTGAATTATTTTAACCAATAATATGACATATTAAATCCTTTCTATTAATAATTGTGAATCGTTTTAATGGGTAAGAAAGTAATATGACATATTCAATCCTATTGATACCCGTGAATTATTTTAACAAATAGGCAAATATCATGACCTTTTCAATCCTACCCATGTAAAAAACTTCAGAAGCTTAAGTTTAGTGGAGTATTTTGATGAGATAAATTTTTTTAGACCTTTTACACAGATTTTATTTACCGGAATCAACAGGATTTTTCAGAATTTTTTTTAAAGTCATGTATTTAAAGGGCGACTTTTTAAAGAATCGCATATAACGGGCAATTTCAAAAGTTCACGATCGAACCAAAAAGATGATTTTATATTCTAACTATTAACAAAGATATATGGAAGTTCGACAAATGTGGATTGCTCATTTCAGTCCGATGTCTAAATGACGATGATACTAGTTTAGGACCCATGGATTGGATCGACTCCAAGTGATTGGAAATCGCTAGAATGACAAGACCTATGGAATGATTTTCGAGGATGGCGCAATAACGGTATATGGTTAGTGTCACATCAAAAGACGATGAAGGGTGAGAGAAAATTGTTGGCATATTTGGATCTCCATCTAGGAGCATGTAGCGGCAATGGGGGTTGAAGAAAAGGAGGCACTGGTCGAGGGTTGTGAAGCAATTAAGAAAGTAATTTCCTATGATAATGCAGAAGAGAGAGGGAAAATATAAACAAATATATATACAAAAGTATAATAATTAAATTGTTAGTTAAATAATTATTTATCTTCAAACAATCAAAACTCTCGCATACGACCTTTGTTTCATGCGCGGTTCATAGCATAGAGATCGTAGCAAGAAGAGAAACATTTTGGTATATTGTTTGTTGTGCTTTGAGATAGTTTAGAAAATGGTCTTAATTTGGCAAATTCGCTATACACGACTTGTATTTTCAATGCATCAGTCTAAGGAGCCAAGTACTCAATATATTATAGTTTGAGGAGTTAAGTCGTCAACATACAATAGTACAAAAAGCTTATTCTTCAATATACAATAGTCCAAGGTGTTGGGTCCTCAATATATGTAGTCTAAGGAGTCGAGTCCACAATATATGATATTGTCTGAGGAGCTATGTCCTTAATATATGATATATTTCGAGGAGCTGAGCCCTCAACATACGATAGTACGAGAAGCCGAATCCTTAATATACGACAGTCCAAGGAGCCAGGTCCTCAATATACGATAGGTCGAGGAGTTGATTCTTTAGATTAGATTTTGCATCACGACACATTTAGAGGAGTCACGTCCTTAATATACGATTTGACGATGATGGACTGAGACTTTGGGATCAAATCATAGGCATGTGATTAGGCATGTGCTATATTTTAGTGAAATCTTATCATATGATATCACTATTGTGATGTCCCGGAAATTTAGGCAATATTTATTTAATAATTTCATTAACAATTATTTTAAAATGTGAAATGTTGATTTAATAATCTAATTCAAATATAAATTATCTTTTGAAACTAATAATTATTTAAAGGATAAAATTATCTTTCTAAACTAATTTAAAAGATATTTTATTTATAATGTATATATGTGTATACATTGCAAATAGGGGGTTTGATTTTAATTTAAATTTAAATTTAATAAGAATATTTTCAAATGTATAATATATATACGTGTGTATAAATTCTGAATTGGTAAATTTGATTAAAATTTGTATGGAAACTTTTCAAAAGTTTGTTTAAAAATCTATCTGATATTTCCAAAAGGAATTAAAATAAATATTTATTTTGTTTAAAAATATAATAGTTTAAATTGTATTTTATAATAAAAGTTTATTTTGTTTTCTTTTAAAAAATGTTTTTTTGAAATAGACTTAGTTCATTTACATTAGAGTATAATATTTTAGTTTGAAACTTTGGAATAAAATGTAATTCAATATTCTTTTTCTTTTTAAAATTTTCTCTCTTGAAAATTTAGCTTTAAAAATATTATTTTAAAAATATTCAAATAAACATTAAGATATGTAATTTATAAAGGAAATTCATATGTAAACATTTAAAGGCTAAATGGAAATAAAACATTTAAAAACATGTTAAATTAAATAAGAAATTGTTTTATAAGAATTTTTAAACATTTATAAATTTATTTTAATATTTAATTGAAACATGTAAGGCATTTAGCTCTTGAAAATACACTTGTAAACATTTGGCATACTAAGATAACAAGTGGCATTTGTTTTATTTATTTTGAAAACATTTTATTGAAAATATATTTAGGAGAAAACTTAGCAATTCACTTTAGATTCAAACATTACCTTCAAAAGAAAATCTGAAATCAGATTTTAGAAAAAAATTCAAAACCAAATACAATATAAAATCTACAAAACCAAATCTGCTCAAATTTTCAACTTCAATATGAAGATCAACTCATACTCAAGCAAAGTTTAATGGGGGTCTGCATGCATTTAAGGCTAGGATTATCTTCATCAAAATGCAGTTTTAAAATCATCTACAAATCAGCAAGCAGATTAAAAATCCCAGATTCAACTAGCAATCAACAAGTTCAACAGGAAAATCAAATTTAACAGCTCCAGGAAAATAAATTGCAACAGTTTGTTCTCTGCTTCTTCAATTGTTGGTGAGTAAACTTCTATTTTAAAAACAGTTCTTTCTTTTAAATCAATGCTAAAACAAATTTCCAGTACTCAAGTTTCAAGTTCAAATTGCTTTTAAAAAAAATCAAACTGCTATAGATAAAACTGCTATGTCTTCATTTTAGGTGAACAACTTCACAATTTAAAAAGAGCTTTAATTTATCTATTGCATGTGGATTAATAGAATAAGTTTGCTTTGTATGATTGCATTGTGATGAATATTCAGTGTGTGTATATATATATGTGTGTGTGTTGTGTGTTGTTTACAGGTATCTGTATAACTGTTCATGTTTTAAAACTAAGTTTTTAATAGAAATCCTTTGTCACGTGATTTGATTTCAATTAGAATTTGATATGTGAACAAAAATTATTTGTTTAGTATGGATCTAAGTTTATAAATTATAACCAAGTTAAATTAAGAATTGTTTGTCTCTGTAAACTGTAAGAACGGTTATTATTGAAAAAGCGAATCTCAAACATCTTAAATTATTAAAACAGGTTTATAAGTTGAATGCATATTTGAAATTATGATTTTTAAAACTAAAATCACATTTTTTAGTTAACTATGGAATGAGCATGTCTGGGTTGAACAGATATTGGAATTTGGGGTTTATCTGATTATCTAGTGGTTTTGGAATGGTGTAGTTCTTCCTGGAGGTGGAGGATGATAGGTGAGTGGGGGAAAATTGTCAGGTGGATGGTCAGAGGTTGGTGGCGACGGTGGTTGTTCATCTCAGTTTCTAAACCTAGTTTTTGGTGGTCGAAGTTTTGTTGCTTCACGTGTTCTCTGGTGCACCGAGTGTTGCAAGGCTTTGGGGATTGGCAGAGGGGATGTAGGCGAAGGGATTGCCGGAGTCGTAGTGATTCTGATGGTCGGAGATGGGTTTTCGAAGTGATGACAGGTTTGGGATTTTGATGTAATGTCGAGTTCCAGGTTGCTTGGAGTACTCGATTTTGATTTCGAGCTTCTATGGAAACTCTGGTGGTCGTGATCATGTTTGGGGATGGTCGACGACGTGATGAAGGGGGTGATGATGGCTAGAGGTTGCCAGAGCGTCGGTGCATATGCACCATGCTTATTTCAAGTTCTGATGAACTATTTTGGGTTTGTGCAGAGAGTTGTGACTCGAGTTTTACTCGAGTAGATCGAGTATTTTACTCGAAGCAATTAGGGTGTTGACTCGAAGCAGAAATAGGTAGTCTCGGGTATTGTTGGGTTTCAGGTTTTTATAACCTGACAGTGTGCAATTTTTAAAATTTGAATGAAATTTAAAATTTAAAGTAGGATTTTAAAACAGGGTTTTAAATTCAAGTTTAAGTTTGATGAATTTTTGAATCCTAAGTTTTTTAAGATGAAATTTTAAAGCGAGATTTAAATCATGTTTTAAATCAAGTCTAAATATGGTTTCAAGTTCACTACGAATCCAGATTTTGAATTTAAAACAGTTTTGTAAATTTAAATGTTGAACAAGTTTAACTGTTTTAAAGTAGATTTTAAAAATGAGTTTGTTTTCAAATAAAAGTTTAAACTTGATAAAATTCTTTATAAAGGTTACTTTAATATTTGAATAAAAGTTATGAAGTGTTTAACTCAAATTTGGAAAGTTAAATAATCAATTTATTTTTTAAGCATGATTTCTTTTTAATAAAATTAAGTGTTTTAGTTTTAAACTTTTTCTTATGTAAGTAACGGATGTTTTACTTATTTTAAGGTTTATAAATTTATTTAATTTGGATAAATGTTTAAAATGGTTAAACATTTTGAATCTAATTTGAATTTAAATTTAGAAATGTAATGTTTTAAATACACTTGAATGTTAATGAAGTCATTAATAAGGTGAATGAATTATTTTAGAAATAATTAAGATAATAAAAAGAATTTAATTTGTAAGAGAATTAAAGAATTTACTTATTTATTTGATTTTAAATAATGATTTAAATTAATTTATAATTAGAGATGATTAATAATGATTAATCTAAGGTAAATTTCTTAAGAAAGTAATTAAAGAAAATGTTATTAGTTAATAAAGATAATTATCTAAGGATTATTAAGTAATTAATTAACGTGATTAATTTTGATAATTAATTAGATTAATTTTGATAATTAATTAGATTAATTAATTGAAGATAATCAATTGTAAATTGTTAAGCCTAATTACTTGATAAAAGTAATTAAGGTATTAATTACTTATTGTAATTAATTATGATAATGTGATTAGTTTAAGTTAATTAATTTAGTTTAATTAATTTAAGAAAATCATTTGATGATTTAATAAGAGTAATTACGTAATGTAATTAATGGAACATTATTACTTCGGGAAGTAAAAAATGATAATTACTGGAATGTAATTAGTGAGAGATGATTTATAATAAAGTGATTTGGGTAATTACTTTTGTAATTAATCAAGGGATTAATTAATGAAGATAATTAATTATGGAATAATTAATTTTTTAATAAGTAATTAAGGGTAATTAATTACTAGATTGATATTAATCAATGGTGACTAATAATTGTATTTTAAATTTTAGATTAATTACTAAATGTAATTAATTTAAATAAAGTAATTAATTTAAATATAAATTAGAGATCATTAATTAATATAATTAATTATGTAATTAAGAATTGTTTAATTAAGGAATAATTAATAATAAGTGATTAATTAATATAATTAATTAAGGATAAATGTAATTAATTATCGTTAATTAATAAATGAAGTAATTAAATGTTAATTACTAATGATTAAGGTTAATTAATTTGTGAAATTAATTAAAGACCAATTACTTATTGTAATTAGAGAATGATTAATTAAAGGTGTTTAATCAAGATGAATACTTAGAGAATGATTAATTAACTAGGTTAATTAATTAATGGATATATAAGCATGATTTATAGATGTGGTAATTAATTTAATTTATTTTAAATTAATTAGAGATAGAAGTAATTAATTTAATTCATTTTAAATTAATTATAGACAATGGTTAATAAATCATTGCTTATGGATGATATTGATATTTCATTGGATGGTTGTGATCTCAGTAATGAGATGAGTAATATCTATATGATATGGATGCTTAGTTAAAGGATGATAATATGGATTATCTGTTTGTGATGATTATCTGTTTGTGATGATAATACGGATTGTCTGTTTATGATGAATGTGATTATCTATTGTGATATGTGAATTATCTATCTGTGTGTATATAGATAATGATGAATTGAATTAATTGTTCAAACTAAATTCACTTGGACATTAAGATGGCGTTTGGATTTCGATGAGACTGGGATCGGGTTTCCAAATTTGGAATTCCGAAAACCGCATCGATCCAAATTAAACGTTAGGTCATGAATCTCAAGTGAAGAGTGAAGACTCGAGGTGTAAGGACTATTCGTGTTAATACTCTGAGGGTGATTCCAATACGAGTTTAACGGGGGTGGTACTTTCAGGTTCGAGATGAAGATTCAGAGTGCAAGGGCTATTGTCGTTAACTCTGAGGGTGATTCCAAAACGAGTGTAGCGAAATAGTGCCTTCGGTTTCGTTCGAACCCGGAACAAATTTGTATGGATTGAATGCTTTCAGAACATCGTCAGGTGGACGATGAGCATTCTAAGATTAATGTGTCCTATAAAGGTAATCGTAGCCTCAAGCCTCATCAACCGAGAATGGCTAAAACAGGGGAGGTGCAGCAAGGCTAAGTGGGTCATGCCCAAGTAGGACGAGATTTACCCCTGTCTAAAGGTCTCTTTTTATTTCGGCTGTGTGGGAAGTTGGCGACGGCCATCTGCGGGGTTGTTTTGTTCGGGACTGTCCAGTAAAGGATGGTTCCAGCTTTGTGTTGCAGGGGATTGGGAGTGATCCTTGGTATGGTGATCTAGGCCACGTACTGTGACGGGCGGTACCCAGGTAGCCCTACCATTGATGGAATCCAAAATCCAATAAGTGCCTGTACGGTTTTGATTGTGCCCAACTATGTTGGAACGTGAGATGTAAGCATTCCAACTATTTCTCTATTTTATTTTGAAAACCTTAGACACTATTATAATATCACTGGATTTCCTATCAAATATTTTGGTTAGCGTAAGGTAAAAACTTTTCCATGTTTATGTGTGGGAAGTCTTACGTGATACCTTTTGTTTTCAAAAGGATTTTCTAAAGTTAAGCAACTTTAAACCCGTTTACTCACACCAGACCCATGTCTGACCCGAGTGTTTATTTTCTGTTCTATTAAAATCTTGGGTACTCATATTATGTATGAGTAGTCAAGGGATTCAAGATTGCTTTAACGAGTTCTGGAGGAGAAATGGAGCAGGAGGCTTCAGCGTGTAGATATGTATCGTGGTTCCGCTGTGTTTGAGTTGTATCTGTTTTCTCTGATGTACTTGAATTATAATAACTAGACAGGTGTTTATAACTGTCCAGTTTGTGTTGTATTAGTGTATAACTTTGATGTATATGATACTATGTATTGTTTTATGTGATATAATATAATTTATTCGTTCCGATGTGAGATTCTGGTGTTGTTTCTTTCTTTCTTTCCTATCTTTTCTCTTTTCTATCCCTTTCTTTCTTCTTAATGATGCGTCTTTCTATGGAATGAAAGGCGGGTTGTTACAACTATAGTATTATTTTAGCTAACTTTTTGGATGTAGGTGATACGTGTTAAGGATGGTTTTGAACATAAATATCGTTTTACTAGTTTTGCGACAATCCGCAACCCTAACACACTAATCCAAAGCCTAGTGTGATTTTTAGCCTCGCATCTTGCCGAGAAATACGAGCTATCGAGTTTTTATAATAGTACAGAGACTAATAAGGCACGTATAATCTAAGATATACTACACTTTTAGAACTCACAATGGAAGGAACAAATCCTATAGCATAGAAAAAATCCAAATCACAGTATAAGAAAATCAACACGTGGTCCAATACAAAGTACGAAGAAGATATCACATCAAGTATGATACAGGAAATAAATGTACTAAAAAGATAGATAGACAGAGAGTGAATATGATAAGAAGAAACTCCAAGGATGGGTTTGCCTCTCCATGTATCAAGAATGGGCCAATCACCTGTTGCCATGTGCATCTGTGGTGGGGAAAAAGTTAAAAAAGGGTGGGTTAGACAAAATTCCAGTGAATGAGTATAAGTTTAATATATGATGATCATGTGCAGTTAAATTTAATTCTACTATAGATGAAAAAAATTGTACTACAAGTGTGCGTGAATTTCTATGGTACATTACCTAAGTGTTCTTGTCTAATACATATATACGCTGCAATTTGTGTAGGCCGCTACGAAGGTTGAACTATAGATCGAACCTCACAACCAACGATCATCCACCGCTCTTAGAGCCACTAGTCGTGGAAATAACATCACAAGGCTACTGTGGAAGTACATTCCCACTAACTATTATTACACATAACCCAACTACAAATCGAGGAAGAACCCGTAACGCTGACTCACTGGTCAGTCTCATTGTTTACATCCATGTTCACCTCTCGATCATAGCATATGCCTCTTGTTGCATGCTTCAGGATCCAACATCTGAACTATACCATGTTGCTTCAATATCTGTGCATACATGGCTCCCATTATGTAGGGCCACACTTCATCAAGCATCCGTCAGTGCTACGCACCTACCGTAGAACCTTCTGTGAGTGCCATTTTTTGATAAAAATTGATTTGAATGAAATAGTGGACTTCCTATTGGGTAAAGAGCATTTACCGAATGCTACTATATCCCAGTGTTGTCTCATAGGGAACTGGTTTACATACAAATCCTAATATACATACAAATAGCCTCAAATAAGCTAATAGAATAATTTGCGTTTATATTAATTTTTATTATTAACCCGGGCCTTAGGCCGAGGTTTTCACTATGTGCTTTAGGTGACAACCGGTTGACCATGTATACCCTACCGATCGAACGCCTGTGGTCGATCTCTTGGGATGAGGATCAAATGGTCACAGTTCAAAAATTGGGGTTTTCACGTTATCTGATTTTGATTTTTATTTGGGCTATCGTTTGTTGATTATTACAACTTTTGTTTGTTACAACGTTTACTTAAATAAGTAATAATAAGTACTAGCCAATACTTAAATTTCACAAATTAGTAGGATTTCAATTTTAGTTGTTTAATCTTGAGTTTACAAGTTTTAGGGTGTACAATCTAGTAATAGAGGGGTGTACTAGCATTAACCATCGTATTTACCAAATTGTTGTGCCTTCAATTTCTACATTACATTACAGGTTTCAGATTAGGGTTTTATAGTTTACAATTAGATTTTCTAACATCCTAGATTAGATAGAGTAGAGTAAAGTTGACTGTAAGTAATTATCTGATTAAATCTATTTCTACTCACCATATGTCCAAGCTTTTCCAAAACGCTTCGCTAGAGAATCTCTTTACATAAGTTGGCTCCAACAAGATCTAATTGGTTATAGTTTGATTTTAATTTGACTTTGAAGAATTTTTGCTTTTTTGAGGAGACGTTAGATTTTGACAAGGTTTTAGTACGGTAAGTTCTCTAGTGATTTTAGGGCTGGGATGTTAAATTAGGTTGGGAGAATCTTTAGTATCATCCCGTCCGATCATTAGAACTTAGCGATGAAGCAACGCATCTTAACAGTTTGAAATAGCTTGGAAAACTCTCGAATTTAACACATCAACAATCAATCGCGCCCTTGGGTCGACCACTACCGATCGACCATCGGCCCTCCTAGGTTGACCGATCACAATGTATTTTTTGGTGAATTTTTATTTCTAACTTTATTCTATTTTTAAATCTTCAAATGTCCGTAACTTATTCATACTAAGTCCGATTTGAAAGCGTTATGCATGAAAATGGCCCTGAAAATCGCTCCGAACACGATGGAGCGGCCAAATTCAAACGTTTATAAAATTTATTTTAGCCCTCGTTTTATTTAAACTTAATTTTCTTATTAAATTTTTGTTAAATTTTCAGGGGGTTACATTCTCCTCCTTTAAAAGGATTTCATCCCTGAAATTTTCGAGGATGAAAAAAATGTAACTTGCACACACAACCAATAGTTACCATCATCTACTCATCCATTGGCAACCATTGTTCCTATAAAGTTTCTACTGCAATATGCAACGTCAAATGCATGGGAAGCTATGCTAATGCAAAAAGTAGGTGGTCTTCTAATCTAATTGATCTTCTGTCATGTAAATGCTTATGCCATGCATTCAAAATGTATGCAACATCCTAAATAAATACTTACAATTCTATATGTATGCGCAATCATTTCATCCATATGCAACATCTATATTCATAATGCTTATTAAGATAAATAGCAATCAAACATCCATATGTATCATAGTTAATAAGCTAGACAATAATAAGGGATAATGTGCATATGTGTATACTACCTAGAGGATATCCTATCTTTAGTGTATGTGGAAAACAAACCAAATAATACATCCACTAGCATCCATCATCCATAACATGTGTTATTGACATGTTTACAACCATTCTTACCATCCAACGGTCTCTACATACAGGGTATACCAGGCTAAGTCCTATACATAAGTAGCCTACACTAATTAAACTTAAACTAGAAACGTACCAAAAAAGAGTTTTGGGTGGGTAACATATATCTCCTCCTTAGGCTCCTACGTACTCTCTGCTAGATCGTCTCCCCATTGGACTTTAACAAGTATGATCTCCTTATTATGAAGTCGCTTTGTAACATGCTCAAGAATATGAGTGGGTAAATGAAAAACAAGTGACTCCCTCTCAACCTCCACCTCCTCTAACTGAATCGACGCGACTATGGTAGTGTAATCACTTCCGCAAGTGTGACACATGGAAAACATCATGTACCTCCGCCAACTTCTTTGGAAGCTCTACTCTATATGCTAACTTTCCTACTCTAGCTCAGGAAAAGCCCTACAAACCTCGGTGCTAGCATCTCTGACCTACCAAACCTCACAACATGCCTAAGGAGGGAAACATTCACAAACACCATGTCGCCTAATGCGAAGTCTAACTCTGTACGTATCCTATCAGCATAGGAATTTTTTCCTATCAGGAGCAGTCTTCATTCTCCTATGAATCAAGTCCACCTTCTTTGACGTCACTCTCACCATATCTGGCCCAAGAATAATCATATTCTTAGTGTCCCACTAACACGAAAATGATCTGAAGGTTCTACCATATAATGCCCCTTATAGTGCCATCCTAATGCTAGCCTGATTTACACATCAGTAGTAAGTCCTCTAATACCTGATTTACTCTATCAGTCTGTCCATCCATTTGCGGATGATATGCAATGCTCAAACACAACTCGATCCCCAAACCCTCTTGTAGACTCCTTCAAAACTCACTGGTGAAAAGAGAATCTTGTTGGCTAACTATACCACTAGGAACTCCATGTAACCTAATGACATGTTTTACGTATAGAGCCGCCAATGTTGCGGCCATCCTTGTACTCCTCATTGATATGAAATGAGCGCACTTGGTTAACCGATCAACTATGAACCAAATATTCTCATTCCCTCTCCTGCTCCTTGATAAATCATCCAAGAAATCAATCGAAATACTCTTTCACTTCTACCGAGGAATATCTAATGGATGAAACAATCCTCTCGGCTTCTTCTGCTCTGCCATTACCCTCCAGCAAGTCATACATACTTCGCTACATGCTTCTTTATACCGGATTAATAGAAGACTCTCTTAATCTCATGATACATCTTGTCGCCATCGGGATGAATGGTCTATTGGAACAGGGCCGACTCACAGCGGAAGAAATGAGTGAATTTCAAAAATTTTACCATTTTGGATCTTTGATAGGCCTATAAAGTCTAAGTGTACTTAAATTTTTTTAAGTCTAAGTCTAAATAAAATATTTATTTTATTTAGACTTAGAAAAAAGTTTAAATTTTAACTAAATATGCATGCAATATAATGAATGAATCAAATAGATTAATGTTGTGAAATATAAGTGCAATATATAAAAAGTGTATATTTGTGTAACTAAGCATGAGAAATTTTAGAGAAGGTTTTCCTTCTCTTGACATGTATAATAAACTTAGAAAAGATGAGGCTACAAACATAGAGAGAGAAACCCTTTCGTTTCTCTCTCCCTAACTATATTGAATGACATATTAAATGACATTTACAATAGAATTTGCATATGCCTTTCTCGTCCAAGTTTTTTACTTTTTATTTATGTAATAAAATATACATGTATAATAATTAACAAATTTACACATATACATGTTAAAATAATTTTTCATATATATATATATATATATATATATAAGTTTGTCAAAACAAGAATTAACAATTATAACAATGGTTTCAATTAAGGAAGAGTTTGAAATTACATTCTACGGCTTAACACAAAATCTGTTTTTCCCTAAATTAAAATAACATAAACACATGTATAACTATATGTATAAATAATTGCAAGTTATGTATTAAGTTTAAAATAACATGCATATATATATATATATATATATATATATATATATATATATAGACACACACACACATATGAAGATTGCAACTTAAGTAACACATATATTTAAATTTAGTGCTAAAAAATGATTCAATTTTTTAATCTTAAGTATGAAATAAAAGTCTATAACTTTACATAAATAACCACTTATGAATTCTAAAATAAAAAGATTTTTTTTACTTTTTTGACTAAAACAAGTAAAAGGAAATCATTTTGGAAAGTAACTACGCAACATTCAGAAGTTATTTCAATGCATTTTTAAACAACTAACAAATATAGTTTATTAATGTTTATGTATACAAATGTTACAAAATTTTATATACAAAATAATAAAATATTTTTACATTTCCTTTTTTTAAAACAATGATAGAAAAAAATATTAGTCAAATTGGGTACATATAAATTTGTTGTCCGATAAGACAAATCTGACTATACAAAAGGAAAAACAGTAAAAGAGATAAGGGATTTAGACTATGTTAACCATAATAAACATATGATCAATGATTTGTAAAAAAGGAGAGATTCAAATTAAATATACATGATGATCATATAATCAAATGAGATTTAAAAAAGGGACTTGTGATATTACAAGATGAATACATAAGATAGAAGAGATACAATAGGAATAAATCTAAACCATATAAACATGATGAGATAGAAGAGATATAATATGAATAAATCTAGATCATTTTAACATGATGATCATAAAGATAAATGAAATTAGAATTACCAAAAATAAAGCCAATGATTTACACCTTGAATGATGAATAAAGCCCTGTTTCGCTTGAATTGGCCTCTAGATTTTGCAAGGATCTAGAGACAAGAGCCATCTTCAATTCATTTGTTTTGTTTAAATTTGTTTTATGGAATTTTATTTTTCATGGAAGATAATAAGGGAGAGGAGGAGAGCTTAAAAAAGAAAAAAAATGTCTGTTTGAAAAAGAACATGTAAAAGGATGAGAAGGAGAGAATATGTTTTAAAGAAAACATAAAAAAAAAAATCAATTTCCTCCTTTAAAGCCTTCCTTATTTAATTCCAAAATTAAAACCAAATCCTCTTCCATCCTCATCATATTTTCGACAGAAGAAAATAAAATAAAATGAAAAGAGCAAAGTTCATTTCATAAATGATATATCAGTGATTCATAAAGAGGAGATTTATTTCCTTATTTTAAATCCTCCTTTAGATTTTCAAATCTCATTTGAAAACTCTCCCTTTTTTCATTATGCATGAGGGTCTCAATAAAAATTCCAAAAACACTTAGTAATTGATATATTTAAATCCAATGTAAATATTTTACTGATATCGAATATCAATACATGCATTAATAATTTTTATAAACACACTTTACTAAGTATTAATGTTATTCAAATGAATAAAATAAACTTCAATAATTAACATTTCATAAATATTAATTAACTTAATAAATTTAAAACAATTTATAAATTAATAAATCATGTGGTTCATTCAAAATATTCATCATTACGGTTGTGCGACTCAAAGGTGTATATTCGGTCAGCGGTTAATATCAAACAATTTGAATATTAAGATTCACATGTCACTTAGTAGGTGATGTGGCATTTTGGCTGAATTTATTGCTTACATATATTTTGGTAAAATCCAATTTTACTTATTATAAGAGGTACCCGATAGTGACAATTATTTACACCAGTTCTCTTCGTCAAAACTATATCACTTTGGGTTTATATTAATGGTCAAAATTCCAATTCATCCACATTCAACTTTATAGTCAAAACACAAAGTCTGATTCAATAATAATTATTATTATTATAAACTAAAATGCTCTAGCTGATTTTGACTTTGAGTTGACTTTAATTAATCATGATACAAACCACATATAACTTAGGAGACGAATCCTCACTTAAATAGTGTTTCATTTTCCAATGCTTCTACTCGACCCAACTATAATCATTCGATGGACGAGTGCCACGATTTAACTATAATCAAAGCGAAGCTTCCACATTGAAGATCAATAGTATTCTCAAGTCGAGAGAGCTATATAAATTAGTCAGATTGATATTCTCTGTTTGATCTTAGCTATATTAACCAACAGAAAACTATGGAGTGAGACATTCCATAGTTACCCAATAACTATCATTACGTAATCCTTTAGTGCTCCCAGTAATCGGGAGTAATACACTACCCAATATTTGGAACTCTAGCCTCAAGGGATACATCGATATCAAATCTCGATGCATCTTGACTAGAACATTTAAAATGATATATTTGTTTCATTGTGATAAATTACTCACAATCACAACATTTTATAACTACTATCACAAAACATACCATTTATGGATTTTCTATTAAAAATATTTTTAATTAAATTGATCAATTAATATAATCACATTATATTAGGTATAAAATAGAAAGAAAATATATTTATTTCGAACAAGATTGATCAACGAGCTGTATATATGTAACAAATTACATAATTGCCCCTAGGGCATACTCCTAACTCTATCAATCTCCTACTTGCACTTAGGGTCAATTATGGAATCTTATTCCAACTTCTCCAATCAATTTTCTTAAAACCAATTGGGCTAGTCTCTTCGTGAATGGTATGCTATTGTGTTTTAATTATCGACTCTGTCCATCAACTCTCTCTGGCGATGATAAACTGCTTTATTATGTGTTATGCTATTTTTATTTATGTAAACAATTTTCTATTATTTCATAAAGATACGAGAACATGCAAACAACCATTTAGTGATATTGATTTGGATTTGATATTTTCTTCATATAATAAATATATAAGCAAATCACGATATCGTAAACAACATAACATGTATGCTAATTTATATTGTCAATACATGAGGAACTAATCACATATGTTACATACCGAACAATTTAATAAGGTCTCTTAGCATACCAATTTGGGACATTCTAATATCTTTTATACTCACGAAAAAAGACACTATTTACAATCCAAAGTTGAGTATTAAAACAACTAAGGTTGATTTTAAAACAAGCACATCGTTAAATTCAACAACGTATCGTTTAATTATAGTTTAGAAATATCGATGTACCTTTTAACGTTCTTTCTTATGAACACATGATTTCTTTGCATTTTGATTGAAAATCAAACTATTTGATATTTCTATTAAAATATTTTTAAAATTTTGATGCTTATAAACTGATACTTTATATCATTTCTTGGATCATATCCAAAGACTCACGAACTCAATATCGCTCCCATTGACTTCGAGACATTTTTGGTTATTACATGTAAACATTTTACACTAAATAATTATTCAGAATTTTCCGTTTCAATACATTTGTACCAAACATAAAGTCATACTAAGTGGTAATTTTGTGATTAATCCGAATTAACTTAAGAACATTGAATACCGAATCTATTATGCTAATTTCAGCTATTGAAATTTGGGATATCATTCTTATCAACATTGCTCGTTTAATTCCAACTGCATTATTCTTGCTTATAAAGACATAATCATGGCTGACGGATCATATCCCTTGGGTTACGACTGTCAAAATCATATTTTGATATCGTACTTGAAATTCTTTCAGATTTTCGCATCGTACCATATCTTATAGCCAACACTCTTAATGGTTTAATTAGACAACCGAGGAATATATATTTTAGACATTGATATCTCATCAACATGCAAGAATACTTATTAGACACTCTGATGCGTTGCATTCGTTCAGGTTATTTAATTTCATTTCATCTCCTATAATTAGTACTATCTATGGATCAATCTGATTCCACTTTACTACCAATAATTCCTCAAAGAAATTTCTTCATAATGAAGTTGCTAATTCTCGAAACAACAACTGTTTCTCCGTGCAATAGAACATGTATGCATAAACGTTTTATGAATTTCTTTATTTATAAACCTAATTTGATTTTAGTTTATAAAATCTATGTTCAATACATAAATATGTCATCCAAAGACAGTCTTCTAAAAATTCTTTTGGGGAGATTCATACAATATCCATTACGAACAATTATTACATGCAATCTTTCGACTCGCACAACCTGCCAACTCCTTGGCCTAAGATATGTTGGGGCTTCTTATAACCCTCATCTCATGTGATTTTGTAAACTATTATTTAGATGAAATAATATTGACCTTGTGTGCTACCCTTAGGTACATGACCTTGTAAAAAGAAACTAACTCAACTTCACTCATAATTTGTGACAACCCACCTCCTCGACCCTTAGCAAATTGACACTGATACATCCTCGGTATTCATGTGCCACAAATCCAAGCGCTGGAGAGACAGATTATCATGGGGTAAATGAAAATAATGATAGAAGATAGAATAATAATAGAACCACACATTGTATTTAAAAAGTTATAATCATTTAGTTGGTACATATGATCTCACTCTCAAAGTGAGATACTAGAGTCATAATAGGCACTAACCCAGTTGAGATAGTTATAATGCCCTATCCCTATAGGCGCTGACAGATACATATACATAATACAAACATAGCAAAAAGTGGTGGTAATAACAAAAAGATCCAAATTGCTTCGTACTCCATACTCCATGCTTCATACTTCAAAATGCTCTAAATCAACTAACCACTAGGCTGCTCGAAAAAATAGGGCACCCAAAGTATAAGGGGAAAGAAAAATAAACTCTGGATCAGTCATGGGACTGGTGTGAGAAACTAAAAAGAAAAGTTATATTATATGACCACGCCGCACATAAATATGAAACAAGTTTTTACCTTATGATAACCAAAACATTTGCTATGCAAAAATTATTTAATATTATTTTAATGACATTCCTTGGAAAACATTTGCAAGTAAACTTATTACCCTTAGCCGAACTTATTACCATTATTAAATTCTGGATATGTTAAGCACTACAAACAAAACTCTTATAAGGCTCGTTCTCCGAACGGACTTCCATACAGTGACAGGTAAGAGACTACCTTCCGTATAATACATCTCTAGAAGAATATACCGAGGATACACAAACAATCCTCCGCATGTAGCAAGACCGGTCTATCCCTATTTGGTACTCGTACATGGCCTAGATGAAAACCGAATATGACATCACCCCGGTCGTAACTGACCTATCCAGGATACCATAGCATACATCATATACTTCACATATAGAAAGTAATCTAGAAAGGTGATGACCATACCCTAGTGGTTGTGAACCATGTAGCCTTGCAGAGTACCCTGTTTGAACCATTACCTGGTGATGAGGCCTAAGGTAGCAATTACTTTTCACATAGCACGTTCCACTTTGAATGCCACATTGTCATCCCATAGTCAGATAACTGATTTTTGCATACGTATAACTCCTGAGCTCATAGTCTCAAGAAAGGATGTTAAGCTAAGAGAAGTTGCCTTCTCTGCCACCATACGGATGATACGTTCACAGAAATCAATTAATGTAACTAGAAATGCAACGTCGGACATTTGTCCATACAAGTTGCCTAGGAATAGGACAAACCGAAGGCACTCTCTTACCACAGGTGAGTGTTTCGTAATTACTTTAGATTTTAAGTTATTTAAAATAATAGGGTTCTCAATAGTTGTATTTTTTTACAATTTTGAGATAGTTTTTATATAAATTTATTTACAAATAGTTTTTAAGTAAATTTCAGAAGTTCGTTTCAGTCTATTTTGGTCATCTATTGTATTCAATTATTATATTCGGTTATTTACAGTTATTTACATTTGTTTTAAGTTGGAATTTAGCCTGTAAATGTTTGTTTCTTTTTATTCCTTTTTACGCGAATAAAATATTAAAAAGAAGAAGAATTCGCAAATAATGGATTAAAATAGAAAAACACCAAATTTACAGAAATCAGATGTAAAATGAGAAAAACTGAAAAAAATAGAGATGGATTAAAATAGCCAAATTTGAGATATGTACAAGCATAATTATAACAAGTGGTTATAAATAAAAAGAGAAAATAGAAGAATAATAGCTGCTAGAACAATTATAGTACATGCTATAATTAGAAAGAGATAACGAAAGAGGCTTATTTTTAAAACTTAGACTTTGGATTAAGTTAATAAGAAAATATAGCAGAAATAATAGAAGAGGCTTATTTTAAAACATAGACCTTAAATTAAGTTAATAAGAAAATATAGCAAAAATGACAAAAAAGCTTATTTGAAAACTTAGATCTTGATTAAGTTAATAAGCAAATATAGTAGAGATAACAGAAGATGCTTATTTTAAAAATTAGATATTGAATTAAGTTAATAAGTAAACATAGAAACAGGGTTCATACTGGCAGCATTCCCTTTCAGTCAAGAACTGATGGTCTCACAATAGTTAGGTGAGGCTGGCACATGCTTATGCTGATTAGGGTAAATAAGTGGCCAATAGATAGAAGCTCAAATCTGGGGATTTGGGCAAGGGGCACAAACTAGAATTTGTTTGTTAGGACCAGTACCGGTAGCTTTCCCTTTTAGCACTAGGAATGATGGTCTCACAATAGCTAGGTGTGGCTGGGTATCATTCCCTTTCAGTTTTAGAACTGATGGTCTCACAACAGTTAGGTGAGGCTGGGTACGCTTATGCCGATTAGGGTAAATAAGAGGTCACAACAAGGGACGACAGTTAGTGTGCACCGACGATGACCAAGCGTGCGGCATTGATTAGGGTAAATAATTCGCTGCTACGTTCCAAGCGCTAAGAGGTGTCTTTTGTTATAGGATCAACAGGATTGGACCAGCTCACAGTGGCACAACAGAGATAGAACAGGCCGATCAAAGGGTAGAATTATAATTTCAGCCTAATCAAGATAACAGTTAAGACAGGATTAGGGTTTCAGCATAATCACAGCAATTTAAGATAGGTGCAAATAATCAAAATAATCAAAACAAAAATCGAAGAAAACAGTCCAACAGAACTAGAAACAATATTTTATCCTAGTTTTATCTTTTCTGCATTTTCCTTTCAAGCTAGAACTATTGCTTAGTCTATTATCTTTATCTTGCTTAAAAATGCTAGTAATTACTTTAACTCACCATACTTATTGTCTAACCTACTCCTATGTTACCCCTTTCCCCTCTAAGAGGCCAGTAGAGTTGAGTTGTTTTAGGTTGTTTGAAGATTCATTCTCAGAGTTTTCTCATTTCAAATGTATTCTTCTACTTTTCATCCTTTTCATTTGGTTTATGAAGGATTGGTACTTGTAAGAGGGATTATGATTATTATTGTTACTTTTGCACTCTAATTATGTAAGACTAAGATGTATTTTTCATGAGACATGAGACATTTTGAGTTTTTGAGACATGTCGTTTTTATGAATTATTTCAAAATGAAGTTTAATTTTGAATGACAAGTATTATTTAAATGTTTCCACCATTTTTACTTATTTGTCATGTGAATCTTAGTCTCTATGATGCATTAGCTATACCTATAACACACCACATACTTTGGTGTGGCCTTTTTGGGAATACTAAGGGGTGTGGAGTGTTTCACCTTGTATCAGAGCCTAAGGTTACAGGATTCCTACAAACTTGTGTTAAAAGTAAAGTATTTTTAAAAGGTAACATATCTTCAAACTAAAAGTATTTTTTAGAAAGAAACTCTTATTATAGAAATTGTTTTCAAGTATACAAAATCCATTCGAAGTCCCATTCAACCTTCTTTCTATTCTTTCGAGCCTAAAATTTCCTTTCTTTGCATAGTATGGCGGGCGCCCCAAATCTTCTAGTGGGTGTCCAAGTTCGTTGTCTGGTTCCGTAGATGCCTTCAAGCTACGGCACCAGAGGTGCAAGGGTAAGATTCTAATGCAGTACCAGCGGGTAGAGATCTTGTTAATCCACCTGCAGCAGCCAATTTTTCTAAGCTATGCATGGACTTCGCTAGTCTAGGAGGCGGGACATTTTCTAGCATGAAGGATTTCATAGAAGCGCGAACTTGGTTGAGGAATACGAAGCGGATATTTGGGCTGTTAGGATTGGAAGATCGGTAGAGAGTTCATCTTGCATCTTGGCAATTGAAAGAAGAGGCTTCTTACTGGTGGAAGATTGTAGAGATGGAGGGTAGAGACATTGGTTGGTTTGGATTTTGGGAAAGATTGAGAGAAAGTTCTTGTCACAAGCCGAGAAAAGCATGCAGTTAGAGAAGTTCATTAGTCTGAAGCAAAGGAGTCTTTCGGTGAAGGAGTATATAAATCAGTTTAATGAATTATTGAGGTTCGGGATGGAGCTTGTTAATACACCGCATAAGAAGGCCATCAAATTTGCTAAGGGTTTGAATCAGCCCCTCAAAGGGTTGGCATTGACACATATATCTATGGGAGCGACATATGAGTCACTTGTGGAAATGGCTCTCATATCATATGTTGAAAAAAAGAAGAGGTCAACGAGGTTCCTAAATCAGAAAACTCTAAGAAGCAGTGGTGGAAGATTGAGAAGGATAAGGACAAGAAGAAAGGAGGAGGACCTCAAAAGGGATAGATCAAGAAAGGTGAGAAATGTCATAATTGTGGATTGGTTGGGCATTTCACAAAGGACCGTAAGAAGAACACGATAAAGGGGAGGTGTTACAACTATGGGCAGTCAGGACACCTTAGTAGAGCTTATCCTCAGAGGATGGGGCAGAGAGCAGGCCCACCTACGGCACAAGTACAGGCTTTGGATGTAGCACCTTCTAATAGACTAGATCGAGGTAGGAAAGTCTTTGTAGAAGGTTTGATCTCTATTTCGGATTTTCCTATTCAAACTCCTTTTGACTCTGGAGCATCGCTTTCTTTCATTTCTAGTTTCTTAGTTGATTGTTTTTCCCTTATATATTTCTCTAGTTGTAGACCTTATAGTTGTTTCATACCCCGAAGGAGGATCGGAACATTTATCAATGATTTGTAGGGGTTTGGAATTTTTTGTAGGAAGCTTAGAGTTTGATTGTGACGCCTATGTACTGGAATTTTTAGAATATGGGATGATTTTAGGGATGGATTGGTTATCCACTTATGGTGCGATATTCGACTGTGAGAGGAGATTCGGTAGACTAAAAACATGTAGCGGAAGGATACCCAAGATTTCTTACGACCCACAGGGGTCAGTCATGTTGAGATTCCTTTATTCCCTTGATTCATCACTGGAAGAGTTAAATTCGGTTCCAATTGTTAGAAATTTCCTAGACGTTTTTAAGGAGGTCAAGGGACTACCCTCCTAAGAGAGAGATCGACTTTAGGATCCATCTGAATGACAATGCTAAGCTAGTAGCATTACTCATGAGACATATGGCTTCTAGGGAGAGGATGGAGTTAAGTATGCAGATTTGTGAGCTATTAGAGAAAGGCTTCATCATATGGAGCATATCTGAGTGGGAAGCACCAATTGTCTTCGCTATAAAGGTGGATGGCTCCCTTCGAATTTGCGTAGACTACAGAGAGTCGAATAAGCTCATGAAAAAGAATCATTATCCACTTCTTAGGATAGACAATCTTTTCGATCAGTTGGTTGGCTCTTCAGTATTTTCTTAGCTTGACTTAGCCAGTGGATTTTATCAGCTTAGGGTCACTGACGATAGCATCGATAAGACAACATTTAGGACACTCGATGGACTCTTTGAGTGGTTGGTTATGCCATTTGGGCTAAACAACGCCCCAGCCTATTTTATAGATTTTATGAGCAGTGTTTTTCGAGATGTCCTAAATAGGTACATGTAGTATTTGTGGACGACATTCTGGTGTTTTCCAAGAGTATAAAAGAGCATGTTATTCATCTTGAGGAGGTTCTTCATGCACTTCTTGTTCATCAGTTGAAAGCAAAGTTCTCGAAGTGTCACTTTTGGCGTATGGAGGTGCGTTTCTTGGGGCATGTAGTCTCAAGAGAGGGTTAAGCTGTGGATCCCGCTAAGATAGTAGCAGTACAAGATTGGAAGGCCCCCAAGAATGCTACTGAAGTTAGAAGCTTCCTAGATTTAGTTAGTTATTATAGGAAGTTTATCGAGAATTTTGCTAAGATTTCGGCACTTGAGGTTAAGCCTACCCTCATAGATCGGATTGGCTCAAGACAATGAGAGGATTCAGAGCTTGTAGATATTTTGGATAGGATTCGCAAGGGAGAGGTCTCTACACATCTCCAATGCTATTCCATCTATAGTAAAGGATGTCTAAGGAGAGATGGAAGACTTTATGTCCCCTGCACTAGTGATTTGGTGAGAGCAGTTCCAGCAGAGGCACACCATTCTTGGATGACTATTCATCCAGGTGCTGATAAAATGTATAGGGACATGAAGAAAGTGTTTTATTGGAGTGGAATGAAGAAGGATGTAGTAGTGTTTTGTGTGCCAAAGAGTTAAGGCGGAGTAGCAAAAGTCTGGGCGGATTGCTTCAACTATTGGATGCACCCAAATGGAAGTGGGATAGTATTTTGATGGACTTCATAGATGGTTTACCCCGATTTAGAAAGGGGAATACCATTATTTGGGTGATTGTAGATTGTTTGACTAAGAGCTTCCAATTCCTTCTGTCAAGAGTAAGAGGACAACACTTTATTTGGCATCCTTATACATTCATGAGATAGTCCGGCTTCATGGAGTTTCCCCTAGCATAGTGAGCGACAGAGACCCTATCTTTACTAGCGAGTTTTGAAGAAGCTTGCAAGAGGCTTTAGGGACACAACTTAGATTGAGTATGTCCTATCACCCTCAAACGGATGGACAACGTAGATAGTTAATAGAGTTCTTGAGGATTTTCTAAGGAAGCGCATTCTTGATTTTGGAGGAACTTGGGAGGAGCACTTCCTTTTGTGGAATTTTTGTATAATAATAGTTTTTAGGCTAGCATTGGAATGACACCTTTTGAAGCCCTTTATGGAAGACCTTGCAAGTCACCTTCGTGTTGATTGGAGTCTACAGAAAGATTTCTATTTGGTCCCGACATAGTTATAGAGGCTTTGGAAAAGATTGATTTGATTAGAAGGAGAATGAAGACAACCAAGATAGACAGAAATCCTATGCAGATAAGCGAAGAAGGGATATTGAGTTCAAGGTAGGAGACTTGGTTTTCATTAAGGTATCTTCGCTAAGAAAGGTAGTGAGGTTTGGATCAAGTGGTAAACTTGCTTCCAAATTCGTGGGACCGTTCTCCATTGTGGAAGGGTAGGGAAGATGGCATATCGAATAAAGCTACCAGAGAGGCTTGCAGGAGTTCATGATATTTTCATATTTCGCACTTGAGAAAGTGCTTATATGATTCGGCAGAGGTAGTGGAACCTAGCCAACTTGAGGAAGTTGAAGTAGAGAGAGAAGCATCAGTTTGTCGCATTCCTACCAAGATCGTTGGACATGATATCAAGAAGCTTAGGAATAAGAAAGTCCCTTTGGTTAAGGTGCAGTGGGGAGATAGTATTGAGGACGCTACGTGGGAGGCTGAGGAGAAAATACGTATCTCTTATCCGCATCTTTTCGATAGTACGCTTTGAATTTCCTATTTTCATCTTTAGTTTTGAATAGGTTCTTTCCTTTAACATCCTTTGGGAGGGTAGATCTTAGGATTTAACCAATGGATGGTAGGACTGAATATAAACATGTTAAATGAACATATTATGTATGATGGATGCTAGTGGCTGCAAGTGTTTGCTAGTGGATGCTAATGGACGCATATACACATACTAAGCACTATTATCTCTAAGGGATTGGCCTAACTACGTTACTAAAGCATATGCATACGGATTTGTGTGCACTTGCATTTTTATTTTGTTTTATTTCATGGTTGCTATAATGAGCAATTATCATATGATTGTTGCATTTGGATGACAATTGTAGCACACATGTAGAACTATCGGTTACCATTAGGAAATTTGCATTCATTTCGATACATGGTGTGGACATGATCGCATAAAAAGGAGGTCGACTGAATCAGTGGATCGCCTAATCTTTTGCATTAGTTAGGGACATTGACACTACACTATTGCGTATATCATAAGTTGCATTAGAAATCTTAAGGACAATGGATGATATATGAATATATGGTTGTAGAATTTGGATGAAAATATTGATTTCATCCTTCTGTCATTGGAGATTTTGGGGATGAAATCCCTTAAGAAGCGGAGAATGTAACAACCCAAAATATAAGCTATAATAATTTATTAACGAATCAATTAAATAATAAAATAATTTTGTGAAATTGTCAGAATCGAGTTACGAGAGTTGCAGTATTGGGCCCGTGGTGATTTTCTGATTAATTTTCATATATAACTTGTCGAAATCCGAATCAGTATGGAGAAGATACGAGAGAAACATGAAATCAACTAAAATAAATAAATTGCAAGGTGTGGGTCGACCCATGCCAATGGTAAGGTTGACCTTAAGGTCGGCCCTATTATACATAGGTCGACCTTAGGGTGACCCCCATAGAAGCTTGGTCAACCTGCCTTAGTTAATGAACGTAGATTCGTCTAGATCGCTGCGTACACGTCAAAACTTGATTTTTCTCAAATCCTGTGCATTCGTGCTTCCATCCGATGGTTTTTAGAGTATGGTGTGGTTCAACCAGATTTAGTCTTTAACTCCAATGGTCTGAGATCCTTAAATCACACTATAAATAGAACCCTAGGCCTAGCTATTTTTCTCATTCCGAATTTCTCCAAATTGGGTTCATTGCTTGAGGCTGAACCCTAAATAGAAAAAATTTATAGGAATAAGGTCTTTTTGATAAAAATATTCTCACCCTAGAGGTGGATCCAGGAAGGCCCAAGACTAGAGGTAAGGACAACAGGTGAGTGTTTGTAATTATTTTAGATTTTTTTTTAAAATTTAAAATAATAGGGTCCTCAATAATTGTAGTTTTTGTACAACTTTGAGACAGTTTTTATGTAAGTTTATTTATAGACAGTTTTTAGGTAAATTTCAGAAGTTCTTTTCAGTCTATTTTATTCAGTTATTTACAGTTATTTACATCTATTTTACATTGGAATTTAGCCTATGAATGTTAATTTTTTTTATTCCTTTTTATGCGAATAAAATATTAAAAAGAAGTAGAATTTGCAAAATATGGATTAAAATAGAAAAACACTAAATTTACAGAAATCGAATGTAAAATGAGAAAAACTAAAATAAAAATAGAGATGGACTGAAATAGGAAAATTTAAGATATCTACAAGCATAATTATAACAAGTGGTTATAACTAAAAAGAGAAAATAGAAGAATAACAGCTGCAAGAACAATTATAACAAAGGTTACAATTAGAAAGAATGAGATAACAGAAGAGGCTTAATTTTAAAAATTAGACCTTGGATTACGTTAATAAGCAAATATAGCAGAAATAACAGAAGAGGCTTATTTTAAAACTTAGACCTTGGATTATGTTAATAAGCAAATATAGCAAAAATGAAAAAAGAGGCTTATTTTAAAACTTAGATCTTGATTACGTTAATAAGATAATATGGTAGAGATAACAGAAGAGGCTTATTTTAGAACTTAGATCTTGAATTAAATTAATAAGCAAACATATAATTAGGGCCCGTAGCGCCAGCATTCCCTGTCAGGAACTGATGGTCTCACAATAGTTAGGTGAGGCTGGCACACGCTTATGCTAATTAGGGTAAGTAAGTGGCCAATAGATAAAAGCTTAAATCTAGGGATTTAGGCAAGGAGCGCAAATTAGAATTCGTTTGTTATGACCAGTACCGGTAGCATTCCCTTTCAGGACTAGGACTGATTGTCTCACGACAACTAGATGAGGCTGGGCAGCATTCCCTTTCAGCTCTATGACTGATGGTCTCATAACAGTTAGGTGAGGCTGGGCACGCTTATGCTGATTAGAGTATATAAGAGGTCACAACAGGGAGACGACAGTTAGTGTGTACCGACGATGACCGAGCGTGCGACATCGATTAGGGTAAATAATTCGCTACTGCATTCCAAGCGCGAAGAGATTAGGCTAAATAGGTTCCCCTCCCCCTAATGGGCCAGCGGAGTTGAGTTGATTCAGATTACTTGGAGATTCATTCCCAGAGTTTTTTCGTTTTAGATTTATTCTTCCACTTTTCATCCTTTTCATTTGGCTTATGATGGATTGGTACTTGTGAGAGGTATATGATTATTATTGTTACTTTTGCACTCTGATTATGTAAGACTAAGATGTATTTTCATGATACACGAGATATTTTGAGTTTTTGAGACATGTCATGTTTTTATGAATTATTTCAAAATGAAATTTAATTTTGAATGACAATTATTATTTAAATTTTATGCTATTTTTTACTTATTTGTCTTGTGAATCTTAGTCTCTGTGATGCTTTAGCTATACTTATAACGCACCACATCCTTTGGCATGTCCTTTTTGGGAATACTAAGTGGTGTGGGGCGTTTCATTTGCCCTTGGCATACTCTTTTAAAAATCCACTTTAGTCGTTGATCTTCATTCTGCTTGTTGGCGATTTTCTTTAAAATGGTCGGTGTAACTACAGATAAGCTATAATGGCAGGCTTTCTACTTAATACATCTGCTACCATATTGGCGTTCCCGAGTGTATATAAGATATTAAGGTCGTATGAAGTGAGAAATTCTAACCAACACTATTGGCTCATATTTAAGTCCATCTGAGTGAAAAGATATTTCAAAGATTTGTAGTCCGTAAAGATCTCAAAATTTTCACCTATTTAAAGAAGGAATATTATTTGCTAGGGTCAATCAAAGTTTATTTAAAATAAACTATAATGAATTCTTACCCAGTAGATAATGTCTCCACATTTTTAATGCGAACATAACGGCTAATAACTCCAAATTGTGTGTTACGTAATTCCTTTTGTGGATCTTTAGTTGTCTACTTGCATAAGCAATGACCTTTCCGTGCTGCATTAGAACAGCACCAACTCCCTCCCCACAAGCATCTATATATACTGTAAATCTATCATTTTCATCTGCTACTGCTACTACACGAGCAGTGGTTTATCTTTTCTTGATCTCCTAAAAAGCTTCTTCGCTTTTTTGTGTCCACTCAAACAACGCATCTTTTAAGGTCAGATTTGTTAAGTGTGTGAAAATCTTGGAAAAGTCTTGAATGAATCTTCGATAATATCCTGCTAATTCCAAGAAATTGCAAATGTCCTTGGGTGTTTGGGGTTGTTTCCAGTATAGAATAGCCATAGTCTTTGCTTAATCGACTGCAATTCCCTCTCTTGACACCACGTGTCCAAGGAACCTTACTTCTTTTTCCCAAAAGTGGCATTTTGAGAATTTTGCTTTTAGCATATTTCTCTTTAATATTTCCAATACAATTTCAAGATGCTCTTCATGTTCTTCCTTATTCTTTTAATATACCAAAATGTCATGGGAAAAATTAATACGAACTTAATTAGTACTTCCCTAAATACCATATTCATAAGAACAGTGAAATAGGCTGGAGCATTTGTCAGCCCAAAAGGATAACCAGCCATTCATAGAATTCATTTAAGCTACTGAACGTAGTTAAAGGAATGCAATCTTCTGCTATCCTTAGCTAATGGAATCTGGTGGCCAAGTCCATTTTTGAGAATACTCTAGCCCTATGTAGTTGGTCAAACATATCATCTATCTGGGGTAGAGGATACTTGTTTTTTATTGTTCGCTTGTTCAGGTCTCTATAGTCCATACACAACCTTAGGGAGCCATCAGACTTTGCAACAAAGCCATTACTACCTCCCAATTTGAGCGACTGGGTTATATCAATCCCTTCTTTAATAACTCGTCTGTTTGTTTTCTTAATTCTTCCTTCTATTTGGGAGCCATCTTCCAAAATGGGTGAACAACTGAACTTGTATTGGGAAGTAAATCTATGCGAAATTTATTTTCTCGATAGGGTGGTTGACTTTTTACTTCTTCAAAATGATTGGAAAATTCCCTTACTATGCGTATTTCTTCTAGATATTTTTCGAATAAATTAAGCGCATATAGATAATTCTCCTTTACTGGACTAGGGTTTTTACATTTTATCACAAAAGGTCCACCTCTTCTGTTTTGTAATAGTACTGTCCTTTTATTACAATCAAGAATAGCTTTATATTTGGACCAATCCATACCGAGTAAAATTCATCAAAGTTGAGGACTATTAGGTCACATGGAAAAATCTGGGATAGGTAGGTAACTTGGATCCCTTTACAAATCATAACGAGAATAGTCTTACTGCCTATCGGATTAGACAAACATATGGGAATATCTAATATTTTTGGTTTAAGTTTAAGTTTATCAACTAGATTCTTGGAAATAAAGTTGCAGGAAGCCTCGGTTTTAAATAATAATCTAACTAATATGTCATTAATGTTAGCTTTACCTTCCAGTATTCCCATTCCTTTGCAACTATTGAGGCTGAAGGTTCGTCTTTAATAGCAATAACTCTAGCTTGCTCTCCTTTCTTTATTAAGGGACATTCCATTATCCTGTGCCCTGGCTTGTGATAATTGTAGCTGGTTCCCCTTTGTCTCTTAGGATTTTTGCATGTTTGGGAAAGGTGACCTTGCTGCTGGCAATTATAACAGATCACGTCTTTCAAATGATCTACTTCCGGCTTGACTTTCTTTTGTTTCTCCCCTTGTTGGTTAAATCTTTTTTTCTTCCAATAGTTGTTGCCATTGCTTTGGGCTATGGGTGGGTCTTTCTTGTCTAAGGTTTCGTATCAGAAACCCATATCCACTAATCCATGAAAGTCCCTTTCATATGCATTGTAATTCTGTCTTGATATTATTTCTTTATTCTAGAAATAAATGTTCCATTCTTTTTCAAAGGAGTTTCAATTAGACCAGGTCTAAATCGTGACAATTCATTAAATTTGTTAGCATACTCTTCTACGGGCCTTTCCCGCTGTTTCAAATCCATAAAGTTTCCGTAAAGGCATCATTTTCTAGATGCAGGCATATACTACTCTTCCGGTACCTCCTTAGATCGCATCCAAGAAAAATTGTCTTCTGATTCATTCATAGTAATGGACTCCCACCAGGCAAGAGCCCCATCCTATAATGGCCAAGAAGCCAGGAATCTTTTCTGCTCGTCTGCAATATTTAGCCTTCTGAAAATCCTTTCACATGAATGGATCCTTGCTTGAACTTCTATGATGGATTCCGTTCCCCTGAATGGCTTTCCTCCCAAACTGGTATAGTCCTTGCATAAAGTGGAAAGGCTAATTTAGATTTGTTCCTGAATTCGCTCTTCATTGATTATTATAGCGATAGGAGTTCAACCATTTGTATTTGTTGCACAATTAACTTCCCTTCTCCTACCTCGTCCTCTTCTTCCACTCATTTCCTACTATCTGCATATAGTGAGGAAATATCTTTTTAGAATATATAGACAAGATATCTCAGGGAATTGGCATAAAGTTTGAATGTAATTCTTTGGATAAAAATTTTAAGTGTGCAAACTCTCATATTAAACTCATTCTAAGGAATTACTAACCCTATCTCTAATGAGTTGACCCATTAAGGCATAGGTATTCATTCAACCATAAGCTCCGATATAAATGTGACAACCCACCTCCTCGACTATAAGAAACCGACACTAATACATCCTCGTTTTATAGTGCCGCAAATCCAAGCGTCGAAGAGGCAAATTATCATGGGATAAAAAATAATAACGATAGAAGCCAGAACAATTATAGATTCTCACATCATATTTAACAAGTTGTAATCATTAAGCAAGTACATATGATCACTCTCAACTTGAGATATCAGTGTTATAATAAGTATTAATGTAATGATCCCGGTTTTGAGTCAAATTTAAATTGGTAAATTAACATAAATTTGGATTTAATTGTAAATTAATCTGAATATTTTCCAAAATAAATAAAATAAGTATTTGTTTATATATATAAATTGATTGTAATTTGGAATTTGATCTGAAATTCAAAATTAAATATTTTATAAATATATTGTATTTTAAAACACTATATTTTAAACTTATAAAAGTTTGTTTTCTAATTTTGTATATAATATATATATATATATATATGAATTGTGCTTTGAAAGTTATAGTTTGAATTTGATATAAATAATTTTCAAAAGCTGTTTAGAATTAAATTCTATATTTTAAGACTTATATATATGTATGTTCAATTATTAATTAAATTTTAAAATCATTTTCTTTAAAAGGTTATATTAATGTTAATAAAGGAAAATGTATTTAAACTAAAAAGAAATTGTAATATTAAAAACATTAATTAGCATGCGAAGACATGTGTAAGTAAATTAAAACATGAGATTAACAAGTGTAACTATTTTAATATATGAAGTTAACAAGTGTCATCTTTATAAATTTTCTTTTCAGTTTTGAATTTAATAAATAAAAAGAAATTAAAGATATAACTCCTCCTCTTCTCACTTCTTTAAAATTCAAAACAAAATCTGAAAATACAAAATCAAAGAAGAAAAACAAGATTCAAGAGCAAACCAGAAATTAAAACTACAACCTGAAAGCATGTTCCAGACTTTAATTCAACTCAAACAATCTTCAAGCTTTAAGCAAATTCAAATCAAGTGTCAAAGCATGAAGCAGTTTCAACTCAAAATTTTATCAAACAACAGCTTTCAAATTTTCAAGCCTGAAGCAATTAAAAACAAGCTTAAAGTTCAGATCTAAACTCAAGTAAATCAAGCTTCAGATCATTTCTCAGATGTCATGTTCCAGGCTTTTGCTCTGTTCAAACAAATTGGTAAGCAAACTACCATTTTTTATTTTTGAATCTGTTGTGATTATTGATGCTAAGATTAATACTTGAAGCTGTTAGTATAAATGTTAAGATGCCTGCATGTCTATGCGTATGTATGTATATATATTGTGTTGAATGCATATCTGTATATATATAGGTATATCTCTGCTAATAACAGGTTAACAAAAAAATTCAAGAAAAAATTATATCTCAAGATCTAAAAAGATTTACGCAATGATCTTTAAATAAAATTTGATGTATTTACCTAATTCCGATTTTAAAATCATTTGGAAGCATCAACTGCAAATAACATTACAGGAATTAAGAAATATCAGTAAAAACATATTCAAGTTAAAATTTGATGTCTACAATTCCACGATTTGATTTTAGGATTCGATTCGTGTGTAAGAATAATGATTTTTGTTGGAGATATCATGATTTTTAATATAATGGTTTTTGAGATCTTGCTAGTTGAACAGAAAATACGATTTGGGTAAATTCGAGCAACTGACGACGAATTGTGAATCGTAATTGAGGGAAAAGGAAGCTAACGTGATAGGGAGGAAAGGAAAAATCGAGGTTGTTCTTATAAATGGCCATGGCGGCGTCACGTCATCTAACTAGGGTTCGACTATCCATTTTTGTCGACTAAGTTTGAGTGGCTTCTGTGTTGTCGTCGAGGCTCTTGGGGTGATCGGACCGGGGTGGAATAGAAGGATGGAATTCTGGCGGACATTTGGGCGAAAGGGCGAAGTTGCGAATGGTCGGAGGTGATGGTGGTTAGCATTTTAGTCGATCAGTTTCGTTCCTGTAAAATTCATTGTTGCTCGATTTTGGGTATTGGTGAAATTGGTGATTCTGGGTGATCGGAAGGCTAGGCCAGGTCGTTGAAGACGTGTCGAAGTAAGCGAGGTTAGTTGGAGTGACTCCGACGATCTGTACACGTGCACGTTGAGGTGTTGGTGTTAGTGGTTGCTGCAGGAAGAAGAAGGGGATGGGCTCGAAGTTATGCTCGGGGAGTTGATGTCCTGGATCGGGTATGTGCATGGGGTGTTCAGGTGGTTTAGCCTGTGATAATGGTTTTTAAATTAAACTAAGTTAAAAAAAAAGACTCGGGGGTTTTGAAGTTTAACTCGAAGCAGGCCTCGAGTATAATGGCATCCGGCTCGGGTTTCACTCGAGTCATCTTGGGTTTATGACTTTAAAATTTTAAAAATTTAAATTAAACAAGTTTTCCATTAAATCAAGTTTTTAAAACCTTTCCTTGATTTATTCTTGAAAGATAATGAATGTTTATTTTAGTTTGAATAAATTAAAGGTTTTTTAAAATATTTTAATTAATCAAGTTGAAGTGTTTTAATCCTTTATTAATTCTTAAATTTATTTTAAATAAATATAATAGTATAATTAAGAATATAATTAAGAATATTAAATGTTTTTAATTTACTTAAAGATTTTAAGTTAAATTAGGCGATAACGATAATTTATCTCAAAGGGTATATAGAATAAGATTAAATGATGATTTTGTAATTATGTAAGATAAATGGGTTATCTTAAGATTAAAGGGATCATTAATTTGAAATTTAATGATAATTACTTAATTAAAGACTAATTAAGTATTAATTAAGGATTAATTAATTTGTTAAGAGTTAATTAATTAATGATAAGTAATTAAAGAATGATTACTTAATGAAATTAATTAAGTTTAATTACTTAATGTAATTTATAAAAGATTATTACTTAGTGTATTTAAGGGATGATTACTTTGTGTAATTACAATAAAAGATAATTAATCAATTAAGATTAATTAATGAAAGTAATTAAAGGTAATTAATTACTTAAAGATGATTACTTAATTAAAAGTAATTAATTAATGATTAAAATTGATTAGTCAAGTGATTAAAAGATAATTAGTCAATGTAATTAATTTGTGATTTATTAATATTGGTGATTGGGGATAATCACTTATTGTAATTAATTAAGGATAATTAATTAAATGGCAATTGATTAAAGGCTAATTAATTAATTAAGGAAAATTAATTAAAAGAATAATTAAATAATTAAAGATTAATTATATAATGATTAAAAGTTTGATTTATTTATTAATTAAGGTTGATTAATTAATGATTAAAGGTTGATTAATTTATCATCAAAGGTTAATTAATAAGTGATTAAAAGATAATCAATCAAAATGGTTTGTAAATAATTAATATTAATTAACCAGGATTAATAATTTATTCATAAGTAATAAATCTAGTTTAAAAATTAATCAGGTGGTTAATTGATCTTGCTTATAGATGTTTGGATTGTATTGAGTGCCTTGAATTGTTTGATATCCCTGATGTGTGATGCTCTGTGATATGAATTGTTTTGATTTGAGCTGTGATAAATGTAATTTATTTATCTGTAATGAATTTATATTATGTATCTGTGAATCTGCGAATGAAGATAAGCGTTATAGGATTATACCGCTTATCGATGTTGCTGTGCTTGGATTTGTAATGATTGATGATATTGTATTATTATGTGTAAAACCCCTGGACTGCACCACACACACACAAATATGGATTGCACGAAGAAATTGGTTAAGTCACAAATATTTGAATTTAATTATGAAATGGTTTTAAAGATTGAATTTTGAATCCAAAATGATTTTGGAAATGGAATTGGGTTGAATATGAAAAGCTTTTGAAAAGGAAATTTGAAATTGAATTTAGCTTGAATAGAATATATCTTGTTTAAGTTTTGAAATTATTTTTGAAACTATGGTGTGAAAATAAATTTTAACCCATGTTTATACTTTAAGGGCTATAACTTGAACATATTTGATTACATTTTTCTGAAATGAAAAGCATTTGTTTCCAAACGATAATTGCTTTCATATTTTTTCTGAAATGAAAAGCATTTGTTTCCAAAAGATAATTGCTTTCATATAAAGAAAGAACTTTCAGTTTTGTTGAAAATATTTCAAGTTTGAAAATGGAATTGTTTTGAAAGCTATGAATGAATCTTTGTGAAAGACTGGTGAACCTTGATTTCTAATTGAAGTGGATTTTAAAAAGGTGAATCTTTTGTTTTAAAAGATTAAACGTGGAAATTTGTTTAAACCATTCAAAAGGAAAGGTTTTGGGCTAAAAGTGTGACTTAACTAAGATCCTAATATATCCATATGTTTTTAAAATTGGCGCTCACTATTCAGTTTAGCCGGGAGAGGACTTTATGTCATATAACCCATTTCGAATAGTGATACGACGAAATGGATAACATTTGAAGACCGGTGGTGAAGACCAGGTATTTTCGAGAACGAAAGGATTACCTATCGAATGACTCTGCATTGAGTAGCTACGGTATAGAGATATCCATATGTGATGGGGAGTCCGATCGGGATTGTGAATACTCGGATTGCAAGGGCTTCTTTATGAAGTGCCTTCGGTTCCATTCAAACCCGGAATGGACTTGTATGGAAGTATGTCAGACATTACACTTTGAGATGTAAAACTGGTTTCTATCAAATACATTTCTGTTTGGTGGCGGAGAATTTACTCTCTTAGCTTAACATCCTTCTCTGAGACGTACGAGCTCAGAGGTTATGTAGTTGATGGTTACTAGTGATACATTCCCAATTTGGTAATGTGGCATACTAAGTGTTGCTGATCATTTGTTGATCAAAGCATAGCTTTTGTGAAAAGCGTAGCTTTGTGGGACGAGACTTCATCAGGACCTCACAACCCGGAAATGGTCGAAATAGGAAGGACGCAGCAAGGTTATCGAGTGTCGTGCCCCTTAGGGTATGTTCATTTCCTTCTGGATAAAAAGTGGTATCATGGTATGGAGCCCAGATACTTAACTTATGTGGTTGCTGCAAATCTATTGCTTTGTGGTTGAGGGCCCTCGGATAAAGGTCGGTAACGACCGGGGGATGGCATACTCGTGTCAGTAGTTACCTAGTTACAGAGGTAACCCGGCCTTATGTTAGTATAGATCTGGTTAGGTTCTCGGGGCGTCCCTCTAGAGGCGTACCCATGTGGCATAGGAAGTTCATTAGCTTGACCGTTTGTTGGAAATCCAAAGAAAAATACACGCCATGTATGGTTTTAGTTGTATAACCTGCCATGGAATGTGGCGGTAACCTGCTATTGAACATGGTAGCTATAGTAGATATACCATAATGGTGATATGATGGCTAAGATTAATACTATGCTTTTGAAAGGTTTTATGCACTATGCACTAATGATAATAATATCAATAGGATTTTCACCTATCAAGCATGTTTGACTATCATAAGTAGAAATCTCCTCCAATTGTGCGCTTGCATTGTGTGTGTGCGGGGATGCCTTATGGTAGTTTCATTTTTTAAAAAGCATAGCGAATTTCTTTTAAATTCTTTTTATTTGTTTTTATTCAAATAAAACTGTTTTCGTTTGCTCACACTAGTCCCATAACTGACCTTGCTTAATACAACGTGATAGGGGGTCCTCGCTTCGCGTTTGGTGGCGAACGGGAAACTCTTATCCCTACTTGTCCCTGGGGAAGGGTTGGTGAACCGGGTAGGTGAAGAAGTCGAAAGGCTGGCCGTAAAAGCAAGTTCAGGGTACCATTGTATGCCACGGCGGGGCTTGGATGGTTGAAAAGCCTACCAGCCGAGAGTGGCCGTTATCGATGGTTGAAAAGCCTAGACCGTTAAATTTGGTATCAGAGTAAAGGTTGAATAAGAACTTTAGCTCAGGAGTATAACACATTAGGTGGCTCATTAGAGATAGGGATATAAATTCCCTAGAATGAGTATATCCCTAAGATATTTTGTCCGTATGCCTTATTAAATTCTCTTACTATCCACCGATAGTAAGTATGAGTGCGAGAAGAAGACGAAGTTGGGGACAGGGGAATACCATTACAAATGGTCAATAGCCTGAAACAACAAGGAAACAACTTTTCTCTATCAATCTCTTTGATCATCATTCAATTTCAATTCTTTGGTGATTCCGTGGCAGCTACAAGAACAAGCTTTGGTGTGGTGGTGGCCCTGCGAATCTTGGTTTACATACCTATTTCGTATTCTCTTCATCAGTTCTCTATCAATCTTTTCGATTTTTACTTTAATAAACTTGAAATTTAATTGAAATAAATTGGTTAATAAAATATGAAGTTAAATTAAGTTGTATCCTCTTATTTATTCTTTTGGGTCCAGATATATTCTACAAATGGTTAGTTATCCCTTCAAACTAACCAATGTCCTTGGATATTTCATAGATCGAGTGACCCGGGTATCTTGTGAAGTGTTGAATGAGTTTGTTCTCATATCTATCATCGATATTCTGATTTGGTAAGTCAAATGTAGAATAAAAATTCAGTTTGATCAGATCAAACATTTCTCTATCTTTGTGTGTTCATCTGATCTTGGTTGTCTCCCTATAGCAAATTTCGAGGACGAAATTTTCTTAAGGAGGGAATCTGTAACGATCGAGTTTTGAGTCAAATTTAAATTGGTAAATTAATATAAATTTTGGATTTAATTGTAAATTAATTTGAATATTTTCCAAAATAAATAAAATAAGTATATATATATATATAGATTGTAATTTGGAATTTGATTTGAAATTCAATATTAAATATTTTATAAATATATTGGATTTTAAAACACTATATTTTAAACTAATAAAAGTTTGGTTTCTAATTTTGTATGTAATATATTTATGCACTATGATTTGAAAGTTATAGTATGAATTTGATATAAATAATTTTCAAAAGCTGTTTAGAATTAAGTTCTAAATTTAAAACTTATATATATGTGTGTTCAATTATTAATTAAATTTTAAAATCATTTTCTTTAAAAGTTTATATTAATGTTAATAAAGGAAAATGTATTTAAACTAAAGAGAAATTATAATATTAAAAACATTAATTAGCATGCAAAGACATATGTAAGCAAATTAAAACATGAGATTAACAAGTGTAACTATTCTAATATATGAAGTTAACAAGTGTCATCTTTGTAAATTTTCTTTTCAATTTTGAATTTAATAAATAAAAAGAAATTAAAGATGTAAATATCACTAACTCTTCCTCTTCTCACTTCTTTAAAATTCAAAAAAAAAATCTGAAAATACAAAATCAAAAAAGAGAAATAAGATTCAAAAGCAAACCAGAAATTAAAACTGCAACCTGAAAGCATGATCTAGATTTTAATTCAACTCAAACGATCTTCAAGCTTAAAGCAAATTCAAATCAAGTATTAAAGCAAAAGTGAAGCGGTTTCAACTCAAAATTTTATCAAACAAGGACTTTCAAATTTTCAAGCCTGAAGCAATTAAAAACAAGCTCAAAGTTCAGATCCAAACTCAAGTAAATCAAGCTTTAGATCATTTCCCAGATTTCATGTTCCAGGCTTTTGCTTTGTTAAAACAAATTGGTGAGCAAATTACCATTTTTTATTTTTGAATCTATTATGATTATTGATGCTATGATTAGTACTTGAAGCTGTTAGTATAAATGTTAAGATGCCTGCATGTCTATGTGTATGTGTGTGGGTATATATATTGTGTTGAATGCACGTCTGTATATACATCTAGATATATCTCCGCTAATAATAGGCTAACAAAAAAAATTCAAGAAAAATTTATTTCTCAATGTCTAAAAATATTTAGGCAATGATCTTTAAATAAAATTTGGTTGTATTTACCTAATTCAGAATTTAAAACCATTTGGAAGCATCAAATGCAAATAACATTACAGGAATTAAGAAATATCAGTAAAAACATATTCAAGTTAAAAATTTGATGTCTACAATTCCATGATTTGAATATAGGATTTGACTCGTGTGTACGAATAATGATTTTTGATGGAGATATCATGATTTTTAATATAATGGTTGTTGAGATCTTGCTAGTTGTACAGAAAATATGATTTGGGTAAATTCGGCAACTGACGACGAATTGTGAATCGTGATCGAGGGCAAAGGAAGCTAACGTGATGGGGAGCAAAGGAAAATGGAAGTTGTTCTTATAAATGCCTGTGGCGGCATCACGTCGTCGAACTAGGGTTCGACTAGCCATTTTTGTCGACTAAGTTTGAGTGGCTTCTGCGTCGTCGTCGAGGCTCTTGGGGTGATCGGACCAGGGGGAAACAGAAGGAGGCACTCTGGCGAACATTTGGGCGAAAGGGCGAAGTTGTAGATGGTCGGAGGTGATGGTGGTTGGTGTTTTAGTTGATCAGTCTCGTTCCTGTAGAATTCAATGTTGCTCGATTTTGGTTTTTGGCGAAATTGGTGATTCTGGGTGATCGAAAGGCTAGGGTAGGTCATAGTCGACGTGTTGAAGTAGGTGAGGCTAGTGGAGTGACACCGGCGATCTGTACACATGCACTTTGAGGTGTTGGTGTCAATGGTTGCAGCAGGAAGAAGAAGGGGATGGGCTCAAAGTCATGCTCAGGGAGTTGATGTCCTGGCTCAGGTATGCGTGCAGGGTGTTCAGGTGGTTTAGCCTGTGGTAATGGTTTTTAAATTAAACTAAGTTAAAAAGGAAAAAAAGAGAAGACTCGGGGGTTTTGAAGTTTAACTCGAAGCAGGCCTCAGGTACAATGGCATCTGGCTCGGGTTTCACTCGAGTCATCTTGGGTTTATGACTTTAAAATTCTAAAAATTTTAATTAAACAAGTTTTCCATCAAATCAAGTTTTTAAAACCTTTCCTTGATTTATTCTTGAAAGAGAATGAATGTTTATTTTTAGTTTTGTATAAATTAAAGGTTTTTAAAAATATTTTAATTAATCGGGTTGAAGTGTTTTAATCCTTTACTAATTCTTAAATTTATTTTAAATAAATATAATAGTATAATTAATAATTTAATTAAGAAGATTAATGTTTTTAATTTACTTAAAGATTTTAAGTAAAATTTGGCGATAATGATAATTTATCTCAAAGGGTATTTAAAATAAGATTTAAATGATGATTTTGTAATTATTTAAGATAAATAGGTTATCTTAAGATTAAAGGGACCATTAATTTGAAATCTAATATAATTACTTAATTAAAGAATAATTAAGTATTAATTAAGGAAAAATTAATTCATTAAGAGTTAATTAATTAACGTTAAGTAATTAAAGAATGATTACTTAATGAAATTAATTAAGTTTAACTACTTAATGTAATTAATAAAAGATTATTACTTAGTGTAATAAAGGGATAATTACTTTGTGTAATTACAATAAAAGATAATTGATTAATTAATTAATTAAGATTAACTAAAGAAAATAATCAAAGGTAATTAATTACTTAAAGATAATTACTTAATTAAAAGTAATTAATGACTAAAATTGATTAATCAAGTGATTAAAGGATAATTACTCAATGTGATTAATTTGTGATTTATTAATATAAGTGATTAGGGACAATCACTTATTGTAGTTAATTAAGGATAATTAATTAAATGGCAATTGATTAAGGGTTAATTAATTAATTAAAGAGAATTAATTAAAAGAATAATTAAATAATTAAAGGTTAATTATTTAATGATTAAAGGTTGATTTATTTATTAATTAAGGTTGATTAATTAATGATTAAAGGTTGATTAATTTATCATTAAAGGTTAATTAATAAGTGATTAAAGGATAATCAATCAAAATGGTTTGTAATTAATTAATATTAATTAACTAGGATTAATAATTTGTTCATAAGTAATTAATCTGGTCTAAAATTAATCAGGTGATTAATTGATCTTGCTTATAGATGTTTGGATTGTATTGAGTGTCCTGAATTGTTTGATATCCCTGATGTGTGATGCTCTGTGATATGAATTGTTTTGATTTGAGCCATGATGAATGTAGTTTATTTATCTGTGATGAATTTATATTATGTATCTGTGAATCTGTGAATGAAGATAAGCGTTATAGGATTATACCGTTTATCGATGTTGCTGTGCTTAGATTTGTGATGATTGATGAAATTGTATTGTTGTGTCTAAAACCCCTGGACTACACCACACACACACAAATATGGATTGCACGAACAAATTGGTTAAGACACAAATATTTGAATTTAATTATGAAATGGTTTTAAAGATTGAATTTTGAATCCAAAATAATTTTGGAAATGGAATTGGGTTGAATATGAAAAGCTTTTGAAAAGGAAATTTGAAATTGAATTTAGCTTGAATAGAATATATCTTGTTTAAGTTTTGAAATTATTTTGGAAACTATGGTGTGAAAAGTGGTAGTACAAGTTATACAATAATATAAATAGATTTTAAACCATTTTAAAAGTATTATTTTGGGAATTTAAATTTAACCCAAGTTTATACTTTAAAGGGTATAACTTGAACATATTTGATCAGATTTTTCCGAAACGAAAAGCATTTGTTTCTAAAAGATAATTGCTTTCATATAAAGAAAGTACTTTCAGTTTTTGTTGAAAAGATTTCAAGTTTGAAAATGGAATTGTTTTGAAAGCTATGAATGAATTTGTGAAAGACTGGTGAACCTTTGTTTCAAATTGAAGTGGATTTTAAAAAGGTGAATCTTTTGTTTTAAAAGATTAAAAGTGGAAATTTGTTTAAACCATTCAAAAGAAAGGTTTTAGGCTAAAAGTGTGACTTAATTAAGATCCTAATATATCCATATGTTTTTAAAATTGGCGCTCACTATTCGGTTTAGCCGGAAGAGGACTTTATATCATATAACCCATTTCGAATAGTGATAAGACGAAATGGATAGCATTTGAAGACCAGTGGTGAAGACTAGGTATTTCCGAGAATGAAAGGATTACCTATCAAATGATTCTGCACTAAGTAGCTACGGGATAGAGATATCCATATGTGATGGGGAGTCCGATCGGGATTGTGAATACCCAGATTGCAAGGGCTTCTTTGTGAAGTGCCTTTGGTTCCGTTCGAACCCGGAACGGACTTGTATGGATGTATGTCTGACATTACACTTTGAGATGTAAAGCTGGTTTCTATTAAATACATTTCTGTTTAGTGGCAGAGAATTTATTCTCTTAGCTTAACACCCTTCTCTGAGACGTACGAGCTCAGAGGTTATGTAGTTGATGGTTACTAGTGATACATTCCCAATTTGGTAATGTGGCATACTAAGTGCTGCAACATGGATTTTGTTAAAAGCGTAACTTTATGGGATGAGACTTCATCAGGACCTCACAACCCGGAAAAGGTCGAAACAGGAAGGATGCGCAAGGTTATCGAGGGTCACGCCACTTAGGGTATGTCCATTTCTTTCTGGATTAAAAGTGGTATCATGGTATGGAGCCCAGATACTTAACTTATGTGGTTGCTACAAATCTATTGTTTTGTGGTTGTTTCTTTGTGGTTGAGGACCCTCGGATAACGGTCGGCAAAGACCGGGGGATGGCATACTCGTGTCAGTAGTTACCTAGTTACAGAGGTAACCTGGCCTCTTGTTGGCAGAGATCTGGTTAGGTTCTCGAGACGTCCTTCCAGAGGTGTACCCATCTGGCATAGGAAGTTCTTTAGCCTGACATTTGTTGGAAATCCAAAGAAACAATATGCGCCCTATACGATTTTAGTTGTCTAACCTGACATGGAATGTGGCGGTAACCTGCTATTGAACATGGTAGCTATAGTAGGTACACCCTAATGGTGGTATGCTGGCTAAGATTAATATTATACTTTTGTAAGGTTTTCTGCACTATGCACTAATAATAATAATATCAATAGGATTTTCGCGTATCAAGCATTTTTGATTATCATAAGGAGAAATCTCCTCCAATTGTGCGCTTGCATTGTGTGTGTGTGGGGTGGCCTTGTGGTAGTTTCATTTTCCAAAAAGCACAGCGAATTTCTTTTAAATTCTTTTTGTTTGTTTTTATTCAAAAAAACTATTTTCATTTGCTCACACCACTCCCATGACTGACCTGGAGTTTATTGTTTCCTTTCTAAACACTGGGTGCCCACAATTTTCCACACGGGCAGCCTAGAGTCAGATTTTCAGATAATCAGCTAGTAGATATAGATTCGGTAGCCTTCAGCTTTCTATTTGGAATTCTTTGGAGTCTTCGGATTTTGGCAATCGCATTCATGATCGAGTTTGCTTCACTTCTGCATTGATGGTGGTTCGGGCTTATTGGATTGGAGTCTTTGAGCTTTTGGGTTGAGCCATTTTGTTTAGAGATTTGGAGCCTGTCATTGAAGATATCTTTTTCCGCTGCTGTTGTTTCCGCTATGGTATCTTGTCTCTGATATTGATAATTCATTTGTATCATATTTTTGTATCCATTGTGTATCAATAGAGTTATTCATTTGTTTTCCGCTGTGTTGTACTTAATGTGTTATAAGCTCCAGCGAACCAGATTTGACGTTTGAATCTGCGGCATTTGAATACGGGTGAAGTATTTGGATGTCGATTTTCGAAGGTCGAGTCAGGGTCGTTAAAACTAACCTAGCTGGGATAGTTATAATGGCCTATCCCTACAGGTGTTGTAGATACATATACATAATACAAACATAGCGGAAAGTGATGGTAATAACAAAAAGATCTGAATTACTTCATGCTCCATATTCCATGCTCCAAAATGCTCCAATCAGCTAAAATACTAGGCTACTCGAAAAAATAGGGAACCTAGAGTTTAAGGAGAAAGAAAAATAAACTCTGGATCAGTCATGAGACTGGTATGAGAAATTCAAAATACTCATTATGAAAAGAAAAGGTATCTCAGAAGACCACGTCATACATAAACACAAAACGGTTATTTACCTTATGATAACCAAAACATTCGCTATGAAAAAATCATTTGATATTATTTTTAATGGCATTCCTTTGATTTTGCAAGTGAAATTAATAATCTCAGCCGAAATTCTTACCATTATTAAATTTTGGATATATTAGGATCTACAAACAAAACTCTTTCAAGGCTCGTTCGACGAATAGATTTCCATAAAATAGCAGGTAAGGGACTACTTTCCATATAGTACATCGCTAGAGGAATATATTGAGCATACACAAACAATCCTCCGCATCTGGCAAGACTGATCTATCTCTATTTGGCACTCATACATGGCCTGGATAAAAACCGAATATGACATCACCCCCGTCGTAACCGACCTATCCGAGATCCTATAGCTTACATCATATACATTACATATAGAGAGCAATCTAAAAGGTGATGACCATACCCTAATGGTTATGAACCATATAGCCTTGCGGTATCTCCTGTTTAAGCCATTACCGAGTGATGATGCCTGAGGTAGTGATTACCTTTCACATAGCAATTCCGCTTTGAATTTCACATTGCCCTCCCATAGTCATACAATTGATTTCTACAGACGTATAACTCCTGAGCTCATACGTCTCAGGAAAGGGTGTTAAGCATAAAGAAGTTGCCTTCTCCGCTACCAAACAAATGATACGTTCATAGATATCAATTTATGTAACTAGAAATGCAACATTAGACATCCGTCCATACAAGTTATCCTAGAACAGGACAAACCGAAGGCACTCTCCTACCACATCCTGTCCAGAGTTACTCCTAGGATTAGTACCGAGAAGTCCTTGGATCGAAGATCTTAAATGAAGAACTACTGCCATATAATATGATATGGGAAATTTCCTCTTAGGGTCAGTGACAAGCAGCCCTACATTCCATCTTCTAAATCATATCCATGTCTTCACTTCGAATACATAAATTGGTTCAAAGTGGTCTTCGAATAGGAATCATCCAAATCCGACCCTGGCTCCTTCAAGCTAATCATCGATAAAAGAGGTCAAGTAAATAGGTGAATAATCTTTGATTAATTCATTCCCTTTTATCAAAAATATCCTTTAGAGATATATGACTTTAAATATTTCTTTTCGTTATATATGGAATCATTAAACCTCTCATATGAAATTTTTTGATTAATTTAAAAGTCTTTTTTAATCTCCCCTAAGTATAAGAAGATCATCTCCAATAAAATCTAAGTTATTTATTTTGGGAAAATCATATCCTTTATACTTTGGAAAATTTTGATCCAAGTAAATCAAATTTACTATTCCCTCCATCAGACCAGTCCAGATAGCCAAGGAAAGGAGTAAACTAGTTTTTCAAACTCAAGGCTGGATATTATCTCTCTGTCGTCCAGAAGGCGGTCAAGTTATTTGATCGACTCTAAATCATTTAACATTTAACCATTCCATAAATCCCTAAAATCATCTTTAAAAGATAATATTAATCATTTAAAAATATTTATTAAAGGTTTGGAAAAGAACGATTGCGTTTAAAACTATATTTCAAAAGTTATTGAAAAGTGCTGCGAAAAATTGTTGCGGAAAACGCTTAACCCGTCAATCGCTCCTGTTTTAGCCACCTTATGCCAACTCACAGGAGTCGGGTCCACGTATTTACCTCAAAGGAAATGCCACCGCCATCCTACTTCATTCTGGAATCTCCACCACGTACACGGTCGTTAAAGTGGTTTTCGGAGTTGGCAGAGAGTATGACAACTTTCGATCCCGGTCTCTTTAACAACCAAACGTTATTATAACACCGTGGTCATTTCAAAATAATTTAAACCAGAATACAATATCCATTTCGAAACCATATAAATACGATATCATTTCCATTTCAAAACCAAACCAATATGATATCATTTAAAAATCATAGTACTTCAAAGTTATAAAATTTCGAAACCACAAACTTAAAACTATAACACTTCCAAAACGTAATACTTTGAAGTTAATAACTTTGAAACATAACTTCCACCCTTACATGGATTAAGTGTTAAAATATTTTATAAAACAAATTAGCTTCTTAAATTTCACAAATCAATTCCAAAACAACCCGAATTTCTAAATTTTAAATTTAATATATTTCAAAGCTTAAATATTCGATATTTTAAAACTAAATTTTATAATTCATATACATACCAATTTCACTTTTACTATTATTTAGTTTTGAAATATTTGCTTACTAAATCCAATATTCTTTAAATAAAACTTCAAATTTCAATAACTGAATATTCCTCAATTTATTCACTTAAATCATCTTAAACCTGAATTAAGTTATAAAACCATATTCTTTTAAAATCTCAATTTCAATAGATTCCAAATGGATTCTTATTAAATATAATTCTGATTAAATAAAATCTCAAATCAATTTCAAAACTATCTTCTCAACCTTGATTTATAAAAGTTAATATAACTCTATATTAAAATATAATTTAAGTAAATACTTATCCATATTATATTTCAAATAAAATCAACCTTATTATTAAACTTATTTTATACTTTAAACAATTTTATACATAGCTTAAAACAAAGAATTTAACTATATATAAAATAACATTTATAAATATCCAAATAAATATCTCATAAAATTATATATTCCTTTATAAAACCATAGAAATCATTTCAAAATATTTTTATATATAGACCACGGAGTCTGTATATAATTTTCTACCCTATGGTTAAGTGATACAGATATTTATCATTTCAATCCACAATTAAAAATAAAAATTACGGCTATATCATTTCAAACCGTAATCTCGAATGAAATAAAAATAAATCCATAATGAACTGGCAGATTATAGTGATATAAATAAAATATCCATTCATCCATCATCCAAATCGCACATCCATCACCATCATCATTCAAAACAATCAATCAAAATCAATATATAACTGATAATATATAACAGGTATTCAACAGGCAGTTATACTCAATAATAGATTAAATAATGATTAAATTTTAAATAAACACAGTTAACTGAGATGATGATTAAAAATATACGAAACATTCATAATTAAATTCAAAATCACAACATAAATTAAATTTAACAAACATAAGAAATTTTAGAAGTTGTGAGTGGGTTAAAACACTCACCTTTTGAATTTAAATTGAATTTGAATCCAATGTAAACCCAAAATTTGAATAGTCTTTGAATCCGTTCAAACCAGCGCCAAAATGTTAGGAATTCAAATACGAACCTAGCGGAGAAAACCGCTCGTGGATTGGTGTTCGTATGTAAAAATTATAGTGATAATTGTGTTTGAATTTCAGTTTTAAAAATTAAAATAGAAGAACAAATTTTTACCCCCTCTCACTACCACATCAACACGTCATCCACCTTCTTCACTGCTTCCAGAAAAACACGCATGCACGCAAAAGCAGAATCGCGCCGCCACGAACACCACTGTGGTCCTCCATCAGCCGCGACCCATCACGGATCGCCACCTCTTTGAATACCGCTGTAACGACCCGCAATTTTAGGTCGCTAGATTTGAACATTTAATTCATTTTAAATGTTGAATATGTATTATAATTTGATTTTGAAATGAAAATATTTTGATTAAATTAATAGAATTAGTTAAATTTCAAATATGGGAATTTAATTGAAATTTGAATAATAATAATTCAATATTGAAATTGAGATAATTGGTGATTTTGGGTGTAAATAGATATAAAATTAGATTCTAAAATTTATTTGAAGTCTATTTGGGTTTGAATTTTAATATTGGACCATTGAATGGAATTAAAAGTCGATAGGTTGAATTTGGAATTTTATATTATTTTAATAATGGAATTTAATAATATAATAACGTAAATAATCAGATTTTGATTTAAACTAAATTAGAATGATTTCTAATGTGAATATAAATTTTATACGAGTTATAATAGAGTTAATAAAATTTTAAAAGTGAAATTTTAAGTGATTTCAACGATTTTGAAAATCGTTCGAATTTATCGACGTGTTAAAATAGCCTTCCGGGGAACCATCTCGGAATTCGACAAAACCAGTTCCATTGGATCCGTAATAGTTAGTTATTATCGGATTTCAATTTTCGTAGTAATCAGAGTTGTCGTTTGACCATGGCAGCTTAAAACGCGTAGAAAATACTTTAATCGGTTTAATTAAAAATTGATCGTTTATTTCCGTAACTCCTGCATATGACCAAATTAGCCTTCGAAACACGTTCCATTGTGTTCGGAACGTAGGTAAAATCTTAGAAATGCCAGGCAGCACATGTGATTTGGAGATCGTTTGAAAAAGTTGTTTTAAGTGAATTAAATATTAATATAATTAGGTTATACGTATATATATACGCGTTTTAAGCCAAACCCTAACTCTTATTCTCGGGCCGCCGCTTATATTATTTCAATGGCCGAAAGTCGCTCGTCATTCATCCCCCAAATTCTCTCAATCCATGCCTCTATACGAGAAACCCCCAACATGAAGATCGAAGAGCTCGGTGTCGGCTTCACATCATACGGTGGATCTCGGCTATCGTCGTCGTTTGCAGGAGTTAGGGGCCCGCGTTCGTTCATGTTTGGTGGCGATTTATGGCGAGGAGGAGATGCCGAGCTTCGTGATACTTGGTGTGAAGGTTGAGGCGATGGAGGGCTTCGAGGTGGAGGCATTTGATCGTAGTCCCGACGATCGATGGTGAAGCCGTGGTTAGGGTTTTCACGGCGACATTTGGGTTTTGTGCGAACTGTGTTGCGAGAGGAAGAAAGCATTTGCGGCCTGATTATGTTTTGGTAAAAATAAATTATAATAAAAGGAAAATTTTGTTTTAAATTTTATATTCAAACTTTGAAAATTCATATCTATTACATACGTTATCAGATTTCAACGAATTTGGTAGCGCCGGAATCACGGAGACGCGTACTACGCAGTGGAGCAATTCTAGAATTATTCGAAGCAAGTAAAAATTTAGGTTAAATCGAACACCGTTCGATTTAATTTAAATTTGAACGCTCGTCGAAAACCCAAGGTGAGTTATTCACACTCACATCTGGATACCAGTAGTTTAAATTGCTAATATTTAAATGTTTGATTGGTTGTTTAGTTGAATATGATAATTATTATCAAATTAAATAGATATTTATTTGTTGTGCTAATATCTGTGGATGCAGGAACGGGTTGGAGGGATCCAACTGGATTCCTCACAAATAGAAAATTTTATTTATATTCTGATATATATCTCATTGATATTTTCTGTGATAAATTGTTTTAGATCATGTTATGCTATGCTCTATTTATATACTGTGTTAGATTAAATTGAAATTAAATTATGATTGGGTGGATACAACCTGGGAATTTAAAATAAATAAATGAATTGGGTTTAAAGGAAATAAAAGAAAATTCTTAAGTAAAGAATTTTAAAAGAGATTAAATTCAAGGAATAGGTTGAAAATTTTGAAGTGTTTGAAATTGTGATTTCAAAGGAAAATGTGAATTGTTTGAAATAATAGCGAGATTTATTTTTAAAGAATGGGAAGCGTGTTTTCTCCTGGAAAACTTTAGTATGTTTTTAAGAAAAAAATTCAAATATAAATCTGTAGTTTAAATATGTTTAGAATATCTTAGAAAGAAATATTATTTTAAATTCTTTAAAGTGTAAGTAAATATTTATTTAAGTAATTATGGTAATTAATTATTTTAAAAAGGTAAAGTTGCATTAAGTTCTCAAAAGGAAATTGTAATATAAATATTTGACTTAATAACTTTATTTTAAAAGTTAAATTTAACTTAAAGTACTTAGGAAACCTCTATATATTTCCTTAAGTATTATTTTCAATTAAATAATTTCTAGAAGCTTTATTTTAAATATTTTAAACATATTTTTTGAAAGTGATTTCCAGGAAATAGCAATGTGTTTAAAATAAAAGGAGCTATTTTTAAAATATGGAAAGGAATTTACGGGATGAACATAAAATTGATTTGGGTAAATCGTGTTAGATTGATAAAAAGAATTCTTTGGGCTGTCCTAAATTGAAAGTGTATTTCCATGAAAGCCAAGTATGCTTTTAAGCTGATTTTTGAAAAGTTAGAAGCTTTGAAGTTATATTTAGAACGGTTTCAAGAAAATCATTTAAGTAGTAAGAATTTTAAAAAGTGAACATCTATTGAATTAGTTATAGAGGTACTTATTTTAATGATAAGTAGTCTTATGTTTAAAAGGATATTATTAACATTTATACTTTATAAAATGGTTTTAATTTAAAGATAATTAATTAAAGTTTTATTCAAAGCTTGTATAGGATTTCATAACTTTATTTTAAAATTTGTATGACTTAACTTTATTTTAAAGGAAATAGTTTATATTTTATAAAGCAGTTTGATTCGAAATATTTTTAAAGGTATATATATATATATATTAAATCAAGTATGTAAGAAGTTTTAATATAAATGTTTTATTGTATTTTCAAGAATAAAGTGTTTAAATTATTTTAAACCTTAAATATTGGTACTTGGATGTTTTCAAAGGAAGTAAAGATTTGGGAATCTATTCCATGAGAAGAATTGGGTTTGAAGGGTGTTTCAAACGGAATTTGAAAATGAAACATATCTAAAAAGATATTTTTGAGGAAAATAAATAATGTGGGAAATTATTTATTGTGTGATGGATGTTTGTGAATGTTAATTGATGGTTAAATCATCGACTATCAATATTGGACAAATGCGTTGATTGTTTCGAAGAGACCAGGATCGGTATTAATTTCTCGAAAATCACTTCGATCCGGTTTGTACGTTTTCTTGGGAAAAATGAGTTCGGAGTCGAAGATGGAGCAGTGAAGTGCAAGAGCTAGTTGCTACTAATCCTGAGGATATTTCCAAAATGGATGTAGTAGGAGTAGTGCCTTCGGTTCCGTTCAAACCCGAGACGGACTTGTATGGACGAATGCTTTCGGAACATCGTCAGGTGGGCTATGGGTATTCTAAGTGAAACGTTCTAAAAGGTAACGCTTAGCCTCAAGCCTCATCAACCGGGAATGACTGAAAATCAGGGGTTATGCAGCAAGGCTTGGTGGGCAGCACCCATTTCCAGGTAAGGTTATTCATGTCTAGATGTCCCTTTTTATTTCGGCTTAGTGGTGCGGTTGCTGATCCCAACCGTGGTGTGATCTTACTCGGGATTATCCAGTAAGGGATAACCCGGGCCTTGTGTTGCAGGGGATCGGGCGTGGTCCTCGGTACACTGATCTAGACCATGTACTGTGACGGGTGGTACCCCAGTGCCTAGTCATTAGTTAGAAATCCATTCTCCCTACGCGCCTTTTACGAGTTTTGTTTGTATTACCCACTTTGTGGCTAGTAGTGGAATTTAATAGATGTAACAATTTCGGCTATTTTATAAGTATTTGTATATGGACCCTATTATAATATCAGAGGATTTTTATAAAAAGTGTTTTAGCTATCGTAAGGTAAAAACCCAACATGTTTATTTGTGGCGTGGTCTTACGAGATGCTTTTGTTTTCAAAAGGATTTTTGAAACTTTAATAATCAATTTGGGTGCATTATTATCAGCTGGTATTCCAGACTGACTCGGATGTTATTTCGTTATAATGCTTGAGTCAGACCGAGTATTATATGTTCAGGATAGGATGCTAAGGAGCAGAAGAGGAGCTGGTGTCCGAGATGTATTAGCCGTACTTGTATATATATCCGCTGTTGTGGTTGTTTGAGATTGTCTGACTGGTAAATGATGTTTGTTTGAGATACTCTGATGATACATTGTATAACAGGTATAGTTTTCATTTTGTGTAAAGATCTGATATTATATATTATATTTTATTCCGCTGCGACTGTGGGATTCTGATATTGTTTAGTTCCTTCTTTCTTCTGCCTTTTTCTTTTTCCTCAACAATCTGTCTTTTCCGGCACTTGATCGTCGGCATATCATATTGTGGGGTATTTTGTGTCGATTTTCGAGGGTCGAGAAGGGCGGGTCGTCACACTTGGTATCAGAGCTTAGGTTGGCGACAACCTAGTCTTTAATGGGGAAATTATTCATTAGATACAGAGTCAATAGTACTCTATAATGAGTTGAGTGTATTAATAGATATGAGAGCGTACTTGTTAGTGAATATAAAATTATTTTTATACTGTGTTGACTTATCGGTTGAGTGTTTATGAATTATGGTCGGTACGGAAAGTACAACCGTATCGATAGGGGTTTCTAAACTCTTAAACAAGATAAATCGACATAGTATTGTTTTAAATAGGGTAAATGAAATAATTTTACCCAAAATTATATTTTGATATAAAAGAAATAATTTTCTGAAATTATTATATATATTTGATTGTTTGGATGTGGGTATCTTAATCAACTAAGAATCTAAAATTTGATCTAAAATTTGAAATGGTTATAACCAAATAAATTCCATGAGTATAAATTATACAAAAGAAGAATAACTAAATTTGAATTAAACCAGAATTTAAATCCCGAAAATTTTGAAAAGTGTTTTAAATGATTGAAACAAAAGTTTGGAAATTTAAAATCCTGGGAAAGTTTGAAATGTTTGCTAAGGTGTTTGAAGGCAATAATGGAATATTATTTTGGGAAGTATTTTTGAATGGGAATTGTTTTAGAATGAGTTTGGGAGAGTAAGGAAGCACCGAACTCACTTCAGTAACTGGAAAATGATCCTGATGATGATTGCCACATCATTAGAATTCATTTTCGAGTTTCTAAAGTGATGGATTGCTTCCATAGTAATTGGGTATGATATCTATTTAGATTTGGTTGATATACAAGGTGTTTCAGAAGTTTAAAGGGAGGAAATTGTTTTGGTACAACCAAGTTGTTTTGAAAATCTGGAGATTTGATTGATATACCAAATGGGTATATATTGGATATTATTTCAAAATAGTTTTGGAATAAAACCGGGTAACTGAATTCTGGAAAATTGTAAAGTCAAAATGAATCAACTATTGAACTTATTAAGTGAAGTTGATATAAATAAGAAGGAAATGAAAATTTTAATCCTGGATTTAAAATTTAACTTGAGTATATGGAAGCGAATAGAAAATTTGAACTTAACTTGGGATAAGTTAAATAAATTGGTCTTAGAATCAAATTGATTTGGGTTAAATTGAAATGTAAAATGACTTTATGATTGTGGGTCATGGTGTAATGAATTGTACCCATAAGTTATTAAGTGTTATACTTATAATTTGAAATTATGGATTTAAAATTTTACAAAGAATTAGATTGAAAGAAAATTTGGGATTGTGATTATATGATGTGAATGGATTAAAATGAGCAATATAAGCTTTCAAGTGAATAAGTTGGTGAACTAAGAATAGAAAATTAGATTGTAAAACCAAGTAAAATGGAATTATAATCACAAATGGGAAATAGTTGAATTGTATGGTGGATTCAAACTTAATCCTAAATGAAATGTAAAGTAAGATAAGGTGAAGAAAATATAAAATATATAAGGGTGAATGAACTTAAGTTAGTAGATAAATTTTGAACTTGTGTATGGAGAATTAAAATTGTATTGAATTGGATTTAACTTCGATTAAATGAAATTGAGTTGAATTTGGATTGAATTAAAATCAAATTCAATTCTGTTATGAATAAAAATGAATGGAATTAAATTCTTATTTAAAATAGTAAAGGTAATAGCATGAATTTAAGTTGGCTGAATAAATTTAGTTAAAACTTGAATTTAATTCGGAAATAATTGTATTGAAAGAACATTCAATTAAGTAAGAAAGGGTATTTTATGAATAAAATTTTAACTCAATTAAATCCAAAGGAATTTTTTGATAATGAATTTAGCATAAGCTGAATTAAATAAAAAGAATCTTGAAGATGAATTTAGTGTAAACTAAATTAAATGAAATTTGTACTAGCATGGATGAAATTTTGGTGGTTTGTTAAGAAAATTTTGAAAAAATAATAATTAAAAACCCATTCTAGTATGGGATTCAATTTTGGCAATAAAAGTTGAGAGTGTGAATGAATAATGAAATTAGATTATAATAGTGATGGTTTGAATTATAAATAAATTCAAATGAGTGAAATAATTTAAAGTGGTCTCTGTATTAATGAGATAAATCTAAAATGGAGTGAATAAATAAACAAATTGAATTAAAATTTGTAAATGGATTGGAATTTGGTTGGATAAAAATCAAATTAAAATAAAATAAAATTGATATAAGAAGAAATGGAAATATTGTGAAATTGAAAGAATCTAAGCAAATTGAAAAAAAATTGATTGTGGTTGAATTTATATATGGTCTGGGGTAAATTTGTTTAGATAATAAAATTTAAATGCAAGTGAAATGGTTTTAATTAAATAGTGGGATGAAATAAGAATGCATGAGTTAAATAATATAGATTGGAATGAAATTAATATAAACTTAAGTTGGATGATGAATTTGACGTGAGAATAAGAATATTTGGAATTGTGAAAAATTCCGAATGAAATAAAATTCATATAAATCTAAGTTGGAATTAATTTTAAATGGTTATAAGCTTAAGTAATTGTTGTTTGCTTGTATAACATTAAACCTTGCAATAGAAATTAATCGTTTTGTCGTAAACGAAAGTGAGTGAATTGAGAGAAGTAAATAGAATTGGTTTTTGAATCAATTGGAATGGATTGAAATTTTATTTAGTGGTTTTGTATATTAATACAAGTGAATAATAAAGGAAATGCAAGTATATCAAATGTAAAAATAAAAAAAATTGTTTGTGAATCAATTTGAAATTGAATTGAAGTAAAGAGATGTAACTAAGGCATATGTTAATCATATTAAAGTGAAAATGAATTGGTTGAAATAAATATGAATTGTATATAATAAACTTGAATGTAAATCATTCAAGTAAAATAAAATGAAGTTAGGTTTGATAGAAATTTAAAATGGTGACAGAAATCTTGGAATTTGTTTATAATATATGATTAACAGGTTGAATTATGAAATTTGTTTGTTTATACTATGAAATTGATGTGTTTGGCTAGTTTAATGAGTAGAATGTTAATAAATTCTCATCTTTATTGAAAACCGAGGTGTTTGTTTGAGTAAGTACAGGTACAAGAGGCAATAGATAGAGTTGGAGTGCGTTTATGCAATATTATTTAGCCACTTGCTTTTAAAATGCTAATAAAGGTATGCCTACGCAATAAAAATAGGAAATATGAACTGTTTTTTGTTTTTCCGACCGTATGGGTCGATGTATATATATTTATATCTGTTGTGATATTGCAAAAGCTCCTCTGCACAAGGGAGGCTCTGCCAAAAAAATTCGGAAATTTTGGGAATTAAAATTTTTGAAAATTGTTTGAAAGCATTTTGTTAAGGACAAATTGGTTTCAAGTAACAACTAAAATAAAAAGAATTTTGGAATAGGAATTGAAACTAGTAGTTTCGATTTCAAATAAAGAATTTAGGCAAAGTGAAATTGAGATTTTCACTAAGTAGGTTTTGCTATTGGGTTTGTAACATTCTTCTTCCTTAGCAAATTTCGGGGACGAAATTTTTATAAGGGGGGAGGAATGTAACGACCCGGAATTTTGGGTCGCTAGATTGAACATTTAATTCATTTTAAATGTTGAATATGTATTATAATTTGATTTTGAAATAAAAAGATTTTGATTAAATTAATAGAATAAGTTAAATTTCAAATATGGGAATTTAATTGAAATTTGAATAATAATAATTCAATATTGAAATTGGGATAATTGGTGATTCTAGGTGTAAATAGATATAAAATTAGATTCTAAAATTTATTTTATGTCTATTTAGGTTTGAATTTTAATATTGGACCATTGGATGGAATTAAAAGTCGATAGGTTGAATTTGGAATTTTATATTAATTTAGTAATGGAATTTAATAATATAATAACGCAAATAATCTGATTTTGATTTAAACTAAATCAGAATGATTTCTAATGTGAATATAAATTTTATACGAGTTATAATAGAGTTAATAAAATTTGAAAAGTGAAATTTTATGTGATTTCGACGATTTTGAAAATCGGTCGAATTTATAGACGTGTTAAAATAGCCTTCCGGGGCACAGTCTCGGAATTTGACGAAACCAGTTTCATTGGATCCGTAATAGTTGGTTATTATCGGATTTCAATTTTCGTAGCAATCGGAGTTGTCGTTTGACCCTGGTAGCTTAAAACGCATAGAAAATACTTTAATCGTTTAATTAAAAATTGATCGTTTATTTCCGTAACTCCGGCATACGACCAAATTAGCCTCCAAAACACGTTCCATTGTGTTCGAAACGTAGGTAAAACCTTAGAAACACCAGGCGGCACGTGTGATTTGGAGAACGTTTGAAAAAGTTGCTTTAAGTGAATTAAATATTAATATAATTAGGTTATACGTATATATATACGCGTTTTAAGCCAAATCCTAATTCTAATTCTCGGTCCGCCGCTTATATTATTTCAATGGCCAAAAGTCGCTCGTCATTCATCCCTCAAATTCTCTCAATCCATGCCTCAATACGAGAAACCCCCAACATGAAGATCGAAGAGCTCAGCGTCGGCTTCACATCCATACGGTGGATCTCGGCTATCGTCGTCGTTTGGAGGAATTAGGGGCCCGTGTTCGTTCATGTTTGGTGGCGATTTACGGCGAGGAGGAGAGGCCAAGCTTTGTGTACTTGGTGTGAAGGTTGAGGCGATGGAGGGCTTCGAGGTGGAGGCATTTTATCGTAGTCTTGACGATCGATGGTGAAGCCATGGTTAGGGTTTTCGCGGCGACATTTGGGTTTTTGGGGGAACTGTGTTGCGAGAGGAAGAAAGCATTTGCGGCCTGATTATGTTTTGGTAAAAATAAATTATAATAAAAAAAAAATTGTTTTAAATTCTATATTCAAACTTTGAAAATTCATATCTATTACATACGTTGTCAGATTTCAACCAATTTGGTAGCGCCGGAATCGCAGAGACACATACTACGCAGTGGAACAATTCTGGAATTATTCGGAGCAAGTAAAAATTTAGGTTAAGTCGAACACCGTTCGATTTAATTTAAATTTGAACGCTCGTCTAAAACCAAATGTGAGTTATTCTCACTCACATGTGGATACCAGTAATTTAAATAGCTAATATTTAAATGTTTGGTTTGTTGTTTAGTTGAATATGATAATTATTATCAAATTAAATAGATATTTATTTATTGTGCTAATATCTGTGGATGCAGGGAACAGGTTGGAGGGATCCAATTGGATTCCTCACAAATAGAAATTTTTATTTATATTCTGATATATATCTCATTGATATTCTGTGATAAATTGTTTTAGATCCTGTTATGCTATGCTCTATTTATATACTGTGTTAGACTAAATTGAAATTAAATTGTGATTGTGGTGGATACAACCTGGGAATTTAAAATAAATAAATGAATTGGGTTTACAGGAAATAAAAGAAAATTCATAAGTAAAGAATTTTAAAAGAGATTAAATTCAAGGAATGGGTTGAAAAATTTGAAGTGTTTGAAATTGTGATTTCAAAGGGGAATGTCAATCGTTTAAAAATAGCGAGATTTATTTTTAAAGAATGGAAAGCGTGTTTTCTTCTGGAAAACTTTAGTATGTTTTTAAGAAAAGTTTTAAAATATAAATCTGCAGTTTAAATATGTTTAGAATATTTTAGAAAGAAATATTATTTTAAATTGTTTAAAGTGTAAGTAAATATTTCTTTAAGTAATTACGGTAATTAATTATTTTAAAACGGTAAAGTAGCATTAAGTTATCAAAAGGAAATTGTAATATAAATATTTGACTTAATAACTTTATTTTAAAAGTTAAATTTAACTTAAAGTACTTAGGAAACCTCTATATATTTCCTTAAGTATTATTTTCAATTAAATAATTTCTAGAAGTTTTATTTTAAATATTTTAAACATATATTTTGAAAGAGATTTCCAGGAAATAGCAATGTGTTTAAAATAAAAGGAGCTATTTTTAAAATATGGAAAGGAATTTACGGGATGAACATAAAATTGAACTGGGTAAATCATGTTAGATTGATAAAATGAATTCTTTGGGTTGTCCTAAAATGAAAGTGTATTTCCCTGAAAGCCAAGTACGCTTTTAAGCTGATTTTTGAAAAGTTAGAAGCTTTGAAGTTATATTTAGAATGGTTTCAAGCAAATCATTTAAGTAGTAAGAATTTTAAAAAGTGAACATCTATTGAATTAGTTATAGAGGTACTTATTTTAATGGTAAGTAGTCTTATGTTTAAAAGGATATTATTAACATTTATACTTTATAAAATGGTTTTAATTTAAAGATAATTAATTAAAGTTTTATTCGAAGCTTGTATAGGATTTCATAACTTTATTTTTAAATTTGTATGGCTTAACTTTATTTTAAAGGAAATAGTTTATATTTTATAAAGCAGTTTGATTCGAAATATTTTTCAAGGTATATATATATATATATATATATATATATATATATTTTAAATCAAGTATGTAAGAAGTTTTAATATAAATGTTTTATTGTATTTTCAAGAATAAAGTATTTAAATTATTTTAAACCTTAAATGTTGGTACTTGGATGTTTCCAGAGGAAGTAAAGATTTGAGAATCTATTCCATGAGAAGAATTAGGTTTGAAGGGTGTTTTAAAGGAAATTTGAAAATGAAACATATCTAAAAAGGTATTTTTGAGGAAAATAAATAATGTGAGAAATTATTTATTGTGTGATGGATGTTTGTGAATGTTAATTCATAGTTAAATCACCGATTATCAATATTGGACAAATGCGTTGATCATTTCGAAGAGACCGGGATCAGGATTAATTTCTCGAAAACCACTTCAATCCGGTTTGTACGTTTTCGTGCGAAAAACGAGTTCGGAGTCGAAGATGGAGCAGTGAAGTGCAAGGGCAAGTCGCTACTAATCATGAGGATATTTCCAAAATAGATGTAGTAGGAGTAGTGCCTTCGGTTCCGTTCGAACCCGGGATGAACTTGTATGGACGAATGCTTTCGAAACATCGTCAGGTGGGCGATGGGCATTCTAAGTGAAATGTTCTAAAAGGTAACGCTTAGCATCAAGCCTCATCAACCGGGAATGACTGAAAATCAGGGGTTATGCAGCAAGGCTTGGTGGGCAGCACCCATTTCCGGGTAAGGTCATTCCTGTCTAGATGTCCCTTTTTATTTCGGCTTAGTGGTGTGGTTGCTGATCCCAACCGTGGGGTGATCTTACTCGGGATTATACAGTAAGGGATAATCCGGGGCCTTGTATTGCAGAGGATCGGGCGTGGTCCTCGGTACACTGATCTAGACCAGGTACTGTGATAGGTGGTACCCCAGTGCCTAGTCATTAGTGGGAAATCCATTCTCCCTACGCGCCTTTTACGAGTTTTGTTTGTATTACCCACTTTGTGGCTAGTAGCTGGAATTTAATAGATGTAACAATTTCGGCTATTTTATAAGTATTTGTATATAGACCCTATTATAATATCAGAAGATTTTTATAAAAAGTGTTTTAGCTATCGTAAGGTAAAAACTCGACATGTTTATTTGTGGCGTGGTCTTACGAGATGCTTTTGTTTTCAAAATGATTTTTGAAACTTTAATAATCAATTTGGGTGCATTATTATCAGCTAGTATTTCAGACTGACTCGGGTGTTATTTAATGCTCGGGTCAGACCGAGTATTATATGTTCGGGATATGATGCTAAGGAGCAGAAGAGGAGCTGGAGTCCGAGACGTATTAGCCATACTTGTATATATATCCGTTGCTGTGATTGTTTGAGATTGTCTGACTGGTAAATGCTGTTTGTTTGAGATACTCTGATGATACATTGTATAAACAGATATAGTTTTCATTTTGTGTAAAGATCTGATATTATATATTATATTTTATTCCGCTGCGACTATGAGATTCTGATATTGTTTAGTTCCTTCTTTCTTCTACCTTCTTTCTTTTTCCTCAACAATTTGTCTTTTCCAGCACTTGATCGTCGGCATATCATTCTGTGGGATATTTTGTGTCGATTTTCGAGGGTCAAGAAGGGCGGGTCGTCACATCCGCCACCGTGGTCGAAGACCGGTGCCTCATCAAGGCTACCGCCGCCGCTATGAGTTAGGGTTTCGAAACCCTAACCGCCGATTCCAGGCCACCTTAGGCCAATTTAGGCCCCAGGACCACCACTGTCGCACTCCCAAAGTCGAGCCTAACAAAATCCCTCTCCCAATTTCATCGATTGCAGCTTTGATTAAAACCCCTAAATTTAATTTTGACCGCATTTTCTGATCGATCCGGTCACTGTCTCGGAAAACGCAGACGTAGGTTCGTATCATTGAGATCTTCGATATATATTTTTCTTGAATTTTTTTGAGGAGGTTAAATTTTTGAAATTGAATTTTATTTCGAAATTACAATTGGATCTAGAATTATCTGCCACTGAAATGAGGAGTTGAAGATAAAGGTTTATAACAGGATATTTATAGGCAAAGTTGAAATAGAATTGATCGGATCGATTGGATATACGCGTTGAACGATAAAATGGCTCGGAAAGCCCGTTCTGACTCTGGAACGAAATTGGGTCAACCCATATATCGAAATAGATGTTTTAAAATATTTTAAACGTAATGGAAAAGGTTTCAAGTCCAAATTCCATCGTATGAAGAAGTTATGCTAAAATCAAGTTATTTCAAATTGATTTCAATTGTTTTCAATTTAATTGATTTCTGGATTTTTCGAGTCTTTACGGTCAAATGACAAGCCCGATCGTTACGAAACTTGAAACCGCATAATAATTCACTGTTACGAATCCGATGAAACTGGTTTCGTCGAAATCCGAATCAGTGGTCAAAATGGCTATTTTCTAGTTAATTAAATAAATAAATAAATTAACTAATTAAATCAAATTCTAAATTTCAATTCTTTGATTGACAAATTTCCTCATTTTTAATTTCTTAAACATTTACACTAATTTAAACAAATTTAAACATCGATTTAAAATTGATTTATTCCTCAATTTCATTAAATTCAAAAATTATAAATTTAATTTCCAATAATTCTATTTAATTAAATAAATTAATGATTATTCCATTTATTATTGTCAAATAGATGGATTTAACATTGGATTCAAAACTATTACATAGATTTTCTCATATTCCATCTTCATTTCAAATAACATAATATTTAGATATTTTAATTTCATATAATTGCAATTAATCCAATTATTGAATTTTACATTTCAATTAATAAAATCTTTATTTCTATTCTTTTAGTTCAGTCAATCATTATCTTATGGTTAAATTTAACATTACTGTAAATGCAATTTCTCTAATATTTTCTAGAAATCAACTAAATTTATATCAACATAGTAATTAGTTACGTTTAATTGCAATGGATTTAGATCTAATTCACTAAATTAAATAAATAGGTAAACAATTAATAATTATCACAATTTTCCTAATTTAATCCCATTCATACTCTATTATCAAATGACCAAAAATAAATTATTAACCCAAAATTGATTATGTCAAATTACAGTTTACTGCATATTATTTTATGAATTAATAAAACTTGAATTTATTTCCCAATTTACTGATTTCAATCAATTATAACCTTACAATTTGTTTCCATTAATTGGTATTGCATTGAAATTTTTATTTATTAGCTTACATCAACATTATTACCCTTAATTGCAAATTGATTACCAATTTTATTCTGCACCCTGAATAGCTAACATATTTTAATTCAATACTTACATTTGTTTACCTATGTTTCATTTATAACAAATTATATTATTCCCACTATTTCAATTAATTTGAATTCCATTCTAGTACCAATTTATTTCTTTATACATACATTACGTTTCTATGAAAGTTATACTTTCACACTTTCCGTTATTATATTAATTGTCATTAAAGAAATGTTCATTATTGGTCACCAATGATTATAACAACTCATATCACACTAATCCTATTCAATTCCCATTTATTACGCAGATTTATATTAATAAATCAACATTTACATTTGTTACTTACATTCAACTTATAACCAAGTTATACTATTTTACCATATTTCATTTATTGCAATTTCACTCAAATAGTTAATAATTAACTTTGGTTAACCTTGTTACTTTTCATTTAAGTTATTATCTCCTTATTAATTAACAATTTTTTCATTCTTTCAATATTAAATTACCAAAACTTTATCGAATTAACAAATTTAAATCATTGAAATTTACGGGTCGTTACACTCTCCCCCACTCAAAACTTTTCGTCCCCGAAAAGGAAAAAAAGGGAAAAGAAGAATTAAGAAATCAATATATCTTACTTAAAATATTAAATTTACAAACAAATAAATTTACAAAATTAATTAATTTAAATAAAATATACCAATTTATAACCATTAAATCTTTTATACTCAAATTAATAAAGTATGGAAAATATTTTCTAAGTCCAAAATTTACGGAAAAATTCGACAGAGTCTCCTTTGTACGGAGAGGTTCGGGAGAAAATATAATATCAAATATAACAATATATAACATATATTCTCCAAAATACTATATCTCAACACGGGAAAACAACATAATAACGCTATAAACCGAAATCCGAAAACGTACCTATTTATCGGGAAATTTTCGCTTAATTATGAAACCAAAAGCAGTAGCAATTGCTTCCATAACCTGTATTTCACTTATATAATCCAAGAAGGTTAACAATTATACAAAATGAAATGTTTAAGTGATTTCACCCACCAAACCAAAATAAACAACAATCACTTGCACAAGGCATACAATCATCACATAGAATTAACACAAATCAATCATTCATTCATACCAAACAAACAAATAGTTGTTCGGGTTTTGAAAACTTTAAATTGTACAGAATGAAAATAAATTACTAAGTGCATCGTTTACTGAACAGTCTTAGATGAAACTAAATAGATTATTCATACATCCAAACAATTTTAAAGTATCATTGCCCAAACAACCATAAACCAAAACAAATAACCAACAATTTCAGAAAATAGATCAAATTCATTCTTAATCATTTCTTTTCATAATATTTGTTGTTGGCTTTCTTTTTATTCATATAATGGTTCATTTTTTTATTTTCTTATTTTCATTTTCTTCTTACAAAATTTTTTCATTTATTAGCATGCATTTATATAATTCATGTTTAATTCAATTCTTTGCATAGCAATTCATTTACTAAGGTTTATAATCGTTTATTTATAATACTTACCTTTCTATTATATTAAATCAGTAATATTTTCAATTATACTTAAGTTTATAACAACTACAACAAATAAATTCTTATCTATTAAAGAATGTATTGAATACTTTCATTACCTTTAGGTTTACTTGTAAAATTTCCATTACACTTTCTTATTAACATCTCAACTTTTATAATCGGTAAGTTATATATATGTTTTTAAGGATGTAATCGAAAGTTATACAAGTTTGTTCTATTTCCTTTAATTAATTAAATGTTCAATAATAATATCCTTTGTCTTATAGGTTACACATTTCAAATTTCTTTTAATTTCATTCATTACCTAGCATTAAATCTCTTATTTTAATTAAAGGTTCCAATTATTAATTAACTTCCATTTCACTACCCTAATTAAAACTATTAATTAACAGAAATTTAAGAAATAAATACCGGGTTAAGTTTCAGATCATTTTAAAAATAATAGATAAATGTATATGCTTACAACTTTTTTATATATATATTCCATTATATTTAAAACAATTTAAAATTTATACTTGTTTATCAAAATAAATCTGCAGTAAAACTACTACAGTGGCCTTCCCACTTGGAAACTAGAAAACGAATGTCGATGATGCGTGCACTCATCACCGAAATTATTTTCCAACGACAAAGAGGGGAGTACATAACTTTTAAGAACTTATTTCTTTCCAAAATTTCTTTAAAACAATTCTTTCAAATTATATTGAAATATTTATATTAGAAAATACTTCTAACAATATTATTATTATATCCCAAAAATTATTGAAAGAATTTTCAAAACCCCGGGACTTAAGTTCTAAATTCCCAATTTCCATTTATTTTATTTTGAATCTTATTTCAACAAATATTTATAAATTTCACTACCTAACAACCAATATAATACGACCAAATGTATATCTTATTTTTAAAATTTTATTTTATATATATAGAAAATATAATAGGCAAAATTATTTCATTTACCTATATTCAAAACCGATATTGTGTCAGTCTGTCCTATTAAGTGTTTAGAAATCCCTATCGATGTCATAGCATCCTATGCACCGACCAGAATTTATAAATACAAAACGGAACAAATTAACACAATATCAAAACCTTTTCATAACGCTAACAAATACGCTCTCTCATATATAAACTCAGCGACTCATCATAGGGTATTACTACCCTATTAATAAAGAGCCAGACCCCACAATGCTAAGGTTTATCGCTAAACCTGGCTCTGATACCAGATGTAACGTCCCGCCTTTTGTACGCTTTAAGTCGACGATAAACCACATACGTCTGACTTAAACCATACAGAAGGGCGGATTGTTATGGGAAAAATAAGAAAAATAAGTGAAAGAAAACAAAACAAAATAGAATCTTGCAGCGGAACGATAAAATATAATAATCAAATAAACAGTTCATGAAGTTGTTTTTCAAAACATTTGACTATACTTATACAATACATATCAAAGTTACACTTACCAGAGAATATTAATAATGCAGCGGAATACAATGGTGTAGTGGAATAATATAATAGATAATAGAAATAATAATTCTTCGTCTTCGTCCTCCAGAATTAAGGCCTTCAAATACTGAAATGCTCAGGCTGACCCGAGCGAATTGAAAAGACAAAACACTCGAGTCATAACTAAAATATCTTATGTGAGTTAAATCAACAGAAATAAATATGAGTGCAGTAACTTAAGAGATGCTCGGGATTCACATCTCCTAAGGATCCGTTAAACTATTTACTATGTAGTAATATTTCGCTATTATAATAATGTCTAATAGTAAAATAAACTTACTTTTAAATAGCATTAAGGCTTTACATTTTCCACCTTAACACGTAATAGTCCCAGTAGTCCATCTAGTATCAGCGCATCTCCAGATCGGGAGACTACCCTAAATACTCCACGGGCTACGGGAGAAAACCAAACTCGTACAAGGCGCGATAGGGTATGTGACACGGCACAACTAGTCAATGTCAGGGTAGATATACCAATTACGCTTCCGGGCCGGTGATAACGCGTAGCAGATACTACCGTCCACCTCGAGCCACACTCCCAAATCAAAAATCAAAAGTGGCCACGGAATCAATCCAAAGTCAGAGTATAATATCGAAGGGATGTGTCCGATAAAAGGTGTTACCTTCTTAGCATGTCAATCGCTCCTATTTTAGCCACCTCATGCCAACTCAAGGGAGTCGGGTCCATGTACTTACTTCAAAGGAAAAGCCGCCACCATCCTACTTCATTCTGAAATCTCCACCGCGAACACGGTTGTTAAAGTGGTTTTCGGAATTGGCAGAGAGTATGACAACTTCCGATCCCGGTCTCTTTAACAAGCCAACGTTATTATAACACTGCGGTAATTTCAAAATAATTTATACTTCAAAACCAGAATATAATATCCATTTCGAAACCATATAAATACGATATCATTTCCATTTCAAAACCAAACCAATATGATATCATTTAAAAATCATAGTACTTCAAAGTTATAAAATTTCAAAACCAAAAACTTAAAACTATAACACTTCAAAAACGTAATACTTTGAAAATAATAACTTTGAAACATTACTTCCACCTTATATGGATTAAGTATTAAAATATTTTATAAAACAAACTAGCTTCTTAAATTTCACAAATCAATTCCAAAATAACCCGAATATCTAAATTTTAAATTTAATATATTTCAAAGCTTAAATATTCGATATTTCAAAACTAAATTTTATAATTCATATATATGTATACCAATTTCACTTTTACTATTATTTGGTTTTGAAATATTTGCTTACTATATCCAATATCCTTTAAATAAAACTTCAAAATTCAATAACTGAATATTCCTCAATTTATTCACTTAAATCACCTTAAACCCGAATTAAGTTATAAAACCATGTTCTTTTAAAATCTCAATTTCAATAGGTTCCAAATGGATTCTTATTGAATATAATTCTGAATTAAATAAAATCTCAAATCAATTTCAAAACTATCTTCTCAACCTTGCTTTATAAAAATCAATATAACTCTATATTAAAATATAATTTAAGTAAATACTTATCCCTGTTATATTTCAAATAAAATAAACCTTATTATTAAACTTATTTTATACTTTAAACAATTTTATACATAGATTAAAACGAAGAATTTAACTATGTATAAAATAACATCTATAAATTTCCAAATCAATATCTCATAAAATTATATATTCCTTTACAAAACCATAGAAATCATTTCAAAATATTTTTATATATAGACCACGGTGTCTGTATATAATTTTCTACCTTATGGTCAAGTGATATGGATATTTATCTTTTCAATCGGTAATTAAAAATAAAAATTACGGTTATATCATTTCAAACCGTAATCCCGAATGAACTAAAAATAAATCCATAACGAACTGGCAGATTATAGTGATATAAATAAAACATCCATTCATCCATTATCGAAACCACACATTCATCACCATCATCATTCAAAACAATCAATCAACATCAATATATAACTGATAATATATAATAGGTATTCAACAGGTAGTTATATTCAATAATAGATTAAATAACGATTAAATTTTAAATAAATGCAGTTAACTGAGATGATGATTAAAAATATATGAAACAATCATAATTAAATTCAAAATTACAACATAAATTAAATTTAACAAACATAAAAAATTATGAAAGTTGTGAGTGGGGTTAAACACTCACCTTTTGAATTTAAATTGAATTTAAATCCAAAATTTGAACAGTCTCCGAATCCATTCAAACTAACGCCAAAATGTCCGGAATTCCAATACGAACCTAGCGGAGAAAACCGTGAGTGAATTGGTGTTCGTATGTAAAAGTTATAGCGATAATTGTGTTTGAATTTCAATTCTAAAAATTAAAAAAGAAGAACAAACTTTTACCCCCTCTCACTGCCACGTCAACACGTCATCCACCTTCTTCACTGCTTCCAGAAAAATATGCACGCACCCAAAAGCAGAATTGCACCGCCACAAACACCACCGTGGTCCTCCATCAGCCGCGACCCATCACCGATCTCCACCTCCTTGAATGCCGCCGCCGTGGCCGAAGACCGGTGCCTCATCAAGGCCACCGCTGCCGCTATGACTTAGGGTTTCGAAACCCTAACTGCCGATTCCAGGCCGCCTCAGGCCAATTTAGGCCTCACGACCACCACCGTCGGACTTCCGAAGCCGAGCCTAACAAAACCCCTCTCCCAATTTCATCGATTGCAGCTTCAATTAAAACCCCTAAATTTAATTTTGACCGCGTTTTCTGATCGATCCGGTCACTGTCTCGAAAAACAAATAGCATACGTAGGTTCGTATCATTGAGATCTTAGATATATATTTTTCTTGAATTTTTTCGAGGAGGTTAAATTTTTGAAATTGAATTTGATTTTGAAATTGCAATTGGATCTAGAATTGTCTGCCATTGAAATGAGGAGGTGAAGAGGAATTGTACGCACAGACAAATGAGAAATAGAGGTAGGTTAGGGTTTATAATGGGGTATTTATAGGCAAAGTTGAAATAGAATGGATCAGATCGATTGGATATACGCGTTGAACGATAAAATGGTCCGAAAAGCCCGTTCTGACTCCAGAACGAAATTGGGTCAACCCATATATCAAAATAGATATTTTAAAATATTTTAAATGCAATGGAAAAGGTTTCAAGTCCAAATTCCATCGTATGAATAAGTTATGCTAGAATCAAGTTATTTCAAATTGATTTCAATTGATTTTAATTTAATTGATTTCTGGACGTTTCGAGTCCGTACGATCAAACGACAAGCTTGATCGTTACGAAACTTGAAATCCTACAATAATTCACCGTTACGAATCCGATGAAATTGGTTTCGTCAAATTCCGAATCGGTGGCCAAAATGGCTATTTTCTAGTTAATTAAATAAATTAATTAATTAACTAATTAATCAAATTCTAAATTTCAATTCTTTAATTCACAAATTTCATCATTTTTAATTTCTTAAACATTTACACTAATTTAAACAAATTTAACTGTCGATTTAAAATTGATTTATTCCTCGATTTCATTAAATTCAAAAATTATAAATTTAATTTCCAATAATTCTATTTAATTAAATAAATTAATGATTATTCCATTTATTATTGTCAAATATATGGATTTAACATTGCATTCAAAACTATTACATAGATTTTCTCATACTCCATCTTCATTTCAAATAACATAATATTTAGATATTTTAATTTCATATAATTGCAATTAATCCAATTATTGAATTTTACATTTTAATTAAATAAATAAAATCTTGATTTCCATTCTTTTAGTTCAGTCAATCATTATCTTAAAATTTTAACATTACTGTAAATCCAATTTCCCTAATATTTTCCAGAAATCAATTAAATTTATATCAACGTAGTAATTAATTACGTTTAATTACAATGGATTTAGATCTAATTCACTAAATTAAATAGATAGGTAAACAATTAATAATTATCACAATTTGCCTAATTTAATCCCATTCATACTCTGTTATCAAGTGACCAAAAATAAATTAGTTACCTAACATTGATTATGTCAAATTACAGTTTACTGCGTATTGTTTCATCAATTAATATAACTTGAATTTATTTCCCAATTTACTGATTTCAATCAATTATAACCTTACAATTTGTTTCCATTAATTGGTATTGCATTGAAATTTTTATTTATTAGCTTACATCAACATTATTACCTTTAATTGCAAATTGATTACCAATTTTATTCAACACCCTAAATAACTAACATATTTTAATTCAATACTTACATTTGTTTACCTATGTTTCATTTATAACAAATTATATTATTCCGACTATTTCAATTAATTTGAATTCCATTCTAGTACCAATTTATTTCTTTATACATACATTACATTTCTATGAAATTTATACTTTCACACTTTCCATTATTTTATTAATTGTCATTAAAGAAATGTTCATTATTGGTCACCAATGATTATACCAACTCATATAACACTAATCCTATTCAATTCCCATTTATTACGCAGATTTATATTAATAAATCAACATTTACATTTGTTACTTACATTCAACTTATAACCAAGTTATACTATTTTACATTATTTCATTTATTGCAACTTCATTCAAATAGTTAATAATTAACTTTGGTTAACCTTGTTACTTTTCATTTAAGTTATTATCTCCTTATTAATTAACAAATTTTTCATTCTTTCAATATTAAATTACCAAAACTTTATCAAATTAACAAATTTAAATCATTGAAATTTACGGGTTGTTACAATAATCAAACATATATATATATATATATATATATATATATATATATATATATATATATATATATATATCATTCAACAGCATATAATACTATAGTTTAGGAGTATCTCACCTCGGGTTTAAACGACTAACTAAAAATAGGCTACAGCTTCGCTATCTGGAATTTAAAGCTCACCATCCTTTGGACTTAAGCTCCTAGGTTGCTCGGCCTAGGCTTGAAATGACTTGAGAAGCTCATGGCCTAGGGTAAAGGAAGAGGAAGGCTCAGCCTTGGATGGAGGCCGTGGGGGCCGTTGATGGTAGAGTGGAAGACTGGAGTTTTGGAATCATTTTGAGGCGCTTAAGTGTGTATATGTATATATTATAATTTTAAATCCTTTTTGAGAAATATTTTGGCATTATTTCCTTTAGGTTGAAAGCCATGAAAGTATGGAGAAAGAGCTTAGAAAATGAAGAAGAAGATGAATAAAAATGACGAAGAGAGTGTAGGGTATTTATAGGGATGTAAGTGGAGGAAAATATCTTGAATATTTTATGTAATGCATCATCACTTGCATCACCGATAACTCCCCCTTATCTCACCAAGTTTCGGTTGTAAGTACCCCTCATGTGCTTGCAATGATGCTTGTACTACGGTGGACTTTTGGTTAGCTTAGGAAGTAAGAAAAAAACAAATATCTTACATATTTTATACATATATGTTTTTATATTTATATGTGTATGTGTGCATATATGAATGATTATGTGCATGAGAATATATATTTATGTATGCATATGTTCATATGTATCTCCACAACATTATAAAACTCCTATGCGTTGTATCGTTACGAATCCTGATTTTGATTCCCGGTCATATTTTCACCTTTTAGTTAATATGCATATATTTGTAAAGAAAATTTAAAAATAAATTTATTATCATTTTTTACCAATTAAGTTCATCACATTTCATTTATAAAACCATATAAATTAATAATAATAATAATTTACAAAAAATTTTATTAAATCGATAAAGCGAAACAAATTTTTTCTTATGATTTCAAATCAAGTATATATTTTTATTAATGGTAAATCATTACCCTATAATTATTTAAAATGAGTTACCAAAGTAATTATAATAATTATTAAATCATTTTAACATCAAATAAATTTAAATAAATAAATTTATTAAAGTGATAAAATTTTGGGTCATTACACAATTGATCGTACATTGTCCAACAAAGTTCGATTCGTCGTTATCGATACATCATTATGTATCATATGGAGGGGTGCCTTTTGAGATTGAATCTTTATTAATTTTTAGGTATGTTCGGAACCTTTTCCAATATACTCAGTCATTCAATCAAATCAAATCATTTCTATTGCATGTTATTTTATTTACTTAAATTTTATACTCAATGAGTTTACAACAGACATACTACATGTGTATCAAATGCACATGTCCATGCTGGTGATAACTCATCAGTGAATATGATGAAGTATGTGGAACGGTTTTGGTATTAATAGACCTATGGTTGCATACATCAATATGTGTCAATCTAAAAAGTTCATTAACTCTTATGATACTCCCACTAAATGGGTGCATAGCCCTTTAGTTGTTCGAGATATAACAAACTAGTATCATATCTTTATTAATAGTTGGTTTGGAAGCATAATCTTTTGGTCTGACCGCGAAGTTCCAAAATTATATACAGTTCTATAAAAAAAATCTCCACCAATTGATCCTAAAATATAGTATTTGCATATTTGTTCATAAACTCAGTGCATCTATTAATTGGTCCTAAAAAATAGCATTTATATACCTGATTCTAAACTCATGCATATAGGACCGCACTTTAATTACGTGTAATACTACTATCAACTACATACTATGGTGAGTAGCGTTTAGATGTCAACCTTTTATCATGCGTTAGAATCAAAACAAGTTGAAATACGGAGTAAATAATCTATTATTATAATTTTTTGTTCCTGAGTTTAAGTGAAAGCATATTTTTCTAGTATCAATTTTAACTTACAAAAATGTCTCTTTATAGATATTAACAAATGTTGATATCACTTAAAAAGAGGATCTAGCAAATATATTTTTTTGCAAATTGATGACGCTCTTTTACATATATTACCAGATTTAATATCGCTTAAAAATATGATCTAACAAATAAGTTTCCTATACATTTTTGCTTTTTATTAATTGATAATGGAGAAAAAAATTCAAACTAACAAAAAAATTAAACCATATAACTTAGAAATAAAAATTCGAACTAACAAAAAAATTTAAACGATGCAGCTTAGAAATAAAAATTCAAACTCAAATTGATTACACATGATTCCAACGTAAAATCATAGCTAATATTTATGAAAATCATTTTTTGGAATATATTAAACATATATAATTTGTGAAAAAATCAATTTATTCGCGAAGAGTGTACTATTGTCACACGCGAAACGCGTGCGAAACGCGTGCGTAACGCTCGTGATTCGTAATCATATAATAGTACTATCTCTCAATACTATGGCATAGTCTATAAATCCAAAATAATTGTAAAAAATGATAGATACTCTTGTATTTACTAATGCATCACCTTTTTTATGATAACAAAAACCATATTAAAGTTTTATTCCATATTAAATATTCATAATATTAATTTTGAAATATAGTTATGTCTACTTTATAGTCGATATTGAAAAATGTCATTATTTCACAATAATGTGTGTTACGTTTACGAAAATAATTTTTGTACTTTGATGCAATTAATAAATGTTATATGGCATGCTCCCACTATTTCTACCATTACTATAATAGCATACTTAATTTGAAGGTCCATCATTCACTTAATATAAAGTATTTATTTTAGATACTATAACTAGTTTACAGTGGAGAGTTCTTTGATCAACTTTCTTGAACCCATAGAAACAATCTCATAGAAAACAATTTTTATACAAAAATACAGTTTGGAATAGAAATCATATTTCTTATTCCAATGTTAAGTATCTTTTATTATTATTACAATTCTTGTCTTCGATGTTTCATTATGATGCAAAAGTGACCATTCACTTTCATCATCTCAACTACACCTTAAACACATCTAATCTTGTGCATTCGTTTATCTCTCTAAATGGTTAAACCATTCAAAAGAAAAAATCTAACTACAATATCATAATGAACTCTTTACAAAAGCGCATTCCACTATCGCTAACTTTTAAGGACATCGTGTATGTTGCGCTTTACATAAACTGATAAAATTGACATTTCAAGGATCAAGTTCTTTGGTTTATATTATAGTTTCGGTCCAGTGTTATATTTAACATGATACGATCTCGATCTCGCACTAAGGTTTATTTGATTTTTCGGATGAACTAATTTCATCGAACATTGTACATCACAAATTTTGACCGTTCACTATATAACGTTTATATAAGATTATATGTGGATTAAATATCCATAGTCTTTTATTGATTTTAGAGTTCAAAACTCATAGAATGCAATACATGGTCTAATGAGACAAATAAACACATATGCAACCAAATTATGAAAGTATTAAGTAGTTGTAAAACTATGCATTTGTCTAGGTATAGAAATGTTCACATGCAATAATAATTTATTAGTAAGTATATCTCATATTTCTTTTGTCAATTTTCAATTCAGTTCATTTTTATATCTTAATTAATAAATGTTTTATTGATCATTTTTAAATGTACAAATTTATCATTGTAGATTTTTATAACATTATATAACATTTGTTCTTACAATATTATAAAGGTTAAATTTTATCATTTCATTTTTCTAATAAGGCCCCCACTAGTCTTTTATATTTCACCAAATCCTAAGCGAAACATAGAAGTCTTTCAACTTCACTAGTGGGTGTTAGGACTCATATACCTTGGAATTCTGAACTTGAGGAAAGCTCAACAAATCACGCGCCCACATACAATGAATGTTGGATGTATCACATACAACTCTCAGCCTTTGGTACCTTGTCCTAATCCCGCCTTTATCTTGAGGAAAGCTCGAGTAAAGTCAGACTATTCACTCGGAACTATCATTTCATGATGGCCTAAATATAATGCATATACCTTGAGAAAAGCTCAACAAATACGTACAGTTATCTTACCTTGTCTATTCAATATATTAATAGTACTATACATAACATCCCTAGCTTGAGGAAAGCTCAACAACTAAGGAGTATGCAAGAAATCTATTAATATATAAATGATATAAGACAATCTTATATTAAATATTCATAATCTTTAATGTATTATATCGAGTAATATCGACCTACGGATTAATGTATTTCTTATGAAATACTCTCATGATTCAAGTGTCGGACACATTGGAAATCATGGTATACATATATTTAGTACGTATTTATACCTTGAGTCTGTTTAGGGTTTCCTTAATTTTCCACCTTTAGTTTATACATTCATATCATACAAGTTTTGCTATTATATAACTTTTGTATTTCATATTACTTATATAATAGTCTTGTGTATAATATTTTATTAATATAATCTTATTTACTTAATTTCAATTAATTAACTCTTTAAATAATTTTAAATTAGTATTCCAATACAACTTTTATATTGGATACATCTGCTATAACCTTTAACACGCATATCTTATATATGCATATTTTTTATTTAATTAATTAACTTTTAATTAATTTACTAAATTAAACAATTTTAATTATATTATATCAATTTCAGAATTTATCTTACATGCATGTATACTTATGTTTTCTTAAACACATTAAAATAACATAACATGTATCAACATATATAATACACGCATATAAGTATTAATTAACTAACTCATTTAATTTATTTATTTTATTATTCTTATTAATAAATTATAAATTTCGAAACTAATATTTAAACAGCTTCAAACATTTTGTAATTTTCATTACCTTTTCAAACATTTTGAACACTTATGTTATATTATAACCTTTTATAATAAACATGTTTTTATTTTAAATTTAACTTTCAAATTTAAAATCTAATCTTCATTTTCAAAATTATTTTGAAAATTATCCCAAGGCCCATTTCAAATTGGGCCTTTTCTACCAAACACAACCTTTAGGCTCACTTCATCTTTAGACCAGGCAGGTAACCAGATAGGATAAGATACTTGATTACCCAATTTCAATCCAAGACATAACCTTTCTAGACACCATACTAAGTGCGCAAACTTATTTAGTTAGCCCTAACATGACTAGTTTAGACCACATATACTATTGGACTCTGATACCATTGTTGGACTAGACCAGCCCGCAATGGAAGAAATTAGTGAATTTTAAAAAATTTACCATGTTGGATCTTTAATGGGCCTATCAAGTCTAAATATACTAAGAAATTTTCTAATTTTTCTTTTAAATAAAATCTTTATCTTATTTAGATTTAGAAATAAAGTTTAAAATTTAATTTAAATATGCATGTAGTGTAATGAATGTATGAAATACATTCATGTTGCGACATGTAAGTGTAATATATAAGAAGTGTATATTTGTGTAACTAAGCATGAGAAATTTTTAGAGAAGGAAAAACCTTTAGTTTTCTTTCCTTTGACATGCATAATAAATTTAGAAATGTAGAGAGAGGCCCTTTCGTTTCTCTCTCTAATTACATTGAATGACATATTAAATGGCATTTACAATTGCATATGCCTTCGTTGCCTAAGTTTATTCTTTTTTCTTTAACTAATAAAATATACGTGTATAATAATTTATAAATTTACACATATGCATGTTAAAATATGTTTTCCATATATATCAGTCTGCCAAAACAAGAATTAACAATTGTAACAATGGTTACGATTAAGAAAAATTTTGAAATTAAATTCTACAGTTTAATACAAAAGTCCATTTTGACTTAGGTTAAAATAATATAAACACATGTATATCTATATGTACAAATAATTGCAAGTTACGTATTAAGTTTAAAATAACACATATATGTACATACATATATGTATATGTGTATGTATGTTTATATATATGAAGATTGCAATTTAATTAACATATATGTTTAAATTTAGTGCTAAAAAAATTATTCAATCATTTAATCTTAGGTATGAAATAAAAGTCTATAACTTTACATACTGGCCACTTATGAATTCTAAAAAAGGAAATTATTTACTTTTATGACCAAAATAAATAAAACAAAATCATTTTTGAAAAGTAGCTATGAAAATTCGGAAATTAATCTTAATGTAGTTTTAAACAACCAACAAATATAGTTTATTAATTTTATGTATACGAATGTTACAAAATTTTATATACAACATAACTAAATACTTTCACATTTTCTTTTTTTAACAATGGTAGAAAAAATTTCGAACAATTTGTGCATATACAAATTTGTTGTATGATAAAACAGATCTAGCCATATAAAAGGGACAAACAGTAAAAAAGATAAAGGATTTGAACAATGTTAACCACGATAAAGATATAGTCAATGGATACGTAAAAAAAGAGAGAGTCAAATTAAATCTATATGATGATCATGTCATTAAATAAGATTTACAAAAGGGGATTTGAGTTATATTACAAGATGAATACATAAGATAAAAGAGATATAATATGACTAAATCTAAACCATTTAAAAATGATGAGATAGAAGAGATATAATATGAATAAGTATGGATAATTTCAACATGATGAATATACAAATAAATGAAATTGGAATTACCAAAAATGAAGCCAGTGATTTGCACCTTGAATGATGGATAAAACCCCGATGCGTTTGAATCAGCCTATACATTTTGCAAGAATATAGAGATAAGAACAACCTTTAATTTATTTGTTTTGTTTAAATTTGTTTTATGGAACCTTATTTTTAATGGAAGCAATTAAGAGAAAGGAGGAGAGCTTGAGAAAGAAAGAAAATATATGTCTAAAAAAGAATGTGTAAAAGGTGTCTGAGAGAGAGTGTGTGTGTATGTTTTAAAGGGAAATTAAAACCTTTTTAACTTCCTCATTCAAAATCTTCCCTGTGTAATTCCAAAATTAAATCACCAAATCTGATTCCATCCTCTTTATATTTTCGACGGAAGAAAATTGAAAAAGAGAAAAGGACAAAGTTCATTTCATAAATGATACTTAAGTTGTTCATAAAAAGAAGATTTATTTCCTTTTTTAAATCCTCCTTTAGATTTTCAAATCTCATTTCAAAGCTCTCCCTTTTTTTCATCATGCATGTGGGCATCAATGAAAAATTCCAAACAACACTTAGCAATTAATCTATTTAAACTCGATTTAAATATTTTATTGATATCGAATATCAATATGTGCATTTATAACTTTTATAGATGCACTTTACTAAGTGCTGATATTATTCAAATAAATCAAATAAAATTTAATAATTAAAATTTCATAAACATTAATTAATTTAATTAATTTGCAATAATTTATAAGTTAACATATCGTGTGATTTATTTAGAGTATCCATCATTACGGTTGTGCGACTCAAAGGTGTAAATTAAGCCAGTGATTAATATCGAACTATTCAAATATTAAAGTGTTAGTCCGTGAGATGATGGTTTTGATGACAACAACCTTAGAATAGATTATAAAAGATAAATACTAAAAGTATAAGTTTAGATATATATGTGTATGCAGGATTTAACCATGCAGGTAACAAGAATGAAGACTGTACAGTATAGAGATTCAAGATATCAAGATTAAAAACTCATGAGTATCAAGATTATCAAGAGTTCAAGAATTCAAGTAATTTATTCTTTAATTAGAAATTTTGTTAAAACACCTAGAAAAGCACTGGTATCTTAAAATCCAATTTATTCGTGGAATAAAACTCCTAGAAACGCCCAAATCGCCATCATGGGTTTGGTGATTTGGAACTTTGACCACGATTTCCCGCTGATTCGAGCAACAATTCCAAAAATGAACAGCTAACGCAGACTCGTATCGTTGATATCTTCGACCTTATAATTTTTTTGAATTTTTTTGAAGAGTTTGAAATTTCACGTTGATTTTGAATTGCAATTATATTTGGATTTGTCTGCCATTGAAATGAGGAGGTAAAAGAAATTATACGCGCGGACAAATGAGAAATAGAGGTAGGCTAGGGTTTATAACAAGGTATTTATAGACAAAGCTGAAGGTAGAAAAGATGGACCCGATTTATAACGTGCTGAACGATAAATGGCCCGAAAAGCCTGTTTCGACTCCGGAACGAAATTGGGTTACCCATATATCAAAATAGGTGTTTTAAAATATTTTAAACACAATGGAAAATGTTTCAAGTCCAAATTCTATCGTATGAAGAAGTTATGCTAAAATCAATATTTTTCAAATTTATTTCAATTGATTTCAATTTCATTGATTTCAAGGCGTTTCAAGCCCATACGATCAAACGACAAGTCCGATCGATAGGAAACTTGAAATCCTATAATAATTCACCGTTACGGATCCGATGAAACTAGTTTCGTCGGAATCTGAGTCAGTGGCCAAAATGGCTATTTTTACATTAATTAAATAAATTAATAATTAATTAATTAAATCACCATTTAATTCAAATTCCAAAATTCATAAATTTTATCATATTAGATTACTTTAGTAATTTATAACCCTTTATAACCCATTCCCATATCAATTTAAAGTCAACCAATTCCCAACTACAGTGTTTAACTTAAATTTCCATAAATTCAGTAATTATACATTAAATTTCAAATAATCCATATTCTTAACCTATCTAGTTATTCAATTGATTCCATTTTACGATATAATTATCATGGTTTATACCATAGTGCATTGATATCCCTATTTTATCTTAATTTCAAAAAATGTAGTGTAACGACCCGGAAAATTTTAACAATTTTAATTGATTCTATAACGTATTTAATTGAATATTTGTGAAATCTTATTGAATTTTTAAATAAAATGTTTATATATTTAGAATACCTATATTTAAATATAGCAGATTGTAAATTTTCAAATAATTTTATGGAAGTTTATTTAATTGAGAAAACGTGCTGTCCAATTCAAGCTATTAATTGCTTTAATTGATTTCTGAATCAGTGCGTAACGGTTTCTTTTTACTACCGTTAAAGATTCTATTGCTTAATACTTTTCCAATTCAGGTAGACTTTTCCATTCGTAACCATTAATAAATTTGAGATCATCGACCTTGCTTTTATTATTCCTTGTAGTTTCGTGCACTGACTTTACCTTTCCCACTACCCATAATTTTCTCTACACGTTTCTTTTGCAATTGAAGCGTATATTTATATTTATGGTGGTGCGTTTATTCTGGTCTCTCTTTATTTTTGTTTTTAACGCTTGAAAGAATCTCAAATCATCAAGCTAGTAGCATCCGTTCCTTCCCTCGCTTTCATAAGGCTTATAATATATAAACCACTTGCTTATAGATCTGAACACAACTTTGTCATCAAATTTAATGTGCCTTCCTCTCCCTATTATTTCGGTTCCAACCTTCCTAGTGAATGGCTTTAATAATTTTTGGCTAAATCATAGCTACGGACTTTTCAAATTTCTTTCATTTTTTATATTTTTCCAATTCCTTCATTTGCTTCAAAAATTTTGAACGTGCCTAATCATCTCAGCATGTATATATAATGTAAGCCTACCTTTCCTTGGAAAGCTATTGCTCACAAAATTTCCTGATTTCTTTCCTTTTATCCATTTTTATATCCTTGACTTTCAAAACTCATTATGTGTTGTACAAACAAACAAAAATTTATTGCCTTAAGTGTATAGCTAAATCAACTATTGACTGTTACAATTACTTTTATTTTTATATTCATTTGAATTTATTACTTAAATAACGTTTTGATGAATTAATGGACAGCTTTACGTTTCTTTTGCTTTTGAAAACTTTATATTTATAGTGTACGTTTCTTTTGCATTTCAAAAATTTGAAACATGCTGCCCCATTTAAGCCATTAATTGTTTTAATTATTTTTCTTAATCAACATATAAACGTTTCTTTTTATTATTCCAGGATTTACATCCATACTTTAATCTCTGCCGTTCCATTTATTTCATTTGAAATCTAAATTTATTTACCATTCATTTATACGCCTCTTTCTCTTCCCTCTTTTACCTCTTCGTTTCCATGTTTCTAGGAATATATATATATATATATATATATATATATATATATATATATATATATATATGTATATATATAGTATAGCATAGATTGCATCTTCTTTTCTCTCTGTTGGCTATTCGTTGCCCTCAAATTAATATTAAAAGAGGAGAGAGCTTTGTAAATATTATATAAAGTCATATAGCACGTTCACATATCAGATGCAGACCTACCTTTATATTTAAGAAACTAGCATTTTCTCTATTGCCTGAAGAATGCCCTTCGCCATGTCATGTTGCTTGAATCACGCATGCATTCTTCCTTTAAAAATCGCCTGTTCTCATCTCCCCTCCATCTTTTCTTATTTCTTCCAAACCTGAGCATGAGCTCTCTCTTTTCCTTGGCCTGCCTCCTCCCCATGGCTGCATGCATTAGTTGGCAAAACATTTCCTCTCTGGTTTTTAAAAGTAAGTACGCATTTTATTTGATATAAGTCTATTTTATATATTAAGAACAGCATAGATTGTGCATAAGTTTTGTTTTATATGTTTACTGCAACTATGCGGATTTCGAATTCCCTAACAGTTGAACTTTAAAAAAAATAATATTTCATAATAGTATATATATGATAATTGTTATATTTATAAACGTGTATATAAATATTTAACTTCTGTTCATATATAAAGGTTAGTATATATTTATACCGTATTATGTATATTATTTTAAGATTTTACGGTATATAGTTTTTGACTTTTGTTAGCATATAGTTATCGTACGGCTTTTAGATACGTATGTTTTACTAACTAGTTGATAAGTTAAATATATATATATACGCGTTTTATTTTACTATTGATAGCTTACGGTATATATGGTATAAGTTTGGCAGCCTTCTATTAATATACGTATTTTTATATGTTTTATATATTTGGTTATAACAGTTTCAACTATAATAAAATATGTTATTTTATTAGCTTTCATATGTTAGATATATAAAATATAGTATTTCAATTTTCGTTAATGTTTTGGTATATATATTATATAAAATTGGTGGGTACAAGTTTGATAGGTCAATTTATAATATATATATTTTTATGATTGTTTTAGTATTTTAGAGTCTACCGTACTATATTTTATTTTATTTTCAACAATTTACATAAGTTATATTTAAAATGTAGGTATATATATAAAATTTTCTATGGTAGTTTTACAGTATAAGTTATATCAATATTTTATAATTTCAACAGTATATGCTTTCAAAAGTTTATTTCATGTCAGCCTTAAGGTTGTTTGCACTGACTGATATACGTTGGATTTTTTTTTAAGGGATGTGTATTTTGATTTCAAGTATAGTCATATGTATAGTCATATACAAATTGGTAGAGGAAATGTTATATAGTATATATGTTGTTATATTAATATAGTCGGTCTGCACACCTATGTATATATATTAACCGAGGCATTCATATTTTGTTGCATATTTTATAAACTGTGTCTGCATATGTTGGCTAGTTGTATATAAGCTCACTTATCCTATTTATCTTCCTCGATCCAATTCTGATTTGAATTCGTCTATTCCTATTATCAGCTTTGATCATTGAACCGTGTCCATCTAGCTTTGTTTTGGAATTCAGATCTGGATTTCATAACTCACTTCTTTTTCTCTGGCCTCGAAAGGTGAGAAATCACTCACGATTAACGTTCTTTTATTTACTAAATTTGATTTCAATTGAGACGACAATTGAAATATGAGGCTGTAGTTATTTAAATTGTTATATATGCTATTATCTGTAACTATTCACTTATGGGATATGACACCATATCCTATTGTTTGTATATTTATTTTGATGATATATGCCTGTTGTTATTATTATTTACATATCTGTTATCACTCTGCAAGTACCCTGTTAGTATAGAAATCACTACGGGTTGAAATGATACATACCCGAACAGACTTTAGAATAGGAGAAAATCGTTATGGGTTGAAATGATAAACCCAAGCGATTTTCATTTAATTGAATTGGGATTACGGGTTGAAATGCTATCCACCCGTATACATTTAGTGTACGGATTGAAATGATAAATATCCGTAACACTTGACCATATGTTAAGAAATATATACAGACATCGTTGGTCCATATATATAAATATTTTGAAATTTAATTCATTGTTTTGGAAAGAAATATATGGTCTTATTAAATGTTAATCCTTAAATTTTTTTATATATAAAGGGTAATGATATATAGATTTAATAATATTTAATTTAGTCAAAATTTGATTTAATACGTAAATTATGTTAAATATTTATGTAAATTTTATTCCAAAAAGTATTCTGCAATTTACTAAGATTGGGAGATAAATGTGGGTTTATCTAAATGGTATTTAAATAAGGATTTATTCAATTAAATCAATTTGAAATTATTGAATGGGAAATTTAAGGGTATGATTTTGTAACTGGATTTTTATTTAAGTGATTTAATGAATATTTCACGTTTAAATAAATTAAAGAAAATATTGAGTAAAATGTAATTTAAGGTTACTTAAATGATATTGTATCTAATGAGGGATTATTTTAAGACTAGATAATAATGAGGTTAAATCGAGATCTATATGGAACTATTAAATTGAACATTTAATTAAATATTAAAGCTTTGAACTATATTGGGATTTAAATGGTTTATTTTGAGATTCGGATATGTATTTGAAATTAGTATAGTTGAATTTATTATTTAGAAACTAAATTGATTAAAAAGTTAGTTTGAAACGTTGAATACTTAAAGTTTTGAAATATATTGAATATAAAGGGTATTTTGTGGTTTCAAATCCGAATTTGAGATCGATAAAATTGAAGTGGTTATTTTAGAAATTGAGTTGAATTTAAATTAATAAATTGAGATTGAAATAGATTTAAATGGGATGGTCGGGTTGATGTTAAACGATTTGTTAAGTTGAGAGAATTGAAATTACTTTACTGTACAAATTATTTAATATATAAAAATACTATTTGGGAAGTATAGAGATATTTGAAGTGAAAATGATATTTGGTTTTGAAGTATAAATTAAGTTGAAAAGACTACAGTGTTATAGTGTATATTTCTATCTTTTAGATAGTTCCATGGACCCTTAGAGGATGGTTATCCCAAACATCCTCTAAGTTAATTATATTTCAGTTGATATTTCACTTGAGTTAGATTTATAGATATAAGAATGTTAATCCTGACTCGAGTGTTTTGTGTTTTGCTTTACGCTCGGGTCAGACTGAGAGATACAGCATTTGAGACTCATCTTCGAAATTGGAGCTTTGCTTGAAGATCCAGCTACCTATCCCTTCAGTCATCCAGTTGATTGGTTCAGAGAAGCCATCTGTTGCATTGGAGACTTCATGACATTTGAACTATTCGGTTGTGTTTTATTTCTAACTCTGAGGTATATAGTAGCTTCATGAACTACTATTCTTTATCTATTCCGCTGCATTGTATTACTCTGTGTAAGTGATCTATGATTGATTTATTTACTGTATATTTTAAGTTTTGCCAAATTTTATTAACAATTCGGTATTTTGAATTATTCAAGTCGGACATGTACGGTTTTATTGTCGATTTGAATGGTCCAAAATAGCGGGCTGTTACAGTTGGTATCAGAGCTTCGGCTCTAGGAAAAACTTAGCATATATGGTAAATTTATTTACAGAATCACTTTCGCTCGAGTTGAATCTCTTCCTTTTGACTCGATTTCCTTTGAATTTTGGAATGTCCCTCGGTTCCGAAATTCATTCTGTCTCTCCCTATTTATATTCGTTTGATTCTGGAGTATCCCACAACTCCACTGAATGTTTTGTAAAGGGGGTGAAAACTCCTTTACAATTGGCGTTGATTCATCGAAGATTTCTGTATCCTCGGTTTACGATGCTGCTATATCTTGGTATGCCGAATTCTATCTCTGGCAATCGAATGTCGATTTGCTTTAGAATTCCACATCAATTATATTCCTGAAGTCACGGTTGACCCGGTTAAGGTCGCCCGAGATTTATAGAAGTATATCCATCTTCTATTTTGTAATTTGATTTTCTCAACTTTGTTTGAGCCTATCTTCGAATCAGGATTCTATTGATTAGAGTTCCTCTAAATTAAATCTTTATCTTTGTTTTGAAATCCATTCTTGAATCATCCTTTGAAAATTGGGTTTGTTTATTTTAAAATTGTTTTATACGAAATTATTATTTTGATAACTATGATTTTATTCTATACATAAAAGTGAAAATGTTTTCGATAAGGATTATATACCTATATATAAAACGAATAAGAAATGTTATTCTATATATAAAAGTTTTGAAAGGATTGGAAATTTTGAAAATTTATAAGAAAGTAATTTATATAAAAAGGATTTATAACTGAAGGGTTAAATTTGAAATTCGAGAATTGAATTCCGATATTTTGAAATCGGTTTTAAGATTTTGGGAAAATATATAAAAATAATACGATTTAAAAGTATTTTTCCGAATAAGAAATGTTTCAAATGGGTTCAAATGAATTCCAATAATTTTGAAGAAATTTCAAAGAAGTTTTCAAGAAAATAGAAGTCCGGAACTCACTTATGTCGCTGGAGAATAATTTCGGTGATGAGTGCACGCATCATCGACATTGATTTTCGAGTTTCAGAGTGGGGGAGAGGCCACTTTAATAGCTTCGCTATGCGAGTGATTTTGTAAAACCGTTTTTGATTTCAAATTCCGAAGTATAATTTGATATTTTTGAAAGATATATGTATATATTTGAAACAATTTAAAGTGAGACCGGTGTTCAGTCCTCGAGTTTTCGATTTGACTAGTAATAACTCTATTTATAAAAAAAAAATTGATTTCCAACTCTTAGATTTGAAATTTGATTTCATCGACTATTTTGAAGGTTCGAGCACTTCCAAATCAAGGTTTAAAAGTTTTAAACTAAGAAATTTCGAAAAGTATAAAAAATTTGATAAAGCATATAAGTTTAGTTTTGAAGAGTATGACTTAAGTAAGTTTGAAACCTTTTGTTAAGTAAGTGAATATGACTATTTTTAATTATACTAATATGGAATTTAGTTTCGAAATGTTTTGGAAAAAAAAATTAATTTCAAATAATGGTTTTCAGAAAGGTAAATTGGATATTTCTAATAGAAATAGATAGTTTAAAAGTTTTAAAGGGATGATTATAAATTTGGGAAACCATTTTGAGTATAATTGATTTTGAGAAAATATTTGGTTTTGAAATTAAATTGAAATTAAAAACTAGTACTTATATGGTGATTTTGGAAATGAATTTGTTTGACTTGAATTATTTTGATTTGAAAATTGGGATAATTTTCTAAACCTATTATTTTGGGAACTTTGAAATTTAGGTTGGAAGAAAATTTGGTGAAATCCTATATGATTTTGAAACTGAATTGATATTGAAATGATTTGAAATTGAGAACCTTATATTGTTAAGAACTTGATTTGGGAATGGTCGAACTTATATAAAATGGATTTGTATAAGTATGAAGTGATTTGAAATCTATTGATTTGAAAGGTACTCAATTTGGAAAGAGAGTTTTTTTTTTATAAATCGAAGTCTATATAAGTATGATTTGATATACTATTGATTTGGAAAGTATTCGATTTGAAATGGAATCTTATATATATATGGATTTTATATAAGTATGATATTTGAAAGTATTTGAAAGGGTACTATATGATATATATTTTCGAAGTAAAGATATGGAAAGTGCCTTCTGCTTGATATCCGCTTTGTGGCCACATCGTGGATTCATTCTATCGATATTATTCTCTCTGATTTTCGGTTTTCCGGATGTAATACTCGAGTGTTTCCCACCGTGGCGTAACCCATGGTTTTTTTTTCTCTCGCGAATGCATAGCGCAATTGCCTGGCTGAGTCTTGCCTAGGGGTACGGATTGTTTCCTGGGGGATCCAGGCGTAACCATTGTGTATCCTGCAATCTGTGTAGCTCGCGAATAGTAGCGCAAGTGCCTGGCTGAGTCTTGCCTAGGGGTACGGATTGTTTCCTGGGGGATCCAGGCGTAACCATTGTGTATCCTGCACTCTACTAGTCATCATGGCGTAACTCGCAGGGCTGAGAAAGCTTACGGATATGGATTGTTTCTTGGGGGACCCAGGCGTAACCATTGTGTATCTGCGAACCATGATCGGACAAAGGTTTTGCTTTGGTTGTTTTGTTTGGATTGTACTTTCCATATCTGTTTTTAAAAAGGTTTTTCAAGTATTTTCACTGGGTGTTGAAACAGGTCTACTACGTACTTGAAGAATTCTAGCTTTGCGTCTGATCAACGCATGGCCAGAGTCTGCAAGAACGAGGATAAACTTGTTATAACATCGAGTTATAAAAATATTTTCGAAAGAAAGATTTATTTCGATATAAACGTATTATTATAAAGGTATTTATTATAAAAGTATTTTTCCCAACAAAGAAATTTTGTATTAATATTTGAAATTAAAATTCTTATGTTTTGAAATAAATTATTCGTGCCCGATTCTATTCTTTTGAATCTACCTCATCTGCTCAGCTTTATTTTTCACCTATATTCCGTTTTCGGAATCTACCTTCCTTTCCTTTTTGAATAAATCTTTTAAATATTGCTTATTTGTATACTACATTGTTTTATATAAAATTTTAGTGTTATAAATATTTTTGAAGTTATAAATTAAATAAAACATCTTTAAAGAAAATGATTATTAATTTATTGATAATATTTGAAAGGTATCTTGAGAAAAATTAAAATTTTCATAAATTTTGGATTTAATATTTTCAATAGTCTTTGTAAATAGAAGTAATAATGTAAATAATTGTTTGCAAAGGAGTTTGAGAAGTATTAAATATTAAAGAAAATTTAATTTCAAATGAAATTTTCAAATAAATAATTTAAATAAAATTTATATAGTTTAAAATTTATTGTTTATCTTGGCTTTCAATCTATTTTTTTCTGGTTGTTTTATTCTCCTACCTCCTTCCTTTTCGGAGACGAGAAGTTTTGAGTAGGGGAGAGTGTAACGACCCGGAAAATTTTAACAATTTTAATTGATTCTATAACGTATTTAATTGAATATTTGTGAAATCTTATTGAATTTTTAAATAAAATGTTTATATATTTAGAATACGTATATTTAAATATAGCAGATTGTAAATTTTCAAATAATTTTATGGAAGTTTATTTAATTGAGAAAACGTGCTGTCCAATTCAAGCTATTAATTGCTTTAATTGATTTCTGAATCAGTGCATAACGGTTTCTTTTTACTACCGTTAAAGATTTCTATTGCTTAATACTTTTCCAATTCAGGTAGACTTTTCCATTCGTAACCATTAATAAATTTGAGATCATCGACCTTGCTTTTATTATTCCTTGTAGTTTCGTGCACTGACTTTACCTTTCCCACTACCCATAATTTTCTCTATATGTTTCTTTTGCAATTGAAGCGTATATTTATATTTATGGTGGTGCGTTTATTCTGGTCTCTCTTTATTTTTGTTTTTAACGCTTGAAAGAATCTCAAATCATCAAGCTAGTAGCATCCGTTCCTTCCCTCGCTTTCATAAGGCTTATAATATATAAACCACTTGCTTATAGATCTAAACACAACTTTGTCATCAAATTTAATGTGCCTTCCTCTCCCTATTATTTCGGTTCCAACCTTCCTAGTGAATGGCTTTAATAATTTTTGGCTAAATCATAGCTACGGACTTTTCAAATTTCTTTCATTTTTTATATTTTTCCAATTCCTCCATTTGCTTCAAAAATTTTGAACGTGCCTAATCATCTCAGCATGTATATATAATGTAAGCCTACCTTTCCTTGGAAAGCTATTGCTCACAAAATTTCCTGATTTCTTTCCTTTTATCCATTTTTATATCCTTGACTTTCAAAACTCATTATGTGTTGTACAAACAAACAAAAATTTATTGCCTTAAGTGTATAGCTAAATCAACTATTGACCGTTACAATTACTTTTATTTTTATATTCATTTGAATTTATTACTTAAATAACGTTTTGATGAATTAATGGACAGCTTTACGTTTCTTTTGCTTTTGAAAACTTTATATTTATAGTGTACGTTTCTTTTGCATTTCAAAAATTTGAAACATGCTGCCCCATTTAAGCCATTAATTGTTTTAATTATTTTTCTTAATCAACATATAAACGTTTCTTTTTATTATTCCAGGATTTACATCCATACTTTAATCTCTGTTGTTCCATTTATTTCATTTGAAACCTAAATTTATTTACCATTCATTTATACGCCTCTTTATCTTCCCTCTTTTATCTCTTCGTTTCCGTGTTTCTAGGAATATATATATAGTATAGCATAGATTGCATCTTCTTTTCTCTCTGTAGGCTATTCGTTGCCCTCAAATTAATATTAAAAGAGGAGAGAGCTTTGTAAATATTATATAAAGTCATATAGCACGTTCACATATCAGATGCAGACCTACCTTTATATTTAAGAAACTAGCATTTTCTCTATTGCCTGAAGAATGCCCTTCGCCATGTCATGTTGCTTGAATCACGCATGCATTCTTCCTTTAAAAATCGCCTGTTCTCATCTCCCCTCCATCTTTTCTTATTTCTTCCAAACCTGAGCATGAGCTCTCTCTTTTCCTTGGTCTGCCTCCTCCCCATGGCTGCATGCATTAGTTGGCAAAACATTTCCTCTCTGGTTTTTAAAAGTAAGTACGCATTTTATTTGATATAAGTCTATTTTATATATTAAGAACAGTATAGATTGTGCATAAGTTTTGTTTTATATGTTTACTGTAACTATGTGGATTTTGAATTCCCTAACAGTTGAACTTTAAAAATAATAATATATTTCATAATAGTATATATATATGATAATTGTTATATTTATAAACGTGTATATAAATATTTAACTTCTATTCATATATAAAGGTTAGTATATATTTATACCGTATTATGTATATTATTTTAAGATTTTACGGTATATAGTTTTTGACTTTTGTTAGCATATAGTTATCGTACGGCTTTTAGATACGTATGTTTTACTAACTAGTTGATAAGTTAAATATATATATATATATATATATGTATATATATATATACGCGTTTTATTTTACTATTGATAGCTTACGGTATATATGGTATAAGTTTGGCAGCCTTCTATTAATATACGTATTTTTATATGTTTTATATATTTGGTTATAACAGTTTCAACTATAATAAAATATGTTATTTTATTAGCTTTCATATGTTAGATATATAAAATATAGTATTTCAATTTTCGTTACTGTTTTGGTATATATATTATATAAAATTGGTGGGTACAAGTTTGATAAGTCAATTTATAATATATATATTTTTATGATTGTTTTAGTATTTTAGAGTCTACCGTACTATATTTTATTTTATTTTCAACAATTTACACAAGTTATATTTAAAATGTAGGTATATATATAAAATTTTCTATGGTAGTTTTACAGTATAAGTTATATCAATATTTTATAATTTCAACAGTATATGCTTTCAAAAGTTTATTTCATGTCAGCCTTAAGGTTGTTTGCACTGACTGATATACGTTGGATTTTTTTTTTAAGGGATGTGTATTTTGATTTCAAGTATAGTCATATGTATAGTCATATACAAATTGGTAGAGGAAATGTTATATAGTATATATATGGTTATATTAATATAGTCGGTCTGCACACCTATGTATATATATTAACCGAGGCATTCATATTTTGTTGCATATTTTATAAACTGTGTCTGCATATGTTGGCTAGTTGTATATAAGCTCACTTATCCTATTTATCTTCCTCGATCCAATTCTGATTTGAATTCGTTTATTCCTATTATCAGCTTTGATCATTGAACCGTGTCCATCTTGCTTTGTTTTGGAATTCGGATCTGGATTTCATAACTCACTTCTTTTTCTCTGGCCTCGAAAGGTGAGAAATCACTCACGATTAACGTTCTTTTATTTACTAAATTTGATTTCAATTGAGACGACAATTGAAATATGAGGCTGTAGTTATTTAAATTGTTATATATGCTATTATCTGTAACTATTCACTTATGGGATATGGCACCATATCCTATTGTTTGTATATTTATTTTGATGATATATGCCTGTTGTTATTATTGTTTACATATCTGTTATCACTCTGCAAGTACCCTGTTAGTATAGAAATCACTATGGGTTGAAATGATACACACCCGAATAGACTTTAGAATAGGAGAAAATCGTTATGGATTGAAATGATAAACCCAAGCGATTTTCATTTAATTGAATTGGGATTACGGGTTGAAATGCTATCCACCCGTATACATTCAGTGTACGGATTGAAATGATAAATATCTGTAACACTTGACCGTATGATAAGAAATATATACAGACATCGTTGGTCCATATATATAAATATTTTGAAATTTAATTCATTTTTTTTGAAATTTAAGTCAGTGCGCTATGAACTTGGATATCACTATCTGCTACGTACATGCTACATCTTAAAAAAGAATTAAAGCTAGAAAAACGCGCAACACCCTTTCAGCTAAAAATCATGCATCCAACAATCATCAGATAGTTCATTAAATGATCTTATTAAGCACACACTTACAGCTCCAAAGCAAAATATTACAAATTGGATAAATCATTGAGTTAAACAAAGATTGCACATGGAATAACTTTAAATAGCAAAAAGTATTTGTTGTACATGAGTACCACTGTTTTTCTTCATGAATATTTCACAAGTTAGAAAGAAAATCAAAACATAGAATTGACCATATTATTTACCAAATAGTAGCAGCTATGTGAGATGAACTTGCTTACAGTTACAGTTATAAAATACTGAAAATTCATGTTAAAACAAACAGTTTCTACAAATCCCAACAGATTTTAGTATAACTCCCTCAAATCTAGATATTTATGTACTAATTTCTCCAAATGCCACCAGTACAGAAAAACGGTCACTGAAGGAATGAATATGAATACATCGATTCAACGGATTAAAGTCGAAATAAGAGGCATTTAAAGGACAAATATCATAAGAGTTGTATTAGTACAAGTTTAAAGTTGTACCTACCTACTTACTGCTACGCTCAACAGTAGTTATTTTCCTTCTTCAAAACAAATTTAATCGCATTTGTAAGAACCCATCCGCAATTAGCTTGCTCGTTTAGTAGGACAAACATATGCAGTGCAGATTGACATCCTATCATCAAAATGATAAAAATACATGAGAGATGCAATTATATTCAAAATTCTAGCATGTAAGAAAACTAACAAAACCATGCAAGTAGAAAGACCATGATGTAGAAGCACTACTTCTACCACAAAGAGGAATTCCTGAAACATACAAACATATAGCACCATTGCTAAATGACAGCCAAGATATCTGTGTACCCGAGGTACCGAAAATAGGAAAACAAGAGCTGAAAGCCATAGAAGAATGTGGACAAGACAAATCAAAAATAACTCTGGTGTAGCATAGACATGCCTAGTGCAGACTACCGCCTAGCTAAGCTCCTCGATCTCCACCCAAAAATCAAAAAATACATGGTGTACATGCAAGGATGCTATGTAAGTGGCACCGCAATTTTCTGTGCAAAAAGACTTAGTAGAAAACAACCATGGTGCACGTGTGCTTGTAATATGTGCTGAGCTTACTATTATAGGTAATTAGGGGCCCAATGCAAAACACTCCAACCTCTATACTCATACTATCCAAAAGTATTATAGAGTAATACTATCGGATGATACGGATAATGAGGCTATTTGGGGTACATACACGAATATTCCTCTGGACTAATACTGGTATGTGTTATAAAATCAAATATAGAACTCACCTATACGAATACAGTATCGATATAAAGCAATAAACACGTGTGCCTGTAGAATAGAACAATACATAATCTACAAGATAATCACATAGGACACAAAGTCAATTGCAGCAGTAAAATATAGTATGTATGCAATAATGTTATAACAATGCAATACAATCATTATACACACACAATGAATCAAAGTCAAATGAATATTATATAACAACTACTATATAAACTCCTCTGAGTCCAATAAAACATACGTCGGTCTTGTCGTCTTTGTACCTGAAATGTCTAGAACTGACTCGAGCATTATAAAATAACATACGGGTCAGACTCTATTTATAATAACGGATGATATGAAATATGTAAAATCAGTAAAATGTTTAATATTAATAATAACAATGACATTAACAAATTCAAATATCTCAAGATAACAACCACTTCAATTCATATAATAAAATGTCATCGCCCATATAAAGAATGTCACTCATAAATCTCGAAATCAACGTCAAATGGGAGAATCATCAATATTTAAAAATCATCATCAAACTTGATTAATATAAAATGCGAGATAGCCTGTCAAATCATCTAAACCATATCCAACATCTTACAAACCATCAATATTAATCATTCATGACCAAAGCATCAACAATAAAAGTAAGGCTACCTCAAAAATACCAAATCATCAAATAATATGAATATACGGGAGCTGACTATACTATAGAATCAACCAGTCTCTAGACTAATCAAACTCATTAAAAGAAAGAGACATAAATGTCCATCCACTACACACATAACCCTAAACCAAACGAGAAGCCGATGGCCACCTACAGCGAGCCTGCTTCAAGAACCTAGGTCTATTCGTCTACCGCAGAATAACCATATATTCTTATAGTCTTCGGTTACCTCGACAGGCATCGTGACCTCATCTATCAATAGCTCATCAACGCGTAGCCTCGGTCACAACTATGCTTTGCCCATCATGGTAACAGACTGCTGGCCTAAGCAACACAAGGGTCTATGGGCAACAATTCATCTACTACTACCAATACTATGATGTGCATCAAAAACGATATTTAACTACGGTGTCACGGATCTGCAGTGCGACCCCACGATCAGGCCGTCAGGGTGGATACTGGTCAATCTGGTTCACTCCCGAAAAATAAAGAAAGCTGGACACAATTTGGATGGTCATATAATACTCTTACCTTATAGCTACTCATAGCTCTAATAGTAGGTCGGCATGCAGCTCTCATAAGCCAACATCTATCAATTCGATACTCATCACCGAGTATCACATATGCACATGAGTGTAATCCCCGTTTGAGTAACATTTACTTATAACGAATAATCAAACAAATAACATAACGACGCCTCATACCACCGCATGTTATTCGAATAATTATTCAATGTTCATAAACTACACTCAATCCACACTAGGTATTTCTATATGACAAGTCCAATGAATAACCGAGAAGGTGTTACCGAAAGTCTCATATCAAACGGTATCACTAATCCGTTTATTCAAATTTCTCGCCACATAGAAATGAAATCACACAAATGAAATGGAAAGATATCATCACCGTATCATCTTAAAATCAATAACTAAATCAATATCGATGGTGAACCATTCGCATTAATAGAATCAATATAAAGAAAAGAAGTAACTAGAAGTCAAAAATCAAAAATTAAAAATTAAAAATTAAATCGATTGATCAAACAAATATAAATGAATGTAATAATATTCAATAATAAAACAATTGCAACATATAATTTAAAATAACAAGAAGTGATACATATATATATATATATATATTCCTAAATTAATTAGAAAATTATCTAAACTCAATATAGCTTATATTCAAATAAGTAAATATATATATATATCGAGGATCGGCCCCATGTGTTGGGTTGCTCGAGACGAATACAACATTTGTTGCCTTTTATACAAAATAAATTAAATAAGACTAGTATTATAATATATATTTTTTAGTTCACATAAAAACACAAAATATTTCTTAAGTATATTGATACATTATACAAAAGTTTTAACATGCTATGATAATAAACCATCATCTACATCAAGCATTCTAGTATGATACATCAAACTATTTCAACGAAAATAACTTCTTCTTGCATTTCTTGAAGCGAACTCTTCAATTATATCGTCATATTTTAGCATATTCAAATATTCATTTCCAATTGAGATCATTGCTAACCTACTTAATCTTTCTTGTAACATGGTGCTTCGAAGATAAGTTTTACTTAACTTCAATTTAGAAAAGCTTCTTTCCGCCGAAGAAACCGTGACGGGAGTAGTCAATAAAATCCGATATGCAATCCATACGTTTAGAAATCCACTCACATCGCGGTAAGATCTTAAAAAATCAAGAATATTAACTGATTTTGTTACTTCCAATGGTAATATCATTTTCATTTGTTTAAGCTCAAGAAATAATCCTTTTCCGCAAATGTCACTCTTTTGGTTGTGTTCCAAAAAAAATTCAAGTTTCAAGCATTGCTCTTTCAATTGTTTATCATCAAAAGTCTTAAATTTTGCATTTAATAAAAATCCAAAAATCTCTTCGTAAAGCTTAAATTGTTCAAATCGATTAGTAAGTGAGATTAGAGCTTGATCTATTATGTGGAGAAAGTAAGTGGCTCTAAATTTATCTTCCAAAGATTGGCTTTCATTAACATCGACTTCTTTATCCTCGTCAAATTGCTTCTTTCTACGAACAACTCTTTTTTCCAGAAATTTTGGTTCAATGTCAACTTCTTCCGCAAGTTCTTTAGCTTCATTCATCATTTCATCATATCCAACTTCTCTAAAATTCTTAAAAAATACAATAAGTCCACTTACGTTATTAATTGCATCCTCGATATTCATTTCCTCCGCTTGAAGTATTTTGCTAATCCGATTAGTATTGTCCAATATAGTATACCAAATACATAAACTAATCAAGAATTCAAAATCCTCTAAAGCATTTTGACATAAAGCTTTAGCTTCCACCCTCGCAATATCATCATCGGAATTATTAGCAATATCTATCAAAGCATCTCTTAACCCCGATGGTTGAGTTCTTATTGCCTTAACACTTGCAATATGACTTTCCCAACGAGTTGCGGACAATGCTTTAGGAGTCAATCCCTTTACATGTTTTTGAAGTATTTCTCATCGATGTGTTGATCCGGAAAATAAAGTATAAATTTTTTGCACATAAGCAAAAAAAATTCTAGCTTTAATACATGACTTGGCCATATCACATAAAGCAAGATTCAAGCTATGGCATCCACATGAGATATAAAATGCTCTAGGATTTATGTCAAGAAGCCTCTTTTGTATACCTTGATGTATACATGTATAAGTATTAAGTTACCATTCATAAATATGTTGAAATAACAAATGATCATATATAGTTATTTATCTATTTTGAAAAAGAACATACCTTTCATATTTGATCCATTATCATAACTTTGTCCTCTTACATCATCAATATTTAGTTTAAGATCGACTAAAATATCTTCAAGCTTTTTGAAAAGGCCAAGTCCCGTTGTGTCATCAACCTCAATGAATCCAAGAAAGAACTCCTCCGCCTTAATGTTACTTGCATGTTCAACATCTACACATCTTATAACAATTGACATTTGTTCTTTATAGCTTAAATCCGACGTACAATTAAGAATGACAAAAAAAAATTTGCTTTTGATATTTTCATAAGCAATATTTCTTTAAACTTTTTGGCCAATAGAAGTATTAGTTCATTTTGTATTTTATGGCTAAAATAATTATTGTTTATTTTATTATTTACTATGCGTCTAAGATGATCCTCCATAATTGGATCAAATTCGGCAACAAATTCTATGAGTTGGCAACAGAGCTCATTGTTCTTCTCATAAATCTTTTCATTAGATCCGCGAAAAGGTAAATTATTTTGGTAGAGGGTTTTTACAATGCCAATAATGCGAACAAATACTTTTTTCCATCGTTCTCTCTCTTGGTCGATTAGAGACTATTTTTTTGTCAATTGTTTCTTTTAGTTGAAGGCCTCTATACAAATCTACCCATTTGATAAGACTTGTGGTATGTTCTGAATTACATATGCTCTCGAAGTTTTGTTGTAATATTATGCAAATCATTAAATCCTTCTTCTCCTAATTTGAATGACTTTTGTGGATTTTTGAATAACTTGCAACAAAAACAAAAAACTCTATTCATCTCATTTGAGTAGACAAGCTACTTCCGTTCATGCTCCTCTCCACGTGGATAATAACTAATATAATGTTTAGAAGAAAAATGTCTTCCGTCACTTTCATGTTTAGGAAACTTATCATTCTCTTTTAAAATTTTAATAGGCTCTTTTTGAACTAACATTACTCTTTTACTATCCGTAATTTTTCCCCATAATCCCGGATCATAGTTGACATCAATATCTTTCTCAAGGTCAAGCTCAATAGTAGCATGAACAACAACTTCATCAATATTATTGATTCCTTCATTGTTGTTACTTTGTTCACTAATATTTTCATTAATAACATCTTCATTTTTTTCACTTATCAATGCTTCATAAGTCTCCACGTTCTCATTAATGACATGATCTTCATTACCAATTTGTACCATCATACATGAAGTTGAAGGTTGAGATATTTGAATTTTTGCTTTATATAAGTTGGAAATTGAGCCAACAAGTGATTTTGTGAGTTCATCTCTTTTTGCTTAACTTTCCTATTGTAAGCTCCGGAATTTTGTTTTCGAAACCGAATCCGATTTTTATCGTCTTCATTTTTCGTCATATTTCCTACACTTTAAAAATTAATATACATAATACATTGACTTTTGAAGTGAAACAAAACAATCAATTCACGTTCACTTTACAAATATTATCAACCAAATGTTACAAAATTTCTAAATTAATATTCACTAATAAAAGTGAAATATTTACTCATAAACGCAGATGGATATAAAACTATCAAATCAGCAAATTGCAATACTATCAAATCTAGGGTTTCAGGTTAAAAAGACAGCTCTATAAATTGCAATACTATCTAATCGGCAAATTGGGGATTTTGAATTAGCAGCTGAAATTATATAAAGCTAAAGGAGAAGCTTGAAAATTGTATACATATATTACATGAGGATGAGAGAATTTTGTAGCTTTAGAGGGGAAGACGACTGACGAGACGCGGATGGATGATGAAGCAAGTCTAGGGTTTCAGGCTTCTTTCCATGTCGCGTGCGGGAGCAGGAGAAAGAAAGAAACACGTTTTTTTTCCTTTTAGTTAAGATGAGATGCTAAAATTTTGTTGCCTCTTGTTGGGGGGTTGCCCAATTCTTTCAGCTGATGGGCCTTGACTAATGGCCGGGCCTGTATATATCGTTATTATCAAGGTTTAAATAATATATATATACACACACACATACTGTGCTAACAAAATCTGAAATGCAACGAAGATAAGAGAACAAATGAAAGACACACAAAGAAGGTGACCATATTCACTTCAGCAAAAAGAAAAATGCACAGACTAAAGTATAACAACATTTGGATACACATGTACAGCACTTTTATATGTAAACCCAAGCATACACGCACACATACCCTTCACTGCGCAAATACATGGAACCCATTGACGCACGCAGCAGCACCTAAATACTCAACTATACACTCCTGTAAGACACGTGCAATACATTATTCACAAACCCAGCACTCTTCACAACATAAAATGACCACAATCAAAACATGAAACTGACAACTCATACATACATACACATACATATACACACACATATATACATATACATAAATCCTCACACATAACTGGCCACATACATGCATGCAAACCTATATATTTACAGAAACATTCTGTCCATTTTTTAAACTCATGCCGTAATTAATTAAATCACCACCTAAACACATATCACATGTACACATATAAATATATATTCGCACGCGCGCGCGCACACACACAGAGACACACATACACACATTCATACATACACACATACATAAATACATAAGAAGGCAAGCCAATTTAGTTTAGCGAGTGGATAAACTTTACAAACTACACCCTGCCCTGTCACTTATGCATGAACGACCTATGCAAATCAACATACATACACATGAAAATTATATTTATATTTATTATTAAATAACTTAACCTGAAACTCCTATAACATATCATCTGGATGAATGCGGATATATGACTTTACCTCATACTCTAATAGCATAATATTTGGATGAATGCTTTCTGGTAATGCATAGATAAAAATAAAATTGTAACTAGCATACATTATCAAAGAAAAAATAATCATACCGTCCAAAAGTGCAGTTGGATCTCTTCCATTTGGGAAGAATCCTAGATAAAATGCACCATGAACCTTTTCATGCTTTAAGTGATTGGATAACAACAAAAAGGGAAGTTGCACTAGTAGTTGTATTACAACTAAGTGAGATGATTAAATAACAATTTGGATTTCGCAAAGCCATAACTTTTTCTCATAAAAACACATGAACATTGAAATAACTACAACTGCTTCCAAACAAATCATAACAATTTGGCAGTGGCTGATGATAAAATTAAGAGATAATTATTCTTGTATATGGATTTAGTGTTAATACATTGCTTAAAATAAACTGGCTTTTGATTTAAAAATTATTAATTGAGGTAGAAATGACAAAGTAACGAATATGTTATTCTTTTTTAAAAACTCAGTTCATCTAAATAGCAGCTGTGACATTAAAAATAATTTGGTTAAAATGGTAATTTGGAGATATACCTTAAATAGATCTCGTATCATATAAATATAATACAATTTAACATCATACATGTATAGGTTGTCCAGTTTGCAATAACCAATTGGCTGGGCTATTAAGTATAAGATTAAGGAAAGTGCAAATATACATAAAGTAAACACACAGCAAAACATAGAAGAGCCAAATAATGTCAGACACCCTGAAACACAAGCTGGACCAAATAAAAGCAATTCGCACACAGGAATATATACACACACTCGCTTATATATATATATATATATATATATATATATATATATATATATATATATACACACACGCACAAGTACATGGACACATATACACAACTCTGTCCACACACGCATCTATCAGGGAAGAAACCACCACCATATAGCAGCAGCAAACACATAACAAATATGCATGGATTCAAAAGGGTTAGATGGATTAGCATAGATATGTGAGCAAAGATGCTCACCTGAAGCCACTCATATATTATCTTCTTCCTCCCTTCGAACTCACATACAAACTCGCAATCCCTGCAACGCAAACCCATATCTCTCATGTCATGGATGTATATCGATGTATAGAACAACATATTTAAATTTTGGATTTTATAATAATTTCTATGATTTAACATTGAATTTAATGTGAGAGGATTATTGAAGAAGGAAGTGTCAGACTGAATTAGCCCAGAAAATGAACACCTCCCTGAAAGTAGTAAAAATGAGGAGTGAAGTAAAATTTCAAAAACAAAGAATTCTGGAATTAGAAGAGGGTAGAAAAATGAGTTTGAGCATATAGTATTTGGGCTTGGGCCTTAAAAATGAAAGGTGAAGAAAAACAAATATTTTTTTCTTCTGTTTATAGATTAAATTCTATTTAATTGAAATAAATATAAATTGCATTTCAAAATCATACAATGTTATACTTCACTAATATAGTTCCATAATAAATATCATTTTCACATTTTTAGCTTGTTTAAATTCAAGTGCACTATTTTCTCACTTTAAGCCAAAAATTAAATAATCTCCAAACAAATGTATTAATTAAATGTCCAAATTCCAATTTAATTAATTAAATTACTATTATTAACTTAAATTAATTATTATGTAAAAACCAGGTTGTTACAGCAACCCACCCTAATAATGTGATTGGAAATTCTCTTCTTGGAGATGAAGCAGCTACATTAATAGTTGTTGCAGATTCTATTGTTGGTGCAGAGCTCTATCCTTGTTTGTATATCAATATTGCATAATATAAATGAAACAATTGTATCATCCAAACTACATATACACCTAACTGATGTTAGTTGATGAGATAAATAGATATAAAGATAGGGCTAAGCTGGTGCAATATACCCATGTGTTCCACCAACAACGATCCAAGATGTTCAACAAAAAAGAATTTATAAGCGTCAAATGTCAATCAGACACTACAAAGGAGGCTACCAAAGCCTGCGATGCCGCTTCCATCAAGTTTCGCAGTTCAAATCAAAGACCATGATGCCACAACCAGAACGTACGATGCTGCTATCAGATTACGATGCCGCCGCAATCAAGTTTCACAATCATTGGCAGTCCAAGGAGCCAGAGCTGCATTGTCTAGTCTCGTTGCCTCCTCAGATCGTGCATGCAAGATGAGGTGAACAAAAAGGGGACTAGAATCTAGGAATTATTACTCGGTTTTGCGATCATTGGCCTATTTTTATTTGGATTTGGAAATTATTACTGGAGATGAAAAGGGGTTTGTTTTAAGGAAGACGTGACAATTATTTAGCGGTGAATGAAAATTTGGGAGCAAATGGAAGCTGCGAACAAAAATTGGGTGGGGTGGTAAGAAACCCATCAACCAAACCCATCAAGCCAAACAACCTCGCGTAAATACGAATTCGTGCTCTTAAATCCACATATACTCAGTCTCACGTATGGCTTTCCTCCAAGATCAGCCAAATCTTTGCACAGCCTAGGAAAATCTTAGATGGGTAGATGGACATAAACTGCACATGTTGCCCTTCTCGTGGGCCCTCTGGTAGGATTAAGCTCAGCATGTCCCCTCGCTCGGAGACACCGACGAGACACCGACAGAATCAAATCGGAATGTTCATACGTAGAACCTCGGCTACATCGTTTAAGTCTAAACGTACGGGATCGCTCATCTTCTATCTGTAATTTTTAATAATTTTATTAGCAACTTTTCACATATAGTTTAGGCATGAAAAGAGAGATAACATAGACACGAATCAAAGATGGTATAGGCACAAAAAAGAGATTATGATATGTATAAAATCTTTGGAAAGCTTTTAGAAATCTTTTATTTATATACACATACATTTTTTAAACCCATTTTTGAAAACTTTTGAAAAACCTTTTGAAAAACCATTTTTTTTGAAAACTTTTCAAGTAGGTTCTCTCAATACGGTCCTAATCCCTAAGGAACTTTGAACCTGTTCTCTGATACCAACTATGACAACCTACATCCCCTGGCACACCAATCCAAAGCCTAGTGTGGCTCGATCTCATGTCATGTCGAGAAATACGAGCTGTCGGATATAATCTAAGATATACTACACTTTCAGAACTCACAGCATAAGAAACAAAACATATAACACAAAAAATATCCACCTCAGAAATATTCAAATCACAGTCTCAGAAAATCAGTACGTGGTCCAATACTGCACAGAAAATATCTCTCCAAATCTGATACAGGAAATAAAATATACTGAAAAAATAGATAGATACATAAAGAGCAAATATGATAAGAAGAAACTCTATGGATGAGCTCACCTCTCCAAGTATCGAGAATGGGTCAATCACCTGCTGCCTTGTCCCCCTACGGTTGGGAAAAAGATGAAAAAAGGATGGGTCAGATGAAAGTATGGTGAATGAGCACAAATTTAATATGTGATGATCATGTGCAGTTAACTTTAATTCTACTTTAGATGACATAGGGTGTACTACAAGTGTCCGTAAATTCCTAAGGTCCATTAACTAAGGATTCTTGTTTAATACATACCTACGCTACAACTTGTGCTGGCCACTACAAAGATTGAGCTACGAATCGAACCTCATGACCAACGATCGACCATTGCTCCTAGGGCTACTCGTCATAGAAATACCGTCGCTAGCTAGGCTATTGTGGAAGTACATTTCCACTAACTACGACTACACATAACTCAACTACATATCAAGCGGGAACCCATAATGGTGACTCACCGATGTGTCTTTTCATCTACATTTGTGTCCACTTCTCGATTGTAGCATACGCCTCCCATTGCAAGCTTCAGGATTCAACATCTAAACTATACCATGTCGCGTCAGTATTCGTGCATACTAGGACCCCTGCTATGCCAGGCTACACTTCATCGACATCAGTCAATGCTGCACATCTACCGTAGAACCTCATGTAAAGGTCATTTTGTGATAAAAGACGCCCTTAGTCGAATAGTCAACTTACCATAGGGTAAAGAACATTTATCCAATACTTCAATATCCTAGCTCGTCTCATATGAAACTAGCTTCCCTACAACTCCTAACTTACATATAAATAGCCACAAATAAGCTTATAGAATAATTAACGTTTATATTAATTTTTATTATTAACCTGGGCCTTAGGCCGAGGTTTAGATTGTGTGTTTCAGGTGACAACCGATCCACCGTGCATACCCTACCTGTCGACCGCTTATAGTCGATCAATCAAGGTGAGGATCAAACGGTCACAGTTCAAAAATTAGGTTTTTCAAGTTATATGATTTCAATTTTTATTTGGGTTAATGTTTGTTTGATTATTACAGCATTTGTTGGTTACAACGTTTACCTTAAACAAGAATTATAATGATTGGTCAATATTTCTAAATTTCATAGATTTATTGAATTTTCAATCAGTTGTTTAATACAGGGTTTATAAGTTTTAGGGTTCACAATTCAATAATAGAGGGGTGTACTAGCAGTAGACATTAGATTTATCAAATTGTCGCGCCTTCAATTTATGCCCTACATTACAGGTTTCAATTTAGGGTTTTACAGTTCATAACTAGATTTTCTAACATCCTAAATCTGATAGAATATAGTAAATTTAATTGTAAATAATCATCTAATTAAATCTATTCTCACCCACCGTATATCCAAACTTTTCCAACACATTCCACTACAGAATCGCCTCCATAAGTTGGCTCCTTCTAGATCTGATTGGTTATAGTTTGATTTTAATTTGATTTTGAATTATTTTTATTTTTGGAGGGGAGGTTAGATTTTGGCAGAGTTTCGGTATGGTAAGTTCTTTAGTGATTTTAGAGTTAGGTTAACTTTTAATTTATAGAAGTTGAAGATAAGTTCTAGACGTTAGATTAGGTCTGTAGAATCGTTAGTGTCATCTCGTTCAATCATCAGAACTTAGCGACAAGGCAACGCATCTCAACCATTTGAAGCATCTCAGAGAACTCTCGATTTTAACATGCCAACGATCGACCGCCCCTTCCCTGGGTCGACCGTTACCGGTCAACCATCGACCCTCCCGGGTCGACTGGTTGGAGTGTGTTTTTTGATGAATTTATATTTTTAACTTTATTGTATTTTTAAATCTTCAAAGTCCATAACTTCTCCATACTAACTTCTATTTTGAAGTATTATGTATGAAAATCGCTACGAACACAACGGTCCAAGTTTCATAGCCAAATTCGGGTTTCTATTAAAATTTTATTTTAGTCCTTATTTTATTTAAATTTAATTTTCTTATTAAATTCTCGCTAAATTTTTGGTGTGTTACAAGTTTATTAGTATTAGATATATGATATGTTTCACTCACCAAACGTACATCTGACCGCTTCTATCATTTTCATTCTTTAGATATACTCAATAGGTCGATAGAGAGGACTAGTGGTGACTTAGAGGCATGATGTTATGACGGAGACATGCATATATATTGTTCGTCTGGGATTATTGTATTATTAATTTCTATTACATTTTATTTCTTTCGCTATCAGCTTCAGAAAGTTTAGAATATCGTAAATAGCTCTGTGGTTTGTTTTATATTTTACCTCAAAATGATCTAACGAGGTATGCAATGTTTGCATCATGTTATGCGTGAATCAAAGCATCGTATATGGTAGGTTGTTACAGAAGTGGTCATCGATTTGGGAAAAACATTGTTAAAATTGCTCACCTTTCCTAGTATAGTGCATGTCGATTGAAAAATATTACTCCTCAACCAACTAGCCTCTTCTTCCTGTTTTGGTGTCAAACATGATCTCTCTACATTAGATTACATCCTTCATCTCCTGACGCGATATCATGTTCATCCTCTTCAACTGGACTAGAATGACCTTCATCAACATCCTCATCTTCAATCTCAGCAATCATTGCCCGCTTCTTCGGCTTTAGACATTCATTGCTCTTGTGGCCAAACTCTTGACAATTAAAGCACTTGATACTATTGTTGACCTTGGTCTTTGCTACCTCATTGACAACCGGTTTAGTAACAGCCTTTGTAACCGTAGTATTGCTACTAGCTCCCTTCACTTGATTGTTGGAATTTGTAAACACAACACCTCCTCGTCTTCCTTGCTTCTCCCAAGCCAACGCTTTCTAGTGCGCTTCAGCCACAGATCTAGGGTCAAACATATTTACCATGTCCTGGATCTGGATCCTCAACCCCCCAACAAATCTAGCGGTCAACTGTTCTTCCGTCTCCATAATGTCATTTCGAGCAATCAGTTGATAAAACTCATCAGCATAATCATTAACTGACTTTGTCCCCTGCCTTAGATTTTGTAAGCGTTGATACATAAGAGCTTGATAATTGTAAGGTAAGAAAGTAGCTTTCATTAACTTCTTCATCTTCTCCAATGAAACAATCTTCGACTTTCCCATTCTCTCTCGTGTAAGTTTAGTCTGCTGCCAGCATGCCATAGCTCTCCCTCTCAATCTCGTAGCAACCAACTTAACTCTGCGATTCTCGGGAACTTCTTTGAAGTCAAAAATTTCCTCAACATTTGAAACCCAATCCAAAAATTCTTCCGCAACCATACCACCCTTGAATTCCGGAATTTCCATTTTCATTCCCGATTCCCATTTATGGTCATCTTCATATTCTCTAGCTCGACTCCACGCTTGACCTCGATCTCGGTAATGAACACTTCCTCTATCACCATCAAACTCCTCATCAAAATCTGACGCATATCGTTGTCGATCATGACCACCAACATCTCTACCACCACCATTTCTTCGATCTACATTCCTCTGGTCACGATAATCCACATCTCTCCGATTTCGTTCATCAACATTCCTATCACGATCGTCAACATTCCTACGATCATGATCTCCTCTTCTCTCCCGATCTGACTGTGGTGAAACTCTGTTTTCCCCATGACTCGATTCATGTGAAACCCTTCTTCTACTTTGATTCATTTCAAGCATCATTCTCTCTATCGACCAATCCCTTCAATCAACTTCTCAGTGAAACTCTCATTGATTCATTGCTCCATTTCATCGGCCTCTTCTCTTCCATACAAAGCATTAATATTGCGATGACGTTGAGCTCGTCTCGGTGGCATGATTGAACTTCAACAAATTCAAAAAATTCAAACACTTTCCGATCTTTGATCCAAATGATATGGATCGAAATTCCCAACTTATTGCAACTTCACGATGAACACGATGAACACCAAACTTCTCAACAATTGCAACTCCACACTACAAATTCTCGAAACCCAATTCTCCAAATGATGCAAACTTCTTGCGATCAAGCTCTGATACCAAACTGATGCAGCCTAAGAAGCGAATTCGACGATGTAAATCGAATCCGTCCAGGATCTCACACGATTAGCGGAAATAATCAGTGAATCGATGATAAATCGATGAATTTAAGAATACCGAAAGGCCCAAATCCGTTGATCATGAAGATACCGGACTTTAGCAATCTTCGACACGTTGATCGCACACGATACCGTGAGAGAATATCTTCAATTCTTCGAACGTTGATCAAGCGCACTTGATTCCGTGAATTGGCTTCAACAATCGTTGATTCGAGCGCACTCGAATGCCGAAAGTGGAGAAAGGAGATAACACTCAACTTCCAATTTGAATGGAGGCACAAAGCGCAAACCAAATTTTATTCAAAATTCAACAACCTTTACAAATGACCCAACATGCCTATTTATAGGCTACAACTCACACGACTCAACATACACGACTTAACGTAACTCGTTTCGCGGCCTACGACCTAACTAAGGTCGTTAACGACCTAAACAACATGGTTTACGACCTATACACACAACATTGTATAACATAACGTCATAAAAGATACAACACATCAATCGACATAAGACTCATGCTTGTTAGTGACCTAGAACTTGCGGCTCAAGGAAATAAGAACAGCTTCAAGGCTTGCGACTTAACGAGTTAACCTTTGAGCAACATAAGATAGCTTCTCTTCAATGGAGCGACCTAAAATCCACGCGACTTAGCTTCATTCGCAATTTAACATATCATCGGCGACCTAAAGCAATGTCGTTCTCGACATAAAGAGATATCCGCGATCTAAAATGGAGGAGCGACCTACTGGAATGTCACGATTGAAAATGGAGGAGGAGCGAACGCGACCTACTGGAGCGGAACGATCTAAGCTTACCGCGATGTAGTTCGCTCGCTCGCGACTTATGGTAGCTCGCTCGCGATTCAAGGCGGAGCGACCTAGGTTTGGAGCTAAACGCGACTTAGCGGCTTCGTCGTGATTCAAAACGCAGCGACCTAGGGCTTCCTCTTCGCCGCGACCTAGGGCTTCGCGACTTAGCAATGTCGTTGTCTTCGCTTGCGAGGTATGCTCTTCATCATCCTTCCCTTGTTGGAAGGAATTCGTCCTCGAATTCACACTCTCGTCATCTTCGACAAGTTCCTCCCCATAATATGGAATTAAGTGTTTGACATTGAAAACATCAGAAGTACGAACCTCTTCCGTCAACCTTAACTGATACGCATTATCATTGATCTTCTTTATGATTTCTAAAGGACCAATCTTTCTAGCAGCTAGTTTGTTGTAAGTACCAATAGGAAATCGATCTTTGGTCAATACTGCATATACAAAATCTCTTTCTTTGAAGACAACACTTCTTCGTTTCTTATCCTCCATTTGTTTATACTTCTCATTCGTCTTCTCCAATCGTTTCTGAACGATTCTATGGCATTCTGTCAACCCATCAACAAAATCAGCAGCCCGCTTAACTGTCCCCTTCGGTTGTGGCACTATTGTAAAATCCAACGTCGCTTTTGGTAAGCTTGAATATACAATTTGAAATGGACTGAAACCCGTACTACGGTTGATAGCATGATTATGAGCAAACTCCGCTTGACATAACTTCACATCCCAACTCTTCAGATTATCCTTCACAAGACACCGTAATAAATTTCCCAGCGATCTGTTCACAACCACCGTCTGTCCATCTGTCTGCGGATGATAAGCGCTACTAAATTTCAACTTTGTTCCGACCATCTTCCACAAACTCAACCAAAAATGGCTTAGAAATCTAGTATCCCGATCAGAAACAATAGATTCAGGTAGCCCATGTAATCGATACACTTCTTTAAAGAATAATTGAGCAACTCGGACGGCATCAGCTATCATCTTACAAGCTATGAAATGTGCCATTTTTGAAAACCTATCCACCACAAAAAATATAGAATCATTCCCCCTTTGAGTTCTAGGCAAACCCAAAACAAAATCCATGCTTATATCAACCCACGGTCTAGTAGGCACAGTAATGGCATATATAATCCCGCGTTCGTAGCTGTTCCCTTTGAGACTTGACAGATATGGCATCTCTCCACAAATCTCTCAACTTCTTTTCTCATTGACGGCCAAAAGTAAGATTTTGCAATCAACTGCATAGTACGATCACGGCCCACATGTCCTTCCTCATGAAACTCTTTGATAATCTTCATTCGCAAACTGCCTTCTGGTATGCACAATCGATTCCCCTTGAATAAGAATCCATCTATCAATACAAACTCATCAGTACTCCCATCCTTGACTTTCTCAACAATCTTCGTAAAGTAAGGATCTTCTTCAAACAATTCTGGCAATAGTTCAAACCCTGTCACTTCAACCTTCATCGTTGTCAACAAATGATTCCTCCTGCTCAAGGCATCAGCTACACGATTCGTCACCCCTGATTTGTGCTTTACAACAAAAGTAAACTGCTGTAAATACGTGACCCATGAAGCGTGCCTAGCTGAAATTTTGTCTTGCCCTTGCAAATGCTTTAAGGCTTCATGATCTGTCTAGAGAACAAACTCCTTCTGAAATAGATAATGTCTCCAGTGCTTCACAGCTTGAACAATCGCGTAAAACTCCACATCATAAGTGTTATACTTCAACTTGGCTCCAGACAACTTCTCACTGAAATAACCAACTGGTCTTCCACTCTGACTCAATACTCCACCAATCCCAACCTTCGACGCATCAGTATGTAATTCAAACAACAACTGAAAATCCGGCAAAACTAGAATTGGTGCTGACGTCAATAGTGTCTTGATCTTCTCAAAAGCAACCCCTGCTTCCTCTGACCATGCAAACTTCTTTCCCTTCATGCAATCGGTTACAGGTGTCATCACACTGTTAAAATGTGGAATGAATCTTCGATAAAAAGATACCAATCCATGAAAGCTCCTCACTTCAGTTTTTGTCCTGGGTTGTGGCCAACTCCTAACATCTTCCACTTTACTTTCATCCACGTGAGTACCCTCCTTCGACAAAACATATCCCATAAATAAAACACTGTGCGCCTAGAACACGCACTTCTTCGTTGCTGCATAGAATTGCTCCTGTCGTAGAATTAACAATACACTCTTCCATATTCCCACTATAGATCAGAATATCGTCAAAGTAAACTACTACAAACTTCCCAATAAATGGTCTGAAAATCTGGTTCATCACTCTCATAAAAGTACTAGGAGCATTTGACAAGCCAAACAGCATAACCAGCCATTCGTATAGACCCTCCCTAGTTTTAAAAGAAGTCTTCCACTCATCACCCGGTCTAATACGAATCTGATGGTATCCACTCTTCAAGTCAATTTTTGAAAATACAACAGCTCCGCTCAACTGATCAATCAAATCATCGAACCTCGGCATAGGAAACCTGTATCTCACAGTGATCTTGTTTAGAGCCCGACGGTTCGTACACATCCGCCAAGTCCTATCCTTCTTCGGTTCCAATAAGGCTGGCACTACACAACGACTCAAGCTCTCCTGAACACGCCCTTGTTCTAACAACTCCTCCACCTGCCTTCTCAGTTCCCCATGCTACTTAGGACTCATCCTGTAGTGTGGTCGATGCGGCAATACGGCTCCTGGAACAAGATCTATTTGATGTTGTATGTCCCGCAATGGTGGTAATTCTTTGGGTGGCTCTTCAGGAAACACATCCTCGAATTCTTCCAACACTGTTTGACTTCCTCTGGAACTACAACAGATTCAGTAGCTTCACGTCCAATCAACAAAAACACCTCTGGACTCTCCTCTACTTCTCCAACAAACTCCTTCAAAGTCAACAAAGTCTTCAACTCCTCAATCTCTTCTGACTTGCTCTCTCCTTGCTGTCTCTTCTTCGAAACTAAAATGATCTTAACACCTTCAAACATAAAGTTGTAGCTGTTGGTTCGACCATCATGTTGCATTGCTCGGTCATACTGCCATGGTCTTCCTAAAAGCAAATGACAAACATCCATCTCCACCACATTACACCAGATCTCGTCTTTATACTTCTTCCCAATAGAAAATGGAACATGAACTCGCCTATCCACCATCACCTCTCCTCCTTTTCTCAACCATGCTAACTTGTAAGGATTTGGATGCTTCTCCGTCTTCAACTTCAAATTTCTCACAGCTTCGGTAGAAATGATATTGTCACAACTTTCCGCGTCAACCACAAATTTACACACCTTTCCTAGTATAGTGCATGTCGATTGAAAAATATTACTCCTCAACCAACTAGCCTCTTCTTCCTGTTTCGGTGTCAAACATGATCTCCTCAACATTAGATTACATCCTTCATCTCCCGACGCGATATCCTGTTCATCCTCTTCAACTGGACTAGAATGACCTTCATCAACATCCTCATCTTTAGTCTCAACAATCATTGCCCGCTTCTTCGACTTTAGACATTCATTGCTCTTGTGGCCAAACTCTTGACAATTAAAGCACTTGATACTATTGTTGACCTTGGTCTTTGCTACCTCATTGACAACCGGTTTAGTAACAGCCTTTGTAACCGAAGTATTGCTACTTGCTCCCTTCACTTGATTGTTGGAATTTGTAAACACACCACCTCCTCGTCTTCCTTGCTTCTCCCAAGCCAACGCTTTCTGGTGCGCTTCAGCCACAGATCTAGGGTCAATCATATTTACCATGTCCTGGATGTGGATCCTCAACCCCCCAATAAATCTAGCGGTCAACTGTTCTTCCGTCTCCATAATGTCATTTCGAGCAATCAGTTGATAAAACTCATCAGCATAATCATTAACTGACTTTGTCCCCTGCCTTAGATTTTGTAAGCGTTGATACATAAGAGATTGATAATTGTAAGGTAAGAAAGTAGCTTTCATTAACTTCTTCATCTTCTCCCATGAAACAATCTTTGATTTTCTCATTCTCTCTCGTGTAAGTTTAGTCTGCTGCCACCATGCCATAGCTCTCCCTCTCGGTCTCGTAGCAACCAACTTAACTCTGCGATTCTCAGGAACTTCTTTGAAGTCAAAAATTTCCTCAACATTTGAAACCCAATCCAAAAATTCTTCCGCAACCATACCACCCTTGAATTCCGGAATTTCCATTTTCATTCCCGATTCCCATCTACGGTCATCTTCATATTCTCTAGCTCGACTCCACACTTGACCTCGATCTCGGTAATGAACACTTCCTCTATCACCATCAAACTCCTCATCAAAATCTGACGCATATCGTTGTCGATCATGACCACCAACGTCTCTACCACCACCATTTCTTCGATCTACATTCCTCTGATCACGATAATCCACATCTCTCCGATTTCATTCATCAACATTCCTATCACGATCGTCAACATTCCTACGATCATGATCTCCTCTTCTCTTCCGATCTAACTGCGGTGAAACTCTGTTTTCCCCATGACTCGATTCAGGTGAAACCCTTCTTCTACTTTGATTCATTTCAAGCATCATTCTCTCTAATCGACCAATCCCTTCATTCAACTTCTCAGTGAAACTCTCGTTGATTCGTTGCTCCATTTCATCGGCCTCTTCTCTTCCATACAAAGCATTAATATTGCGATGACGTTGAGCTCGTCTCGGTGGCATGATTGAACTTCAACAAATTCAAAAAAATTCAAACACTTTCCGATCTTTGATCCAAATGATATGGATCGAAACTCCCAACTTGTTGCAACTTCACGATGAACACGATGAACACCAAACTTCTCAACAATTGCAAATCTGATCTCTAAACTACAAATTCTCGAAACCCAATTCTCCAAATGATGCAAACTTCTTGCGATCAAGCTCTGATACCAAACCGATGCAGCCTAAGAAGCGAATTCGACGATGTAAATCGAATCCGTCCAGGATCTCACACGATTAGCGGAAATAATCGGTGAATCGATGATAAATCGATGAATTTAAGAATACCGAAAGGCCCAAATTCGTTGATCACGAAGATACCGGACTTTGGCAATCTTCGACACGTTGATCGCGCACGATACCGTGAGAGAAGATCTTCAATTCTTCGAACGTTGATCAAGCGCACTTGATTCCGTGAATTGGCTTCAACAATCGTTGATTCGAGCGCACTCGAATGCCAAATGTGGAGAAAGGAGATAACACTCAACTTCCAATTTGAATGGAGGCACAAAGCGCAAACCAAATTTTATTCAAAATTCAACAACCTTTACAAATGACCCAACATGCCTATTTATAGGCTACAACTCACACGACTCAACATACACGACTTAACGTAACTCGTTTTGCGGCCTACGACCTAACCAAGGTCATTAACGATCTAAACAACATGGTCTACGACCTATACACACAACATTGCATAACATAACGTCATAAAAGATACAACACATCAATCGACATAAGACTCATGCTTGTTAGTGACCTAGAACTTGCGGCACAAGGAAATAAGAACAACTTCAAGGCTTGCGACTTAACGAGTTAACCTTTGAGCGACATAAGATAGCTTCTCTTCAATGGAGCGACCTAAAATCCACGCGACTTAGCTTCATTCGCGATTTAACAGATCATCAGCGACCTAAAGCAATGTCGTTCTCGACATAAAGAGATATTCGCGATCTAAAATGGAGAAGCGACCTACTGGAATGTCACGATTGAAAATGGAGGAGGAGCGAACGCGACCTACTGGAGCGGAACGATCTAAGCTTGCCGCGATGTAGTTCGCTCGCTCGCGACTTATGGTAGCTCGCTCGCGATTCAAGGCGGAGCGACCTAGGTTTGGAGCTAAACGCAACTTAGCGGCTTCATCGTGATTCAAAACGCAGCGACCTAGGGCTTCCACTTCGCCGCGACCTAGGGCTTCGCGACTTAGCAGTATCGCTGTCTTCGCTTGCGAGGCATGCTCTTCATCATCCTCCCCTTGTTGGAAGGAATTCGTCCTCGAATTCACACTCTCGTCATCTTCGACAACTTCGTTCCCATAATATGGAATTAAGTGTTTGACATTGAAAACATCAGAAGTATGAACCTCTTCCGGCAACCTGAACTGATACGCATTATCATTGATCTTCTTTATGATTTCTAAAGGACCAATCTTTCTAGCAGCTAGTTTGTTGTAAGTACCAACAGGAAATCGATCCTTGGTCAGTACTGCATATACAAAATCTCTTTCTTTGAAGACAACACTTCTTCGTTTCTTATCCACCATTTGTTTATACTTCTCATTCGTCTTTTCCAATCGTTTCTGAACGATTCTATGGCATTCTGTCAACCCATCAACAAAATCAGCAGCCCGCTTAACTGTCCCCTTCGGTTGTGGCACTATTGTAAAATCCAACGGCCCTTTTGGTAAGCTTGAATATACAATTTGAAATGGACTGAAACCTGTACTACGGTTGATAGCATGATTATGAGCAAACTCCGCTTGACATAACTTCACATCCCAACTCTTCAGATTATCCTTCAAAAGACACCGTAATAAATTTCCCAGCGATCTGTTCACAACCTCTGTCTGTCCATCTGTCTGCGGATGATAAGCGCTACTAAATTTCAACTTTGTTCCGACCATCTTCCACAAACTCAACCAAAAATGGCTTAGAAATCTAGTATCCCGATCAGAAACAATAGATTTAGGTAGCCCATGTAATCGATACACTTCTTTAAAGAATAATTGAGCAACTCGGACGGCATCAGCTATCTTCTTACAAGCTATGAAATGTGCCATTTTTGAAAACCTATCCACCATAACAAATATAGAATCATTCCCCCTTTGAGTTCTAGGCAAACCCAAAACAAAATCCATGCTTATATCAACCCACGGTCTAGTAGGCACAGGTAATGGCATATATAATCCCGCATTCGTAGCTGTTCCTTTTGAGACTTGACAGATATGGCATCTCTCCACAAATCTCTCAACTTCTTTTCTCATTGACGGCCAAAAGTAAGATTTTACAATCAACTGCATAGTACGATCACAGCCCACATGTCCTTCCTCATGCAACTCTTTGATAATCTTCATTCGCAAACTGCCTTCTGGTATGCACAATCGATTCCCCTTGAATAAGAATCCATCTACCAATACAAACTCATAAGTACTCCCATCATTGACTTTCTCAACAATCTTCGTAAAGTAAGGATCTTCTTCAAACAATTCTGGCAATAGTTCAAACCCTGTCACTTCAACCTTCATCGTTGTCAACAAATGATTCCTCCTGCTCAAGGCACCAGCTACATGATTCGTCACCCCTGATTTGTGCTTTACAACAAAAGTAAACTGTTGTAAATACGCGACCCACGAAGCGTGCCTAGCTGAAATTTTGTCCTGCCCTTGCAAATGCTTCAAGGCTTCATGATCTGTCTAGAGAACAAACTCCTTCTGAAACAGATAATGTCTCCAGTGCTTCACAGCTTGAACAATCGCGTAAAAGTCCACATCATAAGTGCTATACTTCAACTTGGCTCCAGACAACTTCTCACTGAAATAAGCAACTGGTCTTCCACTCTGACTCAATACTCCACCAATCCCAACCTTCGACGCATCAATATGTAATTCAAACAACAACTGAAAATCCGGCAAAACTAGAATTGGTGCTGACGTCAAGTGTCTTGATCTTCTCAAAAGCAACCCCAACTTCCTCTGACCATGCAAACTTCTTTCCCTTCATGCAATCGGTTACAGGTGTCATCACACTGTTAAAATGTGGAATGAATCTTCGATAAAAAGATACCAATCCATGAAAGCTCGTCACTACAGTTTTTGTCCTGGGTTGTGGCCAACTCCTAACAGATTCCACTTTACTTTCATCCACATGAGTACCCTCCTTCGACAAAACATATCCCTTAAATAAAACACTGTGCGTCATGAACATGACTTCTTCGTTGCTGCATAGAATTGCTCCTGTCGTAGAATTAACAATACACCCTTCCATATTCCCACTATAGATCAAAATATCGTCAAAGTAAACTACTACAAACTTCCCAATGAATGGTCTAAAAATCTGGTTCATCACTGTCATAAAAGTACTAGGAGCATTTGACAAGCCAAACGGCATAACCAGCCATTCGTATAGACCCTCCCTAGTTTTAAAAGAAGTCTTCCACTCATCACCCGGTCTAATACGAATCTGATGGTATCCACTCTTCAAGTCAATCTTTGAAAATACAACAGCGACACTCAACTGATCAATCAAATCATCGAACCTCGGCATAGGAAACCTGTATCTCACAGTGATCTTGTTTAGAGCCCGACTGTCCGTACACATCCGCCAAGTCCTATCCTTCTTCGGTACCAATAAGGCTGGCACTGCACAAGGACTCAAGCTCTCCTGAACACGCCCTTGTTCTAACAACTCCTCCACCTGCCTTCTCAGTTCCTCATGCTCCTTAGGAATCATCCTGTAATGTGGTCGATGCGGCAATACGGCTCCTGGAACAAGATCTATTTGATGTTGTATGTCCTGCAATGGTGGTAATTCTTTGGGTAGCTCTTCAGGAAACACATCCTCGAATTCTTCCAACACTGGTTTGACTTCCTCCGGAACTACAACAGATTCAGTAGCTTCACGTCCAATCAACAAAAACACCTCTGGACTCTCCTCTACTTCTCCAACAAACTCCTTCAAAGTCAACAAAGTCTTCAACTCCACAAACTCTTCTGACTTGCTCTCTCCTTACTGTCTCTTCTTCGAAACTAAAATGATCTTAACACCTTCAAACATAAAGTTGTAGCTGTTGGTTCGACCATCATGTTGCATTGCTCGGTCATACTGCCATGGTCTTCCCAAAAGCAAGTGACAAACATCCATCTCCACCACATCACACCAAATCTCGTCTTTATACTTCTTCCCAATAGAAAATGGAACATGAACTCGCCTATCCACCTTCACCTCTCCTCCTTTTCTCAACCATGCTAACTTGTAAGGATTTGGATGCTTCTCCGTCTTCAACTTCAACTTTCTCACAGCTTCGGTAGAAATGATACTGTCACAACTTCCCGCGTCAACCACAAATTTACACACCTTTCCTAGTATAGTGCATGTCGATTGAAAAATATTACTCCTCAACCAACTAGCCTCTTCTTCCTGTTTCGGTGTTAAACATGATCTCCTCAACATTATATTACATCCTTCATCTCCCGACGTGATATCCTGTTCATCCTCTTCAACTGGACTAGAATGACCTTCATCAACATCCTCATCTTCAATCTCAGCAATCATTGCCCGCTTCTTCGGCTTTAGACATTCATTGCTCTTGTGGCCAAACTCTTGACAATTAAAGCACTTGATACTATTGTTGACCTTGGTCTTTGCTACCTCATTGACAACCGGTTTAGTAACAGCCTTTGTAACCGTGGTATTGCAACTAGCTCCCTTCACTTGATTGTTGGAATTTGTAAACACACCACCTCCTCGTCATCTTTGCTTCTCCCAAGCCAACGCTTTTTGGTGCGCTTCAACCACAGATCTAGGGTCAAACATATTTACCATGTCCTGGATCTGGATCCTCAACCCCCCAACAAATCTAGCGGTCAACTGTTCTTCCGTCTCCATAATGTCATTTCGAGCAATCGGTTGATAAAACTCATCAGCATAATCATTAACTGACTTTGTCCCCTGCCTTGGATTTTGTAAGCGTTGATATATAAGAGATTGATAATTGTAAGGTAAGAAAGTAGCTTTCATTAACTTCTTCATCTTCTCCCATGAAACAATATTTGACTTTCCCATTCTCTCTCGTGTAAGTTTAGTTTGCTGCCACCATGCCATAGCTCTCCCTCTCAATCTCGTAGCAACCAACTTAACTCTGCGATTTTCGAGAACTTCTTTGAAGTCAAAAATTTCCTCAACATTTGAAACCCAATCCAAAAATTCTTCCGCAACCATACCACCCTTGAATTCCGGAATTTCCATTTTCATTCCCGATTCCCATCTACGGTCATCTTCATATTCTCTAGCTCGACTCCACACTTGACCTCGATCTCGGTAATGAACACTTCCTCTATCACCATCAAACTCCTCATCAAAATCTGACGCATATCGTTGTCGATCATGACCACCAACATCTCTACCACCACCATTTCTTCTATCTACATTCCTCTGATCACGATAATCCACATCTCTCCAATTTCGTTCATCAACATTCCTATCACGATCGTCAACATTCCTACGATCATGATCTCCTCTTCTCTCACGATCTGACCGTGGTGAAACTCTGTTTTCCCCATGACTCGATTCAGGTGAAACCCTTCTTCTACTTTGATTCATTTCAAGAATCATTCTCTCTAATCGACCAATCCCTTCATTCAACTTCTCAGTGAAACTCTCATTGATTCGTTGCTTCATTTCATCGGCCTCTTCTCTTCCATACAAAGCATTAATATTGCGATGACGTTGAGCTCGTCTCGGTGGCATGATTGAACTTCAACAAATTCAAAAAAATTCGAACACTTTCCGATCTTTGATCCAAATGATATGGATCGAAACTCCCAACTTGTTGCAACTTCACGATGAACACGATGAACACCAAACTTCTCAACAATTGCAAATCTGATCTCCAAACTACAAATTCTCGAAACCCAATTCTCCAAATGATGCAAACTTCTTGCGATCAAACTCTGATACCAAACTAATGCAGCCTAAGAAGCGAATTCGACGATGTAAATCGAATCCGTTCAGGATCTCACACGATTAGCGGAAATAATCTGTGAATCGATGATAAATCGATGAATTTAAGAATACCGAAAGGCCCAAATCCGTTGATCACGAAGATACCGGACTTTAGCAATTTTCGACACATTGATCGCGTAAGATACCGTGAGAAAAGATCTTCAATTCTTCGAACGTTGATCAAGCGCACTTGATTCCGTGAATTGGCTTCAACAATCGTTGATTCGAGCGCACTCGAATGCCGAAAGTGGAGAAAGGAGATAACACTCAACTTCCAATTTGAATGGAGGCACAAAGCGCAAACCAAATTTTATTCAAAATTCAACAACCTTTACAAATGACCCAACATGCCTATTTATAGGCTACAACTCACACGACTCAACATACACGACTTAACGTAACTCGTTTCGCGGCCTACGACCTAACCAAGGTCGTTAACGACCTAAAAAACATGGTTTACGACATATACACACAACATTGTATAACATAACGTCATAAAAGATACAACACATCAATCGACATAAGAATCATGCTTGTTAGTAACCTAGAACTTGCGGCACAAGGAAATAAGAACAGCTTCAAGGCTTGCGACTTAACGAGTTAACCTTTGAGCGACATAAGATAGCTTCTCTTCAATGGAGCGACCTAAAATCCACGCGACTTAGCTTCATTCGATATTTAACAGATCATCAGCGACCTAAAGCAATGTTGTTCTCGACATAAAGAGATATCCGCGATCTAAAATGGAGGAGCGACCTACTGGAATGTCACGATTGAAAATGGAGGAGGAGCGAACGCGACCTACTTGAGCGGAATGATCTAAGCTTGCCGCGATGTAGTTCGCTCGCTCGCGACTTATGGTAGCTCGCTAGCGATTCAAGGCGGAGCGACCTAGGTTTGGAGCTAAACGCGACTTAGCGGCTTCGTCGTGATTCAAAACGCAGCGACCTAGGGCTTCCACTTCTATGCGACCTAGGGCTTCGCGACTTAGCAGTGTCGCTGTCTTCGCTTGCGAGGTAAGCTCTTCATCATCCTCCCCTTGTTGGAAGGAATTCGTCCTCGAATTCACACTCTCGTCATCTTCGACAAGTTCCTCCCTATAATATGGAATTAAGTGTTTGACATTGAAAACATCAGAAATATGAACCTCTTCCGGCAACCTTAACTGATACGCATTATCATTGATCTTCTTTATGATTTCTAAAGGACCAATCTTTCTAGCAGCTAGTTTGTTGTAAGTACCAACAGGAAATCGATCCTCGGTCAATACTGCATATACAAAATCTCTTTCTTTGAAGACAAAACTTCTTCGTTTCTTATCCGCCATTTGTTTATACTTCTCATTCGTCTTCTCCAATCGTTCCTGAACGATTCTATGGCATTCTGTCAACCCATCAACAAAATCAGCAGCCCGCTTAACTGTCCCCTTCGGTTGTGGCACTATCGTCAAATCCAACGGCCCTTTTGGTAAGCTTGAATATACAATTTGAAATGGACTGAAACCCATACTACGGTTGATAGCATGATTATGAGCAAACTCCGCTTGACATAACTTCACATCCCAACTCTTCAGATTATCCTTCACAAGACACCGTAATAAATTTCCCAGCGATCTGTTCACAACCTCCGTCTGTCCATCTGTCTGCGGATGATAAGCGCTACTAAATTTCAACTTTGTTCCGACCATCTTCCACAAACTCAACCAAAAATGGCTTAGAAATCTAGTATCCCGATCAGAAACAATAGATTCAGGTAGCCCATGTAATCGATACACTTCTTTAAAGAATAATTGAGCAACTCGGACGGCATCAACTATCTTCTTACAAGCTATGAAATGTGCATTTTTGAAAACCTATCCACCACAACAAATATAGAATCATTCCCCCTTTGAGTTATAGGCAAACCCAAAACAAAATCCATGCTTATATCAACCCACGGTCTAGTAGGCACAGGCAATGGCATATATAATCCCGCATTCGTAGCTGTTCCCTTTGAGACTTGACAGATATGGCATCTCTACACAAATCTCTCAACTTCTTTTCTCATTGACGGCCAAAAGTAAGATTTTGTAATCAACTGCACAGTACGATGACGGCCCACATGTCCTTCCTCATGCAACTCTTTGATAATCTTCATTCGCAAACTGCCTTCTGGTATGCACAATCGATTCCCCTTGAATAAGAATCCATCTACCAATACAAACTCATCAGTACTCCCATCCTTGACTTTCTCAACAATCTTCGTAAAGTAAGGATCTTCTTCAAACAATTCTAGCAATAGTTCAAACCCTGTCACTTCAACCTTCATCGTTGTCAATAAATGATTCCTCCTGCTCAAGGCATCAGCTACACGATTCGTCACCCCTGATTTGTGCTTTACAACAAAAGTAAACTGCTGTAAATACGCGACCAACGAAGCGTGCCTAGCTGAAATTTTGTCCTGCCCTTGCAAATGCTTCAAGGCTTCATGATCTGTCTAGAGAACAAACTCCTTCTGAAACAGATAATGTCTCCAGTGCTTCACAGCTTGAACAATCACGTAAAATTCCACATCATAAGTGCTATACTTCAACTTGGCTCCAAACAACTTCTCACTGAAATAAGCAACTGGTCTTCCACTCTGACTCAATACTCCACCAATCCCAACCTTCGACGCATCAGTATGTAATTCAAATAATAACTGAAAATCCGGCAAAACTAGAATTGGTGCTGACGTCAATAGTGTCTTGATCTTCTCAAAAGCAACCCCTACTTCCTCTGACCATGCAAACTTCTTTCCCTTCATGCAATCGGTTACAGGTGTCATCACACTGTTAAAATGTGGAATGATTCTTCGATAAAAAGATACCAATCCATGAAATCTCATCACTTCAGTTTTTGTCCTGGGTTGTGGCCAACTCCTAACAGCTTCCACTTTACTTTCATCCATGTGAGTACCCTCCTTCGACAAAACATATCCCATAAATAAAACATTGTGCGTCATGAACACGCACTTCTTCGTTGCTGCATAGAATTGCTCCTGTCGTAGAATTAACAATACACTCTTCCATATTCCCACTATAGATCAAAATATCATCAAAGTAAACTACTACAAACTTCCCAATGAATGGTCTGAAAATCTGGTTCATCACTCTCATAAAAGTACTAGGAGCATTTGACAAGCCAAACGGCATAACCAGCCATTCGTATAGACCCTCCCTAGTTTTAAAAGCAGTCTTCCACTCATCACCAGGTCTAATACGAATCTGATGGTATCCACTCTTCAAGTCAATCTTTGAAAATACAACCGCTCCACTCAACTGATCAATCAAATCGTCGAACCTCGGCATAGGAAACCTGTATCTCACAGTGATCTTGTTTAGAGCCCGAATGTCCGTACACATCCGCCAAGTCCTATCCTTCTTCGGTACCAATAAGGCTGGCACTGCACAAGGACTCAAGCTCTCCTGAACACGCCCTTGTTCTAACAACTCCTCCACCTGCCTTCTCAGTTCCTCATGCTCCTTAGGACTCATCCTGTAGTGTGGTCGATGCGGCAATACGGCTCCTGGAACAAGATCTATTTGATGTTGTATGTCCCGCAATGGTAGTAATTCTTTGGGTAGCTCTTCAGGAAACACATCCTCGAATTCTTCCAACACTGGTTTGACTTCCTCTGGAACTACAACAGATTCAGTAGCTTCACGTCCAATCAACAAAAACATCTCTGGACTCTCCTCTACTTCTCCAACAAACTCCTTCAAAGTCAACAAAGTCTTCAACTCCTCAATCTCTTCTGACTTGCTCTCTCCTTACTGTCTCTTCTTCGGAACTAAAATGATCTTAACACCTTCAAACATAAAGTTGTAGCTGTTGGTTCGACCATCATGTTGCATTTCTCGGTCATACTGCCATGGTCTTCCCAAAAGCAAGTGACAAACATCCATCTCCACCACATCACACCAGATCTCGTCTTTATACTTCTTCCCAATAGAAAATGGAACATGAACTCGCATATCCACCTTCACCTCTCCTCCTTTTCTCAACCATGCTAACTTGTAAGGATTTGGATGCTTCTCCGTCTTCAACTTCAACTTTCTCACAGCTTTGGTAGAAATGATATTGTCACAACTTCCCGCGTCATCCACAAATTTACACACCTTTCCTAGTATAGTGCATGTCGATTGAAAAATATTACTCCTCAACCAACTAGCCTCTTCTTCCTGTTTCGGTGTCAAACATGATATCCTCAACATTAGATTACATCCTTCATCTCCCGACGCGATATCCTGTTCATCCTCTTCAACTGGACTAGAATGACCTTCATCAACATCCTCATCTTCAATCTCAGCAATCATTGCCCGCTTCTTCGGCTTTAGACATTCATTGCTTTTGTGGCCAAACTCTTGACAATTAAAGCACTTGATATTATTGTTGACCTTGGTCTTTGCTACCTCATTGACAACCGGTTTAGTAACAGCCTTTGTAACCGTAGTATTGCTACTAGCTCCCTTCACTTGATTGTTGGAATTTGTAAACACACCACCTCCTCGTCTTCCTTGCTTCTCCCAAGCCAACGCTTTCTGGTGCGCTTCAACCACAGATCTAGGGTCAAACATATTTACCATGTCCTGGATCTGGATCCTCAACCCCCCAAAAATCTAATGGTCAACTGTTCTTCCGTCTCCATAATGTCATTTCGATCAATTAGTTGATAAAACTCATCAGCATAATCATTAACTGACTTTGTCCCCTGCCTTAGATTTTGTAAGCGTTGATACATAAGAGGTTGATAATTGTAAGGTAAGAAAGTAGCTTTCATTAACTTCTTCATCTTCTTCCATGAAACAATCTTCGACTTTCCCATTCTCTCTTGTGTAAGTTTAGTCTGCTGCCACCATGCCATAGCTCTCCCTCTCAATCTCGTAGCAACCAACTTAACTCTGCGATTCTCGGGAACTTCTTGAAGTCAAAAATTTCCTCAACATTTGAAACCCAATCCAAAAATTCTTCCGCAACCATACCACCATTGAATTTCGGAATTTCCATTTTCATTCCCGATTCCCATCTACGGTCATCTTTATATTCTCTAGCTCGACTCCACACTTGACCTCGATCTCGGTAATGAACACTTCCTCTATCACCATCAAACTCCTCATCAAAATCTGACGCATATCGTTGTCGATCATAACCACCAACATCTCTACCACCACCATTTCTTCGATCTACATTCCTCTGATCACGATAATCCACATCTCTTCGATTTCGTTCATCAACATTCCTATCACGATCGTAAACATTCCTACGATCATGATCTCCTCTTCTCTCCCGATCTGACTGTGGTGAAACTCTGTTTTTCCCATGACTCGATTCAGGTGAAACCCTTCTTCTACTTTGATTCATTTCAAGCATCATTCTCTCTAATCGACCAATCCCTTCAATCAACTTCTCAGTGAAACTCTCATTGATTCGTTGCTCCATTTCATCGGCCTCTTCTCTTCCATACAAAGCATTAATATTGCGATGACGTTGAGCTCGTCTCGGTGGCATGATTGAACTTCAACAAATTCAAAAAATTCAAACACTTTCCGATCTTTGATCCAGTTGATATGGATCGAAACTCCCAACTTGTTGCAACTTCACGATGAACACCAAACTTCTCAACAATTACAACTCCACACTACAAATTCTCGAAACCCAATTCTCCAAATGATGCAAACTTCTTGCGATCAAGCTCTGATACCAAACTGATGCAGCCTAAGAAGCGAATTCGACGATGTAAATCGAATCCGTCCAGGATCTCACACGATTAGCGGAAATAATCGGTGAATCGATGATAAATCGATGAATTTAAGAATACCGAAAGGCCCAAATCCATTGATCACGAAGATACCGGACTTTAGCAATCTTCGACACGTTGATCGTGCACAATACCGTGAGAGAAGATCTTCAATTCTTCGAACGTTGATCAGGCGCACTTGATTCCGTGAATTGGCTTCAACAATCGTTGATTCGAGTGCACTCGAATGCCGAAAGTGGAGAAAGGAGATAACACTAAACTTCCAATTTGAATGGAGGCACAAAGCGCAAACCAAATTTTATTCAAAATTCAACAACCTTTACAAATGACCCAACATGCCTATTTATAGGCTACAACTCACACGACTCAACATACACGACTTAACGTAACTCGTTTCGCGGCCTACGACCTAACCAAGGTCGTTAACGACCTAAACAACATGGTTTACGACCTATACACACAACATTGTACAACATAACGTCATAAAAGATACAACACATCAATCGACATAAGACTCGTGCTTGTTAGTGACCTAGAACTTGCGGCACATGGAAATAAGAACAGCTTCAAGGCTTGCGACTTAACGAGTTAACCTTTGAGCGACATAAGATAGCTTCTCTTCAATGGAGCGACCAAAAATCCACGCGACTTAGCTTCATTCGCGATTTAACAGATCATCAGCGACCTAAAGCAATGCCGTTCTCGACATAAAGAGATATCCGCGATCTAAAATGGAGGAGCGACCTACTGGAATGTCACGATTGAAAATGGAGGAGGAGAGAACGCGACCTACTGGAGCGGAACGATCTAAGCTTGCCGCAATGTAGTTCGCTCGCTCGCGACTTATGGTAGCTCGCTCGCGATTCAAGGCGGAGCGACCTAGGTTTGGAGCTAAACGCGACTTAGCGGCTTCGTCGTGATTCAAAACGCAGCGACCTAGGGCTTCCTCTTCGCCGCGACCTAGGGCTTCGTGACTTAGCAATGTCGCTGTCTTCGCTTGCGAGCTATGCTCTTCATCATCCTCCCCTTGTTGGAAGGAATTCGTCCTCGAATTCACACTCTCGTCATCTTCGACAAGTTCCTCCCCATAATATGGAATTAAGTGTTTGACATTGAAAACATCAGAAGTATGAAACTCTTCCGGCAACCTCAACTGATACGCATTATCATTGATCTTCTTTATGATTTCTAAAGGACCAATCTTTCTAGCTGCTAGTTTGTTGTAAGTACCAACAGGAAATCGATCCTTGGTCAATACTGCGTATACAAAATCTCTTTCTTTGAAGACAACACTTCTTCGTTTCTTATCCGCCATTTGTTTATACTTCTCATTCGTCTTCTCCAATTGTTCCTGAACGATTCTATGGCATTCTGTCAACCCATCAACAAAATCAGCAGCCCGCTTAACTGTCCCCCTCGGTTGTGGCACTATTGTCAAATCCAACGGCCCTTTTGGTAAGCTTGAATATACAATTTGAAATGGACTGAAACCTGTACTATGGTTGATAGCATGATTATGAGCAAACTCCACTTGACATAACTTCACATCCCAACTCTTCAGATTATCCTTCACAAGACACCGTAATAAATTTCCCAGCGATCTGTTCACAACCGCCGTCTGTCCATCTGTCTACGGATGATAAGCGCTACTAAATTTCAACTTTGTTTCGACCATCTTCCACAAACTCAGCCAAAAATGGCTTGGAAATCTAGTATCCCGATCAGAAACAATAGATTCAGGTAGCCCATGTAATCGATACACTTCTTTAAAGAATAATTGAGCAACTCGGACGGCATCAGCTATCTTCTTACAAGCTATGAAATGTGCCATTTTTGAAAACCTATCCACCACAACAAATATAGAATCATTCCCCCTTTGAGTTCTAGGCAAACCCAAAACAAAATCTATGCTTATATCAACCCACGGTCTAGTAGGCACAGGCAATGGCATATATAATCCTGCATTCGTAGTTGTTCCCTTTGAGACTTGACAGATATGGCAACTCTCCACAAATCTCTCAACTTCTTTTCTCATTGACGGCCAAAAGTAAGATTCTGCAATCAACTGCATAGTACGATGACGGCCCACATGTCCTTCCTCATGCAACTCTTTGATAATCTTCATTCGCAAACTGCCTTCTGGTATGCACAATCGATTCCCCTTGAATAAGAATCCATCTACCAATACAAACTCATCAGTACTCCCATCCTTGACTTTCTCAACAATCTTCGTAAAGTAAGGATCTTCTTCAAACAATTCTGGCAATAGTTCAAACCCTGTCACTTCAACCTTCATCGCTGTCAACAAATGATTCCTCCTGCTCAAGGCATCAGCTACACAATTCGTCACCCCTGATTTGTGCTTTACAACAAAAGTAAACTGCTATAAATACGCGACCCATGAAGCGTGACTAGCTGAAATTTTGTCCTGCCCTTGCAAATGCTTCAAGGCTTCGTGATCTGTCTAGAGAACAAACTCCTTCTGAAACAGATAATGTCTCCAGTGCTTCACAGCTTGAACAATCGCATAAAACTCCACATCATAAGTGCTATACTTCAACTTGGCTCCAGACAACTTCTCACTGAAATAAGCAACTGGTCTTCCACTCTGACTCAATACTCCACCAATCCCAACCTTCGACGCATCAGTATGTAATTCAAACAACAACTGAAAATCCGACAAAACTAGAATTGGTGCTGACGTCAATAGTGTCTTGATCTTCTCAAAAGCAACCCCTGCTTCCTCTGACCATGCAAACTTCTTTCCCTTCATGCAATCGGTTACAGGTGTCATCACACTGTTAAAATGTGGAATGAATCTTCGATAAAAAGATACCAATCCATGAAAGCTCCTCACTTCAGTTTTTGTCCTGGGTTGTGGCCAACTCCTAACAGCTTCCACTTTACTTTCATCCACGTGAGTACCCTCCTTCGACAAAACATATCCCATAAATAATACACTGTGCGTCATGAACACGCACTTCTTCGTTGCTGCATAGAATTGCTCCTATCGTAGAATTAACAATACACTCTTCCATATTCCCACTATAGATCAAAATATCGTCAAAGTAAACTACTACAAACTTCCCAATGAATGGTCTGAAAATCTGGTTCATCACTGTCATAAAAGTACTAGGAGCATTTAACAAGCCAAACGGCATAACCAGCCATTCGTATAGACCCTCCCTGGTTTTAAAAGCAGTCTTCCACTCATCACCCGGTCTAATACGAATCTGATGGTATCCACTCTTCAAGTCAATCTTTGAAAATACAACAGCTCCACTCAACTGATCAATCAAATCGTCGAACCTCGGCATAGGAAACCTGTATCTCACAGTGATCTTGTTTAGAGCCCGACTGTCCGTACACATCCGCCAAGTCCTATCCTTCTTCGTTACCAATAAGGCTGGCACTGCACAAGGACTCAAGCTCTCCTGAACACGCCCTTGTTCTAAAAACTCCTCCACCTGCCTTCTCAGTTCCTTATGCTCCTTAGGACTCATCCTGTAATGTAGTCGATGCGGCAATACGGCTCCCGGAACAAGATCTATTTGATGTTGTATGTCCCGCAATGGTGGTAATTCTTTGGGTAGCTCTTCAGGAAACACATCCTTGAATTCTTCCAACACTGGTTTGATTTCCTCTGGAACTACAACAGATTCAGTAGCTTCACGTCCAATCAACAAAAACACCTCTGGACTCTCCTCTACTTCTCCAATAAACTCCTTCAAAGTCAACAAAGTCTTCAACTCCTCAATCTCTTCTGACTTGCTCTCTCCTTACTGTCTCTTCTTCGGAACTAAAATGATCTTAACACCTTCAAACATAAAGTTGTAGCTGTTGGTTCGACCATCATGTTGCATTGCTCGGTCATACTGCCATGGTCTTCCCAAAAGCAAGTGACAAACATCCATCTCCACCACATCACACCAGATCTCGTCTTTATACTTCTTCCCAATAGAAAATGGAACATGAACTCGCCTATCCATCTTCACTTCTCCTCCTTTTCTCAACCATGCTAACTTGTAAGGATTTGGATGCTTCTCCGTCTTCAACTTCAACTTTCTCACAGCTTCGGTAGAAATGATATTGTCACAACTTCCCGCGTCAACCATAAATTTACACACCTTTCCTAGTATAGTGCATGTCGATTGAAAAATATTACTCCTCAACCAACTAGCCTCTTCTTCCTGTTTCGGTGTCAAGCATGATCTCCTCAACATTAGATTACATCCTTCATCTCCCGACGCGATAACCTGTTCATCCTCTTCAACTGGACTAGAATGACCTTCATCAACATCCTCATCTTCAATCTCAGCAATCATTGCCCGCTTCTTCGGCTTTAGACATTCATTGCTCTTGTGGCCAAACTCTTGACAATTAAAGCACTTGATTGTTGGAATTTGTAAAAACACCACCTCCTCGTCATCTTTGCTTCTCCCAAGCCAACGCTTTCTGGTGCGCTTCAACCACAGATCTAGGGTCAAACATATTTACCATGTCCTGGATCTGGATCCTAAACCCCCCAACAAATCTAGCGGTCAACTGTTCTTCCGTCTCCATAATGTCATTTCGAGCAATCGGTTGATAAAACTCATCAGCATAATCATTAACTGACTTTGTCCCCTGCCTTGGATTTTGTAAGCGTTGATATATAAGAGATTGATAATTGTAAGGTAAGAAAGTAGCTTTCATTAACTTCTTCATCTTCTCCCATGAAACAATATTTGACTTTCCCATTCTCTCTCGTGTAAGTTTAGTCTGCTGCCACCATGCCATAGCTCTCCCTCTCAATCTCGTAGCAACCAACTTAACTCTGCGATTTTCGAGAACTTCTTTGAAGTCAAAAATTTCCTCAACATTTGAAACCCAATCCAAAAATTCTTCCGCAACCATACCACCCTTGAATTCCGGAATTTCCATTTTCATTCCCGATTCCCATCTACGGTCATCTTCATATTCTCTAGCTCGACTCCACACTTGACCTCGATCTCGGTAATGAACACTTCCTCTATCACCATCAAACTCCTCATCAAAATCTGACGCATATCGTTGTCGATCATGACCACCAGCATCTCTACCACCACCATTTCTTCTATCTACATTCCTCTGATCACGATAATCCACATCTCTCCAATTTCGTTCATCAACATTCCTATCACGATCGTCAACATTCCTACGATCATGATCTCCTCTTCTCTCCCGATCTGACTGTGGTGAAACTCTGTTTTCCCCATGACTCAATTCAGGTGAAACCCTTCTTCTACTATGATTCATTTCAAGCATCATTCTCTCTAATCGACCAATCCCTTCATTCAACTTCTCAGTGAAACTCTCGTTGATTCGTTGCTCCATTTCATCGACCTCTTCTCTTCCATACAAAGCATTAATATTGCGATGACGTTGAGCTCGTCTCGGTGGCATGATTGAACTTCAACAAATTCAAAAAATTCAAACACTTTCCGATCTTTGATCCAAATGATATGGATCGAAACTCCCAACTTGTTGCAACTTCACGATGAACACGATGAACACCAAACTTCTCAACAATTACAAATCTGATCTCCCAACTACAAATTCTCGAAACCCAATTCTCCTAATGATGCAAACTTCTTGCGATCAAGCTCTGATACCAAACTGATGCAGCCTAAGAAGCGAATTCGACGATGTAAATCGAATCCGTCCAGGATCTCACACGATTAGCGGAAATAATCGGTGAATCGATGATAAATCGATGAATTTAAGAATACCGAAAGGCCCAAATCCGTTGATCACGAAGATACCGTACTTTAGCAATTTTCGACACGTTGATCGCGCACGATACCGTGAGAGAAGATCTTCAATTCTTCGAACGTTGATCAAGCGCACTTGATTCCGTGAATTGGCTTCAACGATCGTTGATTCGAGCGCACTCGAATGCCGAAAGTGGAGAAAAGAGATAACACTCAACATCCAATTTGAATGGAGGAACAAAGCGCAAACCAAATTTTATTCAAAATTCAACAACTTTTACAAATGACCCAACATGCCTATTTGTAGGCTACAACTCACACGACTCAAAATACACGACTTAACGTAACTCGTTTCGCGGCCTACGACCTAACCAAGGTCATTAACGACCTAAACAACATGGTTTACGACCTATACACACAATATTGTACAACATAACGTCATAAAAGATACAACACATCAATCGACATAAGACTCATGCTTGTTAGCGACCTAGAACTTGCGGCACAAGGAAATAAGAACAGCTTCAAGGCTTGCGTCTTAACGAGTTAACCTTTGAGCGACCTAAGATAGCTTCTCTTCTGTGGAGCGACCTAAAATTCATGCGACTTAGCTTCATTCGCGATTTAACAGATCATCAGCGACCTAAAGCAATGTCGTTCTCGACATAAAGAGATATCCACGATCTAAAATGGAGGAGCGACCTACTGGAATGTCGCGATTGAAAATGGAGGAGGAGCGAACGCGACCTACTGGAGCGGAACGATCTAAGCTTGCCGTGATGTAGTTCGCTCGCTCGCGACTTATGGTAGCTCGCTCGCGATTCAAGGCGGAGCGACCTAGGTTTGGAGCTAAACGCGACTTAGCGGCTTCTTCGTGATTCAAAACACAGCGACCTAGGGCTTCTCGACTTAGCAATGTCGCTGTCTTCGCTTGCGAGGTATGCTCTTCATCAGATGACTACTTCAAGACTTTGATGATGGTAACTCGGTGATGATGGAGTTATGTTTCGATGATGACGCTTGTGTAACATCCCATAAAATCAACCATAGATAAATTGGATAAATTAAATAAGTTAAGGGTAAAAATGGAAATTTTGCAAAAGTTGGAATTTGACCATGAAAGTTATGTCATTGTATTCATGGCGAAATTCCGACCAATTTCCATTTATAGTATGTTGAAAACAGAACTCAAATGGAAATGTTGTGGACGTTTGAAGTTTTCAAATTTAAATAGAATTCAAATTCGAATAAATAATTATTTCTCAAATTTGAAATTCAAAAATTAATAATAGATTGACTTGGGGGTTAAGTAAACGATAATATAAACGTTAACGTTAAAGTGTAATTAAGAAAAAAATAAATATTTAAAACAATGACATGATTCCTTCCCAAAATAAACAGAGGGGTTGACCCCCTGACCTCTACCGGTCGACCATTGGGGGACAGTTGATTGCTTCATATCAGGTGGTAGCTAGGATTTTTATTTTTGTACGCTTCAGATTTAATTATTTAAATCTGATGGTTCATGTGCTTTCTCACCACTATAAATAAAACCTTAAACCCCTTACTTTTCTTCATATAATATTTTGGGAACATCAGCGAAGCTCAGTCTTCAAGATTCATAAAAACTCCATTAGAGTTTCAAATAAGAAAACTTTAGATCTATTTTTGTTTATTACTTATTTTCTCAATTTCTTCTCCTCCAAGTCTTTAATTTTCTAAATCTAACATATATACCAATCCCTTATTGTATATATGTATCAAAAAGAGGAGATCTGATAGAGATCATCAAAAGGCATGTCAAATCCAAAGGAGGCAAAGCTAAGGTTACATAGTGAGAGGAAATCTTAGCTTTTCTATTTTAGTAATTGATTAGTGTAATTTGGATTTGAATATGCCTTGAGGAATTTTAGTTTGTGAAAGCATCATATTATAATCCCAAAACTCTTCAATGTGAAATGTCAATTCTAGGTTGAAAATCTCGATTTGTTTATGTCAAAATAATGGAAACTGTGTAGATTTGCAGTTTTTATAATTTTACCTTCACCATATTCATTTTCTTTGAATTTGATTAAAGGACTTTAACTATGGAATAGTGTGTAAATTACGAATTTTATTCATAATTTGCATTGTTGATTCTCTCAAATTAAATAAAAATTCTTTCATTTATTTTTATGTGAAAAAAAAGTTAAATAGAGCATAAAAATTAGAATTGTAAGTTTATATTTGTAATAAATTCCATTATTTTGATGTAAAAGTTGAGTTTAAAATTTAACTGTATACAAGTCTATTGATTGAAATTTTTGGATGTGAATATTGGAATTTTGGTATTGTTGATAATATGGAATGAATCTCATATAATAGTTTAAAGAGTTGACATTTAAACACTAGTTATGGCGTAAATTCTGCACTCTTAGAAATTATTAGGCATGTATTTATTGTAACATCTCCTACTTGGCGGTCCAAAACTAACGGCTACAGATGTTGCGGGTCATCCATAGTTATTAATCCTCGGTGACCAAATATGTTGATGTTAGATACATTGATATTGCACAAACACATGGATATAGAAATTTTTTAAAATTAACAAACAATTTTCACATTCCATTTCAAAGCATTTCAAATTCATTACATAATCCCAATACAAGAACCACGTTAAGAAAAAATATAACCATTACAACATACGCCAAGAGCGACATATAAAGATGCCCCTTTGGATGATCAGAGTATATAACTAGGCAATTAAACAACTTTGCATTTACAATAAAACACCGCAGACGTCAAAACACAGTGGAGTCAAAATAGAAAAGAACTCTAAATAGCTATCATGCCTCCTACACATCTTCGGAAGCTTATTCGTCTAATAAGGTACCTAAAAACCTCAACTCTCAAAATCATTTGAGTACCCAAGAATTTAAGAGGAAAACATAAACTTCGAGTCAGACATAAAGCCTGGTATGAATAATAATCTACCATCTCAAACCATTTAGATATCTAGTGAGACCACGCCGCTTAGCGGAACGGGTTTCCCCCTCATTAGTATCTTCCAAAATTTTATAAAATCATATATTTTACTCCTGCATCCACAACGATTAAACAATAGAAATTCAAAATATTATAATGATATGCAAATAAGTAAATCAATTCTGGATTTCCCATCCCCATTCATTTAACTATCTGTCTTAGTTATACTTTCTAGGGTCACTATTAACCTAATAGTTTTCATGTGCTGACTAATAACCTGTTCAATACTTATGACTCCTTATCCGGTTTCATAGTTTTTATGATATCACTAAGAAACTATTGTCTCCTGCCAATAACTTCATTGTTTCTTGGGTTCTTCCTGAACCTATTGGTATCTCCAATAACTTCCCTCTTATTCTAGTTTTCATGGGATGACTAGGTTGACTTCTGTCAATAACTTAATTCGGATATAGTTTTCATAGGTTCACTGCAAACCTATCGGCCCCTGCCAATAACTCTTTTTAATCATATTTTTCATGGGTTTACTATGAACCTATTGGTCCCTACCAATAATTTCTTTCTAAACATAGTTTTGATGGGTTTATTATGAACCTGTCTATCTGATAGCTTCTTTATTCAATATTTAGGCATCCTACATTCTGATATCTGGCCTCTTGGGTGCAATTCTACTCATTTAGGAGTTAACATAATTTATATTCACAACTTGGTCAACCTAGTTGGTTATTATGCCCTTTCTCCCCAAAATACAGTTATGGGTCCATACTAAACTGAATATGCATATCAAAAGAAGCAAACATAATAACATTATAATACCAACACCTGTGGTTTGATATCCTTGAAATCATTTTCACATAAAACATGGTTAATCCCTTTAACCTATTATTTATCAAGAAAAGCTTCTTCAAAAACTTCATACTTAAAACCATTTCAAAACTCCTTTATTTTAGCCATGGGGTTTCCTTTAAAATGAGATTGGGTTATTTGTTTTGAAAATTAAGGCTTTCAAAACCTTAAAACTTTGCTTTCGAAACCCTTAGATAACCTCCTTCAAAAGCATTTAAATCTTCTTTTCAAAGCACTAAGCATATGCCTTTCAAAACATTTCAAAACATCTCTTCCGAAACTATCAAACATACCATTCGAAAGTATTAAAGTATTGCTTATTAACTCTTAGAAGCATGACTTTGAAACCTCTTGAAAGTACCCCTTTCGAAAGCATTGGGTTTTTCTATCAAGATATCTTTTGGGTCAAAGTGAACATATACGAAAGTACCTCTTTTGAAACCTTTAATCTTCATATAAAATTGTTTGGGGAAAAGTTTGATGGCTTTGGAACCATCCTTTCGAAAGCTCAAATCATTTAAGTAAAATATTTGAAGGATATCTTCGAAACCCCTTTCGAAGCCATTACCTTCGAAACCCTTGAATCCTTTCGAAAGCTTTAGAATGTGGCTTGGTATAGGTTTATAAAAAAAGCTACATTTTGAAATCATTGATGAATTCAATCCCTTCGAAAAGGCATATGGACGGCAGATGGGATTTGACTTGGTCGAAACCACCCTTTTTGAAAGCATAGATTTAAAGCCAAGTAACTCCTTCGGAAGCTACAATTTAAACAGGAGGCGGCAACAGATTCGAAAGCAACTTCTTCGAAGGATTAAAAAAGTTTCGACTCCGTCAAAAGCATAAAACAAGGCAGGCGCATATCTTTAGAGAATAAACAAAGGATTTGACCCCATCGAAAGCAAGGGTTACAACACCATGCCTACAGCTTTTCTCCAATCCACTACGTATCAACATTATGATATCTTGTGTATTGGTTTCATCTTAGTTAGTTTCGACACGGTTAGTTTCGACTTGGTTAAGGCGGAATCATAGGGTCGAAAGGCGCTTCTGAAAGAAGTGGAACGTACTTTTCTAGATAAAGGTCGATTTAATGCCATTTAAAGTAATTACTTTATAACTAACCTGCCTATTTGTAAACATTTAATTAGTTACCATAACTTTTCAAATTCTTTACCAAAATAACTGCCGCATAATTTCAGATGTAAATAAGGATTAATTTTCATAAATAAGCCCTTCCATTAAGCAAAACAATTAAAACAATTAAATTCTTCTTCTAAAATAATTTAATTTCCATAGCAAATTACTTAGGAAAAATCCTCAAAAATCACAGAAATTTACTTTTTATATGTTATCTAACATATATAAATTTCAGCCTCGAATTCCTCGTATAATTTCTAAAATTAATTTCTAAACCCCATTGTCTATATTTTCATTGAAAATTCATAACAAATTTTCCATATCTTAGACAATTATAAAAAATAAAACCAATCTGCAAAATCATGTTTATCATAACATATAAATTTTTCATGGCATTTAAAACACAAAATAAACAGTTTTAGCTTAAAACTGTGTGAAACAATTTTCAAATAATCTTGTGTTTACTAAACATGCTATAAAATCCAAGCATATCATCAATCAAAAATCATCATAATGGATTTAAACTTCAATCTGAAAATTAAATGATCATAAAATAAAATATACATGGTTAAGATTATTATTCACCTTGATTAGGGTAAGGACTTTGAGATTTGATTCTTGATTAATTTCCCCTAGCTTGAATTAGTTTTAGGTTGATTTTCCCCCTCTTTTCTCCTAATGGCCGGATTTGCTCCTCTTTGTATATGTTTGTTTGTGTTTTGCAAAAATTAACGTGAAACAGATAGGAAAAAGAATATTACGGGTATGGAAATATGGTGCGGCTATTTTCTAATAAGCCCTTGCGTTAGCTAATTAACATATAAAACCATTTATAAGCCCATTTGTTTAATTAAGCTTGGCCTTTAGTTTACTTTCAAATCTCAATCCACTTATCACTTCAAGATTTGCATTATTCTATTTAATTTATCTAATTAAATCTCCTAAATAATGTTATTAAAAATTAGGGGTGTTACAGGCTCCCTTCCTTAAATAACTTCGTCCTCGAAATTCAGTAAAGACTAAATACTAAACATAACAATCATTTATAACATCTCCTATCTATCATACTAGCCTACTTGACTAGCAACAGTCTATATAAAGAAAATATAGAACATACCCTCATAGAAGATCAGGATAAGTATCTCTAGTTATATCTTCTATCTCCCAAGTACAGTCCTTCTCGTTGTCGCTCCACTGAACTTTCACTAACTTGACTATCTTGTTCCTTAACTTCTTCTCATCTCTCACTACAATGCGGACCGGTTGTCTAACAAAAGTCAAATTCGGTTTTACTTTCAAATCTTCCAACACCGCCAGAGGAATAGTAGTCTCTGGATCATGCACATACTTGAGAAGATGAGATACATGAAATACATTATGGACACTGCCATACTGCTCGACAACTCTACTCTATATGCGAGCTTTCCAATCCTCTCTTTAATCAGGAATGGTCCAACATATCTTAATGCCACTTTCCCTGACTTTTCGAATCGTACCACACCCTTCATCGATGATACCTTAATCAAAACTCTATCACCAACTGAGAATTCTTGATCCTTACGCCTCTTATCTGCGTAACTCTTCTGTCAAGATTGAGCTTTCTTCATCTTTTCTCAGATTAACTCTATCTTCTCTATCGCCTCTCTAACCAGATCTGGACTCAAGACTAATCTATCTCCAGTCTCCAACCAACATGCTGGTGATTTGCTTGGCCTTTCATGCAAAGCTTCAAAATACATCATTCTTATACTAGTTTGATAACTGTTATTATAGAAAAACTCAACCTAATGTAGGTGATCTACCCAAGATCCACCAAAGTGTAGCACACAAGCCCTCAATAAATCCTCGGACCTTATTGACTATCTCTTTCTGCCCATCTGTTTGTAGCTGATATGCAGTACTCATCTTAAGCTTGGTACCTAACACATCCTGTAGACTCTTCCAAAATTGACTGGTAAACAATGCATCTCTGTAACTGACTATACTACTCGAAATTCCATGCAATCTAATTATGTTCTTCATGAACAACTTAGCTAAAATAGATGCCGGCCTTGTTGACTTAACTAGAATGAAATGGGCACTCTTGGTAAACCTATCCACTATGACCCATATACTTTCATTTCCTCTATTCAACCTTGGAAACCCATCAATAAATTCCATGGATATTGAATCTCTTTCCAAACCTATAACTCCAATGGTTGAAGCAACCCACTTGGCTTATGTTCGTCCTTCACTTGTTAACAGTTTGCACACTGCCTAACCCACAAGCCAATATTCGTCTTCATACTTTTCCAATAGAAGCTCCTCTTTATATCTTCGTACATCTTGGTCCCTCCAGAATGAATCGTAAACTTTGGACCGATGACATTCTTCAAGAACTTCTTTTCTTAAGTCCTCAACATTCGGGACACGCACCCATCCCTTCTTTCTCAACCATCACTTTTAAAGAGGATCCTCTTTTATTTAGAAGTAATCCTTTCGATCAGCACTGGTCGAACTTCTAAATAGGACAACATGGTAGTACTCTACTAGAAATAGCAGTCGATCTTAACTGCACACTACAAGTAATCGGAGCTTCTAAATCCTTCCATTCTGCCAACATAGCTAACATCACATTCTAATGTCTTTTGCTAAGAGCTTCTGCTACTTTATTTCTTTCCCAAGTGTATATTCTATACCGCAATCATAAGCAGCCAAAAACTCCAGCCACCTCTGTTGTCTCATATTCAACTCCTTCTGAGAGAATAAGTATCATAAAGACTTATGATCCATGTATAGTTCAAATCGCTCCCCTAAGAGATAATGTCTCCATATCTTCAATGCGAAGATCACGGCAACCAACTCCAAATCATGAGTATGATATATTACTTCATGCGGTCTATGCTGTCATGAAGCATAGGCAATGACTTTACCCTTCTGCATCAACACAGCTCCTAATCCAGTTCCATACGCATTGGTATACACCACCAACCTTTGGTTTACATATGAAACTACTAACCCAAGTGCGTTGGTCAACAAATGCTTTAACTTAAGGAATGCTTTCTCACAATTGTCGGACCAGACAAACTTCACCTCCTTCCTTGTTAACTTAGTCAAGGGCGCTGCTATCTGCGAGAAATCCATGATGAATCTCTGGTAATAGCCAGCAAGTCTAAGAAAACTCCTTATCTCAGTCACCGTCTCTGATCTCTTCCAATTATGAACAACTTTGATCTTATCTGGATCGACTGATAAGCCTTTCTCTGAAACCATGTGACCAAGAAACTTAACCTATTTCTTCCAAAAATGACATTTGGCAAACTTCGCCTTCAACTAATGCTGCCTCAGCATCTCAAGCACCATTCTAAGATGATTCTCTTGCTCTCTCTCATCCTTAGAATATACGGAAAAAACATTTATAAATACCAACACGAACCTACCCAAGTACTCTCGGAAAATTCGATTCATCAAATTCACAAAGAAGGCAGGTGCATTCGTTAAACCGAATGGCATTACTAATCACTCATATAAACCATACCTAGTCCAAAATGTTGTCAATGGAATGCTATCCTCTGCCACTCTTAACTGATGGAATCCTATCACCAAATCCAACTTGGAAAATACTTTGGCTCCACCAAACTGATCAAACAGATAGTCAATTCTTAGTAAAGGATACTTATTTTTTATCGTCCTTTCATTCAACTTACGATAGTCGATACACATCCTTAACGATCCATATGGTTTCTTTACGAACGACGCGGTTGTTCTCTACGGCGAACTGCTTGGTCTAATAAAATTCCTTCCTTCAAGATCCACTAGCCGCACCATCAATTCCTTCATCTTGGTCGGTGTCATCCTGCTAGGTGGTATAATCACAGGTTCAGCTCCTAGCACAAGATCTATCTGAAACTCAACGTCTCGTTTCGGTGGTAGTTCTGTAACTGGCTCAAAGACATCTGCATACTTTCTCGCTACACAAAGCTGACCTAACTCTTCTTCCACTTCCATAGCACTTACAAAGCACATACACTTCTGTAAGAATTCTCCATTGAGAATATGATTCGATTATGACTATCAGGGTGTCTTAGTGATATCTCCCTATCCTAGAAAAATATGCTTGCCTCATACTAACCGACCAATCCATACCCAAAATGATTTCGAAATCTATGAAATCGAATACATGCAGGTCGCATGCAAACTTATGACCTAACAAGTCAAGTTCTAACTGGTCACATCTCATCCCTAAAGTTGCGTACCCTCTTATTAGATTCACAACCCTTAAGGAAGTAACAAGGTATGTAGGTTCTATGCATAACCTATCAAACAAACATTGAGATATAAATGAATATGATGCATCAGTATCAATTAGTACTTTAACTAGTATACTCTGAATCAAAAACATACCTTCCATCACAATCTCCCTTTTTTCAGCTGTAGTTGGCCCAGTAGATGATGGCCCAATAGCAAAGACCTTTCCCTTGTCCGCCTTGACTGGTTCTGGACGCTGATTCTTATAATGCTAACTGGTCATAGTCGAAGCATTTCACATCTTTCTTTTCTAGCAGCCTTCTTCCCCTTGTCTGACTGGCACTTATGAGCATAATGACATTTCTTATCATACTTAAAGAAAATTAAATCAGCTTTTGCCTTCAGCCTTCTTCTTCTAGGCTCCTTTCTTCTTAAAGAACTTTATCTTTTTTCCCCGAGGGCCTTTGGTTTCAACCGGCTTTTCTTTAGCACAAACAGCAAGCATCTCCTCATGTCGGATTTCCATCTCCACAACTACATTACAAGGATCATAGAGATGTGGTAGGGTTACCCTAGCAGTCTCGAGTCTCAATTCTCGAATAAACTTCTCATTCCTTTTGATGACGGTGTCTATTATAACATACCTATATCGGGAAAACTCATAACATTTAGCAGCATACTCAATTACCGACATTTCTCTCTACACCAGATCCATAAACTTTCTCAGCAATGACGACTTGGAAACTTCAGAGAAAAACCTATGTTCAAATCTTCTTCTAAACTTTTCCCAAGTTAACTCCTCCTCTGGAACCCCGACAGTAACACTATTCCACCAATGAAGTGATGCCCCTTATAACTGCCTAAAGGCTAGTCACCTCTTCTGCTCGTCATCCAATCCTAAATCAGCAAAGATTCTCTCATAATGCAATAGCTGATTCTCAACTTCTATGGCATCCTCTATTCCTACAAATAGCTTTCCTCCAAGATTAGTGTAGTCTCTACTTAACTTAGCATAGTTATTCCTAATTGGAGCCACATAATTATCTCCTCCAACATTTCCAGCAACTCCAGCAGTAGCTCCTGCTTGCATCAAATTGGCGAAGAACTGATACATCGTCCCTATATCTACTGGTGGATTTCCAACACCTACATTGGCATAAGCATTTTTATTAGCATTAGCCCGTCGAACCGGGTTCCTCTTAATGGGTCAAGCATTTCCTTTGGTTGTGGTGCTTCCTCCACCGAGATTTCCTCTTCCATTTCATGCCTCCATCTCTTCATTCTCGTAAATCTGCATACGAGCCTTAGTAAGATACAGAACAATGGTCTAAGAGAGAGGGGAATACGTACTTATATAATATATATACACACATCAAATACAAGTACGTTACTATAGCCTTAACCAAAACCCTAATCTTATTTTCTGATTCATTGGATTGTGTTTGAAAAATCTTTTAGGTTCAAATTTCTTTTAAACATCCATAAACCTATGTTCTCACACCAACTTGTAACATCCCCCACTTGAAGCCCAAAACTAACGGCTATGGTTGCTGTAGTCATCCATAATTATTAATCCCCAACGACCAAATATGGTAATGTTAGATACGTTGATATAACAGAAACACATGGATATGGAAAAAAATTAAAATCAACAAACAACTTTCTCATTCCATTTTAAATTCATTACTTAATCCCAATACGAGAACCACATTCAGAGAAAATATAATTATTATAACATACGCCAAGAGTGACATATGAAAATACCCCTTGGATGATTAGAGTATATAACAAGGCAATTAAACAACTTTGCCTTTACATCAAAACGTAGTGGAGTTAAAATAGAAAAGAACTTTAAATAGCTTCCATGCCCTATGCACGTCTCCGGAAGCATATTCGTCTAATAAGGTACTTGAAAACCTCAACTCTCAAACTACTCAAAATCAATTGAGCACCTAAGAGTTTAAGGGGAAAACATAAACTTTGAGTTGGATATAAAGCCTGATATTAATAATAACATGCCATCTCAAACCATTTAGATATCTAGTGAGACCATGCCGCTTAGCGAAACGGGTTGTCCCCTCGCTAGTATCTTTCAAATTTTTTATAAAACCATATGTAAAACCATATATTGTGCTCCTGCTTCCACAACGATTAAAACATAGCAATTCAAAATATTATGATGATATGCAAACAAGTAAATCAATTCTGGATTTCCCATCCTTATTTATTTGACTATCTGTCTTAGTTATAGTTTCTAGGGTCACTATTAACCTAATAGTTTTCATGGATTGACTAATAACCTGTTTAATACTTATGGACTCTCTGTCTGGTTTCATAGTTTTTATGGAATCACTAAGAACCTATTGGTTCCTGCCAATGACTTCATTATTTCATAGGTTGTCCCCGAACCTATTGGTATCTCCAATAACTTCCCTCTTATCCTGGTTTTCATAGGTTGACTAGGAACCTACTGACTTCTGTTAATAACTTAATCCACGTATAGTTTTCATGGGTTCCCTACAAACCTATTGGCCACTGCCAATAACTCTTTCTAGTCATAGTTTTCACGGGTTTACTGTGAACCTATTGGGCCCTGCCAATAACTTCTTCCTAAACATAGTTTTCACGGGTTTACTATGGACCTGTCTATCTGACAACTTCTTTAATTAATATTTAGGCATCCCACATTCTGGTTTATCTGACTTCTGGATGCAGTTCTACTCACTCAAAAGTTAACTCAATTTATATTCACTACTGGGTCAACCTAGTTGGTTATTATGCCCTTTTCTCCCCAAAATACAGTTATAGGTCCATATTAAAGTGAATATGCATATTATAAGAAGCAAAAAAAAAAATAACATAACAATAATAACAACATATGTGGTTTATTATCCTTGAAATCATTTTCATATAAAACATGGTTAATCCCTTTAACCTATTATTTATCAAGCAAAGCTTGTTCAAAAACTTCATACATAAAACCATTTCAAAACTCCTTTATTTTAGCCATGGGTTTTCCTTTAAAATGAGATTTGGTTATTTGTTTTGAAAACTAAGGCTTTCGAAACCTTAAAATTTTACTTTCGAAACCCTTGGATAACCTCCTTCGAAATCATCTAAATCTTCTTTTCAAACACTAAGCATATTCCTTTCAAAACACTTTAAAACATCTCTTTTGAAACCATCAAACATACCTTTCGAAAGTATTAAAGTATTGCTTATAAACTCTTAGAAGCATGGCTTCGAAACCTCTTAAAAATACCCTTTTCAAAAGCATTATGTTTTTCTTTAAAAATATCTTTTGGGTTAAAGTAAATATATACAAAAATACCCCTTTTGAAACCTTTAATCTTTATATAAAATTGTTTGGGGAAAAGTTTAATGGCTTTAAGACCATCCTCTCGAAAGCTCAAATCATTTAAGTAAAATATTTGAAAGATAGGTTTGAAATCCCTTTCGAATCCATTATCTTTGAAACATTTGAATCCTTTCGAAAGCTTTAGGAAATGGCTTAATACAGGTTAAAAAATACCTTTCAAAAGCATTGATGGCTTCAATCCCTTCGAAAGGCATATGGACGGCAGAAGTTTTCCACTTGGTCGAAACCATCCTTTTCGAAAGCATAGATTTAAACTAAGTAACTCCTTCAGAAGCTACAATTTAAACAAGAGGCGGCAACAAATTTGAAAGAAACTTCTTTGAAATATTAAAAAGGTTTCGACTTGGTCGAAAGCATTCTTTTGAAAGCAAGAAAGGCACATAGCTTTGGAGAGTAAGCAAAAGATTCGACCCCATCGAAAGCAAGGGTTTAGACACCATGCCTTCTGCCTTACTCCAATCTACTACGTGCCAACATTGTGATACCTTGTTTATTGGTTTCGGCTTAGTTGGTTTCGATATTGTTGGTTTCGACTTGGTTGAGGCAGAATCATAGGGTCAAAAGGTGCTTCTGAAAGAGTCGGAACCTACTTTTTGAGTAAAGGCTGATTTAATGACATTTAAAGTAATTACTTTATAACTAACATGTCTATTTGTAAACATTTAATTGGTTACCATAACTTTTCGAATTCATTACCAAAATAACCGCCGCATGATTTTAGATCTAAACAAGGATTAATTTTCACAAATAAGTCCTTCCATTAAGAAAAACAATTAAAACAATTAAATCCTTCTTCCAAAATAATTTAATTTCATAGCAAATTACTTAGAAAAAATCTCCAAAAATCATAAATTCACTTTTAATATATTATTCAATGTATATAAATTTCAGCCCCAAATTCTTCATATAATTTTTGAAATTAATTTCTAAACCCAACTTTTCATATTTTCCTTTGAAAATTCATAATAAATTTTCCATATCTTGGAAAATTATAGAAATTAAAACCCATCTCCAAAATATTGTTTTTCATAACTTATAAATTTCTTATAGCATTTGAAACACCAAATGAATGGTTTTAGCCTTAGAACCATGTGAAACAATTTTCAAACAATCTTGTTTGAATTAAACATGTTATAAAATCCAAGCATATCATCAATAAAAAATCATCATAATGGGTTTAAACTTAAATTCAAAAATAAATGATCATAAAATAAAATAGAGACGGTTTAGATTATTATGCACCTTGATTAGGATAAGGACTTTGTGATTTGATTCTTGATTAATTTCCCCTAGCTTGAATACTTAGCTTTATATTGATTTTTCTCCTCTTTTCTCCTAACGGCCGGCTTTGCTCCTCTTTGTATACTTTTGTTTGTGCTTTGCAAAAATGAACGTGAAGTGGATAGGAATTGAGAAATTAAGGGTATGAGATTATGGTGCAACTATTTCCTAATAAGTCCTTGCGTTAATTAGTCAACATATAAAACCATTTATAAGCCTATTTGTTTAATTAAGCTCGGTCCCTAGTTTATTTTCAAATCTCAATCCCCTTATCACTTTAAGATTTACATTATTCTATTTAATTTATCTAATTAAATCTCCTAAATAATATTATTAAAAATCAGGGGTGCTACATTTATATACATACATACATACAAATATATATACACAAAAAAAACACACACACTCACATATATGCATAATTAATGTATAATTATGGCATATAACTGCATAGTTAAAGGTTACTGATAGGACATTATTGATGGTAGATATTAGTTATTGGGATGATATCAAGTTAACTATGGGCTTATATTTGGAAAGCCTTTTTTAGAAAAGCCTTTGGGCATATATTTGGAAAGACTTATATGGTAGGTAGAAACGTAAGACGTATTCCTATTTAAGTTATACTACCCAAGTACTAGTGTAGTAAGGCTTGAGATTTTTATTCCTGAGATATATATTGTTCTGACTCCCTCCACATTGCAACATAGGTTAGGAAGGACGATGCTGAAGGCGGAGACGTTGATGATGCTCGTGGAAGTAGATTATTATTCACTTGTTATTTTATGTAGTTTTTGTTGATGTACCCATGAAATAAAAACAGTGTTGCAATTTTGAATATTGCGGACATGTGTGGTTACTAGTGAGTCTTGACATTATGGATATTTTACATGATATTTTGAAATTTGAATGAAATAGTATTGTTGTTATTATTATGTTTTATCCTTCCGCTGTGAGATTCTGCATGTGTAGATAATTAGCTCTACATTGTTTTTTTACCGACCAATGTTTCTAAGTTTCTATGGGTCTTTTCTGGGTCAGAATTTAGCCTCATCTTCGGGAGGGTTGTTGCAGATCGATGTCGATGGGGTCATGATGATGATTATAAACAAGGACAGGTTCTAGAAAGGGTGACCTGTGGATAGAACGTTGAAGGGTTCTATCATGGAAAGAAAGGAATGTGGAAGGACTCTATAAGGATAAATGGAAACTAGATAGAGCAAGGAAGGGCTAAGATGCACATGCTAAAAGATTGTTGATATTCGGATTATTTTCTGATGTACTCTTATGCAGAGGTATTGTGAGGAAGCTCATTGAGTACTTGGAATAACTACCCCAGATTGGAGGAATGGATCCGTATGCTCTAGATCAATGGATTGGATTTATTGTCAGGTACGAGCTAATGAGAGAGTACACCGAAAATTGATATTTTTCCATTAATCTCCGATAGAGGAATGGTCATATGAGCTATCATGCATCCGGAGCACGTTGAGTGATAGCAAGAATGGTTTGATGTATCTCTGTGAAAATTCAATCCAACCATTTTTATCCAATTTTAATAGGTTGGGTCCAATGTTATTTTTATTACAGATTAAACCAACCTAGTGATAAATCAAGTGTGCTACTATTTGAACATAGTTTTTTTCTTTTGGACATTAAAAACTAAAGGCCACCTTAAACAATTTCATTTCCCTCTTCATAACACCAATTAATATTTACATGAATAGGAACCCAAAATTCAAAACACATATTCCCATCTTCATTTTGAAACGAACACAACCACCGGAGGAAAAATGAAAATGCTAAGTCATTTGTCAACAAGTCAGAAGCTCACCGTCTCTCAGCAACCTAAGTAGTAGTGGAGGAAGCATTCCTTCTCCAGTTTTTATTTTGCAAAATCCTAAATTTTCAAATCACGTGTCAACCCACCTTTTGGAAAGGTAGTTCATAGGTGGATTTAACCCAACGGGCATCATGATCATCAAGGCGAGAAGCTCAAAGAAACCGGAGATCGGCTATAAACGATACTACACACGATGGTCAAGCTGATTTGGATCGAATCTCTAATTTTTATCCCAATCAAGATGCAATTGGTATGAAGTGATAAGGAAGGCCTCGTGAGGCTACATTTAAAATTTCAAGTCGATCGGAGTTCGTATGCTAGAGTTAGGCTAAAGAAGAGGGATCGGATCATACTCAGCTCAACAGCATAACTCAACGATGATCGCTCCATAACTCAACAACCACAAGGCAGATTGAAAGTGAAGCTTTGAAAACAAGATGAGGGGACCCTAAGGAGTCTACCTTAGGGATAACATGACATTTGGAGAAGTTGGAGGGATCGGTATCTATCCCTCAATAAGGATCGGTACCTATCCTTCTTAAGGATCGGCTATAATCAGCCTTAGCACCATATTGCAAAAAAGATCGATCAATAACTTGAGTTCTCCTAATCCAATTAGCATGAAACTTAAAGGCTAAGCATAATCCAGTATGGCGAAGATCCCCTAGGGATCACATGGCATTTGGAAGAAGTTGGAGGGATCGGTACCTATCCCTCCATAGCGATCGACAGAAATCAAGATTTAAACAATACCACTTCAAGAAAACCGCGATATCTCACAAACTGTAAGTCAATATGGCACGAAATTTAGAGGGAAAGTGGCTAACATTATGGGAAATCCTCTAAAGGGATTGCAACCTATTTTGACACCAAAATAGGGATCGTTTTTTATCCCTATTATGGACCCCCAATGAACTTAGAAATTCTTCAATGGCCTCGTGTTGGTATCCCGAACCTTTTGTCAAAATTTAAGCCCAATCTATGCAAGATTTCCCCTATAAATACAGTAGGCATGGCATTAGAAAAGGGATCTTTTTTCAGTTTCTCTTTATCTTCAACCTAAGCTACACTCCGCCAATTTTATTCTTGGAATTCGGATTGTAATTGTAAACAAACTTCAATATAATAAAAAAGATTATTCTGGAGTGGACATAGGTCGGAGTTAGCCGAACCATTATAAATCTATGTCTATATTTACTTGCTTTTACATTGTTTTAATTTTTTTCTTCATTTATTTCTCTTCATATTTCTGTGATTGGATTGGATATTGGTGCTTTCTTACAACTGGGTGTTGGTGGCCAATTTTGACGCCAACATTTTGGTGCTTTCACTGAGAAGGCTTGCACCCGTGGATTTGGAAGCTAGGATCATAGATTTGGAAGTTTGGATACTTAGATCTAGAAAGTAATGGCTAGGAAATCAGCAAGGAGAGTACTATCGAAAAGGAGCCACCATGGGGGGAGTCGGGATGCTTCCTCGGGAGCTGGAACTAATCAGGCATATATCTACATCATTAGGTATGGATTGGAAATGATGATGGATGCTGTGTAGGAGAGGATGCTGAAAAGACGGGAGGAGATGATGCAGAATTTACTCCAACAGATTGAAAAAGCTGGAGCACAGAATCAAGAAGTTGAAGCACCAAGAATCGTAGGAAATCATAGCCGAAAACATGGAAATGGAGCCAATAAACAAAGGAATGGAACAGAGCAACTGGGGGCAGTCCCTTGCCATCTTAGAGGGATCGACATCGATCCCTCTAGAGGGATCCGTACCGATCCCTAAAGTCTAGGTGCATGCCCTCGAGTTTGTCTGATTGTGATGCTGGAGGATCCATGGTCAATTCCATAGAGCACGGTGTGTATCGGAATTTGGATACTCGTCCGGAGGAATACATTTCGGAATTCCCTTATAGACTCGGAGGGCAGCTTGGGCATGAAGATAGGAGACTACCATAGGAATATAATAATAGGTTTGCAAAGATGATCAGGTGAGCTATGCATGGAGGATTATTGAACAGGGTTCTGGAGGATGTAAATAGAAGTCCATTCGTTCCTAATATCAGGAATGCTCAGAATCCACCATAATTCAAACTACCAGCACTAGAAGCTTATGACAAAAAGGCAGATCCAACTATGCATATGATGAGGTATATACGGCACATAAAAGTACTAGAGGCATCAAAAGAAGTCTTAGCACGGTGCTTCCCATTGTACTTAGTGGATGTAGCTGCGCCATGGTTCAAATAGTTGGAAAGCAGTTCTATTAGCACATGGACGGAATTGGTCAAAAGATTTACGAATCAGTTTCGGGTTCACATTACAAGACCCAAGAATGTGATAACATTGACATTATTAAAGCAATGAGCAGAAAAATCACTCAAGAATTTCTTAACCAGGTTCAATGTGGCAGTTGTTTCAGTGGATCAACAAAATCCTTCGATAATTTTGATGGTGGTAGCGTTAGGAGTTGTCAAATAATTCATATTTTAAGATATCACTGATACGGGATTCACCAGTGGATCTTGAAGAATTCTACTGTGAAGAAGAAAGGTTCCTACGATAAGAAGATGCGAAAGCTGATAAAGAGACAACGAAAGTTAACACGGTACGAGGTGGAGAATCGCCTGATGAAAGCTCAGGAAAAGACAAGGGTAAATAGAACATGGACAATAGCTTCGATGGACTAAAGCGATAGAGGGGAGAACCCACATTCTCTTCTTACTCAAAATTGAATGAAACCCTAGAACAGATATATCTTGATACTCGAGGATGCCTTTCGCATTGAAGGCTGGCAAGGAGGGAACCTTCGAACGCGAACGGATATCAGGAAAGCGCTGCCTATTCCATGAGCTGGACGGGCTCATTGCAAATGACTGCAGGCATTTGAAGGATATCATTGAGGAACATATGAGGAATGGTCAGTTGCAACAATACATAAGGACTCGCGCTGCGGTGGTGGAACAGGAGTGGCCACCATCCCCTCAAATAAAAATGGCACTCGATCAAGGCATCATCATCTACTTGTCATTAGTTGATCGGGATGGCATAAAATAAGTAGCAAACTCCACGGTAGGACGGCTAAGTTACTTACACATATACAAGATCGATGATGGTCCCTAGGAATGCTCTGAGATGATGATAGACCGTAATGCTAGGGTTTGTGAAATTTGTTTTTTCTTCTTGTTTGCTTCAAACTCTTGTTTTTCTAGTTTTATTTGAACTCTGGTTTATTGGTTGCACGGACTATTATTTTATGGACTTAGGAATGCATAAATTTAGATCAATGTACTGGATAACACAGGTTGTTGGATATGGATTATGCATGGAAAGGGGTAGGTCGCTTCGCTCGAAGGTGATGGAACGACCTACTCAGGTCATTGAGTATGGATTGTGCTCGACAAGGATCCAGAGAGATCATGGTCATCGGGTATGGATTATGCTTGGTAAGGAGTAGGTCGCTCCGCTCGAACGCGATGGATTGACCCACTCAAGTCGTCAAGTACGGATATGTTCTTGGCAAGGATCCGGAGAGATCAAGGTCATCAGGTATATGCCTACCAAAGGGTAGTTCGCTTCGCTCGAACATGATGGATCGGCCTACTCAAGTCGTCGAGTACGGATTCTGCTCGACAAGGATCCGGTGAGACCGAGGATTTGGATTAGGACAATAACCCAGAGTGGTTATGGATTTATATATCAGTTTCGAATAGCTATGGATTTAGTTATGGTCCCGGAGCAGTTTGAGATATGGCTAAGGACCCGGTGATGTCGAGGATTTAGATAAAATAATCTGAAGAGATCTCGAATTCGGAATGGGATATTGACTCAGAAAGGTCATGGATTTCACTTACGATCCGAAGAGATTATGGATTTGGATTGGTAACCGATTGGATAAATATAGCTATCGATGGATTATGGACTTTGAAGTTTGGATTTATGGTAATTCAAATCACGTCATGTTATCACAAGACATGTTTTACGGGGCAAAGTGTTAGCCCGCCTTTTAGAAAAGTAGTACACAGTTAGATTTTATCCAACAGACATCATGATCATCAATGTGAGAAGCCTGGAGAAACAATTACCAAGCTCGAAGTTCGGCTAAACGAGACTATGGACGATGGTCATGCGGATTCGGATCGGATCCCTAAATTTTGTCCCAATCAAGGTGCAATTGGTATGAAGTGACAAGGAAGGCCTCGCGAGGCTACATTTTCAATTTCAAGTCGATCAAAATTCATATGCTAGAGTTATGGGCAAAAGAAGAGGGATCGGATTATATTCAACTCAACATCACAACTCAACGATGATCACTCCATAACTCAACAACCACAAGGCGGACTGAAGTGAAACTTAGAAAACAAGACGAGGGGACCCTAAGGATCACATAACATGTGAAAAAGTTGGAGGAATCGGCATTTATCCCTTAATAAGGATCAGTACGTATCCCTCTTAGCGATTAGCTATAATCAGCCTTAGCACCGTATTGCAACAAAGATCGATCAATAACTCGAGTTCTACTAATCCAGTTGGCATGAAACTTGGAGGCTAAGCATAATATAATGTGGAGAAACTCCCCTAGGGATTGCATGACATTTGAAAAATTTAGAGGGACCGATACCTATCCCTCCATAGGGATCGGTAGAAATCAGGATTTAAACAACACCACTTCACGAAAAACATGATATATCACAAACTATAAGTCGAATAATATGAAATTTGGAGAGCAAGTAGCTAACATCATGGGCTTGGAAATTCTTCGGTGGCCTCGTCTTGGTCTCTCGAACCTTCTATTGAAATTTCAGCCCGATCTGTATGCATCTTCTCTTATAAATACAACAGACATAACATTAGAAAAGGGATCTTCTTTGTGCCTCTCTTTATCTTTAACATAGGCTACACTCTGCCAATTTTATTCTTGGACTTCGGATTGTAATTGTAAACAAACTTCAGTGTAAGTAAAAAGATTATTCTAGAGTGGACGTAGGCCGGAGTTAGCTGAGCTACTATAAATCTGTGTCTCTATTTACTTGCTTTCTGATTGTTTTAATTTCGTTCTTCATTAATTTCGCTTCATATTTCTGTGATTGGAATCGATATTGATGTTTTCTTACAACTGGTGTTGGTGGCCAATTTTGACGCCAACATCACGGTTTAATTGGTCGTAGTTAATTAATTTGTTGAAGAATCAAAAACTCTAAACAACTTATCTATGACCGAGTTGTTGAACAAAAATAGACTTTAACACATGAAAAAGGAGCTATCCTCTTTGTGAACATTACAAGTGGCACCATCCACTAAATCTTCACTTTTCATTGTCTATTAGGCAAAAAGAGAGATTTTTTTTAGGGTTTAGAGTTTGGAATTTTTGAAAAGTACATAAAATTCATTGTGAAGAGATAAAAGATATGGATAAGTAGGGCTAAACGAAAGAATATAATAGGGTAGCCAAAAGTACATAAAAATGGATTCGTGCTGCATACGTCCCAACATTGACTATAATTTACCGCAAAAGAAAAAAAGGAAAAAAAAGGAAATATGTACTTCATATTACCAAAATCATTTGGTAGTTATCTGCCGATCGGTAGTCGCCTATCGGTTGACTATAGGTAATATGAAGAACCGATATTTTTAACGATTCAGTCACATCAAACGGTAGTTATATGGCATAACATATATTCATTTATCTATGCACCACGGATCGACAAAGGCAGAGAGATGGTTTTTTGCCTCCATATTTTAAACAGCCCAGATACACCGAACGGTAGTTCTTTGCCGTCTAATCCAGTTATCAATTCCATCCTTAACCACCATACGGTAGTTAGTTGAATGTTCACTCTTTGGCTTTTCGGTTGTATATTACCGAATGGAGTAAAAAGGAAGAAAAAAATAACATAAGAAATCATATAGCAACATACATAAATTGAACACAAGAAATCATATGGCAACGTATTGAACACAGAAATCATATAGCAACATATATAGAATATAGCAACATAAATTGAATTCTTTATACCGACGATCTTTCTAGGAGCCATGAAAGCTGCGATGATGGGGTAAGAGTGCTACGATGATGAGGCGAGTGTTTGTACCAAAAATGGGCACAACACTCATCGGAAGTCTTTGAAGAGATAAAAATGAAGAATAGAAATGTAAAATGTGGATTATCTAACGAAAACTTCAAAAAAAGATAAGTAAATGCGCAGACACACAGCAATTTAGAGTGGTTCGGCGTGTTGTATACATCCACTATGAAGTTTGATGATTTTATTGACGTTCTTTGGATGATCACAATCAATTGCAGCGGATTACAACAAATTACAGTTACGAATTCAAGTACAACAGCAGTATGGAGTGCAAAGTTGAATACGACAGAGTCTGGACGTTGGAGAGTCAAAAGATCCTTCTTTTGTAGGCCCTAGGGATCTATTTATAGGGAAGGAGACTGATATTTTTCTCTGATCTTGGGAGACTTCTTCTGGCACGTGGGTGGGCCCACACAATCGATCCTATGAAGTTTCAACTCAATCCGTGATCGATACGAACGCAATTCGTATCGATCAAGATTTCGACCAATGGAGTCGAAACTTGGTATGAACATTCTTTAGCTTGTACATAAGCTCCTGTAAAAATTTCATAGCATTTGGACTTGTGGATCTCGAGTTATGATCGATACGAGTTGAAGTTTTTCGGTAGGCTGTTTGGTTCGAATCGTTAGCTTCGAATCAATCTATTCAAATTGATCAATGCACGTGTTGTTAGTCCCTGAGAAGTTGGTTTTGATGACAACAACCTTAGAATAAGATTATAAAATATAAATACTAACATTATTGTTTAGATATATATGTATATGCAGGATATATATACAGGTACCAAAGAATGAAGACTGTACGGTATAGAGATTCAAGAAGTGATAAACTCAAGATCGAATATATCAAGATTCAAGACTCATGAGTAGCAAAATTATCAAGAGTTTAAGATTTCAATATAAGTAATTTAGCTAGGAATTTTGTTAAAACTCCTAGAAAAGCACTGACATCTTAAAATCCATTTTATTCGTGGAATGGAATCCACTTCGAGCCCGTTAAAGGGATGGAACCCTAAATAGGATAGAACATACGAAAAATCTAGTGGAACATTGTGTTGTATCCACTAACTTTTATTCAAATGTTTTAGAAAATTATATCTCGTTTTCAAAATGATTTCAAAATCTTCTTTTTTAAGTCGAAAATATACCTTGGTTTTAAAATACTTTTAGCCTCAAAATAGTCTTTATTTTCAATATCAAATTATCCTTGGTTTTAAACTATCTTTTAATTATAATATAGTTAACTTTTAATATTTATAAAATTATAGTAAAATTTTATATATACCAAAATATTATTCTCTATACTTATTTATGTATTTGAACTATAGTTAAGTATATTTATAAAGTTTAAAATAGTTTTAATACAAGATAGAAGTTATTTTCAAAGAAAAACAAATTACCAAAAATAACTTAGGTCTGTCGACAACCCCAAGGAACCCTTGTCGACAAGGTGACAATTTATTTCAAAAGTTTGAATTTCAAAGGAAGTGTCTATTCGTCATATCCTTTCACGAATGGACATGGCTGTTGTTCTACTATAAATATGGGCTGTTTTAAACGAATTTATATTCATATTGTAACGACCCGTATTTTACGTGTCGATAGATCGTAGAATTTGCAGGTCGATAGTGTTGTTTGTGTGGCCTCTAGCTTGAGTTGTTTAGGAGTTGACCCGAGTGCAAGTGATGAGTCGTGACCGACTCATAGATAAGTCGTAGACGACTTAAGGGGATGGACCGAGTTAAGGGATAGAACGGCATAGTAGTTGCCGACTTAAGAAGAGGGGCGAAATAGGGGTCAAGTGATGAGTCGTGGCCGACTCATAGAGGGCCGACTCATAGGATAGGTCGTAGGTAGGGGTGAGCGACCTAAGGAGCTAACGGGTTAGGATGTTAATGTGTTGAGAGTTAGGTCGGTTGAGCGACCTAGGATAGAGGAACGACCTAAGAAAGTGACCGACCTAGTGGAGAGCGACCTAAGAGGGGGTAGCGACCTAAAGGTTAGGCGACTTAGAGATGGACCGACCCAGGAAAGTAGCCGACTTAGGGTTTAGAGAGGCATGCTTGAGTCGTTGGTAGATGAGTCGTTAGGTCGCTAGCGCGACCTAAAGGAAATAGGTTGAGTCGTGAGTCGGCTATGTTGTTAGGTCGTAGCATGATAGGTCGGCAACGACCTAAGTTAGGTCGGAGGCTTTTGTATTGTGTGTTTGTTAGGTCGTTGGGGACATAGGTCGGCAGGGGTTTAAGTCGGCAGGGTGTTGTCTCGTGAAGTTGTTGAGTCGTAAGTCGTTGTGTTAGGTCGGCAAGGAGTTGAGTCGGCAGGGTCTTAGGTCGTAGGTCGGCATGTTAGTTAAGTCGTCAGGCGACCTAGGACTTAGGAAATGCGGCAGTGTGTTGAGTCGTGTGACAGTTGGGTCGGCAGTACGTTGAGTCGTTAGGTCGGCCTGTGTTTTAGGTCGCGTCTGGGTTAAGTCGTAAGTCGGCCTTGGTTGTATGTTGTGTTGGTTAGGTCGTAGGTCGTAGGGGCTGATGAGTCGGCAACGACTCATAGTTAGGTCGGGGACGACCTAAGGGGCGACGACCTAAGGGGGATTCCAGCCTATAAATAGAGGGGTTTGGCTCACTTTTTGGCACCGGTTTTTGAAGCGACGAAGTGCTGTCATTTTGAAGACTCGACTACAACATTTCTTCATCTTCTTTTCTCCATTCCAATCTAATTCTAACATCCATCCAAGATCGAAGATCAAGATCAAAGATCAAGAGCCAAAGTTGAAGATTTTCATCCGAAGAGGCTAGATTTCACCGTTTCAAGTGAAATTTCTCCGGATCAAGCTCAAGTTCTTGCTGTCCAGATCTGAAGTTGTTTGATTTTAGGTTGTTTTGGTGATTTGGTGAGTGGTAGTTATCTCTCACGCGGACCCAAAGGAGTATATGGGATTGGTGATATGTTTATGTGTTAAAGTTAGCATTTTCTCGCATTTTCCTTAAGTCTGCATGTAGATCCATCATATTTGAAGATGTTTATCTATGAAAGTTATTTATCAAGTATTAAAGACAAAACCCATGTTTTAGAATTGATAGATCTATGCTAAAAACCATGATTTCACATATGTTGGACTTTTGCTCATTTAATTACGAAATTGCCATTATAGTTGATATTGCTTAATAGATCTTGTTTGAATGCTTGAATGTTTGAATATATGATAGATTTGATTGCTCCAAGTTAGCTTGTAGTTGATTTGGAACAAGATGGTTGAAGGTGATTCAAAAGCTAAGTGGAAAGGCTCTTGAATGTTGAAAGCTGCCGATGGCATATGAAGCGGATGTGGAAGCTCATATGGATGGATTCGATGATGAGGGACTTTGCCATGATGCGAAGAGGCGAAGTATGAGATCGAGATGGGACTTTGCCATGATGCGAGAAGGCAAGCCATGATGTTGAGATGAGACTTTGCTATGATGCGATGAAGCAAAGTGTGATGTTGAGATGGAACGGGTCATGATGACGTTCCAAGCACGGGCTGCGACGACGTGCAAAGCTATGTTGATACTCGGTGATGCGATCCGGGTTGGTGATAATGGTTAGCTTGAGAGGCGCTTGAGCTAGTATGGATGGTCGTCGAGGAGGATGACTTGGAGGCTTAGATCTCATCGTTGTTGAAGGTTCTAGCATGCTCAAAGCAAGGGTACGTTGGAACGGGCTGCGACGGCGTTCCAGGCACGGGCTGCGACGACGTGCTAGTACTCTGGGTAGTGGCGAAAATTCCTAGGCACGGGCTGCGACGACGTGCGGAGTTATGGCTAGAACCGGGGTTACCATTAGCCCTTGACGGATGGTCATTCAACTAACGGTGAAATCAAGGCAATGATAACAGTGATAGCCAGAGTCATGGATGTTTGGTTGTATTATCATTCGGCTTCAAGAGCGGTGTTTTCCGGGTGCTTATCTGATCTTGGTTTAGGCCTTGGGGGTTTGTATTTGGAAAACATCGTCCTTGACTCGAGTGGTTATTGCTTTACCTTAATTGTCTATATTGTTATGCTTGCTTCTCCTTAGTGTGTGTCTGGGGGCTATCACTGTAGAAAGGGGTGGAGTGGGATGGTTTGGTTCCTATTCCTTTTATCCTTTATGCTCTTTTGGTATGTTTGATTGTTAATTTACTGCTCACTAAGACTTTGTCTGACTCAAGGTTTTATGTCTCCTCTTATTACCTTGGGCTGTTCATCCATGTTGGGATGGGCAGACTAGGTAAGCAGGTGACAGATGCTGTGCTTGGAGTTTCTACGTTGATGATGACGAAGACGAGCAGGAGGCTATGCATATTATTTTCTTATATGTACTGGGTATCCGCTGCTGTATTTGATGAGTGCTTGTAGTGAGGTCCTGATGTATGGATTTGTTGAGATGATTGTATAAAACTTCTGTGATGCTTATATGATGATTTTCTGTTATGAGACTTCACTATATATTTCTCTATTGTATTTTATCCATGCGCTGTGAGTTACGATAGGGATTCTGCGATTTTATTTTACCCTGACTATCGTCCATGGCTGCCTGGCACACCTTTCAGCGCTCTATTCTCTTGTTTTGGTGCGGGAGTCATGGGCGGTCGTCACATTTGGTATCAGAGCTTTGGTTAATCGATTTCAGCCAACGCTCGCTGACGTAACTACGTAAGAGAGACGTAATTGTAATTTGATGGATGATTACTATATATAATATAGTAGTTTAGAAGGGTTTGAACTCCTTATGCAGTTGTTTCTTAAGGTGTTCTAATCATTCTTATTTACAGATATTAAGGATGAGTCGAAGAGAGAGACAAGCTGCAAGGGGTAGCCGTGATCCTAGGGAAGCTGTTGATTATGCTCCTATGTTTGAGGCCATGATGACTTCAATCATGAGGAGAATACCAGCTTCAGGATCATCTGTGGATGTGGGAGTTCAAGTCCAAACTCCGAGACCGGTGGATTTTGCCAAGCTTTGTAAGGATTATACTTCTCTTGGAGGAAAAGCTTTCTTAGGGACGGAGTCTACTATTGAAGTGCAGAGATGGATGGATGCTTGCCGAAGGATTTTTGGTGATCTAGGGATTGAGGATGCAACTAAGAGGAAGCTTGCATCGAGACAGCTTCAGGGAAGAGCTGCTGATTGGTGGAATTCTATCACTATAGATACACCAGAAGAAGAGATTACTTGGGAGCAATTCCGAGTTAGATTTGAAGCTAAGTTCATCTCTACTGCTCAGAGGTCTGTTTTGTTTAAGAGGTTTGTAGAGCTCAAGCAAGGCGGGAGGCCTGTTCTGGAGTACATTTCTGAGTTCGAAGCTTTGTCTAAGTATGCCAGATCGTATATTGATTCTCCCTACCAGAAGAACGAGAAGTTTGTGACTGGTCTGGATGCTTATCTTGGGAGGCAGTTAGTGGATCACTTGGACGATCCATTTGAGAAGCTGGTGGAGAAAGCCCTTAGGCATGAGAGTTTGTTCCCTAAGGAAAATTCTGTTGTTGCTGTAACCAGGGAAGGATCTAAACCACAGCAGAGTGGGAATAGGAAGAGGAAGCAGCAGCAGCAGAAGAGTAAGGATGGCCAGAAGAAGCCAAAGGGCGAAGTGACTTGCTATAATTGCCAGAAGAAGGGCCATCTCTCCAAGGATTGTAGGAATCCAAAGGCGCCGGCGAAGTGCCATAACTGTGATAAGCCAGGGCATTTCAGGAAGGATTGTCCAGAACCGAGGAAGGACAGGCAAGTTGTGCAAGCTTATGCTTTGGGAGTTGTGCCGTCGTCTTCAAAAGCTCCGACTGCTGAAGAAAAGGGGAAGAGTGTGGTGGTTCAAGGTACTCTTTCTATTTGTGGTGTTCCAGTTAGAGTGTTGTTTGATACTGGAGCGTCGCATTCTTTTGTTTGTGATGATTTGGTAAGCCGGTTAGGTATGAAACCGGATATTGTTGATAGGCCATTGGTTGTGACTAATCCGGTAGGGGGTTCGTCATGTTTGTGTATGATATGCCGTGGTCTAGTTGTGTCGAGTCATGATTGCTCGTTTGTTTGTGATTGCTTTGTTCTGAACTTTGCGGGGTTCGGAATTATTTTGGGTATGGACTGGCTTAGGAAGTATGCGGCTAGGATTGATTGTGAGAGGCTTGAGGTGACAGTCGGGAATGTGGAAGGGCGAAAGGTTGTGATACGATGTAAGCATGAAGAAGGCGTCTTCATGAGCTTCATGTATTCGCTAGTTGTTCCACGGGATGGACTGTCATCGGTGCCTATTGTGAATGAGTTTGAGAATGTCTTTGAGGAAGTCAAAGGGTTGCCGCCGCATAGGGAGATCGAGTTTCGTATCGATCTAGTTGAGGGAGCCAGACCTGTTGTGATGCCTCTTAGGCGGATGGCACCGAGGGAGCAGCAAGAGCTGAAGGTGCAAGTTGATGACCTTTTGCAGAAAGGATTCATTCGGAGAAGTGTGTCCGAATGGGGTGCGCCAGTTGTGTTCGCAACCAAAGCGGATGGATCGTTGAGGTTGTGTGTGGATTATCGTGAGCTGAATAAGGTGACTAAGAAGAACAAGTATCCATTGCCGAGAATAGATGACTTGTTTGATCAGCTTCACGAGGCTAAGGTGTTTTCTCAGATGGATTTGGCAACGGGATTTCACCAGTTGAGAGTGGCGAAGGATAGTGTGCCGAAGACTGCTTTCAGAACACCATCCGGGTTTTATGAGTGGCTGGTAATGCCGTTTGGATTGACTAACGCGCCAGCATATTTTGTGGACCTTATGAATAGAGTGTTCAGAGATCAGTTGAATAAGTTCGTGCTTGTGTTCGTGGATGATATTTTGGTTTATTCCAGAACTGAGGAAGAGCACAAGACGCACTTGAGGATTGTTTTGGGGATCTTACGGAAACATCAGCTGAAGGCTAAGTTTTCGAAGTGTCACTTCTGGAAGAGTGAAGTGAGGTTCTTAGGCCATGTTATCTCTGGAAAAGGAATAGCGGTTGATCCCGCTAAGGTGGCAGTGATCCAGGATTGGGTTAGACCTAAGAATGCATCTGATGTGAGAAGTTTTCTTGGATTAGCAGGATATTATCGTCGGTTTATCAAAGACTTTTCCAAGATAGCTGCACCGTTAACAGGATTGACAAAGAAGAACCAGGTGTTCAGATGGGATGATAAGTGTGAGCAAGCTTTTGTAATCCTGAAAGAGCGATTGACGAGTGCTCCTGTTTTGACTATTCCAAGTGGGAATGATGAGATGGTGGTTTACACCGATGCATGTGGCACTGGACTAGGAGCGGTGCTAATGCAGAAGCATAAAGTTGTTGCGTATGCTAGTCGACAACTAAAGCCGCATGAAAGGAATTATCCGACTCATGATTTGGAGTTAGCGGCGATTGTGTTTGCTTTGAAGATGTGGAGACACTACCTATTGGGGGTTAGATTTGAGTTGTTTACAGATCATAAGTCGTTGAAGTATCTGTTCTCCCAAAAGGATTTGAATCTTCGACAGCAAAGGTGGTTAGAGTTTCTAGCATCTTATGATTTTGGTATAGCCTATACTCCGGGAAAAGGTAACGCAGTGGCTGATGCGTTAAGTCGAAGACATGCAGGTTTGGGAGCCATGTTTTCAGAGTGGAGGAGTCTTGAGTATTTGGCTGGATTTGATTTCAGGCCTAGATGTGAATTGGAACCTGAGATGTTGGCAAACTTATCAATAAGGCCTACTCTTGTGGAAAGAATTGGTGAGAGCCAAAGGCGAGATGATAAACTTGTCAAGATTATCCGTGATTTGGAATCCGGATTGGATCAGGAGAAGGATAAAGGATTCGAGGTCGATCGAGAGGGTTGGCTTCGAAAGCAAGGACGATTAGTTGTTCCCGATGTAGATGGATTGAGAGATGAAGTTCTGAGGGAGAGTCATCACTCGAAGTTGACAATTCATCCAGGTGGAAATAAGATGTATCGGGATATGAAGAGAACCTACTACTGGGAAGGTATGAAGAAGGATGTTGGAAATTTTATTTCCAAGTGTATGAATTGCCAGTTGGTGAAAGCTGAGCAGAAGAAGCCCAGTGGATTGCTTCAGCCATTAGAGGTTCCTACATGGAAGTGGGAGCAGGTGTCGATGGATTTTATCGATGGTCTACCTAGGACAAGAGCGGGAAATGAAGGGATTTGGGTCATCGTAGATCGTTTGACCAAGAGTGCAAGATTCATTCCTGTTCGATCGACTAGGACTGCATCGAAGTTGGCTGAGTTGTATGTTAAGTGGATAGTTCGTTTCCATGGTGTTCCGAAGAGTATAGTGAGCGATCGAGATCCATTGTTCACCAGTAGATTTTGGAAGAGCTTCCAGGAAGTCTTGGGAACTGAGTTGTGTTTGAGTACAGCTTATCACCCTCAAACAGATGGTCAGACTGAGAGAGTCAACCGAGTTTTGGAAGATCTTCTTAGAGCATGTGTTTTGGACTTCGGAGGATCATGGGAAGATCACCTTCATTTGGTGGAGTTTGCTTATAATAACAGTTATCAGTCGAGTATTGGTATGGCACCATATGAGGCATTATATGGAAGACCGTGTAACTCTCCGACATGTTGGTTGGAAACTGGAGAAAAGCTGATACTTGGGCCAGAGATGATTCGACAGACTTCGGATTGTATAGAGATCATTCGACAAAGAATGAAGGCAGCCCAGGATCGTCAGAAAAGTTATGCAGATAATCGTCGGAAGGATTTGGAATTCGACGTGGGTGATATGGTTTTTGTGAAGATTTCTCCATTGAAGAATGTTATAAGATTCGGGAACAAAGGAAAGTTAACTCCAAGATTCGTTGGACCATTCCCGATTATCGAGCGAATTGGAAAGCTCGCTTATAGATTGGAGTTACCGGAAAAGATGGCGGGTGTGCACAATGTTTTTCATGTATCTTGTCTACGGAAGTATATGCACGACCCAACTACGGTGGTTTCTGCTGATAGCTGTGAAGACTTAGAGGTTGATCCTGTTGTTTCGAGACCTCGTAAGCCGCTTCGTATTGTTGAAACCGATACGAAACAGCTTAGGAGGAAGACGATTACGTTGCTCAAGGTACAATGGAGTGATGATGTTAACGACTGTACATGGGAGGAGGAAGAGAGGATGAAGGCAGCTCATCCCGGACTCTTCGAGGTATGGCCCTAAAGTGTCGTGACATCTCATGAATTTGTAGCTTGTTCTAAGTCTTAGAATTCTGCATGCTAGGTTAGAATTGGATGCATGATCTGTTGATTGCTATGGATGGTAGGCATGCGGAATATCTTTGATTTCTGTTGATTGCTTGGAATTTCGAGGGCGAAATTCCTAAGGGGGAGAGAATGTAACGACCCGTATTTTACGTGTCGATAGATCGTAGAATTTGCAGGTCGATAGTGTTGTTTGTGTGGCCTCTAGCTTGAGTTGTTTAGGAGTTGACCCGAGTGCAAGTGATGAGTCGTGACCGACTCATAGATAAGTCGTAGACGACTTAAGGGGATGGACCGAGTTAAGGGATAGAACGGCATAGTAGTTGCCGACTTAAGAAGAGGGGCGAAATAGGGGTCAAGTGATGAGTCGTGGCCGACTCATAGAGGGCCGACTCATAGGATAGGTCGTAGGTAGGGGTGAGCGACCTAAGGAGCTAACGGGTTAGGATGTTAATGTGTTGAGAGTTAGGTCGGTTGAGCGACCTAGGATAGAGGAACGACCTAAGAAAGTGACCGACCTAGTGGAGAGCGACCTAAGAGGGGGTAGCGACCTAAAGGTTAGGCGACTTAGAGATGGACCGACCCAGGAAAGTAGCCGACTTAGGGTTTAGAGAGGCATGCTTGAGTCGTTGGTAGATGAGTCGTTAGGTCGCTAGCGCGACCTAAAGGAAATAGGTTGAGTCGTGAGTCGGCTATGTTGTTAGGTCGTAGCATGATAGGTCGGCAACGACCTAAGTTAGGTCGGAGGCTTTTGTATTGTGTGTTTGTTAGGTCGTTGGGGACATAGGTCGGCAGGGGTTTAAGTCGGCAGGGTGTTGTCTCGTGAAGTTGTTGAGTCGTAAGTCGTTGTGTTAGGTCGGCAAGGAGTTGAGTCGGCAGGGTCTTAGGTCGTAGGTCGGCATGTTAGTTAAGTCGTCAGGCGACCTAGGACTTAGGAAATGCGGCAGTGTGTTGAGTCGTGTGACAGTTGGGTCGGCAGTACGTTGAGTCGTTAGGTCGGCCTGTGTTTTAGGTCGCGTCTGGGTTAAGTCGTAAGTCGGCCTTGGTTGTATGTTGTGTTGGTTAGGTCGTAGGTCGTAGGGGCTGATGAGTCGGCAACGACTCATAGTTAGGTCGGGGACGACCTAAGGGGCGACGACCTAAGGGGGATTCCAGCCTATAAATAGAGGGGTTTGGCTCACTTTTTGGCACCGGTTTTTGAAGCGACGAAGTGCTGTCATTTTGAAGACTCGACTACAACATTTCTTCATCTTCTTTTCTCCATTCCAATCTAATTCTAACATCCATCCAAGATCGAAGATCAAGATCAAAGATCAAGAGCCAAAGTTGAAGATTTTCATCCGAAGAGGCTAGATTTCACCGTTTCAAGTGAAATTTCTCCGGATCAAGCTCAAGTTCTTGCTGTCCAGATCTGAAGTTGTTTGATTTTAGGTTGTTTTGGTGATTTGGTGAGTGGTAGTTATCTCTCACGCGGACCCAAAGGAGTATATGGGATTGGTGATATGTTTATGTGTTAAAGTTAGCATTTTCTCGCATTTTCCTTAAGTCTGCATGTAGATCCATCATATTTGAAGATGTTTATCTATGAAAGTTATTTATCAAGTATTAAAGACAAAACCCATGTTTTAGAATTGATAGATCTATGCTAAAAACCATGATTTCACATATGTTGGACTTTTGCTCATTTAATTACGAAATTGCCATTATAGTTGATATTGCTTAATAGATCTTGTTTGAATGCTTGAATGTTTGAATATATGATAGATTTGATTGCTCCAAGTTAGCTTGTAGTTGATTTGGAACAAGATGGTTGAAGGTGATTCAAAAGCTAAGTGGAAAGGCTCTTGAATGTTGAAAGCTGCCGATGGCATATGAAGCGGATGTGGAAGCTCATATGGATGGATTCGATGATGAGGGACTTTGCCATGATGCGAAGAGGCGAAGTATGAGATCGAGATGGGACTTTGCCATGATGCGAGAAGGCAAGCCATGATGTTGAGATGAGACTTTGCTATGATGCGATGAAGCAAAGTGTGATGTTGAGATGGAACGGGTCATGATGACGTTCCAAGCACGGGCTGCGACGACGTGCAAAGCTATGTTGATACTCGGTGATGCGATCCGGGTTGGTGATAATGGTTAGCTTGAGAGGCGCTTGAGCTAGTATGGATGGTCGTCGAGGAGGATGACTTGGAGGCTTAGATCTCATCGTTGTTGAAGGTTCTAGCATGCTCAAAGCAAGGGTACGTTGGAACGGGCTGCGACGGCGTTCCAGGCACGGGCTGCGACGACGTGCTAGTACTCTGGGTAGTGGCGAAAATTCCTAGGCACGGGCTGCGACGACGTGCGGAGTTATGGCTAGAACCGGGGTTACCATTAGCCCTTGACGGATGGTCATTCAACTAACGGTGAAATCAAGGCAATGATAACAGTGATAGCCAGAGTCATGGATGTTTGGTTGTATTATCATTCGGCTTCAAGAGCGGTGTTTTCCGGGTGCTTATCTGATCTTGGTTTAGGCCTTGGGGGTTTGTATTTGGAAAACATCGTCCTTGACTCGAGTGGTTATTGCTTTACCTTAATTGTCTATATTGTTATGCTTGCTTCTCCTTAGTGTGTGTCTGGGGGCTATCACTGTAGAAAGGGGTGGAGTGGGATGGTTTGGTTCCTATTCCTTTTATCCTTTATGCTCTTTTGGTATGTTTGATTGTTAATTTACTGCTCACTAAGACTTTGTCTGACTCAAGGTTTTATGTCTCCTCTTATTACCTTGGGCTGTTCATCCATGTTGGGATGGGCAGACTAGGTAAGCAGGTGACAGATGCTGTGCTTGGAGTTTCTACGTTGATGATGACGAAGACGAGCAGGAGGCTATGCATATTATTTTCTTATATGTACTGGGTATCCGCTGCTGTATTTGATGAGTGCTTGTAGTGAGGTCCTGATGTATGGATTTGTTGAGATGATTGTATAAAACTTCTGTGATGCTTATATGATGATTTTCTGTTATGAGACTTCACTATATATTTCTCTATTGTATTTTATCCATGCGCTGTGAGTTACGATAGGGATTCTGCGATTTTATTTTACCCTGACTATCGTCCATGGCTGCCTGGCACACCTTTCAGCGCTCTATTCTCTTGTTTTGGTGCGGGAGTCATGGGCGGTCGTCACACATATATTCTCTGATTTCACTCCTCTTCTTCTTCCACATTTCTTTATATACATTTTTACCATTACTCAGCCGAAATCACTATTGAATCTAACTAGATCATCTCTGGTTTGATTCTCTATCACTATCTCAAAAAGATCCTAGTGCTATTCAGAGTTATAGATTACTTTGTAATCAATCGAGCGAGAAAAGGTGTGATTGTAGCCTGAAAAATCAATCGAGCGAGAAAATGTGTGATTGTAGCCTAGAAAATCAATTGGGTGAACTTGTTGCCCGTAAAATCAAGTATCTCTATCCAGAAGATTGTGAATCTGGAGCGGTGTACCTCATGGCCTTGAAATCGAGGGTGTAATTGTAAGAATTGATTTTGAAAAGAAATCCGTACTTATGTTGCGGGTGTAGGGTAACAACGAACCAGTATAAAATTCGATGCGTTTTTTCCTTTATTGCTTTTATTTATATCTACATCTTTGTTTGATTCTGTAATCATATCTGTGTTTGAATATTTCATACATTTATATTCAAATTAATATAAACTCAAAAAGAATTAATAATTCCTTAAAACACTATTCACCTCCCTCTAGTTTTAATTATAGCCTTAAGATCCGTAATCCGCATTTCTCACATTTGGTATCAGAGAAAGGTTTCAAAGTTTTCATAATCTGAATTTCAAAAAAGTTTTTAAAATTGGCTATTTTTGGGGATTTTATAACACTTTTCATATGAATATGTAACAGAATCATCATGATATTGTAGTTTAAAATTATATTTAGTAATTTTGAAAAGCCACTTAATTATTTAAAAGGTCATGTTGTTTTGCAGGAGAAGAATTATGTCTAATGACTATTGGTTAAAAGATACCAGATAATCATTCATCAATCAAGAAGAACAAATGGGTATATAATGGCAATTAAAAATGAAATGGGTACCAGATCAATACAAAGCTTTTGATTCTCATCTACGACTTGATATGATACTGTACTTCTCTCCATCTACTTCGCAATGTCACTGGTTTTGTGTGAATCCATCAAGAAATGACCAAGTTATGGTCAGATGAAGTTTTGGTGAACAAAGAGAGAAAGAAAGCAAAACTGTCAATGGTATTCTTCAAATTGCATCCAAAAATTTAAGTATTTTGTTACCACTCCTTTTCCAGATTGTAATTCTTATTCTCACGGTCATTTTGATGGGTGGATCATCAAATTCCGATCAAAATTGAGTGAGATATGACAATTTGAAGTTGGCTATCCGAAACTGAAAATTGTGTACAAGATTTCATGTATTTCTCTTACTGTTTGGCCTGTTGCACCAGAATACTATCCAAATTTGTCACCAAATTATTACTGGATCATAGTCCTTGCCTTCCTTCGATTTGCCGCTAGTTTCATACAATTCCGTTAAGAAACGAAGGAGATATGCCTTCTAGAAGTTTGATGGTAAATAGAAAAACGGGAAGAAGAAGAAGAAGAGAAACTTTTATGAAAAGTGGTGACTGTTGGGCCTATTTGTAGTGGTAAAACTGTCCATTCATTCAAAATTCGAATTCAAAGTTTTGGCGCCAAGTTGGTCAATCTACTAAATCATCTGTATCTTTCTCATACGGTCTTCAAATTCAGCAAATGAACATACTACACTGATCAGAAAAACGAGACCGTCGTAATAGAATAGATCTCGTCGTCAAATTCTGAAAGATATAAATGTGTTTTTCACGACAACAAAAGAATAACAAAGTTAGAAAGATGGAAGAGTGCAAAAAGTTGTACGCTTTACTATTATTTCATCTTTATTGTTGCATTTAGTTAGGTATAGAAATTTATCTCGTTATAAATTCTGATATTTTGGTCCATATATCGGCACATCATAGTATACATATCGATATACCAGTCAATTTTTTTAAAAAAGTCTTTTAAAATGTTTTTTGTTTCAAATAAAATCATACTACTAATTAATTACAACTATAATAAGTGGAAAAGCATACCATCATTCGTGATTTCAACTTTTCTAATGTTATTTTTACTTCTCGTACTCTATTTCTTTTAAGATACTAATTTTATATTTTTAAGAAATTAATAGAAGGAATTTAGAATGTTAGAATAAGGATCTATTTATAGATTTCTTCAATTAATAAGGTTGTGCCACATCACATGACACTTGTCAGATAGTGACATACATGCAAAATGACACATGTCATTATATTTTTTCTTTAATAAAAGCATTTCTACACACATAATGCCAAGTGTCTTTACATATGTTTTCTCATTTTTTTAAAGTAATTTAATTATGTTAAATACTATAAAAAATTGGGTTAAAAAAACAATTATTTCCATCAATATCTAGTCGTAAAATTTGTGCAAAATCATGTTAAAATCAGGCTCAAAATAATAGATAATATATTTGAAATGCTGTCTTTTCTTCTGGAACGTTTCTTAGGTACTGCAAATTCGTTTTATAGCATATCTGAGCTTTGAAACACTGTAGTATTTTAGAAACATTTCACAGCATTTGGTAAATGCAGCAGTTTCTGTTTAAAATGCTTTGAATATATTTTACTGCAAAAACTTTTTACAACATTCTGTAAATGCTGTCTTTTCTATTTGAAACTCTAAACTATATAAAAATAATATTTAAATTATGTATTTTTCTCCATTCTTTTTAGAAGTTATTTTCTAACTTATATTAAAATATTTTAAAATTAATGTTTAAATATTTTTAGTAATTAATCAAAATTTTAAATGAAAGAGGCCTTAATATAACACATGTTTATTTTAGTTTTTCAATCTTTGTTGTTTTATTGAATATTTCTTTATGATATTTTTTTTAAATTTAAAAGGTGTTTAAACATGTTTCTAAATATTTTAATCAATACTAATTTAATATATAGGTTTAACTAGTAAGTTGAGTAGTTATAAACATGAAAGTTTGGATTCGTAAAAAAAATCAAGTTAAAAAAATTATTTAAAAAACCATATTTGATCATATATATAGTTTAAATCCATATTTCTTAGCAATTTGATTTTGATATTGAGTTTGATTACTATCTTTCATGATTATATTATAGTTTTAATACCATTTATTACCTTTAAACTCTTGTCTTTACTACTCATTCAATCTCATTCATTAGTGTCCTTAACCTAAGTCTAGTAATTGGTGTGTATTACCTTTGTTTGGTTGAAGTGATTTATAATAAATAGTTTGACATATGTATACATACATACATACATACATATATATATATATGCCTGTCAATTAGATATTATTTATCACTCATGTTTATCTTATAATTTGAATATCTCTTACCGCAGTATATATATTACCATATCATTTTGCATATTAATATTTTTACTTTGTTATCATTTTATTTCATATTACATATCATTATGCATTCTATTTCATATCACATTTCATTGCATATTACATCATAAATTACAATGCATGAAATATCTTAATCATTTGCATCACAAGTTGCACTTCATTCTACATATCATCTCATGCTACATTGCATGTGTCAGACATTTCATACAGCATTGCAAACTACATATTGCAAACATGTATACATAACGAGTGTATTTTGTTTAGGGGGAGTTTGTAGCACTGTCTTATATTTTAGGATTATTATTTTTTGATTTGTCTGGTATGTTTTGATTGACTTAATTGTCTTGTTTGACTTGTTTGACTTGATTGACTTGTTTGACTTGATTAACTTCTTTGACTTAATTGACTTGTTTGACTTGATTGATTGTTTGACCTTTGATTTGTTTGACTTTTTTTTGACATGATTAGATTTGATGTGTGTTTTGATTGGATTGTCTGAGATATACTTATACATATTTGTGTATTGAATAATTATAATATAATTATGTTAATGTCTTTCACATTCCATTTACTATACTTTGTTCTAATATAATTTTAAGGGGGGGTTGTATAGTTTTAAGGTTTTAGGATGGTTTTTGTTGATGACAAAGGGGGAGAAATATAAAATAGGATGGTTAGGCATTTATTAAGGGGGAGTTATTAGTTTTAAGGGGAGTTATTAGGATAGAAGTAATATTCTATAAACAAAGGTTGTCATCATTAAAAAGGGGGAGATTGTTAGTCCCTGAGAAGTTGGTTTTGATGACAACAAGCTTAGAATAGGATTATAAAATATAAATACTAACATTATTGATTAGATATATATGTATATGCAGGATATATACACAGGTACCAAAGAATGAAGACCGTACAGTATAGAGATTCAAGAACTGATAAACTCAAGATCGAAGATATCAAGATTCAAGACTCATGAGTATATAGATTATCAAGAGTTCAAGATTTCAATATAAGTAATTTAGTTAGGAATTTTGTTAAAACTCTTAGAAAAGCACCGACATCTTAAAATCCATTTTATTCGTGGAATGAAATTCACTTTGAGCCCGTTAAAGGGATGGAACCCTAAGTAGGATGGAACCTACGAAAAATCTAGTGGAACATTGTTTTGTATCCACTAACTTTTATTCAAATGTTTTACAAAATTTTATCTTATTTTCAAAATGATTTAAAAATCTTCTTTTTTAAATCAAAAACATCTATCCTGGTTTTAAAATACTTTTAGCCTCAGAATAATCTTTATTTTCAATATCAAATTATCCTTGGTTTTAAACTATCTTTTAATTATAATATATTTAACTTTTAATATTTATAAAATTATAGTAAAATTTTATATATACCAAATTATTATTCTCTATACTTATTTATGTATTTTAACTATAGTTAAGTATATTTATAAAGTTTAAAATAGTTTTAATACAAGATAGAAGTTATTTTCAAAGAAAAACAAATTACCAAAAATAACTTAGGCCCGTCGACAACCCCAAGGAACCCTTGTCGACAAGGTGAAAGTTTATTCCAAAAGTTTGAATTTCAAAGGAAGTGTTTATTCGTCATATCCTTTCACGAATGGACATGGCTGTTGTTCTACTATAAACAGGGGTGTTTTAAACGACTTTATATTCATATATTCTCTAATTTCACTCTTCTTCTTCCACATTTATTGATATACATTTTTACCATTACTCTGCTGAAATCACCATTGAATCTAACTAGATCATCTCTGGTTTGATTCTCTATCACTATCTCAAAAAGATCTCAGTGCTATTCAGAGTTACAGACTACTTTGTAGTCAAACGAGCGAGAAAATGTGTGATTGTAGCCTGGAAAATCAATCGAGCGAGAAAAGGTGTGATTGTACCCTGGAAAATCAATCGGGTGAACTTATTGTCTGTAAAATCATGTATCTCTACCCAGAGGATTATAAATCTGGAGCGGTGTACCTCGTGGCCTTGAAATCGAGGGTGTGATTAAGAATTGATTTTGAAAGGAAATCCATACTTATGTTGTAGGAATGGATGTAGGGTAACTCCGAACCAATATAAAATTCGGTATGTTCTATCCTTTATTGCTTTTACTTTATATCTGCAACTGTGTTTGATTCTATAATCATATCTATGTCTGAATATTGCATACATTTTTGTTCAAATTAATATAAACTCAAAAAGAATTAGTAATTCCTTAAAACACTATTCAGCCCCTCCCTCTAGTGTTAATTCTAGCCTTAAGATCCATAATCTGCATTTCTCACATTTGGTATCAGAGCAAGGTTTTCAAAGTTTTCATAATCTTAATTTTGAAAAAGTTTTTTAAAATGGCTATTTTTAGGGATTTTATTAACACTTTTCATATCAATATGTAACAGAATCATCATGATATTGTTGTTTAATATTATATTTAGTTATTTTGAAAAGTCACTTGATTCTTTAAAAGGTTAAGTTGTTTTGCAGGAGAAGAATTTTGTCTAATGACTATTGGTTAAAAGACACCAGATAATCATTCATCAATCAAGAAGAAAAAATGGATATATAATGGCAATCGACAATGAAATGGGTACCGTATCAATACAAAGCTTTTGATTCTCATCTACAACTTGATATAATACTGTCCTTCTCTCCATCTACTTCGCAATGTCACTGGTTTTGTGCGAATCCATCAAGAAATGACCAAGTTATGGTCAAATGAAGTTTTGATGAACAAAGAGAGAAAGAAAGCAAAACTTTCAATGGTATTCTTCAAATTTCATCCAAAAATTTGAGTATTTTGTTCCCACTCCTTTTCTAGATTGTAGTTCTTATTCTCACGGTCATTTTGATGGGTGGATCATCAAATTCCGATCAAAATTGAGTGAGATATGACAATTTGAAGTTGGCTATCCAAAACTGAAAATTGTGTACAAGATTTCATGTATTTCTCTTACTGTTCGGCCTGTTGCACCAGAATACTGTCCAAATTTGTCACCAAACTATTACTGGATCATAGGCCTTGCCTTCCTTCGATTTGCCGCTGGTTTCATCCAATTCCGTTAAGAAACGAAGGAGATATGCCTTCTAGAAGTTTGATGGTGAATAGAAAAACGGGAAGAAGAAGAAGAAGAAGAGAAACTTTTATGAAAAGTGGTGAATGTTGGGCCTATTTGTAGTGGTTGAAGTGTCCATTCATTCAAAATTCGAATTCAAAGTTTTGGCGCTATTAGCGCCAAAATTGGTCACTAACACCCAAATCCAGATGAAAGCACCAAATCCCAATCACAGCTCACAGATAGGATGCATGTAGAGAGTAATAATATGAAGAACAATCAAAATTAAAATGAAAGCGGTAAAGAATAACAGATTTTATAATGGTTCGGCTAACTCCGGCCCACGTCCACTCCAGAAGTTTTTTTTATTGATGTAAGAATCAGTTACAGTTACAAAGTGGGAGACTAGCCTTAGTCTTAGGAAAAAAGTCAGAGAACAGAAGAGAAGAGGCAGATGATCCAGAAGATCCCCCATCTGGAGACCCACATGCTGTATTTATAGGCAAAACCAGGTTGTTGCGCCTCCTGAGTAGTTTGGGCCCATCAAGGGTACCTAGGTGTCGAGGTATGGAGCTACCGAGGTGTCGAGGTATGGATCTACCGAGGTATGGAGGTATGGGTCTACCGAGGTATGGAGGCATGGATCTACCGAGGTATGGAGGTATGGATCTACCGAGGTGTGAAGGTATGGATCTACCGAGGTGTGGAGGTATGGATCTACCGAGGTATGGAGGTAAGGATCTACCGTATAGATCTACCGAGGTAAGGAGGCATGGATTGTTATCCCGCCTTTTGGCAAAGCCGCGATACCAAAAGATTGATCGAAAGCGAAGGACAGTTCGCCTCAGAGGTTGATCTTACTTCTTTTCGCCATGGATATCACTGAATTTTATCCGAGTCCAGATTGAGCTATAATTGATAGGACACGGCAAGAAAGACCACAGGAGTCAGCATTTCAAATTTCAAGTCAATCCAAGGTCGTATGCTCAAGTTATGATGGATTCAAGTTGAGAGAAATGAACCTTGCTCGGTTCGAATCCATCACCTCGAATCCAACCGGAACCTTCCCTAGTTCGAACCCAAGAAGCTTAGCCGTGCTTCGAATCCATCCGAGCAGGCACCGTGTTCGAATCCATAGCACAGTCACGCCACATTCGAAACCATCAGGTTCGACTCCATCAAGTTCGAAACCATCACAGAAGCCATGCTTCGAACCCATCACAGAGGCCTTCTTCGAACCCATCTGTGATACCTCCTTCGAACCCATCTGTGATACCATCTTCGAACCCATCCTGAGTAACTTCGTTCGAACCCACTGGGTCAACCAGCCACGATGACGTGTCTTCCATCGGTTCGAATGCGCCGAGATACATGGAGTCGAAGCGGTCAACACGGAGTGAAGTCCGGATCGATTCGAGGTTTGCGCTCCACGTCACCACGAAGCCGCGTGCCATGATGGATTCGAAACCATCGTTTCGAATACATGGGTTCGAACCATACAGCTATGCCAAAAACCCAATTTCGAATCCAAGATATCTCCTAACCTATTGATCCAAATGCCAAGAAATTTTCACTGAAGCTTGCGTACATGTTGAAGAATGTCCACGCCAAATTTCACCTCGATTGGATGGATTCTTGATCGGTTCGAATGGAGTTCGAACCGATGCCAAACAGGCCCAAACTTCCTGAGACCGTGCATGTGGGCCCCCTCACGTGCCAGACGTGGTCTCCCGAGTTTTCAGCGAAATATCAGCAGCCTACGCTTATAAATAGAGCCCCAGGGCCAACAGAAAAGGGATCTTCTGACTCTGAGACGCCGAGACTCCGCCGGATCAAGATCTCCATCATCCTATATCATAACTTGATTGTTGATTTCGAATTTCCAGTTGTAACTTGCTGTTGATCGCTGTAACAACTTGTAATCATTGAAAGAGAATCAATAAAACATCAAAAAACTTCACAGTGGACGTAGGCAACACGCCGAACCACTATAAATCGCTTGTCTACGCATTTATTTTACTGTTGATTGGAGTTTTTGTTAGATAATATCTGTTTTGAACTTGCATTCTTGACTATTATCTCTTCAACGACTCCCGAAGAGTGTTGTGCCCAATTTTGACACAAACACTTTGGTGCTTTCACTGAGAAAACCCAGATTTTCTCCTGCTCGTTGGATCTGTCATCGATACTGAATTGAATAAATCTAAGAGAGAGATCCAGATCGTTAAATCCAACTTCCTTCCCTTCTATTCAGATTTGCATAAAGTCTAGGAAAGGAACTCAACTGTAAAGATGGTTAGCACAAGAACCACCTCGAACGCCGTCAATCAAGAGGAACAGGATAGACAGAATCCTGCCCCTCTACCTCTATCTAATCAAGATGTCGCTGGGCACTCAGAACCGTCGGGTCCGGTTACCCGACAAGAATTGCAGTTGTTACTTCATGAGCTGACCCAGAGTCGGCGACAACTAGAAGAACAGCTACGCGCTAACGCTGAGCTAATCAACAAGCTGGATCGCCAAAAACGAAAAAGATCCATGAGAGATCGTGCTTCTCGCTCTTCCAGCGAAAGTTCTTCATCTTCTGATTATCATAACCGACCTCCACGACCCCGGTTAGATGAGGGTCGTATGCCACCCGTTGGAAACCAACCAACATTGACCGTTGGACAAATAAGAGTTGGTCCGTCGGCCAGCTTCCAAACCGGACCCTCCTCCCGAGGAGGCGCCGTCCCTCATCACGCCACTGAATACCGCACCACTAGCATCGCGGCTGAACCAAGGGTCGACGCTCAAGACCAGTCGGACCTAGACCGTCGTCATAGCGGCCGTACTCCCGAACCGTACGTCCCAGAGGACTATGAGCCGAGAAGGCAAGATGTGATCCGTCAACGATATCCGGTTCAAACCCGAAGTATGGAACGTGACCATACTCCGGCGCAAATGCCGGATCTTTCCACTATGATACGTCAGATGATTCGTGAGAGTCAGGGATTCACAAACGACGATTGGGGAGTTTCCCGAAGTCACACTCCCTTTACGGACGACATTCTTAATGCTGAACCCCCACGGCGATTCCGAATGCCAACTCTGCCCATGTATGAGGGAAACTCCGATCCCAATCAACATATTCTAAAATATGAATGGTCGATGACTGCTGCCAGAGCCGACGACGCTGTGAAATGTCGTAGTTTCCCCATATCCTTGGGGGGCATCGCCACCATGTGGTTCACCCGATTGCCTCCTCGATCCATCTCCTCATTCGACCAGCTGGCCACAAAATTCGTTGAGCAATTTCACATGCACGTCGCAAGGCCGAAAGATGTCAACACTCTATCCAGTGTCACGCAAGCTCCCGGAGAGACGCTCAGACATTACTTAGAAAGATTCCACACTGCATGTGCAGAGATTAGTAATCCAAACGATAACTCCATCCTTATGGCGTTAACTAAGGGGATCGACCCTGATTCTGAATTTGGCAATTGGCTAGCTGGGAAACCACCTGCGTCGTTGGATCGTTTCCATGCCAAAGCAGCTCAATTCCTGAGACGGGAAGACGCGAAACAGTCTAGGAAGCAAACTGACGCGGGACCAAATGCGGGAGGAACCCAAAGCAATGTTGCAATAAAACAATCCGGTGAGAGCTCCGGAAAAGTTCAGTTGAACATTAAAAATAAGCAAGCTCGGCGAAAAGAGAGCGTGAATCTACTTAAAAAACAAGATCAAAATCGCGGTCCGCAACGCAAAAATCCGAAGTTCGACAGTTATACTCCTTTGAATATTTCATTGGAGGACTTGTATTTGCGGACCCGTAATGCGGTTCAATATGAAAAACCTGCTCCAAGACCGTCGTCGGAGAGACAAATCCAGACGGGAAAATTTTGCAGGTTCCATGAAGGCTACGGGCACGATACGAACGAGTGTCGTCACTTACAGGATCTTGTTGAAAAACTGGTCAGGGAAGGGAAACTGGAACAGTTTGTGCGGACACCGCAGCCCAGAGATGCGGGCCCATCCAATCCAATCAGTGAACCAAATCGACCGAGGCAGGAGGACTCGACTTGTCCCCGTGGGAGATTGGTGATAAACGCCATCAGTGGCGGGCCTACTCATTCAGAAGCCTGGAACGACGAAGAACCTCGTCACTGTTACACATGACAGGCTCCTTCAATCCATGAATACTTTACAATTTCTTTTATGTTCTGAATTTTGAATTTGTAATAAGGCACTGACTTTGCCACATTTTCTCATTTCAGCAAATAAAATGCTATCTCTTCAAGCTAAAGCTGTGATTCATCGAATACAACATTCAACAATCACGACACACGAAGAGCTAAGTTCCATCGAACAATGGAATTTATTCAAATAGCGAGTGACTGCGTTACAACCGGCCACTCACTAAGTGAAACCCCAGCTCGGGGGCAAGCCAACACATCGAAGGCTGAACTAGACCAACACACGACAGTCCATTCAATAATTCGTTCCCAGAGTGCGAACGGACTCCAACTTCCCACAGTGTGAATTGGAGTATAAACATTCAATAATTCGTTCCCAGAGTGCGAACGGACTCCAACTTCCCACAGCGTGAATTGGAGTATAAACATTCAATAATTCATTCCCGGAGTGCGAACGGACTCCAACTTCCCACAGCGCGAATTGGAGTATAAACATTTAATAATTCGTTCCCAGAGTGCGAACGGACTCCAAATTCCCACAGCGCGAATTGGAGTATAAACACTTAACAATTCGTTCCCGGAGCGCGAACGGACTCCAAATTCTCGGAGCGTGAATTGGAGTATAAACATTCAACAATTCGTTCCCGGAGTGCGAACGGACTCCAACTTCCCACAGCATGAATTGGAGTATAAACATTCAACAATTCGTTCCCGGAGTGGAACAGACTCCAACTTCCCACAGCGTGAATTGGAGTATAAACATTTAACAATTCGTTCCCGGAGTGCAAACGGACTCCAACTTCCCGCAGCGTGAATTGGAGTATAAACATTTAACAATTCGTTCCCGGAGTGCGAACGGACTCCAACTTCCCATAGCACGAATTGAAGTATAAACATTCAATAATTCATTCCCACTGCGCGAACCAACCCATCAATGCGGACTCCAAATTCCCAGAGTGTGAATTGGAGTATAAACATCAATTCAAAGTTCCCAGAGTGCGAACCGAAGTGTCAACACCAACTCCATGATCCCCAAAACATGAATTGGGGTATGAACATAAGTTACGGGTTCCCGGAGCGCGAACCAAAGCATCCGTGCAAACTCCAGATTCCCGAAGTGCGAGTTGGAGTATAAACGTCAATTCCGGGTTCCTGAAGTACGAACCCAAACATACATGTTTTATCCAAGTTCCCGGCATGTGAATTGGAGCACAAACACCAAGTCAAAGTTCCCGTAGTGCGAACTAAAGTGTTAATACTAACTCCGAGTTAGTAGAATACAAGTTGGAATGTGAACATCATTCCCAAGTTCCCGGAGCGCGAACCACGTTACAAGCATCAATAACACTCGAACTCCTGGAATGCAAACCAGGTTATCGATCTCAAATTATTCTAAGTCCCCGGAAGGCGGACGTGTGCTCAAGACTTGCAACAAGTGCGATCAACCATCATAAATACAAGTGTTGTTCCCCAAAACTGGGGGGCACGAAAGCTAAATATTAATCACTAACCGAAGTGATACAACGTCCGAAGTTCAATTCATTCATCAATCACAACGTGTGACCAAGATCTTCAGACTTGGAAAATGTGACGAACTCTACTTAAACGGTAAAAACACCACAAGTACACCGGACCGAAAACAAGGCATTGCAAGTACTTAAGCACAAATAAAAACAAGAGTTGAAACAAAGAAATAAATTTTTATTTCAACTAACTTAAAACAAGGACTTACACGCAGATAAGTTCTTCCAAAAAAGAATGCCTACTAGCAGGGGCCGAACCTGCATCTATACACGACCTACTAACAAAAAACGAAGACAAGTACCTATCTACCAAAACGTCTGCTTGAGAAGCCGATTTATTTCTTCTTTTTTGTCCTTCTTACTAGTGGTACATCATCAGTGTCACTAGGGACATAAATTCTTCGTTTTGAATGTCTCCTCTCCGGCAGCGGCTCTTCGGCTGGAGGCATGATGTCAATATCCTCCTCGGAGCTTGAGTCTGCATGGAGGCTTCCTACCTGAGGAGCAGGGGGGACCGAATCCGTAACGGAAGTTGAGACAGTGCCACCCGATGGCGCTACCGTAGCAGGTGCTGGACTCTGCGCCGCCATACTGCCACCGGCGGTACCGCTATGCCCCGCAGCCTCTATCTCGGCGTTGATCTCAGCCAGAATTTCCTCATCACGAGTCGCATGGGCTTGGCTGGGGGCATCTACGGCCTGCATCGAAGGACTTGAGGACGGCGGGAGGCTACTAACGATGATAAATGGCAAGTCAGAGAAAGAACCACCCTGCTCACCGAGCAGTTCGCTCACCATTTGTTCGTCAGCAGATAAGGATCCCCCCTGCGTCGTCTCAGCAGATACCGCGGTTACAACAATAGTCTCAGTGGCGATGACCTTATCTCCTCTACTTGATTCTTGAGCCGCAACAGTCGGCGCAACTCCAGTCACTAGGCAAAAAATAAGAAGTTATTAAAAACTGCTACAAAACAAACACTCTATTCAGAAAACGCTTGAGATAACTTCGGAATACCTTCCCCAGTTTGGCTCGCAGACGGTTGGACGGCCTCGGAAGTACGCTCATGAATAGGAGATAAGCGCGGTTGTTCCGGGTCGTACGCAGGAACAGGTTGCAAACTGACCACAGAGGCAGGCATCGACGAAGATGGTGTGGTGACTTCAGTGACAGCAGAATGGTGCTCAACGCCTGACCCCTCTCCGACTTCCAGGGAACGACCACCGATCATTTCCTTCTCGTGAGCGATGATAGCGTCGTGAAGAACCTTCTTCTCATCGTCTGTGAGCAGCCGATTCTCCAGTTCGAATCGATCGACCACTTCACCTGGGTGCGCTTCCTCTTCCTCCTCAACCAATCGGTCCCAGGCGCTACGAAGGTGAACTGAATAATCTTGAAGCCAGGCCAAGTTTCTGTGCTTCAACACATTGGCGTTGTAAGTTATGAGCAAATCTTCGATATCGGCCTCTAGCCTGGCCTCTGCATGTTGAACCTTCTCCTCCACCTCTGCTTCGACCGCCTGAACTTTGGCCACGGCCACATCTCTTTCAGTGCGAAGCACTACGGCTTGCTCGCAGGCCTCTTGCGCCGTGTTATGCGCGTCATCTCTATCTTTAATAATCTCGGCAAATTTAGCCTTGAGCTCATTAAGTTCTTTTAACGCCGCATCCCGCTCAGCAGTGACGACAGTATTCCGGTGGCCCATGTCTTCCACCGTAACATAGTGCTCCTTTTTCATTCTATCCATGGCTGCTTGAGCTTCGTCAACCTTTGTAAGAGCCTCCATCTCCGACTTTCGAGACGATTCAGCCTCAGTATTCTGCACTTGTATGATGCGGTCTCTTTGAGCCAGCTCGGTCTGAAGCTTTTCAATGGTAGCAGCTCGTTCGAAGGCCAACGCCGATGCCTTATCGGCCGCCCTATACCACGCCTTGTATTGGGAATAGAAGTCATGCACATAGTCGAGCGCTAACCGCTCGGCCTCCGGCGGGATTCTTTTCAGGTTCGTAGGAAAGACGTAGTTATCGAAACAAATATTCGGGAACTCCCTCTTTAATTGCGCGAGTCTAATTGCCCCTTCTCCCGAGATCTCTGTAGGAGGCTGCTCTGCGACTATCGGGGTCATCGCCTCGGATCGGGAAGGTTGAGAAACCGACGTATATCGAGAAGACTCGGAAGGATGAGGGACGTGAGCAGGAGGTTGTACGGGATCTCTGGAAGGAGGAGGAGTACGCGACCGCGATCGACGCTTGTAGCCCCTGTCCGTATCATATCTCTCGTGACTAGAATACCCAGAACGTCCCTGGTCATAATGCCCAGAACGCCCCTGATCATAACCTCTATCCCCTTCTCGTCTGCGCGAGTCGTAATATGAAGGCTTGCGGGCATGACGAAGACTCCCAAGCATTGAACCGCGCTTAGACATGATATCTGTGAAGCAAAATAAAATAGAATTAATCACTTTTCAAAACAGGTAGTTTGCAGTCAAAGGTTATGCAGTGTCGTGAAATGTGTATGAATATGCATTCCCCCCGACCAACCGGAAGTGTCGACCTCGCTAGTAATAAGAGGCTCGTTCAATTCTAAGGTGCGATGGAATTCCTCCAACCCGGCATCATGTTGAAAAGACACATCGTCCGGGATTGGAAGATCGGCAAGCCCTTCAAAAAGATTTTCAGTTCTCGGAGGAGTTGTCTCCGAGATTCTAACTCCGGGAGCAGAACGGGCCGTGACAACCGATTTCCATCTCCCCTTCTTACTTCTCTTAACCATGGCAGCCTTGCCTTTTCTCTGTTCCGCGACATCCGGAGCTGCGTCAGTAGGCCCGGTCAGCGGCTCATCATCGGTGTGGGTTCTTTCAGAGTCCGCTTCCTCAGCTGTGGTAACTCTGGGTTTCTTGTGCTTGACTCGTTTCTTCGAGACGACCCTTAGTACCACTTCAAAACTTATGCTCTGCCCTTGTTCGATCAAACCGCAGGCCTGGAGATTCCTATCCGTCAATAACACATCGATATCCCTATCTCCATCCGGGACTTCTCGAAGCACTCGCACCATCTCCCTAAAGTGCTCGCCTTCAGGTCGCTGAATCACCGTTGCAAAAAAGGATAAAACATAAGTTCCACTTCGGCTGCGATTGCCATAGTAATTATTTACAAACTCGACTATACTCACGTCTGAATAGCCATCGTCGGGCGAATCCAGGAGGACATCTGACATAAAACCATTCTGTCCTATAATAGCTCAACCTGGTCCAAGACCCGGTAACCACTTGGCAGTTTCTCACCGCTTCCAGGAATGTGAAGGAGGGATAATCACCCCGAGTTTTGAAATTGAACAAGTATCTGATCTCAATTGGGAGCGGTGGTCGATGGAGATATTCCATAAATGCGATGAACACGCTATTGATCGACGCATATCCGTTCGGGTGCAGCTGAGATGGGGCGATCCTCAAGAACGACAATACTTCCCTTATGTACTCGTTGAATGGAGGAAGTGTCCCGGCCGCGCACGCGTGGCGGTTAAATGCCGTATATCCCTCCGGTGGATTATGCGGTATATCATTCGGCCCCGGCAGTAGCACATCATCCAGCGACAGTTCGTGTCTCAAACATATTCTCCCCAACATGTCTTCAGAGATGTTGGACGGAACAGAATCTGATGGATTGGCAATGAACGACGCATCGGGAAGTTCATCCGGAGCTGGACCAATAATCTCAGGATCAATATCCGGAATCTCTAGCCTCGGAGAGACTGCAATTTGAGTCTCCTGCTGCTATGAACTTGACGGTTCCATAACTAGCTAACTCACGAGAAACCATCGTTAGACGACAAAAACCCGTGCGTTCCCCAGTGTAACGTGTATGAGTGTGTGTTGTGCAGTGACATGCATTACTTGAATAAATGTTGCAGAGTTAAAGAAATATGCAAGCGACAAGGTTACGGAGTCCAGCTATAATGACCGTCATCGCTGACCGTCATCACCAGTCCGTTTCTATGATGGAAGTTGGTTCGGGTAGAAGTTGTTATAGTTCCATCGACGAGCTTCAAAAGGTAGTCATGTATGCAGTTTAATATTCAAGTCCAAATATGCAGGAATGAAGCTCGTCGGAGTTATGCTTGGAGAATTTCAAATTTTGGTATCCATCATGTAGGGTTCGAAACCATCACCAGGACTTCTTTCGAACCCATCCTGACGTCGCTTCGAACCCATGCGTTCGAACCCATCCTGACGTCGCTTCGAACCCATGCGTTCGAACCCATCCTGGCGCGCTTCGAACCGATAAACAGATGACTAGTTCGAACCGATGAGAAAACCTCAACTCCGCATCACTCACGTTCGAACCGATCCACTTCGTATCGATACGAAGTTGTGGACTTCGAAACGATAGCCTATGGGTTCGAACCCATCGGTTCGAATGGATCCCTCGAATCCCTCGATCGGTGCGAACTACACATCCCAGCAAGGACATTCCAAGGATCGATTCGAAATCCAGTAAACAGACGCCACCGTCATCGATTCGAACTTGAGCCCACACATCGGTTCGAATCCCTCCCAAACCAGATCTGGTTTTGCCAATCTCGAAGCTACGCAATCGATAAAAAGAAATGGGTTCGAAATAACTTCGCCGTTCGAATCCGAGGCTAATTACCTAGTTTGGATGATGAATTCAAGGAATTGAAGATTCAGATCTTGAATAGTTCGAAGGAGCGACACTGTGTTTTCTCTTTTGGAGCTATGAGACGATGAAGAGCACAGTAACAAGCAGGCAACAGTAAAAGTGAAAAGTGAAAAAATGCCGTGGTCTTTGCTATTTATATGGGGGGTTGGAGATGACTGGGTCGATTCGCGTGCCGGTGAACTTGACCGATTACAACAGGTCAGAATGCAGAATCGATTCGAAATCCACTTTCGAACCCATACGCTTGAGGCTCCATCGAGTGAAACACACGGACCACTGCCACGAACGAAAGTCTCGAAACCATCCCTTCACATCGGTTCGAATGTCAATTTCGAACCCATCACTACACAAGTGTACTCCATCCCTTCACATCGGTTCGAATGTCAATTTCGAACCCATCATTACACAAGTGTACTCCACCCTTTCAGATCGATTCGAATGTCAATTTCGAATCCATCATGGCAACGAGCGTACCGCGTCCATACAAACGTGGGTTTCGAACCCATCAATGCTCGAATGCATCGGTTCGAAACATCACGCTCGCGCAATATAAATTCGATTCCTTTAACCTTCTACATCGGTTCAGGAGAGGATCGATACGAAGGAACCTTTCAAGACAACCACCAAGCGTTGTCTCAATTCAAATTTCAAAATTGGTTCAGGAGAGAATCAATACGAAATTCTATAGCAAACCAAACTGACAACAACTCGTGGACGCACGACGTTAACAAGGGTCAAATTAACATATGCACATACATGTTGGACTAACGTTCCATTTTGAATATTCACAGGGATCAAACACTCATCCTGTTACAAATGCGACAGCCAACGGCTAAGCACTATAATACAGCAATCAATCATATCAGCGCAAGGTTACAGCAGTACAACATACGAGTTACGACAAAAAAAAGAGAGCAATGATTGTTCAGAGAGAGATTGCAGCTATTCAAAGCACGTCATGTTCCCACAAGACGTACTTTGGGGGGCAAAATGTTATCCCGCTTTTTGGCAAAGCCGCGATACCAAAAGATTGATCGAAAGCGAAGGACAGTTTGCCTCAGAGGTTGATCGTACTTCTTTTCGCCATGGATATCACTGAATTTTATCCGAGTCCAGATTGAGCTATAATTGATAGGACACGGCAAGAAAGACCACAGGAGTCAGCATTTCAAATTTCAAGTCAATCCAAGGTCGTATGCTCAAGTTATGATGGATTCAAGTTGAGAGAAATGAACCTTGCTCGGTTCGAATCCATCACCTCGAATCCAACCGGAACCTTCCCTAGTTCGAACCCAAGAAGCTTAGCCGTGCTTCGAATCCATCCGAGCAGGCACCGTGTTCGAATCCATAGCACAGTCACGCCACATTCGAAACCATCAGGTTCGACTCCATCAAGTTCGAAACCATCACAGAAGCCATGCTTCGAACCCATCACAGAGGCCTTCTTCGAACCCATCTGTGATACCTCCTTCGAACCCATCTGTGATACCATCTTCGAACCCATCCTGAGTAACTTCGTTCGAACCCACTGGGTCAACCAGCCACGATGATGTGTCTTCCATCGGTTCGAATGCGCCGAGATACATGGAGTCGAAGCGGTCAACACGGAGTTAAGTCCGGATCGATTCGAGGTTTGCGCTCCACGTCACCACGAAGCCGCGTGCCATGATGGATTCGAAACCATCGTTTCGAATACATGGGTTCGAACCAGACAGCTATGCCAAAAACCCAATTTCGAATCCAAGATATCTCCTAACCTATTGATCCAAATGCCAAGAAATTTTCACTGAAGCTTGCGTACATGTTGAAGAATGTCCACGCCAAATTTCACCTCGATTGGATGGATTCTTGATCGGTTCGAATGGAGTTCGAACCGATGCCAAACAGGCCCAAACTTCCTGAGACCGTGCATGTGGGCCCCCTCACGTGCCAGACGTGGTCTCCCGAGTTTTCAGCGAAATATCAGCAGCCTACGCCTATAAATAGAGCCCCAGGGCCAATAGAAAAGGGATCTTCTGACTCTGAGACGCCGAGACTCCGCCGGATCAAGATCTCCATCATCCTATATCATAACTTGATTGTTGATTTCGAATTTCCAGTTGTAACTTGCTGTTGATCGCTGTAACAACTTGTAATCATTGAAAGAGAATCAATAAAACATCAAAAAACTTCACGGTGGACGTAGGCAACACGCCGAACCACTATAAATCGCTTGTCTACGCATTTATTTTACTGTTGATTGGAATTTTTGTTAGATAATATCTGTTTTGAACTTGCATTCTTGACTATTATCTCTTCAACGACTCCCGAAGAGTGTTGTGCCCAATTTTGACACAAACATGGATCTACCGAGGTATGGAGGCATGGATCTACCGAGGTATGGAGGTGCGATGCCGAGCGAGGTGAGGTATACCGAACCTCCACCATGCCGAACCATGTTTAATGTCGAACCATGTTTCCTAGACCCAAATTATAGTTGATTCATCTTTATCCAATCATATTTCCATCTCCCAAGCACATTGCGTCATCCATCCATTCAGTCGACTGAATCCATCATACACCAGCCTCGACGAACGTGCAGTCGATTAAGTTAAACCCGTCTGTCCACGGCCTGGTAAAAAGGCGGGTTAACATTTGCCCCCCAAAACATGCATTGCTGTTGGAAGGTGTGTTTTGAATAGTCTCGAATCTGATATCCAAAGTCCATGTTTCATCCATATCCAATAACCAATAACCGACTTTAGGACCTCTCCGGGTCAATATCCAAATCCTCTGCCGTTCATGGTCGATATTCATATCCCGGGTTCTTGTCAAGCATAATCCACACCTGACGAACTCCAGTGTTCCTGAACGTTGAGTAATGCATGGCTTAAGTCCTAAGCTAAATCCTGGCTACTCCGGACCCTTGCCGAGCACTGTCCATACTCGACGACCTGAAATAGTAACCAATAATATGAGGCCTAAGTCCCAGGCCGAATCCTGGTCTCTCCGGACCTTTGCCGAGCATAGTCCATACTCGACGACCTGAAATAGTAACCGATAATATGGGGCCTAAGTCCTAGGCCGAATCCTGGTCTCTCCAGACCCTTGCCGAGCATAGTTCATACTCGACGACTTGAAATAGTAACCGATGATATGGGGCCTAAGTTCTAGGCCGAATCCTGGTCTCTCCAGACCCTTACCGAGCATAGTCCATACTCGACGACCTGAAATAGTAACCAATAATATGGGGCCTAAGTCCTAGGCCGAATCCTGGTCTCTCCGGATCCTTGCCGAGCATAGTCCATACTCGACAACCTGAAATAGTAACCGATAATATGGGGCCTAAGTCCTAGGCCGAATCCTGGTCTCTCCGGACCCTTGCCGAGCATAGTCCATACTCGACGACCTGAATAAGTTGATTTGCCGTGCTTGGACAAAACGACCTACCCCTTGCCAGGTATAATCCATACCTGATGACCATTTATCAAAAACCAGATAAAAAATCAAATCGAAAGCCAATCCAAAATCCAGATCAAATCAGAAAACAAAAAATCCATATCGAAAATCCAAACCAATATCCAAACCAGAAAACAATTATCCAAATATAAGTCCAGACCAAGAAACAAACAAAACCGGAAGTTCAAACCAAATTAGAAAAAAGCAAATGTCCAAGCCAAAAAAGAGAAATCAGATTTCACAAATTAAAGCGTCGCGGTTTATCATCATCTCAGAGCATGCCTAGGGGCTATCTCCGTCCCCATACATGAGTAAGTGACTTGGCCGTTTGCCCGTAGTTTGCTACTTATTTCATAATATCCCAATCAATTGATGACCAATCGACCATCATTCTTGTGAAACTGGTTCAGCATTATCTAATGGTGTGCCCCCAAGTCCAGGTCCATCCGGATTGTTAGTTGTCTGTTGATTGGGGGTTGCCCCCTGCTGAACCATTCCCTCTGCTTGCTAGTTAAGCGCTTCTGATCTGGCTTCATGGATCTGAGCCATTGCATTTTCTGCTTGCGTAAATTGTCTGAGAAAAGCATGCATCATCTCCTCTTGTCTTTTCATCATGACTTCCATTTCCTCTCTAGTGATGTAGATGGATATTTGACCTGCTCCAGCTCCAGAGGAAGCCTCTTGACTTCCCTCCTGATTGCTCCTTTCTGTCACTCGCTTTCTTGTTGATGGCCTAACCATTGCTTTCTAGAGTCTAAGTTCCTAGCTCCAAAATCCCTGAGTGCTTGCCTTCTCAGTGAAAGCACCAAAATGTTAGCGCCAAAATTGGTCACTAACACCCAAATCCAGATGAAAGCACCAAATCCCAATCACAGCTCACAGATAGGGAGTATGTTGAGAGTAATAATATGAAGAACAATCAAAATTAAAATGAAAGCGGTAAAGAACAACAGATTTTATAGTGGTTCGGCTAACTCCGGCCTACGTCCACTCCAAAAGTTTTCTTTTTATTGATGTAAGAATCAGTTACAGTTACAAAGTGGGAGACTAACCTTAGTCTTAGGAAAAAAGTCAGAGAAGAGAAGAGGTAGAAGATCCAGAAGATTCCCCATCTGCAGACCCACATGCTGTATTTATAGGCAAAACCAGGTTGTTGGGCCTCCAGAGTAGTTTGGGTCCATCAATGGTACCGAGGTATTGAGGTGTCGAGTTATGGAGCTACCGAGGTGTCGAGGTATGGATCTACCGAGGTGTGGAGGTATGGATCTACCGAGGTATGGGGTATGGATCTACCGAGGTATGAATCTACCGAGATATGGATCTACCGAGGTGTGGAGGTATGGAGGTATGGATCTACCGAGATATGGATCTACCGAGGTATGGAGGGATGAATCTACCGAGGTATGGAGGCATGGATCTACCGAGGTATGGAGGCATGAATCTACCGAGGTATGGAGGCATAGATCTACGGAGGTATGGATCTACCGAGTTATGCAGGTATGGATCTACCGAGGTATGGAGGTGCGAGGTGCAATGCCGAGCGAGGTGAGGTATGCCGAACCTCCACCATATTTCCTAGATCCAAATTATAGTTGATTTATCTTTATCCAATCATATTTCCATCTTCCAAGCACATTGCGTCATCCATCCATCCAGTCGACTGAATCCATCGTACACCAGCTTCGACGAACGTGCAGTCGATTAAGTTAAACTCGCCTGTCCACGGCCTGGTAAAAAGGCGGGTTAAAAGGCGCCAAGTTTGTCAATCTACTAAATCATCTGTATCTTTCTCATATGGTCTTCAAATTCAGCAAATGAACATACTACGCTGATCAGAAAAACGAGCCCGTCGCAATAGAATAGAACTTGTCGTCAAATTCTGAAAGATATAAATGTGTTTTTCATGACAGCAAAAGAATAACAAAGTTAGAAAGATGGAGGAGTGCAAAAAGTTGTATGCTTTACTATTATTTCATCTTTATTGTTGCATTTAGTAAGGTATAGAAATTTATCTCTTTATAAGTTTTGGTATTTTGGTCCATATATCGGCACATCATAGTATACATATCGATATACCAGTCTAATTTTTTTTTAAAAAGTCTTTTAAAATGTTTTTTCTTTCAAATAAAATCTCACTACTAATTAATTACAACTATACTAAGTAGAAAAGCATACCATCATTCGTGATTTCAACTTTTCTAATGTTATTTTTACTTCTCGTACTCTATTTCTTTTAAGATACTAATTTTATATTTTTAAGAAATTAATAGAAGGAATTTAGAACGTTAGAATAAGGATCTATTTATAGATTTCTTCAATTAATAAGATTGTGCCACATTACATGACACTTGTCAGATAGTGACATACATGCAAAATGACACATGTCATTATATTTTTTCTTTAATAAAAGCATTTTTACATGCATAATCCCAAGTGTCTTTACATATGTTTTCTCATTATTATTTTTTATGTTTTTTAAAGTAATTTAATTATATTAAATACTATAAAAAATTGGGTAAAAAAATAATTCTTTACTTGTCAATATCTAGTCGTAAAATTTGTGTAAAATCATGTTAAAATCAGACCCAAAACAATAGATAGTATATCTGAAATGCTGTCTTTTCTTCTGGAACGTTTCTTAAGTACTACAAATTCGTTTTTATAGCATCTCTATGCTTTGAAACACTATAGTATTTTAGAAACATTTCACAGCATTTGGTAAATGCTGCAGTTTCAGTTTAAAATATTTTGAATATATTTTACTGCAAAAACTTTTTACAGCATTCTGTAAATGTTGTCTTTACTATTTGAAAATTTAAACTATGTAAAAATAATATTTAAATTAAGTATTTTTCTCTATTCTTTTTACAAGTTATTTTCAAACTTATATTAAAATATTTTAAAATTAATGTTTAGATATTTTTAGTAATTAATTAAAATTTTAAATGAAAGAGGCCTTAATATAACACATGTTTAGTTTAGTTTTTCAATCTTTGTTATTTTATTGAATATTTCATTATGATATTTTTTTTTATAACTAAAAGGTGTTTAAACGTGTTTCTAAATATTTTAATCAATAGTAATCTAATATATAGGTTTTAACTAGTAAGTTAAATAGTTTATAAACATGAATGTTTGGATTCGTAAAAAAAAATCAAGTTAAAAAAATAACCATATTTGATCATATATATAGTTTTAAATCCATATTTTTAAGCAATTTGATTTTGATATTGAGTTTGATTACTACCTTTCATGATTATGTTATAGTTTTAATACCATTTCTTTACCTTTAAACTCTTGTCTTTACTACTCTTTCAATCCTATTCATTAGTTTCCTTAACCTAAGTCTAGTAATTGGTGTGTTTACCTTTGTTTGGTTAAAGTGATTTATAATAAATAGTTTGACATATGTATACATACATATATATATATGTATGTATATGCCTGTCAATTAGGTATCACTTATCACTTATATTTATCTTATAATTTGAATATCTCTTACCGTAGTATATATATTACCATATCATTCTGCATATTATTATTTTTACTTCGTTATCATTTTATTTCATATTACATATCATTATGCATTCTATTTCATATCACATTTCATTGCATATTACATCATAAATTACAATGCATGAAATATCATAATCATTTGCATCACAAGTTGCACTTCATTCTGCATATCATCTCATGCTACATTGCATATGTCATACATTTCATACTGCATTACAAAATGCATATTGCATACATGTATACATAAATAGGGGGAGTTTGTAGTATTGTCTTATAGTTTAGGATTATTAGTTTTTGATTTGTTTGGTATGTTTTGATTGACTTAATTGTCTTGTTTGACTTGTTTGACTTGATTGACTTGTTTGACTTGATTGAGTTGATTGACTTGTTTGACTTGATTGACTTGTTTGACTTGATTGATTTGTTTGAACTTTGATTTGTTTGACTTTTTTTGACATGATTAAATTTGAAGTGTGTGTTGATTGGATTCTCTGAGATTTACTTATACATATTTATGTGTTGAATAATTATAATACAATTATGTTAATGTCTTTCACATTCCATTTACTATACTTTGTTCTAGTATTAGTTTAAGGGGGAGTTGTATAGTTTTATGGTTTTAGGATGGTTTTTTTCTATGACAAAGGGGAAGAAATATAAAATAGGATAGTTAGGCATAGATTAAGGGGGGTTATTAGTTTTAGGAGGAGTTATTAGGATAGAAGTAATATTTTATAAACAAAGGTTGTCATCATCAAAAACGGGGAGATTGTTAGTCCCTGAAAAGTTGGTTTTGATGACAACAACCTTAGAACAAGATTATAAAATATAAATACTAAAATTACTGTTTAGATATATATGTATATGCAGGATATATATACAGGTAGCAAAGAATGAAGACTGTACAGCATAGAGATTCAAGAACTGATAAACTCGAAGATATCAAAATTCAAGACTCATGAGTATCAAGTTTATCAAGATTTCAAGATTTCAATATAAGTAATTTAGTTAGAAATTTTGTAAAAACTCCTAGAAAAGCTATAACATCCCGCCTTTTTGCACGCTTTAAATCAACACACGTGTCAATTCAAACCATATGAAAGGGCGGATTGTTATGGGGTAAATAAAAAAACAAGAAAGAAATAAAACAAACAGAATCTAACAACGGAAGGATAAAATATAATAATCAAATATGCAGTTCATGAAGCTGTTTTCAAAATATTTAATTATACTTACAATATACATCAGAGTTATACATACAATAAAATATCAATAATGCAGCGGAAACAATAGTGTAGTGGAATAATATAATAGGTAATAATAATAATGAAATCTCCATCTTCGTCCTCCAGAAATAAAGTTTTCGATCCTGAAATGCTCGGACTGACCCGAGCGAATTGAAAAGACAAAATACTCGAGTCAGAACTAAAAGATCTTATATAAGTTAAATTAACAGAAATAAATATGAGTGCAATAACTTAAGAGATGCTCGGGATTCACATCTCCTAAGGATCTGTTAAACTATTTACTATGTAGTAATATTTCGCTATTATAATAGTGTCTATTAGTAAAATAAACTTACTTTAAAATAGCGTTAAGGAGTGACCCAATGTTCCCCTTAACACAAAATATATTCCCATGGTCTATATAGTACCGTAATCTCCCCCATACTGGGCGTCGTCAGAGGGCACTCCACAGGTATGGTACAAAACCAAAATCGTATAAGGCGCACTAGGGTAGGTGACACAGCACAACTAGGCAATGCCAGGGTAGATATACCAATTACGCTTTCGGGTCGGTGGTAACGCATAGCCGCTGCTACCGCCTACCTCGAACAACACCCCCAAAATCAAAAATCAAAAGTGGCCACCGAAAAAATCCAAAGTTAGAGTAGAATAGCGAAGTGATGTGTCCGATAAAAGAGGCTACCTTCTTAACCCGTCAATCTCTCTTGTTTTAGCCACCTTATGCCAACTCACGGAATTGGGTCCATGTATTTACCTCAAAGGACGTCGCCACCATCCTACTTCATTCTGGAATCTCCACCGCGTATACGGTTGTTAAAGTGGTTTTCGGAGTTGGCAGAGAGTATGGCAACTTCCGATCCCGGTCTCTTTAACAACCAAACGTTATTACAATACCGCGGTCTTTTCAAAATAGTTTATACTTTAAAACCAGAGTAAAATACCCATTTCAAAACCAGATAAATATGATATCATTTTCGTTTTAAAACCCAAATCAATATGATATCTTTTTATTGCAAGTATATCCTCTTCCACAATCATAGCATTTTAAATCTATGTACTTTGAAACCCATAGATTTGTATCATAACTCGTAATACTTAAATGGTTTAAATATTAAAAATACTATATAAAATAAATATAATTTCTTTAATTCCCCAAATAGATTCCAAATACTGATTTGAACCTCCAAATAAACCATTTTAATTTTCCATATATTTCAAAGCTTTAAATACTCCACCATTTCAAAACTAATTCTTTTGATAATTCCATATATATATCAAATTCAATTTTTAGTATTTAGATTTGAAATGTTTACTTAATAAATCAAACATCATTTAAGTAAAACCTTTAAACTTCAAACAACTGGATGTTCTTTAAATTTTATTTAACTTGATATATTCGTTTACATCAACTCGATATTTATTTAAATCTCTTTAACCCAAAATCAGGTTATAAAATCATATCCTTTAAAAATCTCAACTTTTATTTAAATTTCACATCCATTTTTATTCGAGTCAAATTCTTAAATCCTTCAATTCAACAAACTTCATAATTATCTTCCAGCTTAATTTTATTTAAGTCATCAAAACTTTATATATACAATATCTTAAATAGGTACTTACCCATATAATAATAAAATAATCAAACTCCGTTATTCAACTTATTTTTTTATAAAACCAATTTATACATAGCTTAAATTCAAGAATTTAACTATATATATAATAATATTTATATAGTATCAAAAATTAATATTTATTAAACCGTATATTTCTTTCCAACCATAGAAAATCACTTTAAAATATTTTTATATATAGACCGCGGTGCCTGTATATAATTTTCTATCGTATGGTCAAGTGATACGGATATTTATCATTTCAATCCGTAATTTAAAAATAAAAATTTACGGTTATATATCATTTCAAACCGCAATCCCAAATGAAATGAAAATGCATAATAACTTGCAGTTTATAACAATATAAAATATAGCACCCATTCATCCAATATCAACCATCAACCATTTATCGCAATCATCATCAAATTCAAACAATAGCATCAATATAGAACGGAAAGTAAACAACAGGTATTAAATAGAAGTTTAATTCAATAATAAATTAAATAACTGTTTAACTGGCAGTTTATATGCAATGAATAATTAATTAACAATTAACTGGCAGTTTAAATGCAATGAATAAATTAATTAACAATTAACTGACAGTTTAAATGCAATGAATAAATTAAATAACAATTTAATTTAAGTAAATGAAATTAACTTAGATGATGGTCAAAAATATGCCAAACAACCATAAATAAATTTTAAATCACATCATATATCAATTTAACAAACATAAGAAATTTTAGAAGTTGTGAGTGGGTTAAAACACTCACCTTTTGAATTTAAATTGGATTCAAATCCAATTTAAACCCAAAAATTTGACAGTCTCCAAATCCGTCCAGACCAGCGCCAAAATGTCCGAAATTTTATTACGATCCTAACAAAAAAATCATGCGTGAAACTGAGTTCGTATGTGGGAGATATTCGAATTAAAAGTTTTGAAATCAAAATTAATTAAAACAGAGAAAAAAACTCTCACCCACACTCAACATGCCATGTCACTGCCTTCTCCCCTATGCGCACGCGATTCTCAGCTACAGGAAAAACACGACACTCACACAACCGTGCCGCCGTACCTCGCGTCCACCCTTGCGCTTGCAACCAGCCGCAACGCGTTCGAACGACGCCTCCATCTCCGGCCCCCCTTCGACACGACAGAGCTCCCTCACAGGCACTAACGCGTGGATCCAAATGTCGGCCGCCATCACCGATTTAGGGTTTTCGAAACCCTAATTTGCAATTTCCGGCCGCCTCAGGCCAATCTAGGCCTCACGACCACCACCATCGTGCTCCCAAAGCCGAGCCTAACAAAACCCCTCTCCCAATTTCATCGATTGGCGACGAATTTAAACCACTAATTTCGACTTTGACTGCAATTTCTGATCAATCCAGTCACTGTCTCGAAAAATGAACATCAGGCAAAGGTTCGTGTCATTGAGATCTTCGATATATATATTTTGTCAAATTTTTCTGACGACTTTGGAATTTATGCTTTGGATTTGATTTGTAATTGGATCTGGATCTATAGTTTGTTTGTCTGCCATTGAAGAGGAGAGAGTTGAGATGTACGTGCAGACAAATGAGGATTATGGAGGCTAGGGTTTATAGCGGGATATTTATAGAGAAAGTTGAAATAGACAGATGGATCTGAATTATAAACGTGCTAAACGATAATTGGCTCAAAAAGCCAGTTCTGACTCCGGAACGAAATTGGATCAACCCATGTATCAAAATACATATTTTAAAATATTTTAAACACGATGGAAAAGGTTTCAGATTCAAATTACATCGTATGAAGAAGTTATGCTGAAAACAATATTTTCAAATAGATTTCAAATTGATTTCAATTTCATTGATTTCAAAAGCGTTTCACGTTCGTACGATCAAACGACAAGTCCGATCGTAACGAAACTTGAAATCCTACAATAATTCACCGTTACGGATCCGATGAAACTGGTTTCGTCGAAATCCGAGTCAGTGGCCAAAATGGCTATTTTTCCATTAAGTAAATAAATTAATAATTAATTAATAAAATCCAATTTTTAATTTCAATCTTAAAATTTACCAATTTTATCACTTTTATATTTCTCAATCATTTAAAATGTTTTAAACAAATTAAAAGTCAATTTAAAGTTGATTATCTTATCAATTTCAATATTTTCCTCATTTTCATTCAAATTCAGAAATTATAAATTTAATTTTCAAAATTTCTATTAAATTAAATTAACAAATCATTTTTTCTTCCATTCATTATTTTCTAATAGACATAATATTGGATTCAAAACTACTTATATTAATATCCTCACATTTCATCTAAATTCCCATTTTAAAATTTTAATCCATTTAATTGCAATTAAATCCTTTTATTAAATTTTAATTTCAAATAAATTAATAAATCTTGGTTTTCACTCCTTAAATCAACCAATCTTCATATTATAAATAAAATTAACATTTATTGCACCTTATAGAATTAATCGCCTTCAAATCAAATCTGCCATAACTGCACAAATTTAGACAACTAATTGCAATTTATTTCACATTAAGCTTCATAAATTATCAATTGAAAACTAAATGAAATTGTTTATTTATTTAAAATCTTTCTATTCAATAAATTGACCAATTTATGGGAATAATTAACATTGATTCCCGATTATTACTTAAATACATCACAAACGTTAAATTTAGATTTACTACAATTGATTACCAAAAATTTATTTAATGCAATCAATTATGCCCTTTACAATTTTTTTATTCATTACCATTCAAATAAATCCATTCATTTGATTTCCTTCCAATTTATTAAAATTGATTTCTATAAATTAATTTAATTTCATTGCCAAATATATACATAAATTACTATTAAATGTCCTCAATAAATTTTATTTACTTGGTTTCAAACTTTTTATTACATCAATTACTGCCTTATAAAATAAACTTACGTTTCTATTAAATTTGCATACACACTTCCGTTACTACTCTTATTTCCATTAAAGTAATATTTATTATCAACCACAACATTAAAATTTACTTATCAACCTGCATCATCCTTATTACATTAATTTACGTTTTATCCCATTATAAATTAACGCGCACATTAATTGATTCATATATTCAATTTATTTTCAAATATTCCTATTTACAATCAATTATAACCTAAACAGTCGTTCCAATCAATTTGAATCGCATTAAATTGGTTATTCATCAACTGCCATTACATTAATACCTTAATTTACATATAGTTACTATTAATCAATGTATTATTCCATTGGTAAATTTAATGCCTACTTTTATTTACTTATATTTTAATTTTATACCCAAATGCAACAAATTTACGCTTTCCATTACTATATAAATTTGAATTCCCTTCTAGTTAATATTTTTATTTGGTAAATCACTAATTCAACATTCCCATTTATTTCTTATATTAAACTTACAACCAAGTATGCCAATTTACACTATTTCAATTAATTGCAATATAAAATTTAAATTGTAAATTTTAATTACCATTGATACATCTAATTTCTACATTCGCTCCCATATAAATTAATAAGATTTTTATTTCTTTCTAAATTTAAATTAAAATCTTATTAATTCAATTCAATTTAAACATCGAATTTTGCGGGTCGTTACAAAAGCACTGACATCTTAAAATCCATTTTATTCGTGGAATGGAATCCACTTCGAGCTTGTTAAAGGGATGAAACCCTAAGTAGGATGGAACCTGCGAAAAATCTAGTGGAACATTGTTTTGTATCCCCTAACTTTTATTCAAATGTTTTACAAAATTATATCTTGTTTTCAAAATGATTTCGATATCCTCTTTTTAAAATCAAAAACATCTATCCTAGTTTTAAAATACTTTTAGTCTCAAAATAATCTTTATTTTCAATATCAAATTATCCTTGGTTTTAAACTATCTTTTAATTATAATATATTTAACTTTTAATGTTTATAAAATTGTAGTAAAATTTTATACATACCAAAAAATTATTCTCTATACTTATTTATGTATTTTAACTATAGTTAAGAATATTTAAAAGTTTAAAATTGTTTTAATACAAGTTAGAAGTTATTTTCAAAGAAAAACAAATTACCAAAAATAACTTAGGCCTGTCGACAATCCCAAGGAACCCTTGTGGACAAGGTGACAGTTTATTTCAAAAGTTTGAATTTCAAAGGAAGTGTCTATTCGTCATATCCTTTCACGAATGGACATGGCTGTTGTTCTACTATAAATAAGGGTTGTTTTAAACGAATTTATATTCATATATTCTCTGATTTCACTCCTCTTCTTCTTCCACATTTCTTTATATACATTTTTACCATTACTCTACCGAAATCACCATTGAATCTAACTAGATCATCTCTGGTTTGATTCTCCATCACTATCTCAAAAAGATCCCAGTGCTATTCAAAGTTATAGACTACTTTGTAATCAATCGAGTGAGAAAAGGCATGCTTGTAGCCTGGAAAATCAATCGAGCGAGAAAAGGTGTGATTGTAGCCTGAAAATCAATCGGGCGAACTTGTTGCCCGTAAAATCAAGTATCTCTACCCAGAGGATTGTGGATCTGGAGCGGTGTACCTCGTGGCCTTGAAATCGAGGGTGTAATTGTAAGAATTGATTTTGAAAGGAAATCCGTACTTATGTTGCGAGACTAGATGTTGGGTAACTTCGAACCAGTATAAAATTCGGTGTGTTCTTTCCTTTATTGCTTTTACTTTATATCTGCATCTATGTTTGATTCTGTAATCATATCTGTGTCTGAATATTGCATACATTTGTGTTCAAATTAATATAAACTCAAAAAGAATTAGAAATTCCTTAAAACACTATTCACCCCCCTCTAGTGTTAATTCTAGCCTTAAGATTCGTAATCCGCATTTCTCACATGTGCCCAGGTGATGACGTGGTGCGCACTCTTCCGATCGATCCACCTTTTACGCCGAGTTGACCAATTCACCCTAAAATTTTCGCCTCGATTGTATCAACAGCAGTTGCTTAGTTCGCATCGATGGAAGAAGACCCTATTCATATTGATGAAATGAACTCTATTCGTATCGATGGAACACACGTGCATACGTTGACTGTACGACCTTGTTCGTATCGATCAAAGACGACTCCAATTGATTGATACGAAGATGGAGTGGCTAGATGGATTCGAATATTGATAGCTAGATCGATATGAATAGTCTTGATATGAGGGATACAAACAGGGGCTCCCTAGGATGGATATGAAGTAGACTCTGCTTTATCGATGTGAACTAGAGGAAAAATGATTGATGCGAAGTGGAAAATGGTTGATTGATACAGACCGATGCTCCGAGATGGATTCGAACGCGACCGATGCGAACCAAGGCTTGACGATGGATACGAACTAGACCGATTCGAACTGAGGCACATAGATGGATGCGAAGTTGTTGCCGCTCTGATCGATACGAAGACGATGGATTCGAACTGAGGCGCAATGATGGATACAAAATGGGGGTTATTTCCTTTAATTTTGTATCGATCATAACTCGAGCACATGAACTCGGATTGACTTGAAACTTTGAACGTTGGCTTTCATGGCTTCGCTTGTCATGTCTTGTCAATTATAGTTTGATCCGGACTCGGACAAAATTCATCGATATCCATAGTGAACCTGTGCGTACTCGATATTCGAGACGAGCGATCTTTGGTTTGCTGCCAATTCCTTGATATCTCGGCCTTGCCAAAAGGCGGGATAACATTTTTCCCCCAAAGTACATCTTTCAGAAACATGATGTGCTTTGAAAAGCTGCTACCTTCATTCTGAACAGTTATCGTCTTTTCACTAAAATTTGTAATCTTTGACTGATTTCTTCGGTAATGTGAACTTTTGATTGTCAACTGTTGTACCCTGTACTATTGTAACTGATTGTTGTATGATAGTGGTTAGCTGTTTGCCATTATAATCGTTATCAGACGAGTATCCAATTCCCGTAGATGTTTAAAATTGAATATTAATCTGACATATATGCATATATGTTAATCTGACTCTCGTTAACGTTGCACGTTCACGAGTCATTGTCAGTTCTCTCGTATCGAATCCCGTATTGATCCTTTCCTAAATCGATGTGAAATTCGAGTTGCAACAATGGTCGATGGTTTTTTTAATGTTCCTTCGTATCAATCCTCTCCTGGATTGATGTAGAAAGTTGAAAGGCAATTTTCGTATCGATGTGACCCACATCGATGGATACGAAGTAAACGCTCGTATCGACAGATACGAGCTTCGGTGAACTCCATTGCAGCGGACTCCATTTCGTATTGATGAACTTGTGCTATTGTGGGTCGAGTGCTGATGGATACGAAATAGGCCTTTCGTATCGATGGAGTTCAATGCTTTCAGAACAGCCTTCGTCACGCGCTTCGTATCGATGAACCTTGTGTTGATGGATACAAATAGTCAATTCGCATCGATGGATATGGGCATTTGGAGGCTATGACTTGTTGGATTTGAAAGGCGTAGTTCGTATCGATGCACTGTGGATGGAGTCGAAAACAATCGATACGAACAACAGTTTCGTATCGATGGACCCTGGCGACTCAGAAAAAATTCCTGTTGACAATTTCGTCTCGATAAAGATTCGAGCTTATGAATTCGAATAGTTTGTTCGAATCGATTTAGTGGAACCGGTCGACTCTATGGGGAGGCAAAACGCCTTTTCCCTTCACACTCGAGTCCATATAAATACTCTGGAATTAGCCACTTTTTCTTCGTTTGCTATTCTCTACTTCATCTTCACAACGCTCCGAAAATTTGGAAAAAGAAGAACTCGTGTGCCCTCAAACCGATCTAGACTTTCATTCCCTTGAATCGACTATCAGATTTAGGTAATCCGTCGAACGAATCCATCGCGTAAACGACGTGACTCGATTTTTAATGTCAAATCACCCAGAATCGTGGTCGATTCCAGCATCGTTGGTGTTGGATTTGGGTCGGAGCAAAGTTGAGGAGGAGGCAATGGCGTTTGTTCCGTTTGGAGAAGAAGGAGTCTGAGATACGAAGGATTTGTGGAGGCATGGCTTGACCTTCATTTCATGTCGACCTGGAGTTGGAGTGCTTGAATCGATCTAGATGTCAAGATTTTGCATCAGAGTTCCTATCGATCCTGGAAACTTTGAATGGAATGACGAGATTCGCATCAAACGAAGAGGGTTGGAAATCGTATCGATCTGGGGTGATCGATATATGGACTTGGCCAGTACGATCGATACGAAGTTCTGACTCCAATGATCGATACGAAGACTAGGCCGGTGATCGGTGTGAAGTCTTGCTCCTGGCAATCGATACGAAACCTAGACCGTTGATCGATGCGAAGCCAAAGGTTTCATATCGATGTGAAGTTGTATATCATGAGCGATACGAAATATGCTCTCATGATCGATACGAAATGTATCGATTCGAACATGATCGATACGAAATTGAGGCCTCCTTGACCGATACGAACTTGAACTTTGGTGATCGATTCCAATCCAAAATTTGATGAATGTGGAAAACTTTTGCACATTTGGACACTAGATTCCGGCGAGCTTCATTCCTGCATATCTGGACTTAACTGTAGAACAACATATTTGACTATCCTTCGAAGCTCGCCAATGGAACTGTAACTTAACAAAATTGTAACGAACTTTGACTTGGATCGATCGCTAACATCTGGATGGCATGGTTGTGACGGACAGCGATGACGGTCACTCCAGTTGAATTTCGAAGTCTTGTCGTTTGCATGCTTTCTTTAACTCTGTAGAATTTTTTCAAGTAATATACAGCACTGCACTACACAACACATTCACACACTTCACACTGGGGGATGCACATGCTTATTATCATCAACTGATGATTCTCATAAGTTAGTTAGTTATAGAACCTTAAAGCTCACAGCAATAGGAAGTTCATATTTCTCTCCCCTCAACAATCGAGATACCGTCCATCGTAGCCGAGATTATAGATCAAGCTCCGGATGAGATACCAGGGGCTGTTTTCACTTGTACTCTGCCAGATTCTATGCCATCCAATGTTTCCAAAGACATGTTGTGATGGATATGTCTGAGGCATGGTTTGTCAATGGATGACGTGTTATTGCCGGGTTCGAATGATAGACTGCACTTTCCACCTGATGGGTACACCACATTCAAACGTCATGCGTGCATAGCCGGGACACTTCCTCCATTTAATCAATATATCAGGGAAGTGTTAGTCTTTCCTTGGGATTGCTCCATCTTAGCTACACCCCAATGGATACGCGTTGTTGAATAGTTTATTCATCGTGTTTATGGAGCATCCCTTTCGACCACCAATCCCGATTGAGATTATATATCTATTCAACATTAAGAGCTAGGGAGATAGCCCATCTTTCACATTCTTGAAAGCGGTCAGAAATTGCCAAATAGTAACGGGGGCTTGGACTAGGCTAAGTTACTTCAAAATGGAATGATTCTATGTTCGACGTCCCTCGGGATTTGCCAGCCGATGGTTAGCCAGACGTAAGTACCATAATCTTCTCAAGTAGCTAATAAGATAATCACGAGTGACGCCAAACTTATATCACTTTTTTATTTACAGCTGCGATCCCACGACTCGAGGGCATTTATTTAAAAGAGATAGTTTGGATTCTTCAAGAAGTTTCGAGCGAAGAAAAGAACATTGATTCGGTTCTAACGGATATGAACTTGAGAACTGTCGGATTGATTAAGCGAAACCAAAGTATTAGGCTCGAGGGAATGCTAAGGTCAGTCTTGAAGAAACAAGCTAAGCATAAGACACTTCGACTTGTTATAACTGAGGAGGTTGATCCGGAGAGAACACCCACTGATGACGAATTTGCGGCCAGGATCTCTGATACCTATCAAGATTCCGAAGGGAAAAGAAAAGGCAAGGCAATTTCTTTTAAACGTCCCAAATTCGAGAGATGGAAATCTGTGGTCATGTCCCCGCCCGTTCTTGGAGTTAGAATTTTGGAGGCTTCTCCCCCGCGAGTGGAAAATCTTTTAGAAGGGCTCGCCAATATCCCAATCCCGAACTACGTATCCTTCCAACATGATGCCGGATTGGAGGAAATTCAACATGGTTTAGATTTAAGCGAGTCTCTTTCCACTAGCGTGGTCGACACTTCCGGTTGGTTGGGGGTTGCACATACATACACACTTCACGACACTACACGATTCATGACCATAGGTCGATCACTTCGGGAGATTACTAACTCTGTTCTTCTTTTACCTTGCTGATACAATGTCCAGTCGAGACTCGATGCTAAGCATTCTTTGGAAAGCCGCAGATCTTATACATATTATGAGCAACGTATAAGAGAGGTGGATAGGGATTATGACCGTGGGTATTCTAGTCAGGAGCGGTATGACAGAGATAGGGAGTACATATATCAATCTCGATCTCCCCCTCCCAGAAATCCTATACAGCCTCCGGTCTACGTTTCATGCCCTCCAGAAACTTCGTGGCACAAGATGTCTTCTCATGCTCCAAGGTCTGAAACTCAACAACGTAGAACTAAAGTAGCGGCTCCCATAATTGCAGAGCAGGTTCTCGTTGAGCCTACGGGGGAAGGGCAATTAAACTTGCTCGATTGAAGAAAGATTTTTCCGACATCTGCTTCGACGGTTATATTTTCCCCCTACATTTAAAGAGAATTCCGGCAGAGGCTGAGAACACTGTTCACGACTATGTTGCAAATACTTACTTCCAATATAAGGAGCGGGCGAAAGCCGCGAAAATCATCGAAGGTGGCTTTTGAGCGGGAAGCTGTGATTGAGAAGTTGGAGAAAGAGCTCGCTCAGAATGACCGGATCATTCAGGTGCTCAATAAAGAAGTCGAGTCCTCTCGGAAATATGAAATGGAGGCTCTCAAGAAGGTAGACGAGGACAACTCGTCCATGGAGAGGATGACACAATCTCACTATGCTATGATGGAGGACATGGGCCATAGGAACACCACCGTCACTGCTGAGTGAGACGCGGCCCTCAAGGAGCTCAAGAACTTAAGTCCCAATTTTCTGAGATCATTAAAGAGAGGGATGCCGCCAACACTTCAGCACAAGAGGCATGATCAAGCGGTGGTGCTTCGAAGTTAAAGGGATGTGGCTATGGAGAGAGTCCGCGCAGTGGAGACTAAAGTTGAGGAAAAAGTTAGGATGGCAGAATCCAAGCTGGAGGCTGACATTGAAGACCTTCTCATTACCTACAATGCTAATGTGTTGAGACACAGAAATTTGGCTTGGCTCGAAAACTATTCGACACATCTCTATAATGCCTGGAGCCAGTTGGTGGAGGAAGAGAAGGCGGTGCATCTGGATGAATCTTTTGATGAGTTCGAGTTTGAGAATCGGTTGTTGACCGAAGACGAAAGGAAAATTCTCCACGAATCAATCATCTCACATGAAAGGGGGAAACTCGACACCCAACACCAGGAAATTGGGGAAGGCTTAGGTGTCGAGCATCATGCCATAAGTTCTGAGATTATTGCTCCACTTCGATCTGCGCCTATACCAGCGGTTGAGCCTCAGCCTGTCCCGGCCTATAATCCAAAACAGCCGCAGCTATCCCCCATCAAAGAGCACACCTCCGAAGCCGCTTAGCCATCCGTGAGCCAAACTGAGGAATGTACTCTGAACAAATATTATGTGTGTTCGAAATAAGGAACTCGCCTTGAAGTGCTTACTAACAATTTCTCTTCTTTCTTTGTTCAGTGACCGGAGTTACACCGACAGCGCCTCCTGCAACCCAAGAACTACATCAAGCGTAGGAGGCCATTATTACTGAAGTGACCACTACGACAACGATTGCGCCAATTGAAGGAACGTAGGGAGCTCACTTTCTTTTGACGAGCAGATGATGAATGAGCTTTTAGGTCGACGCAGTGACCCCTTCGCGGACTTGCCATTTTTCATTAGTGGACTCGCGCCCGCTTCTGGCGCTTCAACACAGACGACTGCTTCCCCTAGAGAAGCCTAATCTATTCGCGAAGAAGAAATACTGGCTGAAATCAATGCTGAGTTGGAGGCAGCGGCACATGGTGGTAGTTCTGGGGGTGGAATGGCGGCGCCTGACCCAGCTCCGCTAAGAATGATATCACCTGGAGGTACACTTGTTGATACTAGTGTGCCCATTCCGCCCCCTATTGTAGATCTGTTTCCTTCGACCCCTCCTGAAGGAAGCATTTCTTTACATTTAATTTCAAAGGAGGATGTTGAAATCATTCCTCCATCTGGAGACGATCCGCCAAAGAGCAAAAGCTCAAAGTGAAAATCACTAGCGGCTCCAATGGATCCACACCGAAGAGGAAGCCGAAGAAGGAAAGAGAGTAGATAGGCCTCTTCGGCGCATTTTTGGTAGTTAGAAACTTGTTTTTTGCTTTCCTTTCATAGGCCGTGTATAGTTGCGGGTTCGGCCCCTGCTATGGGAATTTTGGGAAAACTTGTATATGAATTTTCACTTACAATTAGTTGAAATGAAATTTTGTTTTCTGGCTTCAACTTTTATTTCTATCTTTTACGCTTAAGTGTTCCAATATTTGAATCTCAATCCAGTGCACTTGCGGAGTTTCAACTCTTGCGTTGAGTTTGTTTTTGTTCGCCAATTTGGAAATCACAAACACGAGTTGTAATTGGAAATCGAGTTGGACTTTGACGCTGCACTGCTTCGGCCAGTGATTAACACTTAAGCCATGCCCCCAGTTCCGAGGATAAGTTGCAAAGATCGGCTAGCGATCGCATTTTGTCTCTATTTCTCCGAATTTAACATCGTCGGATGGATGCTAAAACGAGTGAGAGTCGAGCGGTCGATTCACACTCGCTTACTCATAAATGGTCATATCCTCACTCCAGGGATTTTCATTTGTACTTCGACGGTCAATCACGCCCATTGAAGTTTTAAGTACATGTCCGCGCTCTGGTGACTTAAGTTAGTTTATGAGTGGTCATTCGCACTCGAGTCGTGTTTATACTCTGTTCGTACTCCGGGGACTCAGAGTTATTTGCAATCGATAATATGGTTCGCACTTCGAGAATCCGAAGATAATTGATATTTGTAACCCAGTTCGCACTCCGGGAACTTGGATTTGACGTTTATACTCCAATCAGGCTCTGGGAATTTGGAGTTGACGCTTGTACTCTTGTTCGCACTCTAGGAACCTAGAGTTGATGTTTATACTCCGATTCCCACTTTGGGAATTTGGAGTTGGTGTTTATACTCTGGTTCGCATTCTGAGAACCTAAAGTTGCTGTTTATACTCCAATTCGCACTTTGAGAATTTGGAGTTGGACGACAGATGGTCAGTCACATCTGTTTAAGCTTTTTAGGACTTCGTTCGCACTTTGGAAACGATGGATTTATCGGGATCATGGATGGTCGATTCACATCCACCTTGGGTTAATGTGACGCCCCACCTCTATACCCACGCTAGCCAAGAACACTACGGTGTAGTGCTGTCAACTAGCACGGAGAATAAGGCTGTTGAGGAGCGGCCATCAATAGTTGGCCTTACACTAGTATTGGTTATCTCGATGGGAGTGATATAAATATATATATTCTTTCATTTTTCATCTCTGATTTATTTTCTCCCATCGACATACCCCAATTCCAGTATAAAACGAACTACGATGGTTCGTAATAGTTTAGAGCAGTAAATATAAAATAACAACACAGATAATATAAATGCGGAACACAGATGGAACAGAAAGTCTCATATATATATAATAACTGATGTCAGTTACAATACATTCACACGGTACATATGATACTACTACAACAGTCGACTAAGGAAGTTACATATACAAGTACATTAACGTATATAATATACATGAATACATATCTTCCTATACAATTTTACATACTACTACAAATGACGACGACTACTCCAAAAGATATGAAAGAACTTCATAGCTCTAGCAGCAACCCAAAGCAGAATATCTACAACCTGAAATACTCGGTCTGACCCGAGTATTAAATTCAAAAGAAAATAATACTCGGGTCAGTCTAATTCAAACTCAGTTATTAATGCACAGAAGCAATAATAATTAAATAATGAATAGACGATAGTAATTAAACCAAATCAGAATGCAATTCAGAACATTGAATTGAAATAAACAAAACAGTTCAGACCATTGGAATATCAATTAAAACATTAAGATGAGTAGGGCTGCAGTACACGCACGCGTTTACTGCCTCGCCACTACAGCACATGAACTACGCAAAAGATTAATAAATCAAAACAAAATAGAATATCACAAAACCATACCGTGTGGCTGCAGTTCACGCTTGCGTGCACTGCCTTGCCACTATAGTGATGTCGTACCCAAAAACTCAATACCGTGTGGCTGTAGTTCACGCTTGCGTGCACTGCCTTGCCACTACAGTGATGATGTACCCAATGAATATTCACAAGCAAACACAAGATCAAACCCGAGTCACCGGATTCAACTCAAGTGTAATTCGAAAATCAATCCAAATGCACATATATGAAGACTACAGGCTCATGGTCAAGTGCACTGGTTCAAAAAGGCAAAAGAGAAACAAAGTTCACAAGAGATACAAGTGCAGACACAACAGTGCCCCAGTACAACACTACAGGATCAAGTAAGCATATGCACATCAAACCAGAAAAGTGCATAAAGACTACAAGTTCAAGTGTTAGTGTAACTAAAAATGCTACAATGGATCAAAGATCAAAGAAAGTAAATGGTCCAGTTTCAACATGAATACACAGTACAGAGGTGACAAACAAACTGCATACAAGCATAGGTGAATGTGCAGGCTAGAGTATGCACTGGAATAAAAATCATGAATTCAGATGAAGGCAAGTGTACAGGCTCAGTGAACACTTTGAATGATGACCAAAACGAGCAGATTTATATGTATGCATATATATGCATATAAACATACACATATCAGAGATTCAAGCCTTCACCGAAAACATAAGATTGAAGACAGCTAGTAAACTGCAATGCTCAAAGTCAGGTGGGCAGCACTGACTTAAGTACACAAGTGACACGACAATGCGTAGAACCAAGATACAAAGGAATGTCAAAACGATAGTGAAGTGGTCAAAGAATAGCCATACACAAAGATAAAGCACAATCCAGACCAGGTAGTACAAGTATCAAGACCGAAGTCAGATGAAACAATGCCCAAAATTACCATAATCAACTCAAGTGTTTAATAATACATTTCGAATTCAATTTCACTTAAATGGAAAATGCACATGAACGTTGTGGCAACAGTTCAAGGCAACAGTTACAACTTAATGCAAACAATGTCATATATGACATAACAAACAACACAAGTGATACATAACCCAAGTGTATCCCAAAATACAACATGCATTCAACTGTAAACTGGACAGTGCTAATATCATGATCAAGAACAAGGCACAATATGAAACATATATACAAGCAATCTGAAGGCGACATGACCATATGATCAGAGGGATGCATGCAAGTACACAGTGGAAAAACCACAAATGCACATACACCAGACATAAATGATCAGTACGACCAAGTATCATACTCGAGAATAACTCAATTCAATTGTAAGCATGTACAACAGGACAGGGCAGTGGATAGGACTGTAACAGCCAATTGAAAACAGGTATAACTGATATATGGTGATGCAGACAACAACTACTCAAGGCAACAGTGGACTGTGCACCAGTACTAAGCTTGGCTAGAGATGCAACATGGCCAGACACAAAGGCAACTGCACTATGCAAATGAACGTGAAACATGCCAGTGGACTCAAAAATGCGACAAGTATACAAGACAGTGACAATGAATGAATGCCAATATCAAAGTCAACCAAAAACAAGTAGATAACAGGTTCACCACAAAATCAAGGCTGAAGCATAGCATTTTCAACCAACCGAAAGTCCACAAAAACAAGTGACCGAAGTCAGAAATCAAATTGAAGTCAGAAATAAGATTCATGTTAAAGCCGATGTCAACAAAAAATACTCAAAATCATCTGCCATTTACATTACACTGTACTCAAGCTATAGAATCACTTGACTACTCAAAGCCGTGGATAATAGAAATCGAACCAAGGCAAATAAAAATCATCGACATCGAAACAAAGTTGAACAACATGAACACAATACTAAGCAGGAATTAGATGTGAGTGATAGTTCACTCACCTTTTCGAGTCGCAGATTCGTAGCCGAGCAGGAGAATTGGATCGAGCAAGACTACAGGCGAACACCCCAATTTGGAACGAAGCCCTAATTTTAGAGAAAAGGGGAAGGGGCGACGAAACGAGCAGCCACCATAATTTTTCTTTTCGTTTAGGGTTTCGAATAATTGAAAATGAGAGAGAGGGATCGGGTTAGCCAACAGAAATGAAGAGGGGAACGGTTATAACTCGAAAACTTCACACCATCAAACAAAAGAAATATGGGCCAAGTTTATATTAAAGCCCGAAATTTCTTTTAACAATTTATAAAAGAAATTTAAAAATTCAAAATTTAAAACTTCAAATGGAAATTTGTGTCAATATTAATCATTTAAAAGTCGATTATTAATCGACGCAAATGCCGGGTTGTTACAGTTAACAAGTGAGGTCGTGAGATGGACGGATCCATCCTCCTCAAACTTGGCTAGGATACGGTCGAAGTCGTTAGATGGATAGGTCTACCCTCTTCAAGACCGTATTTACGAGTTTATGCTCCAACTCACACTCTAGGAGTTTGGAGTTAGTGAAAGGATTGTCGTGTATCAATCCTTATTTGACTTTAGTGTAGTGATTTGTTCCCAAGCTTGGGTTTCACTTAGCGAGTGGCTGGTTGTTCCACAGTCACTCCTTATTTGAATAAATTCCACTGTTTGATGGAATTTAGCTCTCTATACATTGTGATGTTGTACGCCACATCCAATAAATCACAACTCTGGCTCGAAGAGATGGCATGTTATTGCTGAAATGAGAAAATACGGTAGAATCAGTTGCCTTATTACAAATTCACATTTCGAAATGCAGAAAAAAATTGTAAATAAAAGAATGAACTAAATAAATAAAGCCTGTTATGTATAGTAGCGACGGAGACTCTCCCTGTTCCAAGCTCTCAGCGAAGTAAGACCGTCAACGGTCGATAACTTAAATGTGCCATCTCCGAGTTTTTGTGTAATCATATACGGTCCTTCCCAATTTGGCTTCATGTATGAAGGAACCAGATAGATTCTCTTAAGGATGAGATTGTCAAGTTCAAAGGTTCGTGGTCGGACCTTGGCATTGTATAATCGGGCGAATCAACTTCGTTACGCAGCTGCCCTCAAATCAGCCTCTTCACGCTTATCATCTGATTGATCCAGGGACTCAGCAAATAATATGGCGTTTGTTTTTGGATCATAGTAAGTCACGCGATGAGAAGGTACTTCCATCTCGATAGGAATGACGGCCTCTGAGCCATAAGATAGAGAAAATGGAGTGTGTTCAGTCGCGGACTTGTGGGTCGTTCGGTAAGCCCATAAAGCCATAGGAAGTTCATCAACCCACTTGCCTCTGGCCTTTTCCAGTCTTTTCTTCAAAATAGATTTGATAACCTTATTAACAGCTTCAACTTGGCCATTCGCTTGAGGGTGTGCAACTACAGAGAATTTCTTGTGGATATGGAATCGATGACAGAGATCCTTAAATTCGACACTGTCGAACTGGGCTCCATTATTAGTGATGATGGTATGCGGGAGACCAAATCGGTAGATAATGTTACGAACTACAAAGTTGATCACCTTCTTCGTCGTGATTGTTGCAAGAGGTTCAGGTTCAGCCCACTTGGTAAAGTAATCAACTGCGATGATGGCTCACTTCGCACCACCTTTGGCCAAAGGTAGAGTGCCAATGATATCAATGCCCCATACTGCAAACGGCCATGGACTGACCGTTTGGGTTATCTCAGTAGGTGGGGCTCTAGGAATTCGAGCATATTTCTCGCATTTATCACATTTCCTGGCGTAGTATGCTGCATCACAGTTTACAGTTGACCAGTAATACCCATATCGGAGTACTTTCTTAGCGAGAGCTTGCCCCCTGGTGTGATTGCCACATTCTCCTTCATGTACGTCACGCAACACTCGTTTAATTTCATCGTATGCGATACATCGGAGGAGAGGAACAAAATACCCTCTTTTGTACATGACTCCATTCTGAATGGTGAACCGCAAGGCTTTTCGAAGAATCTGTTTTCTCTCACTTATGAGCTCAGGCAATGTTCCACACTTGATGTAATTTCGGTACGGAGTCATCCACGACTCCTTACTGGGAGCGACTTCAAATACAAAGTCTGTCTCAATCTGATCAATGCTTGGGACGGATAAAGTTTCAACAGGATCGAATCCCGTCTACTATGCTTCACCTGTACTTGCTAACTTCGCCAATGAATCAGCCTTTTGATTGCGCTCACGGGGTATGTAGAAGATGGCATAATAATCAAACTAATTAAGTACTTCCTGGACCCGAGCATGATAAGTAACTAGTCTTCGATCCTTGGCCTGATATTCACCCCGAACTTGGCATACGACTAATTGGGAATCACAATAAATTTCCACAGCAATAATTCTCAAAACCACGGGCGAGTTTCAATCCAGCAAGCAAGGCTTCATATTCAGCTTCATCATTGGTAGCATGAAAATCAAATTTCAGAGCATAACATATGGATCGTCCTTCGGGGTTTTCAAGTACTACCCCAGCACCTGAGCATCGATCGTTAGATGCACCGTCAGTATGAAGCTTCCAGATGTAGTCAGGAGATTTACTGGTCTCGAGCAAGTCCTCTGGAATGATAAATTCAGCCATGAAATCGCTAAGACTTGTCCTTGAATAGCTCTCCTTGGAGTATAAGTGACATCGAACTGGCCCGGTTCAATGTTCCACTTGAGTAACCTACCAGACGTCTCAAGCTGCGTAAGGACCTTTACGGCTGATCGGTGTACACAGTGATATGATGAGCTTGGAAATACGGACGGAGCTTCCTTGAGGCAATGACGAGACAATAAGCTAATTTCTCAAGCTTCGGATAATTTCTCTCAGCTCCGGTTAACCGCTTACTTACATAGTAAACCGGTTTCTACACTCTGTCTTCCCTCCCAAACTAAGGTAGCACTGATGGCGTTCTCTGATGCCGCCAAGTAAAGGTACAATTGCTCGTGATCAATAGGCTTTGACAAAATCGACGGTGTGGAGAGATGTTGAACTAGTGACCTGAATGCATCTTCACATTCTGTGGTCCATTCAAAGTTTCGCTTTCCTTTTCGGATCAGATTGAAGAAGGGAATGCACTTGTCGATGAACTTTAAAATGAACCTGCTCAATGCTTCGACTTTCCCGTTGAGACTCTGGACTTTCTTTATGGTTCTCGGAGTTTGAAGATTTCTGATTGCCCAGATCTTTTTGGAATTTGCTTCTATTCCTCGAGCGTTGACGATGAATCTAAGGAACTTCCCAAATGCAATTTCAAAGTGACATTTCAGTGTATTGAGCTTCATCTAGTACTCTTGAAGGATGTTGAACATCGATTCCAAGTCTCTTACATGATCAGTGGAGAATCTCGACTTTACCAGCATGTCGTCCATATATACTTCCATGGTCTTCTCGATCTGCTTGGCGAACATCCGATTGACTAGGCGTTGGTATGTTGCTCTAGCGTTCTTGAGTCCGAAGGGCATGACTCTGTAGCAGTAGAGTCCCAGATCGGTCACAAAGCTGGTATGTTCTTGGTCGGGTAAGTGCATGGGTATTTGGTTGTAGCCGGAATAAGCATCCATGAAAGATAATAACTCATGCCCAACCGTCGAGTCTACGAGCTGATCAATTCGGGGGAGTGAAAAGCTGTCTTTCGGGCAAGCTTTGTTTAAGTCGGAATAATCAACACATGTCCTCCACTTCCCATTCGGCTTTCGAACAAGTACTGGATTGGATACCCACTCCAGATATAAAGCGTCTCGAATAAACCCATTCGATTTCAACTTATCGACCTCTTCTTTAAGGGCGGCAGATCCCTTTGGATCCATACCACGCTTTTTCTGCTTGACCGGGATACACCGCGAGTCAATATTCAGGGTGTGGCTCGCGATGTCCGGCGAGATCTCATACATGTCAGAATGCGTCCAGGCGAATACGTCGAGATTCGTCCGGAGAAATTCAACCAATTCCTGTTGCATCTATTGGTTTAACTGAGACCCGATCTTTATTATCTTTGAATCGTCATCATCTTCGATCGGAACATCGATCGCCAGTTCAATCGGGGAAGCTTGACTATCTTTAGTTTCATTTTTACTTTCAGTGTCTCTCGGATCAAGATGCCTCTGGAATTGGTTGGGTTTCCCGGGCCTGGGCCCAGGCACCAATTGTCAATTATCGGCAAAAGAGGACGCAGAGAGATTCCTCTACGCCCTTTCCTTTCTCCCTTCGTTGCGCCCCGCGTAGCTCAGCAATATAACAGGCTCTCTCAACATCCTGATCTCCTTGAACGACTCCGACCCCGTGATCGGTGGGGAATTTCAGAGTCAAGCAACACGGGGCAATAGCAGCCCGGAACTCAGCAAGGGCCGGTCGGCCCAAAAAAGCATTTTAAGGTGAATCAATGTCCAATACGACAAACTGCAATAATCGGACTCTCCGGCGTTCTACAACCCCCAACTCCACTGGCAGTTCTACCACCCCAGTGGGTATAGCAGCACTTCCATTGAAGCCATGGATTCGAGATTGACAAGGTTTCAAATCCTTGGCTTCCATCTTCATCAAATCATATGCTCGCTTAAACAAAATGTTCACAGAACTCCCACTGTCAACCAGGATCCTCCTAATCCAAGCATGACCTACCTTGTAGATATGACTAGTGGGTCAATAGTGGGGCTTCGACCTTATTAGCGTCTCTATTTCTGAATACGATGTCATCTGTCATCATCCTTTGTTGCTTGGTCGGAGCCCCATCATCACAACTACTACAACACTCGATGTCTGCATGCCTGATAGAGCTAGCATATGACTCCATTTCCCTCCAACTTCCGTCCGCTGGATGAGGACCACCACTTATTTTGTTTATAACTAACCTCCCGCCAGTGCGAGCGGGTTCCTCCTGTCTTTCTTGGTTCGGTACACGATTTTGAGTTAATGGGCCCGCACCACCTGACTGCGGCGCCCGCACAAACAAGTCCAACTTCCTTTCTCTAATCAATGTCTCGATGAGATCCTGCAAATGACGACACTCATTTGTGTTGTGGACATAACTCTCATGAAACCTATAAAACTTTTCTGTCTGGATCTGCCTCTCCGATGATGGCTTTGGAGCAGGCTTCTTGTATTGCATAGTATTGTAGGTCTGCAAATACACATTCTCCAGCGACGTATTCAATGGAGCATAATTATCGAACATTGGATCCCTACGTCGCGGGCCACGGTTTTGATCTCGCTTCTTGTTTTGATTGCCATTGTTCCTCTGCTGAGTTTTCTTGTTCTGTATATTTAACTGAAATTTTTCGAAACTCTATCCGGATTGCTTAACCGCAACATTGCTTTGTATCTCTTCCATACTGGGTCCCTCATCATCCTACTTCCTAGATTGTTTCGCGTCCTCCCGTCTCAAGAATTGGGCGGCTTTGGAGTAGAAACGGTCCAATAACACGGGAGATTTTCCAACTAACCAATTTCCAAATTCAGAGTTATGGCCAATCCCCTTAGTCAATGCCATTAAGATTGAGTTGTCATTGTGGTTACTAATCTTCGCACCCGCAGCATGGAATCTCTCTAAATAGCGTCTGAGTGTCTCTCCAAGAGCTTGGGTGACACTAGATAAAGTGTTAACATCTTTTGGCCTCGCAACATGCATTCAGAATTGTTCTACAAACTTAGTGGCCAACTGATCAAAGGAAGAAATGGTTCGAGGTGGAAAACGTGTAAACCACATGGTAGCAATGCCCACAAAGAAATGGGAAAACTACGGTATTTCACAGCATCATCAGCTCTCGCAGCACTCATTGACCATTCATACTTCAGGATATGTTGATTGGGGTCAGAATTTCCTTCATACATTGGTAGAGTCGATATCTTGAATCGCCGAGGGGGTTCATCATAAAGTATCTCGTCTGTGAAAGGAGTATGACTCCGGGAGATTCCCCAGTCGTCATTTGTAAGGCCTTGGCTTTCTCAAATCATCTGTCGAATCATAGTTGGAATATCCGTCATCTGTACGTTCTGTGCACGTTGAGCCAAAGTGTAGTCGGGTTCCGTAATGCGAGGCTGGACCAGACGTTGTCGACGGTCCATGTCTCGCCTCCTTGGCTTAAAGTCTTCTAGGATGTATGGTTCAGGAGTACGTCCATGCTGATGATGGTTCAGATCTGGCTGATTTCGGGCATCAACCCTGGTTCAACCGCGACGGTGGTAGCACAGTTGTCTGTGGTGTGTTGAGGAACAGTACTTCCCCGGAAGGAGGGTCCAGTATGGAAACTGGCCGATGGGCCAACTCTCAGTTGTCCAACGGTCATTGCAATCTGATGTCCCGTGGCTTGTGTGTAACTCCCGTCTAACCGAGGACAGGTAGATTTATGGTGGTAGTCAGGTGAGGCTGAACTTTTAGTAGAGGAGTAAGAGGCGTGATCCCTCCTGGATCTTCTACGCCTTTGACGGTTCAAGTGTTTAGTCAGTGCAGCATTGCGCGTAGCTATTTAGTCAATTGTTGCAGACTCTGGGTGAACTCTTGAAGCAGCATCTGAAATTCTTGTCTTGTAACCGGGCCTGACAGATATGAGGGTTCGGTAGCATTTTGGTTGGATGGAGGCAATTGCGCGGGATTCTGTCTATCCCGTCCTTCTTGATCGGTAGCGGTGGAGGCGGTCCTTGTGCTTACCATTGTGATAAGTGAAGTCCTTTCCTAGATTTTATGCAAATCTGAATAGGTTGGAAGGATTCTGAACTTGAGATCTGGATCTTCTTCTTGGATTTATGCAATCCGGTATCAACAGTAGATCCAAGGTGCAGGAGAAAAGCTGTGTTTTCTCGATGAAAACACCAAAGTGTTTGTAACAAAAATGGACACAACACTCTTCGGAAGTCTTTAAAGAGATAAAAATGAAGAATAGAAATGTAAAATGTGGATTATCTTACAAAAACTTCAAAAACAGATAAGTAAATGCGTAGAAACACGGCAATTTAGAGTGGTTCGGCGTGTTTCCTACGTCAACTATGAAGTTTGATGATTTTATTGATGTTCTTTGGATGATTACAATCAATTACAACGGATTGCAGCAAATTACAGTTATGAATTCGAGTACAACAACAGCATGGAATGCAAAGTTGAATCCGGCAGAGTTTGGGCGTTGGAAAGTCAAAAGATCCTTCTTCTATAGGCCCTGGGGCTCTATTTATAGGCGTAGGAGGCTGATATTTCGCTCAGATCTCGGAAGACTTCTTCTGGCACGTGGATGGGCCCACGCGATCGATCCCATGAAGTTTCGACTCGATCCATGATCGATACGAACGCAATTTGTGTCGCTCAAGATTTTGTCCAATGGATTCGAAACTTGGTGTGAACATTCTTTAGCTTGTATATAAGCTCCTGTGAAAATTTCATAGCATTTGGACTTGTGGATCTCGAGTTATGATCGATATGAGTTGAAGTTTTTCGGTAGGCTGTTTGGTTCGAATCGATAGCTTCGAATCGATCAATGCACATGCCCAGGTGATGACTTGGTGCGCACTCTTCGGATCGATCCACCTTTTACGCCGAGTTGACCGAGTCGCCCCAAAATTTTCGCCTCGATCGTATCGACAGCAGTTGCTTAGTTCGCATCGCTGGAAGACGACCATATTCGTATCGATGAAACGAACTCTGGTCGTATCGACGGAACACACGTAGATTGATTGTACGGCCTTGTTCGTATCGATCAAAGACGATTCCGGTTGATCGATACGAAGATGGAGTGGCCAGATGGATTCGAATATTGATAGCTCGATCGATACGAATAATCTTGATATGAGGGATACGCACATGGGCTCTCTAGGATGGATACGAAGTAGACTCTGCTTTATCGATGCGAACTAGAGGAAAACTGATCGATGCGAAGTGGACAATGGTTGATCGATACGGACCGATGCTCCGAGATGGATTCAATCGCGACCAATGCGAACCGAGGCTCGACGATGGATACGAACTAGACCAATTCGAACTGAGGCACATGGATGGATGCGAAGTTATTGCCGCTCTGAACGATACGAAGACGATGGATTCGAACTGAGGCGCAATGATGGATACGAAATGAGGTTATTTTCTTCAATTTTGTATCGATCATAACTCCAGCACATGAACTCGGATTGACTTGAAACTTGAAACGTTGGCTTTCATGGTTTCGCTCATGTCTTGTCAATGGTAGCTTGATTCGGACTCTGAAAAAATTCATCTATATTCATAATGAACCTGTGCGTACTCGATATTCGGAACGAGCGATCTTTGGTTTGCTGCCAATTCCTTGATATCTCAACCTTGCCAAAAGGCGGGATAACAGCGAGCACCCTACGATGACAGCGACAAGATGGAATGACGGTGTTTTTGGAAAGAGAATGTCGAGAGTAGGGTTTATCGTTTTTAGAAAGAGAGAGAGGAAGAGATGATAATTTGGGTGGTATAAAATAAAATACTAGTAATATGGAACATCCAATTAAACTAGATTGGTTAAAATGAAGAGGGGTGAACAGTAGAATTTGTTGGGTTGCATATAGCGTGAACTCAAAAAAATACGAGGTAACAGTGCTAGGCCGGTGCAAATAACAGTAGACTAAATCAATATTCGAGTTCCAACCCATTCTCTCGTGTGTCTCTCTCGATTCTTTCGTCTCGTTCATTTTCGAGTTCCAACCCGTTCGCCATTTCTTAACATCTCGCTCGATTCAGATTCTACATAGTTGGAACAAAAAGATATGATTTTTCTATTTGAAAATTTTGCTTATAGTTGTTAATTGAACTAGTTTAGGGTTAAAATCCTGAATCTGTTGCATTATTATCTGTATTTGGAAAATTATTCAAATATATAATCACGCATTCGTTTACCGGATACAGATTTTTTTTTTTTTTTTTTTTTTTTGGATAACAATACAGAATATTTTTTATTGTTGCCTATCTTAAAAGACATAGAGTATTATTTATCATTTGTTCTTTTATCGCATACCATTTTGGGTAATAGCTAAGCTTGTGTTCAGATAGATAATGGTCATTTCCTAGCAGTCATCCCTATAAATTAATCATTATCAACCATTGAACTATTCATTAGCCTATCTTAAAAGATGCAAGGTTGGGAATTCATCTGGACTACTCTAGTTAGAAGCGGATTTAATTGAAAATCTTACTAGAAATTTGTGACAGAATCCTGACAATATTAATGTAAGTCACATATATTTAAACCATCCTTGTTACGATTATCATAGTTTGTTACTTAATTAAAATTTCCATACCGAGAAACTTTTCTTTGTACTACTTATTTTGCTTAGTTTTCATGAGATTTCTGCAAACTTGAATAAATTTTTGACGATGCAGTGCAATTAAAAAAAAAAGAAATTTGTAAATAAATCCAAAGAGGTATTTTCCACAGTTCTTTTTATGCAATTTGATGTTTCCAGTTTGCATAATGATGTAGTTTTGAGCTGTGCAACAAACGCATTGTTTAATGCACTTAATTCAGCTATTGTATTAGTGGTCATAAATTTTCATATGTGCAGTTTCAGAAGTTGATTAACTGAACATTATTCACAGTTTTTCTTGTTTAGAATTAGAGGAAAATAATAAGATTTTTTTTATTGAACTCATATCTATTTTCTACCAATCATGTGTTAGAGCTTTGGACCTGAACTTTTGGATAATTTTACTTCCTCCATTGACTTGGCTTTAATGGAACCATGCAAGGTGGTTATTCATTTGTATTGGTATGTGCTTAATTAAATTGTATAAGTTTATTTTATTTATTAATCTATTTTTTGCTTCTTTGCCTCCTAGCCTTGGTGCATCAGTTCACGGAGTGAATCGCCTTGGTGTAAATTTGCTCCCTGACATTGCTGTCTTTGGAAGAGGTTGCAAATAGGATGGCAGAAATTAGCAAGCCAAGTAAAATAATTTCCACTTCATAGACAAAACAGTATTTTCTTTCATTTACCGCGTTGAAAGTATTGTTCAATGTTATGATGTGATAAACAGTACAAAAGCAAAGCAAAGGCCTCTAGAGTCGGAGAGTTTCCATGATCTATTTTTAAATTCATTCTTCTTTCTTAAACATGCAGGCCCGGCCCAATCCAGTCTGTTGCCCTAGGCAAAAATGAAATTTTAAAGTGATAAAGTATTAAAAATTGCTTAATGGCCGAATGCCAAAATCAAACCAACGACACTTGCTTTGGAAGCTACACGTATAACCACTGGAATACAATACAATTTGAAATATTCCTAAAGTAAAAGCCTTTTATCTATCAAATTCATGGATTGTTGCCCCCCACCACCCTGTTGCCCTAGGCGGCTGGCTTGCCAGCCTTACCCTAGGGCCGGGCCTGTAAACATGACAGGTTAATTGAACTCATATGATTATATAGGTTTGTTGTTTGATTGATCAAGTGCCGAGAGTTTCCATGATATGGAGGTCCAGGATAAGAGTTTGATATGTTATAAAATTAACCTCAATGTTCTCCATCTATTCAAACATTTTTTCTTATATGTGTGTTAAATTGGAATTCTGACTTGGTTGAAACCAAGGTTCAGGAAATCAGCCGGAACTTCGGAATTCCGGCTATGCCGTTCCAATTGGCGAGAACCAGAGCAGAATATGCCAAAAAACCCGTTCCGGCCATGAAAGAATATTAAGAAACAATCTTAAGAGAAAACAATAGAAAAGCATAAAGAAACTTATTAAATTAGCGATTACTCGCGTCATATTCAAAGTCTGGCAACATAGATTTGTTTCACATATTTGCTTTCTTTTTTTGTTCTAACCCTAACCCTAGTTTCTTTCCCTATTTCTACAGACAGCCTAATTTAAAGCATGTAATGCTTTGATGATCTGGGCACTTGATAATTGGGATGTTTGATAAAGTTTAACTTGGGCCTTTTTTACTATGTCTAGACTATCTCTAGAGGTCATCTGCAGCAGTGTGGAGAAATGAAGAAATGAGGCAAATTCTCATTTTAATTTGTTTTCTCATTCTCTAGCAGCGACAATTTAAGCGTGGGAAAACAAATAAATGGAAGGTTTCTTTTTTTTTTTTTAAGCGGCGATCTATAGACGGGAAATTGATTGCCGTTTATAGTATAAACGGCAATCAGAAAGCCTTTTATAGTATATAGAGCAATCAGTTTGTTGTTTATAGATAAATAATTTAAAAAAAATACAACTATAAACGGTTTTCGAAAATTAAAAAAATTTAAAAAAATTCTCGACTATCTACTGTAGGAGTGGGGATTTATGATGCTTTTTTTCCTTTGCTCCTCTTGATTCTCCACTTCCTATTGGAGATGCTCTTGATACTTGAACAAGAATATATAATTTGTATTGGCCGTGTTCTTATATATGGACTGAAATAATAATTGTGTGGAAAATTTAATATTAAATTTGATGGATATTATATATTTTTTCTTAAAATAATTTATATTTTGTTTGTAATTCTAAAGATAGTATTTCTTAGTTGCTTGAAGAATAGTACCGGAATTTCTAAATCGAAATTATACCGGAATTGTTGAAATTTTCAAAACGGAACCGAAATTTCGAAATTTATTATCGAGGGAAAACAGAATTTTGAACCTTGTTGAAACTATAGAGCTGGAAAGTCCTCTGATAAATTCATGCTTAACTATGCATTCTATCGAGGCAAGAAAGGAGACCAGAGGAGCAGAAGCTGTAAAGGTTTTAGTGGTTAGACCCACTTCACTAGTGTATACTCCTTCCTTAACAGTTGCATCTAATTTCTTAGTAATGTGACTTTTTTCCCCTCTTTTGCAGAAAAGGGATGATGAAAACTGGATGAAACACACACTAGGGTCAGCGTTAATTCTATTCAATTTTAGTGCTTCGTCACACTTTTGACCGTTTCAGAATTTTACTAGGCTTATTACTAAGCTTATACCTGTGGGAGTTATACTTAATAACTAAACATGCAAGTAAGATTATATAAGCCATCTTCATCCAATCATTTTTTTCCTGGTTGGTTTTGGAATATAGAAGAGAACAACACATATACAATATAATCATGCAGCATTATCATATTTCAGTTTATATCTTATGTTTGTATATGCACTGTCAAAAATTTTTCAGCTTCCATGACATTTTATTTGTATATGCAGGTTTCAGTTTCGGTAAGGTTGCATCTTTAGTTCACATCTTTGGTCTCTATCATGCATCTGTAGATTAAACAGTTTCAGTGTTATAAACAGTTTCGGTGGATCTGTAGATTAAACAGTTTCAGTGTTATAAACAGTTTCGGTGTTCTACTGGTGCATTTCCATCTTTACGTGTGATATTGGTGTTATATCCATGCACCTTCAGTTTACATCGATCTAATTTGATGCAGTTTTATTATGTATTCTGGAGCTTAAATGGTTTTGATGTTATATTCACACACTTTCAACTTTATGTATCATATTTTATGTATGTGTTGTATTGTAGCACATGTAGTTTTATTATGCATCAGTTTTAGATTTTACATGATATTTTTTCATTTCTTTTATATTGATTTTCTAGGTGGGTTAAACTGGTTGATCCATATATTAAATGGATTGGATCATATTTTCTTCCTTAACGGTTATATCAAACGGGTTGGATCAAAATAGGTCAAATCAATTTTGATCAAATCCATTGTGATCCGACCCGATCCATTTGACAGATTTAGATTCATTCTTTCGCGTTTCTCTGTTCCATTCGTCGTCATGATCGTCCAAAACAAAAGCCAATTTGGAATATTCCTTAAATTTTCAACAAAGAAATTATACATAAAAAATGTACTCACTTTTCAGGTTTTGTATGCTACAGGAGGACCGTATAAAGTTGGGGGTTGTTTCCAATAAATTGGACAACCGAGTCCATAAATATCCTCTTCATGATTGTCAACCTTTAGTCTCCATAGCCACAACTTTTGAAGATTTTGGATTCTGAAATGCGTGGTTCAGGTAAAGGAAAACAACCCTATTTCCTTTCTCCATCTATCTTAGCTTTAGTTGCTTTACTTGCATATATATGTGGAGAAGAGTATAAGAAAGCGAAATTTTAGAGCTTAATATAAATCACTAAAATTTGTACGAACATTTTTTTTGTTTATGTATGCGAAATGTTCGAACTTATCAAGAAAGGGAGGCTCATAATGGATTCAATAATAATATAGCTAAACGGAGTATTGTTTATCGTATGTACAACAAAGGAAGAAATAATTTTTTTATATACCTTGAGTTCCATATGTTCACAGACAAGGCTATGGTCAGCAGCGGAAGGTTTAGGGTTTCCTCGTAGAAACTTGGAATCACCTGTCAGCTAAATGATTTCTATGTTCATGAGAGAAGATTCTACAAGATTCTCTGCTTCGCTTGCTGCTTGTGGATTCAAGGGGAGACCAAATGTTGATGCTAGTATGGTGTACTTGAGGGCACTTAAAAAATTAATATACGTGGTTCTGTACAAGAAAAAAAAAAGGAAAAAGAAAAGATATTTAGAATACTATGTATGATGATACCAAACTTATGTATACATATATGCATATGTACATATGTATGTATACAGTCTCTCTCTCTCTATATATATATGTTAGCTTGGGTACGTCAAGAGGACCTACAGTTGAATGGTGATCGCCAACTTTAAGGCTTGTTGGACAACAATATCTAGGTCCTATGATTGTGAATATGTTTTACTGGGATGAATCTTCTACAATGAAATATAATATTTTGTGAATCTCACTATTAAAGTTCTACAGTGAAATATAAGGGGCTGATTCCATTAATGTGGGTGCATTGTTTGTAAATTTTATTTCATAATTTTTTCATTAACCGTCTATCAATCTATGCTATGGTAGAAATGAGAACCAGTAACAATATAAATCATTTTGATTAGGAAGGTTAACATATGTTTACTTTTTAACCAAAATTTGTTGTTAAACCGAAGAAGCTGGTATTTCTTCTCCTGTAAAATTAAATGAAAAGCTATTATTTTAATATCTCAACATCTTTTTATTCCATCAAAAATTTTCTTCTTAAGCGCCTCTTTTTCAAACCCTGAATCCTAATCCCCTAATTAAAATTTTTATTTTCACAGTGGAAATCGATCTTGGTTTCCCTCTAAGTTTCCATATCAATTATTGTTTTTGGAAGAGTTAATGATATTGTCTGGGGTTATTGATGCAAATTTGTTATATAACCAATTCTTTGATTGATCTTGTGTTTATAATAAAGGTTATTTCTGCTGTTTGGTTTGTTTTACATACAGCGTTATATAGTGGTATAAATTATTATTAGTTAAATTAAAGTATATAAATTAAAAATCTTTAAATAAAATGTTATATAATTATAGTAATTATAACCATGAGTGATTACTCATAAATTAATATAATTTTTATTTTTGAATATTCATGATCAAAATACTTCGAGAAAGGATACCAATTCATCCGTTATATCATATTACGTAACGATCTCTAAATATTGGACAATGTATTATTTATGATTGCTTCAGAAACCAAGATGTTACTTTATAATTATTTGATGACTATAAAATGATTTGATCTAGAGTTTTTCTGTTGGTTAACAACAAATATCTTAAATAGAAAATACAAGTATGATGATGTTAAACAATTTTTTTGACTTGATAATACTGTGGAACTTCGTTATACTGCACATTTGTTATAGTAAAATCGTAGCATGATAACCATCAAGCAATTTTAGTTGGGTCTGAGTTGAAACACTATTCGATTGACCTCAACTATAATCCTTTAGCGCACATCGAAACTTTAAGAATTTTGCGTCAAAGTTTGATACAACAAAGCAATATCATATTTTAATTTCCCATAAATTATGTAAGGGCAAGTTGAAATTTGAAACGACACTCAAAGTTTTCCTATTCTAATCTGGGCAAAATGCCAAGATGATTGAAGTAAGTAAAGTTTGTTTAGCCGTGCCTGCAAACCAAATATTGCTTACGATATTTTATGCCATTTGCGACGCACGTACATGTAAAAGTCCCTTGTAAAATTATTAAATTAAATTCTTTTATATAGTCCGAGAAAGAATGTAACTTTTTTTACTGAAATATTATTTGAATTTGTAACTTTGTTTTTGTTTTGAAATTTCCATTTATAAATATGTAATAATTTTTAATTTTTCATTTACATTTAAAGTAAACGTTAATTTTTATTCACGGTATGATTCGAACTCTCAAGCACTTGTTTGCATACAAGGTTATTTGTTGACATAAAACGCTAGGCGCATGTATAAAAATGAGGGCCGTCTGACTCTCGACGAGGCAACAATTAATAAAAGATTAATCATGAGTAAATCTTTTTAAACAAATGTGTGTTGATTTTGATGTAAGTTATCAAATAAAGATTCTTTAGCTCGGTTGTCCATCCACTTATTCTTTGGGTCGCTTTTTCTTTTTTTCGTTTTCCGCCGGTTATGCCTGGGGCCACCCAATCATAGCGGTACCTGTAACAATGATTGGTTCATCACGTTTCCATAAAAAAGGGACTAGGATCACTGGCAAGACGGAAACCGTCATCAATTCTAATTTCAAAGTAGAAAATTTTTCAGAGTAACCAACAAAACAGCAATGAAAGAGTACTGCTTTGGGAGTTGTGGGTCAGAGGACTTATAAGCAAAAGCCTAGGGTGGTATTGTACTACTGTGGCTACTTTCGCGTGGACTCAAGTTTTAGTGTGAACTTCCACTACCTTGGCTCATGGCTTTACTTGATATTTTATATTGAGAACAGTGCTGTGTCTTCTAAATGATAACATTGAATTTTTATAGAGTTAGTTTCATGATCCGACCCAACCGCGGTCCATCTCGAATAATTCTGAACCATAAATCACTACGAGCTTAAGTTTACCTTGATTGTGTACTAATTCAGATCGGATATTCAAACCAGCAGTTCAACCGTCAATTTTATCCAACTGAACCGTAGTTTTTTTTTTCCCTCCTACTTTCTCACTGATTAGTTATCTTTCATTCTCATCCTGTGTGTTGCATTGAAAAAAACAAATAAATCAATATTGCAAAAATTATCATCGTTCCAAATCTAAACAACAAAATTCATCATTTCGTTCTTCACCGCCGCAAGCTTCTCCAATACCACCGCACATTCGACAAGTTTGCCGTAACTAAATTACTGTCGTTGTGCATGCTTTACTGTGTGCACAACTGTACTTTGTGTTGGTGCAGTCATGCACTGCAACAGCACACAACTTCGATTGCAGAACTTAAAGACCTTATACTACTCGTCTACGTAGCATTTTTATTTTAATATTTTGCATGTAACTTGTAGTTAAACGCGTAAATTTTCGAAAAAAAATTCACGATTAGAATGGTTTGACTGATTGAAGCATTAAAACCTTAAATCTTGAGTCGTTACGGTTTGATTCCCGGTCCGGTTGTGAAAACTATGACTCCGATATTGTCAATTACATTCTTCTCTATGTTCTCTCATTGCGTCGATTATATTCTTTTCTGGCGTCAGACATCTTTACTTATGTCTGATTGTTGCATAGTTATCATGACTCGACCGCCGGTCGGACCTTTAAAACCGCCGACCATTGGTCATGGCGGTCCGGAGATCAGCAAAACCACTATTTACATCGGACCTCAATGCACCCATTGAAAATCCTTGGAAATCTCTATAGAACCGCGGTTCATTGAAGTGTAATTGGGTAATTTGTGTTTTCGTTATTTGAACTGAAAATTTAGGGTTAAATTGAAGATAGGTATCATTGGCTGGGAGGAATAGCACAAAAACACAAGTGTTTTGAGTGAATTTGTATTTAACACCTTCAACATACTTTTATTTGTCCATTGTTTTTTAGCACTTAGCTCCAATGTACTTTAAATTTTTTGTTTAGTTCCATTTCTCTTTCTGTTCATGGCAAAAGTATATATAAATTATTTAGGGCTGTCAATGGATGCCCAAAAAATCTAAAATATATCCGCACCGGTATTTGAAAAGCGGATAAATATCCCATATCTAAAAAACCAATGCAGATGCGGATACTAAGACAACCGCATCTGAAAATTATCCGTCCGGTTTTTTCAAGATTGTAGTTTAAATCATATGTATTTTCGTATAATGAAAAATATTTATTTATTGTTTTATTAACTTAGAAGTCCATATTATAAGCACTAAATGCGTATTAACTGCTCATAACTATTTATTATCGTAGTATTTATTTATTTTTAACATTTTAACAATAAATGAGATCGAAAAAAGTTTATGTTACAATTAAGTTTTTCATTTATATTTTTTTATTTATCGACCATTTGCGGATATGATAATTATCTGATATCCGTCCGTATCCGCAGACGTTGATATTCGATATTCAAAAATAATTTTGTATACGGAGATGGATATGACACCATCCGCATCCAAAAATATCCGTTGACATGTCTAAAATTATTGGAAAAGAAAATGCACATTTCTCACGGTTCAACCGATCCAACCATTCGAACTTTGAGGGCTAAGTCGTCACGGTTAATATCTAGGAATTGTTGTATAAGAAAATTATAACCCTCATTTTGCCAATAACGTATTTATGTTAATATAGCATACTTGTACATGTATTCGTTTATTCATATCACGGGCGACGAGGAGTAAACCTATCTGTTGACAATTCTAAAGAGATGAATGAAATATGCTTTAGTCCCACATTGGCAAAATGAAAGATTAAACCGTGTATATATGTAGGATCCTCATTCCCTATATTGGCTCTTAGGGTCAGATAATTTTGTGCGAGGGGGAGGACCCAAATCTGATGAACACACGCGCGCGCACGCCGCCCACCCGTCCCGTACCGAACCGGGCCGGGCTTGGGCTTCGGAAATCTTATTTTTGCTACAGAAAACACTGCAATTTTCTGCGGGTTTTTTATTTGGCTGCAGATACGGGCGCGGCCCGTTTGAATTTGAACTGAAACGGGTGCGATCCGTTGGAAGAAGAAAGTGAACGGATATGTCTTGAACAGACGCGACCGTGACCGTTTAGCAACTATAAATCAATGATAGATCCTGATCAAATCACTCACTGATTTTACATCTTCTTCCTTCAATTCATTTCTGTTGCCATCGTCTCGGACTGACGTGCTCGTTACACTCTCGCGCGGTTCCGTCAGTTGTACCCTGGGAGACTTCAAGTAAAGTCTTAAGGCGATTGTCACGACAAGCCTCCGACGAACTTTGGTATCTTCTTGCTTTCGTTTCTAATACGCCCAAATCAGTAACTAAGTACCGTTGTTGCTTTGCAAATCTGTTGCACTTTCTGATTTTGTAACGCTTTAAACTGTTACTGATTCATTGCTGTAACATACAGTATTGTTGCATTGCGTTGTGTGGTGACGCATATACACTGTTGCATTCTGATCTTTAACCAATTTATTCTACATCTTAAGACTTTCCTGTTTTGGTTAAAAAAGAGATGGCAGCAGAACCGATGTCGATCAAGACAGCGAACTTAAATAAACCAGACCCATTCAAGGGAGACGGAGACGATTTTCTGACATGGCAAAGTCAGATGCTCTTTTATCTCACAACCCTTGGTCTGCAGAAGTATCTTGATGAAGATGAACCAGTGCCGCCTACGCCAGGCAAAACCAATTCAGCAAATGAGATTTCTGCAATTGACGCATGGAGGCACTCGGATTTCTTGTGCAGGAATTACATCCTGAACTGTTTGGATAAGGTTTTGTACAAAGTGTATCAGCCACTGAAAACTGCAAAAGTTCTGGAATGCGCTTAATGCAAAGTACAAAACGCAAAACGTGAGCCTGAAGAAGTTCATAGTTGGCAAGTTCATGGACTACAAGATGGTAGATTCAAAATCTGTAATTACGCAATTGCATGAACTTCAGATCATTATCCATGAATTGCAAGCAGAAGGCCACGAAGTTGGTGAATCTTTCCTGGTTGAAGCAATCACTGGAAAGCTACCACCATCTTGGAAGGACTACCACAATTATTTGAAGCACAAGAAGAAGAAGATATCCTTACAAGACATCATCGTCAGATTGAAGATCGAGGCTGATAATCGCGGAGTCACTAAACCAAAAAACGAAGAGGCTTTTGTTGCAGAAGGGGCAAAGAAAAAAGGAAACCCTAACAAAAACAAAAACAAAAACAAAAGAAAGGCACCAGAAACCAAACAAAATGATCAGAAGTCGTCCAAGAAGTTCAATGGGCAGTGTTGGGTTTGTGGCAAGACTGGACATCAAGCAAAGGATTGCAGGCACAAGAAACAGAATAATTCTGAAGCAAATGTTGTGGAAAACATGGACATCGATGGGTCTAATTTTTCTGGAGTTGTGTCGGAATGCAATCTACGTCAGAATCCTTCTCAGTGGTGGTTTGACACAGGTGCTACATGGCACGTGTGTTCTGAAAAGTCCATGTTCTCCACTTACAGCAAATTCGATCATGAAGAAAAGTTGTACATGGGCAACTCTGCAGTGTCAATGATTGAGGGAAGCGGGAAAGTGATTCTCAAGTTCACATCTGGTAAGACTATTACGTTGAATGATGTGCTTCATGTTCCAGACATTCGCAAGAACTTGATCTCTGGACCTGTACTCTCGAAGAAAGGCTTCCGAATGGTCTTCGAATCAGATAAAGTTGTTCTGTCTAAGGCTGGAATCTATATAGGGAGAGGATACTTGTGTGATGGCCTATTTAAGGCTAATGTAGCCGTAATTGGCAACAATAATGTATATTGTAATTCTGAAATGAATAAAAATGAAGTTTCTTATGTTGTCGAGTATGATGCTCTATAGATTAGGACATATAAACTTTCGAAAGATGAAAAAACTTGCAAATCTGGATTTAATTCCACAATTTCAAGTAGATAAAAAATACAAATGTGAGACATGTGTAGAAGCAAAAATGGTTAAAAAACTATTTCATACTGTTGATAGAAGTACTGAATCGTTACAAATGATTCATACTGACTTATGTGATTTCAAAAACTTACCTACAAGAGGTGGGAAAAAGTATTTTATCACATTTATTGATGATTATACACGATATTGCTACATATATCTTTTAAATAGTAAAGATGAAGCAATTACATCGTTTATAAAATATAAGGCTGAAGTAGAAAATCAACTAAATAAAAAGATCAAGATATTGAGATCTGATCGTGGTGGAGAATATGAGTCGCCGTTTGAACAATTCTGTGCAGAAAATGGAATAATTCATCAAACAACAGCACCATATTCACCACAACGAAATGGTATAGCCGAAAGGAAGAACAGAACGTTAAAAGACATGATTACTGCCATGCTTTTAACTTCTGGTCTACCGACGAACTTGTGGGGGGAAGCATTAAATATGTCTAATCACATATTAAACAAGGTCCCTCACAATAAAACAGGAACAATTCCATATGAGTTATGGAAAGGACACAAACCAAGTTTTAAATACCTCAAAGTGTGGGGGTGCTTGGCAAAAGTTCCAGTTCCGCCTCCAAAGAAGGTCAAACTTGGACCAAAAACTGTAGATTGTTACTATTTAGGACCAGCACAAAATAGTAGTGCATATAGATTTTTGGTATTCAAGTCTGATATACCTGATATTCATGTAAATACAATCATGGAATCAAGAGATGCATCATTCTTTGAAGAAGTGTTTCCACACAAAAAGAATGAAGGGAATAATGTCCCTAAAATGACACGAGAAGAATCAAATAGCCCACATGAAAATGAAACTCATCGTGGAAGTGATGAAGTAGAACCAAGAAGAAGTGTAAGGGCTAGAACTTCAAAATCATTTGGTTCAGATTTTTACACATATGTGTTAGAATACGAACCTCAAACGTACAAGGAAGCCATGTCATCTTCTGAATCTTCATGTTGGAAAGAAGCAATTCAAAGTGAGATCGATTCAATCCTAAGTAATAAAATTTGAGAAATTGTTGACATTCCACCTGGAATAAAACCTATTGGCTGCAAATGGATTTTCAAGAAGAAAATGAAATCAGATGGCTCTATTGATAAATACAAAGCCAAATTAGTAGCCAAAGCATATCGTCAAAAAGAAGGTGTAGACTTTTTTGACACATATTCACCAGTTACACGAATAACCTCAATAAGAATGCTAATAGCAATTGCATCCATCTACAATCTAGAAATTCATCAAATGGATGTAAAGACAGTATTCTTAAATGGAGACCTCGATGAGGAAATCTACATGGAGAAACCCGAAGGATTTGTATCCAAGGGAAATGAAAACAAAGTCTGTAAATTGGTAAAATCACTATACAGACTCAAACAAGCTCCAAAACAATGGCACGTAAAATTTGACAGTGTCATGATAAGAAATGGTTTTCGTATAAATGAATGTGACAAATGTGTTTATTGTAAACAAGTTGGACAATCATACATGTTTGTTTGTTTATAGGTGGACGATATGCTAATCTTTGGTCCTAACATTAAAGTTATAGAGACCATAAAGAAACTGTTTATCAATAATTTTGATATGAAAGATTTAGGAGTTACTGACATTATTTTGGGAATCAAAATAATAAGAACGGCTAATGGAATACAATTATCTCAGTCACATTATGTAGACAAAATAATTGAAAAATTCCAACATTATGGAATTAAAGGAGTGAGGACACCTTTTAATCCATCGGAAGTACTGCATAAAAACTCTAAAGAAAGTGTAATGCAACTAGAATATTCCCGTGTAATAGGATGTCTAATGTATCTCATGAGTTGCACGAGACCAGATATAGCTTATGCAGTAAGTCGACTAAGCAGGTATACAAGTAATACAGGAAAGGAACACTGGAAAGCACTAATGAGAGTGTTGAGATACTTGAAAAATACCACAAATTATTCCTTACATTACGGAAAATATCCAGCCGTTCTAGAAGGATACAGTGATGCAAACTGTATTGCAGATTCAGAGGAATCAAAATCCACAAGTGGTTATGTCTTCACTCTTGCAGGAGCAGCAGTGTCATGGAAATCAACGAAGCAAACATGCATAGCTCGATCCACTATGGAATCAGAGTTCATTGCATTAGACAAAGCAGCAGAAGAAGCAGAATGACTTCGTCATTTCTTAGAAGATATTCCTATATGGCCTAAACCTGTAACGGCCATATGTATTCACTGCGACAATCAAGCTGCGTTAAATAGAGCGAAAAACTTTGTGTATAATGACAAATCACGACACATTCATCGACGCCATAACACAGTTAGGCAGTTACTCTCTAATGGAACTATCTCCATTGATTATGTAAGAACAAATGATAACCTAGCGGATCCATTTACAAAAGGGTTATCAAGAGAGAAAATAGACTGCGCATCGAGGGGAATGGGTTTAAAAGCCTAAACCAACAAGAGTTATCTTATACGGAAACCTATCCTAGCGATTGGAGATCTCATGGACTAGGATCAATAGGCAAACCAGTTTTGAATAACTCAAAACGTAATGCATTTTCTGGACATAGTCCATTTCATTCCTATGGTGCAAAACATAAATGCATGCCTACAGAAGTATTAAAAGGTTAAAGCTATGCTTTTTAATGATGACCATATCTTGTAAAATAACAAGTGAGGTATATGTAGGATACTCCTTATGGTTGCGATCACCTATGTTAGTGTGAGCTGGGTCGGCTCTATGAGAATATTAAAGGCTTAAATTCTCTATATACACTCGCAGAACCAAATTTGTTCAGGACTAAAATGAACACAAGCAAGAGATTGGATGAGAAGGGAAACAATGCTTTGTTAATCTTATTGTCTTGTTATACAATAACGGCAAACGGTTCAAGATGAAATAATTCACCGATTAGCCAAGTATATCCGATAAGTGTTAACAAAGGAAAGTTCAAAGTAAAACATTTACTTATCCTTCAAAAAGCATTATTCCATACGTAGTCTGAGATATTCCACTTTGTGTGGGGAAAAAGTATATTATCATTCATGTGGGGGATTGTTGACAATTCTAAAGAGATGAATGAAATATGCTTTAGTCCCACATTGGCAAAATGAAAGATTAAATCGTGTATATATGTAGGATCCTCATTCCCTATATTGTCCATTAGGGTCAGGTAATTTTGTGCGAGGGGGAGGACCCAAATCTGATGAACACACGCGCGCGCACGCCGTCCGCCCGTACCGAGCCGGGCCGGGCTCGGGCTCGGGCTTGTGCTTGCTATGAAATCTTATTTTTGCTACAGAAAACACTGCAATTTTCTGCGGGTTTTTTATTTGGCTACAGATACGGGCGCGGCGCGTTTGAATTTGAACTGAAACGGGTGCGACCCGTTGGAAGAAGAAAGTGAACGGATATGTCTTGAACAGACGCGACCGTGACCGTTCAACAACTATAAATCAATGATAGATCCTGATTAAATCACTCACTGATTTTACAACTTCTTCCTTCAATTCATTTCTGTTGCCATCGTCTCGGACTGACGTGCTCGTTACACTCTCGCGCGGTTCCGTCGGTTGTACCCTGAGAGACTTCAAGTAAAGTTTTAAGGCGATTGTCACGACAAGCCTCCGACGAACTTTGGTATCTTCTTGCTTTCGTTTCTGATACGGCCAAATCAATAACTAAGTACCGTTGTTGCTTTGCAAATCTGTTGCACTTTCTGATTTTGTAACGCTTTAAACTGTTACTGATTCGTTGCTGTAACATACAGTATTGTTGCATTGCGTTGTGTGGTGACGCATATACACTGTTGCATTCTGATCTTTAACCAATTTATTCTACACTATCAACCTCTGATATCACACAAGAAATCACTTATTTTACAAAACCAATTAGTATATATTCCTTCCAACGTTTTTGTCTTCAAGTCTGTACGGCCAAAATCCCAAGTAGAGCGACCAAAAAGCACGAAAAAATAGAAAACAATTTGCGTATATTGGCCCCATTGCCCTCCAGTCCTTATAAAAGTAGAGATTCCTACATGCTTAAAAATCAAAGCTTTCAAAAAGCAGCCACTTACCTTACTACAATGCAAGATATCCACACAACCATGAAAACTTCATCACATTCTCATCGAAGAAAAGACTATGAGGAGCTCCATGTATTCGCCGCCACACGTTACTTCTCCTGCGAAGAGGATTCAAAACCGCCTTCTATTGCAAAAGCAGACAACTACTCAGATGAAGCAGTACAAAGGACTGAAAGAGTAGTTCTCGAGGACGACGACTACGATATTAAAAAGAAAGTCGGGCTCAAGCAACCGAGTACTCCTCGAGCTACAATTACTAGTTTGCTGAACTCTTTTCTCCAACAACACTGCAGAAGTTCCAAGAAGAACACGATCAAGCCATCAAAATCGAACAAAGGTAACAAAGATGACCATGATGGTGCTGTGATCAAAAGAAAAAATGAATCCAAATCTTGCAATATTTTGTCAGTGCCCATGAGCAGTATTGGTTCTGTAACACCGTCTATAATTCAGTCCAAAAAGAAGTACTACGACGAAGATGATTACTGGAAGATTGTTGATGAAAAGAAAGGCGTTAAGCGCGCTCATTATGTTGGTCTTGAGCTCGAATTTAAGGAGAAAACTGTTGTTAGGGAGGGATGTTTAGATGGTCATAATGGCTGGGGAAGTGATACAAGCTCTGATTTGTTTGAGCTTAACATTAACAATGATAGCGATGATGATGATGAGAATGGTCATGTAATATATAGTAATGAAGTGCCTGTTTATGAAAGCACGAAAGTGGATGTGGTTAAAAGTGAGAGCTTGGCACAGACAGGTTGATGTTAGTTTGTTTACTTTAATCTTGTTGCCTTCATGATTGTAAGTTGATATCTGTTTGTTCACTTTTGGGCTATCCTTTGATTCTTTTGATATAATGATTTCTTTGTTCTTTATGAATATAGAATTGCGAAGAAGAAAACATACGTTCATTTGTATGCTTCAGCAAGTAGCCAGATTCAAGCCCATTTTTATAAAAAAAGAGACTTTTCATTCAATTATTTAGACCTTGGAGCATAAGATGATTTTATTCCAAAAAGGCAAACCGGAGGCAATTTGAAATTGCGGAAGCATATGACGTACATAAACGGATGCTCCACTTTTATCGCATTAATATTTGACGCAGCTCCAAACCTGCGGATTATTAAATTGGTTGAATGTAGGGGATTTTATGTGGTGGAATTCGATTTGATGTCGTGTAAATAGACGTGGAGCATTGTCCACGACATTTTATCAAGAGAAAGACAATCCAACATCCAACACAAAAAAGTTTCATACTAATTGGAAATTTGATCCGGTAAACGTATTTTTATAACGCAGGAATTCATTGCTCACACTACAAGGGGAGGGGGGATTTCCGACGGCTGAAAACCGTCGGCGGCCGTCGGAAGCCGTCGGCGGCCGTCGGAAAAAGCCGTCGGAAATGAAGGCGTCGGGGAGCAGTATTTCCGACGGCTACCGACGGGTGATGCCGTATACATTATCGACGGCTTTCGGTGGTTTCCGGCGGCTTCCGACGGCCGTCGGAAACCGTCGGAAACCGCCGAAAATCAGGCCAATAAGCCGTCGGAAACAGCCGGAAACCGCCGGAAAATTTCGACCAATAAACCGTCGGGAGCCGTCGGAAGCCGTCGGAAACCTGCTGTTTTTTTTTAAATCTGCTGCAAATAGAGCCTTCCAACCACATTTCTCTTCCAAACACTACAATATCAATACTGCACAATCAAATACACAATAATCCAACCAAACATGCAAACCAATACTCCAAAATATTCAATAAACACAGAAATAAACAAAATTAGAATAAAAATAAAATACAAAATATACATAACATTCCAACATTAACAATAATACTAACAATAACTGTTCTAATCATGCATATCCTGATACAGCTACAGAACCAAGTGTATTATACATAATTATACATATCAACAATTAATTGTTCCTTCTACCAAATCATTGTAAACTAAAACTAAACATACCTGCACGAACGAATTAGAAAGCAATGAATCAATCTGCCCCAGATCCAGAGCCAGCCGATGAAGGGAAGCGGCCACCAAACTGCTGCATGTACTCAAATAACTGTGCCGTCTGCATGGCCTGTTGGCGGTTCTGCTCCTCCAACTGCTGAACTCTAGTCTGCAATTCTTCTATACTTGCTAGCTCGCTCTGAGGTCTACTCCGCCGTCTCCTACTCTGACTACTGGACTGCAATAATTGAAAAATAAATAAAATCAAAGTTTATTGTTTTGAAAAGGTAAGAATATCATATTTTAAGTATTTTAAGAAAAATTAAATTATTTACCGCTAAATTGCCAAATCCGTATCGTCGACCATGCTCTGGTGGACTCATAACGGACTCAAAAATAACGTCCTCTTCATCGGTCGTCAGCTGCTCTCGACCCGTATCAGAAAGGAGTTTCTGTCGCTGCTCCATAAACATCTCCTGCATTGACAAATTAATAATATCATATCTTATTTCATAATAATTTGACAACTAAAACAATTACTAATACTGAATAAAATGAAATATGCTTACATGGCTTTTACTGGATTTATCATCCTGCCATGTGTACGAAACAGTCCCGTCTGGATTAACATGCTCAACAGCATGCGTACGGGTGAACACGTCCATATAGCTGACAGGACCATGTGCCTCGGCTTCCTGAAGTTGATTGTTACATACAATTATTATACATTTAAAATCATATAGCATAAACTATTTACATTTATTATTCAGTAATTAAATTTACCAACTCCTGCCGATACTGCTGAAACGACTTCGATCCTCCGCGATGAGTAACGGGATTCTTATTTCTATTTGCAGAGTTTCTATCTGACTCTGCCTGTACATTCAAAATTTGATACATTATTTTTCAATCACGTTAAATTAATAATTGAAAAAAAATTAGTATACTTGCCTTCGCCTCGTCCGTCTCCCAGTAGCTCAACCAAGCTTGCCACACGCTCTCCCCCATCCACCGTGGTCTCTTCCCGGATTTCTTAACCTCAGATATCGTGTCTCTGTAGTTCTTTCGCATCTTCCTCATCCAGTATGCTCGTGCCAGCTGCATATCATCTGTCTGGATGTCTATCTCAGCCTGTGTTAAAAAAAGATTACACTTTAAACGATAAACGGTAGAAAAACGACAAAAACGAATTAAAAATGGAAAACATAAAAATTACACATACTAGGACATCCTGCCATATGCACTCTATGATGTGCGGAGGGATGGTATCCCACTTCGGCCAGCACGCACTCATCCTACTACGATATGCTGCTCTGGAGACGTCCAACACTACCTTAGTGGGTAGTAGCTCGAACCCCCTGTTTTTAAGTACGATACAGATAAGTACATACGTATAGTATAGAAAAAATAAGATGATGAATAAGATTTAATTTTTACCCATCTGCTTTGGGGACTAACGTAACAACTGGACGGTGTGGCGCTTGCGATGGGCCACTGCCATCGCCTCCTGAAGAACGGGAAGAGCTCCTCCCTCTATGTGACATAATGATAAACCTGTGACGTTTACACATCATTATATAAGAGAATAAAAACATGATAATGAAATATATTTCATATGAACATGACATCAATGGTATAAATTGCTTAATTATAATGACTGAAATGTAAATAGACATGTAAGTTTGTTATACCTGATTCATGATGGGTGTACTCTTCCTACGATAAGTAGAGTTCATTGCATTTTTAATAAAAATTGCTAAATAAATGAAAAATTGAAATAACATAAAACAATAGTAAACGGATTTAGTTTCATAGTTACATCAATTTCATAATACATCAAGAATTCAACATAGTTACATCAATTGCAAAAAAACAGATTCAAATTTATATCAGTCATCATCGTCTTCTGATTCAGATTCGGTCTCGTTTTCGACGATATTTTCCTCTGCACTGTCAAACGCTTCTACTAAAACATTTGATTCATCGATCAAAGGACCAAAATCTGTATGATCGTCTGTAATTATTATTTCGTTATTTTGCTCAAGATCTGCCTGATAAGCTTGTTCGTCCGGAATATTCTTCCCATCGAATGTGAATCTGGCCTTTGTTTTAAAAACTGCAGACCAATCTACTTTATCTCTTTTTAGAGACGGATAAGGAGCGTAATAAACTTGCAATGCTTGTTTGGCTAGTACAAAAGGATCATACTTGTGATAGTGCGATGTATGCTTTATTTCGATAAGATTATAATCCTTATGCACATTAATTCCAGAACCTGGAACATTGCTAAACCAATTGCATCTAAATAGAAACACCTCCTCCGCGGGTCTTGAGAAATATGTCAGTTGCAAAATTTGTGTTAGAACGCCATAAAAATCATTTAAATGGTTTTCTGGATCGTCACTACCTTTAACAAATACACCAGTATTATTTGTTAATTTTTCTGCACCGTATTCTTTAGTGTTAAATTTGTATCCATTGACGAAATATATTGGATATGTCTTGACCACTCTTTTTGGTCCCATTGCAAGATGTTTCAACCCTTCGTCAACAACACAATTTTTCGGCTCATAAACGTAATTTGAAAACCAACGGGAAAATTCTTTACTGAGATCTCCGTTCGGATGTTCCCGTTCATAAACACTGTTTATATAAACAAATTATTACATTAGGTTATACACGCGCATGCATTACAGAAAAGAATAAAACAAAAATTATTATTTCAGATTACCTAACAAACGGTGCAACCTCGGCACAATTTAGAAGAATATAAGTGTGTGCTACACGAAGATCTCTATCGTCTAGCCATATTTCCACACATTTTCCAGAAGGCCGACCATGTTGTCTAAAAATAGATAACATTGCTTGAGAGGACTCTTGTTCGTCGCCTTCATCATTACGAGGAACACTTTGAAATGAAATATTCACATGGTCACTGAAATAGTGAGAGAAAAAGAACGAAGCTTCTTCTTCGATGTAAGATTTACATATCGAACCTTCAACTTGTGCTTTTTGTCTCACTTTTTTCTTCAGATGATTCAAATATCTATGCAACATTAATTTATATTAACTTCATCTTTCAAATGCAATTAAATTACGTTATAACATATTACATACCTCTCAAATGGATACATCCATCCGTATTGGACAGGACCTCGAAGTCGTGCTTCAGATGGAAGATGAACAGGTAAATGTTCCATCACATTAAAAAAACCTGGCGGAAATATTTTCTCTAATTTGCAAAGCAATATAGGAATGTCCACTTCAAGTTTACGTAAACGTTGCACTTTTAAAGTAGTCGAACAAAGCTCTTTGTAAAACATACTAAGCTCCGTTACTACCTTCCAAACTTTTAACGGCAGTAGTTCTTTAAACATAACGGGAAATAAATTTTCCATCATTATGTGACAGTCGTGACTTTTCATTCCGCTCAATCTACCATTTTTAAAGTCAACACATCTACGAAGATTTGATGATATCCCATCAGGAAATCTTAACCCTTCCACCCATTTTAACACAGCTTTAACTTGATTATTATCTAATTCGTAACAAGCTTTTGGTTTTTTACTGTCATTTGGTTTCATATGAAGCTCGGGACGTTTGCATAATTCTTCTATATCACGTCTTGATTTCAAATCATCCTTTGTCTTCCCTTTCACATTCAAAATTGTGTTAAACACATTATCAAATACATTTTTCTCATTGTGCATCACATCTATGTTATGGCGAAGCAGAAGATGTTTCCAATACGGCAACTCCCAAAAAATAGTTTGTTTGCACCAGTTATGAACAACTGATTTGCCTTCAATTTCTGTTTGCTCCCCCGTTTCATATATCTTTGGATAGTCCTTAACAAGTTCATATATGTCTTCGCTTGACCATATCGTCGGTGGTTGTCTGTTTTCTACTCTATTAGCTAAAAAGTTTTTCTTGTCTCCTCTGAAGGGATGATTTACATGGAGAAAATATCGATGACAGTCAAACCATGAAATTTTCTTACCATGAGGTAAAGAAAACGCTCGTGTTTCATCCATGCAATATGGACATGCTAGACGACCGGCAGTACTCCATCCCGAAAGCATTGCATAGGCAGGAAAATCACTTATAGTCCACAACAAAGAAGCAAACATACGAAAATTTTTCTTCTTTGACACATCGTATGTTTCTACTCCTTCGTTCCACAGTATTTTTAACTCCTCAATCAACGGTTGTAAATATACATCGATTCCTTGTGTCGGATCGTCGGGGCCAGGAACGACAACAGTAAGAAACATATATTGCGTTTTCATGCACATCCATGGAGGTAAATTATACGGTGTGACGATAATGGGCCAGGATGAATATTTAGAACCAAATTGAGAAAATGGAGAAAAACCATCCGTACATAATCCTAATCTAACATTTCGACTCTCCGCTGCAAAATTTGGATACGTTTTATCGAAATGCTTCCATGCTTCTCCATCGGCCGGATGTGTCAACGTACCCTCTTCCTCCGTTCTCACGCTATGCCACCTCATATTAGACGCAGTTACAGAAGATGCGTATAATCTTTGAAGTCTTGGAGTTATGGGTAAGTAGTGCATACGCTTGTACGGAACTTCCTTACCCTTCTTTTTTCTTGGTTTGTATCTCTCCTGGTTACAAACTTTACAATTTCTAAGGTTTGCGTCTTCTTTCCAAAACAACATGCATCCTTTTAAACATGTATCTATTTTCTGATACGGTAAACCAAAAGCCGACATAAGTTTTTTAACTTCGTAGTGATTTTCACACATTAGATTATCGGGCGGCATATGTCTTTTTGCAGCTTGTACAACAGCCGTAAACCCAGCTTCAGTGATGTTGTATTTTGACTTCATCGCAATGTATTCTGCGATTACTGACAGCTGCGTGCCGCTTTTACAACCATCCCAAATAGGTTTTTTAGCTGCATCTAGTAAATCATAAATTTTCTTAGCTTCAATATTTGGTTCTTCAACATTTACATCATCGTCGTCAACTTCAACCATAGGAAACATTGATCGTGCTGCATCTTCGACCATATTTTCTATACGGGTCGTTGAAACTATTTCGTTAACGACACTTTCAGACTCTACAGAAGTATTTGCTACAACTTCTCCATGCCGATCCCAAACATAATATTCGGGTGTGAAACCGTGTTGGCACAAATGAACTTTCACAATATCTGGTAACAAAAACTTCAAATGTCTACACCTACTACACGGACAACGAATTTCTGGATCGTTTCCGTTATTACTTAAGGCGAATTCAACAAACACGTTTATACCGTTATAAAAATCTTCTTTTATTGAGCCCCTCATTCCTTTTCTTTGGTACATCCATCTCCTTCGATCAACAAAATAATCAATCATTTTTCCTATTTGACAAAATGAGAAGTTCAAAATTTAATATTTATTTTGAAGAATACACATTCGAAAAAGATTATTTTCATGTTCGTATAATATTTTGAATTTAAAGAACAACTTCACAAATTTAAAAATATTTTCAAATAGGGCACATTTCATTTTTTAACGTACGTAACGATTAAAAATATATAATTTTTTTTCATTGGTTAAACATCCTACTTCCCATTACAAACACAGTAAGCATTTACATTTCGTATATTACTTCGTCCCAAACGATTCAATAAAATTTCGGCAGCATTTCCCTTTTGTTCCCTGCATTGTACACAAATGCGTGTACGCAGGAAACAAAAAAGAAAAGTTATGGCGAAATTTTATGAACCGTTTGAGACGAAGTAGTATACAAAATGTAAATTCTTACTGTGTTCATAACTTGTCCAATACAGGGACAAATCCGACAAACATTGTACCAGATGAATATAAATGGTCGTTTTTCGAAAAAAACGACTATTTATACAACGATCATGTACAACACTCGTCAGACGGGGCCAAAAACTCTCTAAGGGACATTTGTCGGTTAACATGCGCGCATTTTACTCAAAAATACAGTTTTACTCACTGTTCACATTTATATATTAATTTCACACATTTATTCGACGTATTACGCATCAACTTAGGGCTGGTTTAACATTTTGTCATTTTTCAATACACACAATTATAATTTAGAGTAATGCATTTTTTTTGTGTCATAAGTAAAAACGTGCACAATATAATACTCCTAGTTCATTCAATCATTTTATCTTATTCCAAATAACGTATACAATCGTCGAATCAAGGCATACACAACAAAATACATATACATGAACATGCACAAATTATACGTGTTTATCACAATTTCACGATAAAAGATGAAATCGGTATACCATGTGATGCTATAAACCGTTATTACGCTAGTGGAAACAATTGCAATCATTAATTCGCCCTAATTTATCAATTTATGCAAATCTATAATTAGGGTAAAAACTGAATTTTTCATAAAAATAAGAGATTATACCTGAGATTAAGAGTACCGAAGCTTGATTAGAGTGCGTTGGAAGATCCGGAAGCTAAAAATTAGGGATTGGAAGCTTAGGGGTTGAATTTGGGGGGTTTTTTGGGTTTTTTTCGTATGAAATGGAGGAGGAAGAAAGGGCTCGGCTGGCTGGTATAATCGCAAATTTGCGACGGCTTCCGACGGCCGCCGACGGCCCGTCGAAAGCCGTCGGAAAATGGCCGTCGGAAGCCGTCGGTCTTGGCTGTCGGTATTCTGCCTTTTTCTTGTAGTGTCAATTTTGTTGCAAGAATAAGAAATTAAGGTAGTGTTTGGTTTACTTATTTTAGTTTTGGATTTTTGTCTATACAAAAATGCGTAAGACATATGTATATTGTCAAAAACGATTAATTTAAAAAACAAAGATAACATATAAAATAGAAAACAATTTATTTTTTTATTTTTTCTGTTTTGAGAGATAAAAAAATCACAAAAAGTAATCCATCTTTCCATCGTTCCTCCATCCCCTCCGTGTCTCCTCCATCCTCCTTCCATTCTATCCGTCATCCCTCTATTCCTTTCATATTTAGTAATTAACGTTGAAAACTCAAAACACAAAACTCATTTTAAACTAAACGCTGCCTAAGTTTTCTCAAATGAACGATGGACTAAGTCACATTTTCTAAAATGCTCCATGGTTTCGTTTGAATTTGTGTAAAACATATGATCAACCATGTCGTCCCTAAGGTAAAATGGCTCAGATTCTATAATTCAGTATTCTGTTGCACAGAGAGAACACCACTCGTCTCAACATTAATTTGGTATTCTATATGTCTTAGTAGAACATGGATTTTGAAATAGAAAAACTAGTTATGTTATTTTTTTTCTTCTAATCTTTTTAAACATTCTTCATATGCATTGAAAATCTAATGTGGAAAACACTTTAATAGTGCATGCACAAGATGACAACGTGTAGAAAAAAAAATCAAGAATAAATAATAGGGATGACACACACGGAATCTTAATTTATATGCTAGGAAGAAAGGGGTGTGTCCTACCGAGGTTTAGCTCGAGGTCCTATACGACTATAGTACAAGCGGGAGATCTTTGGTCCAGTTTCCTTCGCATTCATGAGGCGCTTCAATGGTCTTATTTATCACCTTTACCTATCTATTGGCTCAGGATGGGTATGGACGAGAAGCACTTCTCGATTCCATTCCTTTTATAAAATCCGAGAAAACTATCCACTTTCCAATTGGGTGCCGTTGTAGATGGTTATTTTCTTCGTAAGTCTGAAATGACAGAAGAAGTTCTTGATTGCCAATTTCGGGTGCGGTGACCCAAGTGAGAGGATTAGCTTCAATCCACTTGATGAAGTAATTAATGATGACTATAGCATGGTTGTATCCTCCCTTCAAATTTGGGAGCATTCGGATTAAATCAATCTCCCAGATGATGAATGTCCATGGGAACGTTATGAAGGTCAATAAATTAGGGGAAGCTCTTAGGATTTTAGTGAGATCACTTGCACCAATCATACTTCTTGATGTAGTGCATAGAATTCTTATCATTGCTGGCCGGTGGTACCCTTGTCATGCAGCCTTCTTGGCAAGGATTTGATCACTAGCACGATCTCCACAAAAATCCACATCTAGCACCTCAAATGTGTGATCGGGTTCTTCCTTGATAATACAACGTTGGAGAGGCATGGAATAGCTTCTCGGGTAGAGTTTTCCATCCATGATGGTATAGTTGAGTGTCTGGTTAAGGATTTTCCATCCCTCCTTCTACTCATTAGGCAGTTTGCCACCCACTAAATACTTCAAGAGTAGAGTCATCCAGCTATCTTGTGGTTTGATGCTTATTTCTATGGTAGTCACCATTAGCTAAAAACAAGAGACGAACCAAACCTCCAATGGGACTCGAGGGTTGGTCACTTCTAATATACTTGCTGCCTTGGTCGAAAATTGAACTTGGCATTCTTCTCCATGGGCATTTGTTCTAGTTTAAAGTTGGAAAAGGCGGTGATGAGTTTTCTTGCTTCTACCTTATACTAGGCTATAGTCTTGCTCTTTACCTGGAAGCGCCTGTCAATTTTATTGATGACCAATGAGGAGTCACTGTACGCTTAGATTGAATCGGTCTTGAGTTCCTTTACAACCTTGAGACTAGCCAAAATGGCTTTGTATATAGCTTCGTTTTTAATAGCCTTAAAGTTCAATCTGACAGCAAAATAAGTGCCCTGGTCATTGAGTGTGACGAGGATCATGCTGACCCTGCTCCTTTCTCATTTAACAATCTGTCAACCTATAACTGCTATGAACATTGGATGACAATCGTCTTATCATCGTTGTTGTTCAAGCTAGAGCATTCTAGAATTAAACATGCCTTATCTTGGCCCTTTATGGAGATGCAGGGGTGGATAGTAATGTGATGCTGGTGAGTTCCACTGGTCATTTCAAGAGATAACATGTGGTGTCAGGCTAGCTCAACATTTGCTTTAAAAGTCGATTAGTGAGAACTTTGACGGTGTGGGCCTAGACGTAGGGGCACAGTTTGCAAGATGCGATAAGCAAACAAAAGCCAGTTCCTCTAGTTTCAAATATCTTATTTTTGTGTCTAATAATTTTTTGACGTGGTACATTGGTCATTGTACTGTCTCCTCATCTAGTACTAAGACAGTGCTGGTGCATGGTAAGTGAATGTGAGGCAAAAAATAGATCATCCACGTCTTAAAATGTTATCAAGTGATGTTTCAATTATTCAAACATTTTGCTACACTTGTTGGTCCGTGCGATAGACTTCCCCTTCTTTATGAGATCAAAAAACAAGATGCACCTGACTGTGACTCGGGACATGAACCGTTTGCGAGTGGTGACCATCCATTCAAGCTTTGCACTTGTTTGACAGTATGTGGATTTGCTTATGAGGCTTTAATCTAGTGGCCTAAAACTAAGTGCTACAGATGCTGCAGTCATCTATAGTATTAACTTCCGACGACAAAACACAGTTATGTTAATGGTATCAATAATATCAGAAACACTTGAATATGAAAAAAAACATAAATTCCAAAACCAAAAATCACTTCATTAGATTTCCAAAACAAATTGTTTCACATTCACGTCACATAACCCAAATCGTTTCCCAGGCATTGATTAAATATAACTATTACAAATTACGCCGAGAGTGGTATATGAAGATACCCCGTCAGTTGATCAGAGTTACATGGTTATATTAGACCTAGTGCATAACAACACAGCGAAAAATCCATCATAACATAAATAAAAGCAACAAATTGTAAGTAGCTACCCGTTGCCTCCTGCATCCTCTGGTAGCTTATTCGTCAACAATCTAAAACCTGAAAAGATCCTTAACCTCTCAACCTACTCAAATTAACTTTGAGTACCCGAGAGTTTAAGGGGAAAACATAATGCCCGGTAAGAATAATACTATACATCCCGGTTTAATTATGTTAAGTTAGACCATGCCACTTAGCGGTATGAGTTTCCACTCGCTTACATCCTTTTTAAAACATATCTTTGCAAATCCTTTTATACAACCATATAATATGCTCCTGCATCCATAATGGTTAAACACTAAAAAATAAACGTTATGTAACATACACAAATATCAGGTAATAATGAACTATCTGTTCAAACACAAAAAGTTTTGTTTGGATAACTTTTAACCTTTGGCCGACTCGAGCCTATCAGATAATATAATCAAAATTAACCTAACACCCATTAGATATTCATGTTCAGGATTATCTATCCTTATCTATCTATTAAACATTTCCCATCAGGACGGTCTGTCCTAAACTATTTGTTAAATATTTCACTTCTGGATGGTTTCTCCCTAACTCAATCATCTCCCAGGTCTTCCCGACCCTAATGATATTTCGGCCTCACTAATAACTTATCTATATGCAGCATGTATTCCTTATGTGTGTGTAATCAAAATTTTAGTCTACCCGTGACCAAGCCCTACACACTGGAATTTTGGACAACAATTAGCTGGGGCTATTAGCTAATGTATAGGGGGCGACCCCATATTAGTCCCATCTGGTTTTCTAATATCTGAGTCATTTATACTTAAGGATCTCCTCCCATAATTTTTCTTGAAAACAATTTCTAAATGATTTAAACCTTTCAATCAAACTTCAAACAAGGAAAAGAATACAATCTTTATACTTTACTCAAATCATACTGCCATGTCATATATATATATATATGTATCTTTTACTCAAAATTTAGTTGAGGAAAACACTTAACCATTTGAAGAACCTCTTTCCATACTTTGAAATTATCTCCTTTAAAATCAATGTTTAAACCTTTCGAAATCGTTTTTCAAACCTTTTGAACTCATTCAAAGCAGCCTTTACGTAAGCTGTAAACTTTATACATTCTTTTTTAAAATCTCTTTAAGTCATTGCCTTAGAAAAACCTTTGGAAAACCTTCCTCTGTAAACCTTTCGAAAACATCTAATAAACCTTTAGAAACATATCAATAAACAAATCCTTCGAATACATAAAACCTTATAAAACATAAATCCTTCAAAGGCATAATGGGTTCAACTTAAAATATACTGGAAACCTTCTTTTAAAACCTTTCATCATTATTAGAACAACCTTTCAAAAGCCTTGGGTTATATTTTATAAACAAGGATAAACCACCTAAGTTGGAAGCTTCCTTCCAAAAGCATTGGAGAAACGGCTAGTTTAAAAACAGGTAAACCTTTCGGCTGGGTCAAAAGGTTCAAAGCAAAAACTTTATAAAAGCAGTAGAAACCCTTCGGCTATGTCGGAAGGTTTCAAAACAAAGCAATGCGGAAGTAGCAACAACCTATTGACTACGTCGGAAGGTTTAAAGTCTTTCTTTTGAATAATTTGAACTGTTCGGAAGTGACCAAGTCGGAAGCTCAAATTCGAAAGCAAAGCAAGCGAAAGTTTTACTTATAAAACAATTATATTCCAACCTCTTATGCCATCAACCTTTTAGCATAGAACCTTTCGGCTATATACAATTCATTACATACCAATTACTTGATACCTTATGCATTGAACTTTGACCTTATCGAAAGCTAACCTTTCGATGAGACGAATGGTCTGGGGCAGAAGGTAAACTGCCATATAGGCTGAAACATGGAAAAAGGTGTGATTTTTGTTTTTAAACTTAAAAAAGGAAATTTTTTAACTAGCCTGCCTTTGTTTCTCAAATTTTCATTGGTCAATAAAATACTTTTCAAAAATGTGCTGCTGTTATTACTAAAATTTATAAATCATTTTATTTTGCAATATGCCCCTTCGCCTTAAAATATACAAAACATTTAAATCCCATACCTTAAATAATTTTATATATCTCTCAAATTGTGATGACCTGGAATTTCTAGATATTTGAAATTAAAATATTTAATTAATTTTAAATATTTGAAAGGTAGTTTAACTTGAATTTCAAATATTATTATTATTTGGCAATTAAGTTATTGAATTTAATAAACTGAAATTGGGTAAATTATTGAATCTTCAGTTTTAAGCTTGTTAAAAATAATTTGAAGACTGGTAAAATTTATATTGATAATACTAAAGATAGCAGAAGTGTTAAAATTAAATTTGGAAGTGTTTTGTTCAGTTTTGAATTTTTATAGTTTAAATCGATATTTAAAAATAGCCTTCCGAGGCACAGTCTCAGAATTCGACGAAACTAGTTTCATTGGATCGTAATATTGAATTATTATCAAATTTCAATTTTTGTAGTGTTTGAAGTGATCGCTCGGCCATACGATAGATAAACGCGATGGAATTAAATCAAAAATTCAATTTTATAACTGGGTTTAAAAAGCTATCTTCTCCATACAATCAAATTAGGACTCGAAACCTTTTCCATTATGTTCGAAATAGGGTTTTACATACTAGACATCTTGCAGCACGCTTCGATAGGAGTTTGACTGTTTGAGTTGCATTCACCGAGACGATTTAAATTTGAATTCGAATTCAAATTAAATGTGTATGTATATATATATTCTTGTACAATCAGCAAATTCAAACACATTTCATACATTAGAACACGTGTCTATCCTCCTCTTTAATTTCATTCCAAATGTCCTTTTTTTCAAACTAAGATTGAGATGGCCAAATTGAAGTTTTTGTTCATCTTTTTTTAAAAAAATTGAAAATAAAATCAAAACTGTTGCTAAATTTTTATGGCCGAGCTTCCCCTTCTTGTTTAAATGGCAGTGCCCTAAAAATCAAAACCCTTTTATTCCCTTAGTTCTCCAGACAATTGAAATCAAGAAACCCAAATCAAATGAAATCTCTGATCAAAACTAAAGCTCACGAGGGCTAGGGGTTGGCGGCCGAAGCTTCGGCATGGCGGCGGCGACGTCGCGATTCCGTTGCGAGCACGAGGGAGGGATCGATGCAGGGTAGGTCACGATTTTCTTTTCCCTCCGCCACTTTGAACTAAAGATGGAGATAATGTATGGAGGATTGGGGGGGGGGGGTTGCGATATTAGGGGAAGCGCGGCAGGCAAATCGACATGGGGTCGAGGCAGGTAGGGTTTGGGTCGTGTTGATTGGGAATTCGAGTCGTTGTGTCTTGGCATGGAGGCGAGGTCTTGCAGCTCGAATCCGAGAAGAGGAATGGGTCGTTAGGTCAAGGCACGTCGCGTTGGCTGCTGAAGGGGGTTCAATGTTTGGGGAGTGTGGTCGATCGGGACCGATGCCGTGATTGGGTTTAGCTGCTGCGGCGGAGGCCGGGGGTTTGGTGGTGCCGACGGAGGTGGAAGCGGCGTATGGTGTTCGCGAGAGTGAGCTAGGGCTTGGGTGGCTCTACATTTGCAGTGAGGTAAAGTTTATTTTTTTATTTTTTTTCAATTTAAATAAATATATATGGATATATAAATGTACAGACGAAGAGAAAAATTATAACAGTAGGGTTTTGTTTTAAATATTTGTTTTTAATAATATTTGTTTATTAATTTTTATAGTGCTGTGATAGAATTAATGAATATTTGTCTTTAAAATGTTTGAAAGTTTATGTAAATTAGATTTTTATGGAATCCATATAGCTTATTCTTTAATATATATATATATATATATATATATATAGTCTTAAAGTGAAAAAGAAATAAAATACACATTTTCAATTACTAGTTTATTTTTTTAAAATAATATATGATATAGATAGATTTGTTTAATAAAATTATTTAATTATTATTTTAAGTTGTTAAAAATATTTTATTAAAAAGGGAATTAGTTTAAAATTAAATTATTGGTTTAAAACAAATCATCATTTAAACTAAATAAATAAATAGTAATTAAATTATTTATAAATCAATTATTAAATGGTAATTAATTTTCTGATTTATTCCAATAGAATAAATCATGAATTGTTTATTCAAGGTCAATATCTGTAAGAAAACAAGCTGGATTAGAAGTGGACTGCATACAAATAAATCAAAGGTGGCTTAATCTCACTTATCTAGATTGTTATTTAAATTTAAGTAGTTAAATTTAAATTTTGGTTGGATGATTGAATTGACTGGATGTGGTGTATTATATAGTAGTATATAGTATGCATTGGAGTGATTGATTTCCCGCGTTATATAGCATATGAGACCCTATGCGCCACATAATAACGGATGAGATAATATAACCCCATATACCGCGATATTCCACCTCGAAGTGGAATTGGTATTTTATATTGTGCTAACATCTGAGGATGCAGGGAAATAGGTTGGAGGGATCCAACGGGATTCCTCTTAATTATTTAGATTGTTCTAATAATTCTGTGATATGATTATTTGATAATTTGTGATGAATTATATTGATAATTGGAAATATATAATGCTATGGTTTGATTGAATATAAAGGTATACCGAGTTATCAAAATATATATAGATTGGATTTTTGAAGGGAAATAAAAGGGAAAATTCTTAAGTAAATAATTATAGAGGTTTGGATAAATGAATTGGAAAAGGATAAAAGTTGGTTTTTAAATTCTAATAAATAAATTCCAAGTATGGGAAAGGATATTTTTAAATAAATGAGAATAAATGAATTTTAAAACTTAAGTGACATTAATTAAAGGAATACAAGTTTTATTTTTAAATTTCGAATTTAATAGTTTAAGAAGCAATAAAAGGAATTTTTATGAAATTGGTATGTTTAGTTAAATAAGATTTTAAATCATAATGAAGAAGTTAAATTTGGAATTAATGAAATTAATGGATTTTTAAAACAAATTTGAGTAAGAAAGGAATTTATTTTAAAATGGAGATGATTTTGGAAATCGATTTAGTGTTGAAACTGTGTTTTTAAAAGGAGAATGAGACTGTGGGATTTATAAACTGGGTTTATAAAGTGAAATAAGATATCAATGGATATTTGGAAGTATAAATTCATAGTGGGAATTTATAAAGGAATGGGTAATTTGTTTAAAAAACAAATAGTGGTTATTTTTAAAGGTGTGGGAGAATAGTGTATTTCCTTGAAAAGGCAAGTGCATTTTTCAAAGCAGATTTTTAGTATAAATTAGACGTTTTAAAGTTTGTTTAAAGGAATGTTTTTAAGATTTTTCAATTTAGGAAGACTTGCATTTAGGTTCATTGAGCCATTCCCTTTTATGGAACGGATTCGAAAGCTTGCATATCGAGTTGATCTTCCTGAAAAGATGTCCAGTGTACACAATGTGTTCTATGTTTCACACTTATACAAGTGTGTACATGACAAAATTATAGTTATTAGACCAAGTCAATTAGAGGAAGTGGATGTACGATTGGAAGTTTGTATGCCAAAAGGACTACTCAAATTATTGAGAGTAGTGTCAAGAGACTTTGGAACAAGGCTGTGAAGCTTGTTCGAGTCTAATGAGGTAAAAATTCCGCAGATAGTAGTTTTGAGCCAGAGGAAAAGATGCCTTCTTCCAATATGAAACTTCTTATTAGCATGACTCCATTTACTCAAGTCTTTTTTGCTGTTTCCATTTAGTTGATCAGAATTGCCTGCTATTATAGAACTTTCTTTGTACTTCTATGATTGGTTGATAGTTCTGTTGTTATAATGCTGAGTGTGGGTGATGCGGGCATGTTATTATTATTATTGTGATACATTATTTCACTCTTGATGGTTTCAAGGAAATCCTTTTAGGGGATAATGTAATAACCTAGAACTTTACAGTTAGCAATTAAGTATAATTAATTAATTAACTGGAGATTAAGCAAATTAATGAATTAAAAGAAGAATTTTTAAAGATTAATGAATTAGGACTCATGGTAAATTCCTTCGCGTTCATAATGTCATTTATCTTCAGAATGGATGTAATGTTTACAAAATCGGATAAGATTTGCAAAACGAGAGGAAAATGTAAGATAGGGAGAGAATGTTCAATTGGCTAGAATTGTATTACTTAATTCTGAAATGAGCCATCTTCCTCTTCGTATCTTTATTCTTATCTTCCTCTTCATTTTTACAAAATAAAATTATGGTTTGAAAAGAAAAATCTCTACAACTTTTTCATTCCTTAACCAAAAATTCCAAATTAATATCAAAATTCAAGTTAATTGGTCTCTATAAGTCCATACCATTAAGTTTGCACTTTAGAAAAGATAAGAGCCAAATTTCAAAAATCAAAGGAAAGCATCAAATATGGTTTCAATTTAGCTTAGATTTCTAGGAGAATTAATAAGTGGAATCTATTCTCTATACTTTATGATCACTATATGTGAGTATAAGCTTGATTAGGGATTTTAGAGATGAAAATCAAACTTAAAAATATTTGGGAAGAGTAAATCATATAACTTGATCCATTATGATGTTTGATATGAATTGAATTGTATTTGTTTGATTGCTAATTTTGGTGATAGATAGGATTGTTATGTAGCAACTCCATGATAGTTGAAGTTTTCATTGAAGATGGAAATGTGAAGTTGAAGTGGTTGATCAAGTACCTAAACTTGTACGGTATGTAAAGCGTTTAATTTCTAGGATAGAAGTTGCATTACCTTCTTGAGGTATTCGACTCATAGAATATCTTCAATGGTAAGAACTCATGCATGATATGTAGTAAGCGAGCACAAGGTTGTAATGCCATGAGGTTCGACGTCGGGGCTAGGAAGCAAAGGCGATGGTCGAGCAGGGTTTAAATGGTGGGTTAATTTTTTTAATGGAAACTTACCTATCCATATTCAAACCATAGAACCTACAGGATAAAGTTCAATTGGCCAGTGGGCTTAATTTCGATGATCACAGTGTATGTGTAGGGTAGAGTGCTTGAAAATAATTAGGCTAAAAATAGCCTATGATGGCCAACTGACCAGGTTCAACCAGTCAACTATTCAAGGAGTCACTGGACTATTAAACCTTGACCAATCAGCTATTAGAGTGTAGCCACTATTAGCTACAACAAGTCAATCAACTAACCAAAATAGATCAATTAGTTGATCGAATGTATGTTGGGGAAATATGGGTTTGTCCTAATTTTGGGTCGAATCTTCATAATGCGATAACTTTCGCTTACGAACTCAGATTGAGGCATGGTTTCGACTAGTGTTCATTATTTCATCAGCTATAATCTGAAAGGGTTTAGCAAGTTATTAACACCTTAATCTTAGGGCCAAGTGGGACCCACTTTGATATGTGTTATAAATAATAAATTTGAAGATAGACCGGATGGATGCATCAAGGTTATTGGATGACAAGTAGGTCATAGGTTATGCTATGAAACATTTTGATACAATGACTTTATAAACTCATTCGATGATTATTGTTACATGACAACTAGGGTATTATGATATGAGATTCCATATGATATTAATTAAACAAACCGAGTCTATATCTCTTGGCTATGGTCTTGGGATTTTTTATTTATAGACCATTTGTAGCATGAGCGGTTTTTGTTTGGGCTGTAAGTTTGTAGGCGGTTTAGACGTATATATATGAGACACTCTATCCCTGTAACATAGGCTATAGGCCTAGGATTATGTCGTAGCAAGGATTATGGGACTCGAGTTACTTGAAATTAATTTACATTATATAGAAATGATAGCGGTTAGGTATGTGTATATCAATTCGGGTTCGATATAATGGTGTGTGATGTGTTGAACTATAATCGTATGAGCCTTATATTGGTGACCATGCTTGGCAAGTTTTTCCTAATTGATATACCGACGGCCCACTAAGTGTATAACGTTTTGATCAACATTTTGTCGTATTGTTTTGTATATGATAGTTTTATCGTGTAGCATAGCTCTATTGTGAACATGTAATGACCTACTATTTTTAACATTTAAAATCAATTATGAACGATGTCAAAATACACTTTCAACTAATTTCATATATTAAAAGTAGTGGACCATGGGTAGGTAAAAATTGAAAATTCTAAAATAATGAATAAAAAGATAAAACCTTACAGTGGATTTTAAACATCAACACACACACACACACACACACACGGTCTTATATCAGTAATTAAACATTATGCAAATCTAGTACATCAAACATTATACAATATTTTTCAATACAACAATTATTAAAACAACAAAAAATGTAAAATTTCGATATAAGAGTTATACCAATCTATCCTATGGATATAACTCTTTCTAGACCCTTTGCTCCATTCTTTACTTTTACCTTCAAACTTACACATACACATATCCATAGAATAAGGGAAAAATGTACCAATTATGTTTGGACTAGGCCAAACCCTATACAGTACGACTATTAGCTTGATAGTTATTACATAGGAAAATGCTGCCTTTTTACACCTTTTGAGGAATTAAGTTCACGCTAGTTCTATTTTCTGCTCTTCTCCTACATCCAAATACTTATTAGTAAATAAAAAGCATAACATCCACGCAACCATTGCAACTAATGCAATCTGTGCAAACATTACAAGCGAAAAATATTATTCCTACTCATCCATCACAACAAATCATTAAATGGGCCAGTCACAAAAATAGCCATTTAACCATTAAAAATCAACAACATGCAATGTTAACCCTAATCACCAATTTAGGAAATGAAAACATAAATATACTTATATATAATATTAATTATCAACTATAATAATAAATCACCAATGTAAATATAAATCACCTGTGTATACTAATCACTCCATAATAGTAACACAATAATCAATATCATTAAATGCATATTAATTAAATCAATATTAATAACATAGCTCCCATCGTCAAATAAACATTATCAACTACCAATCATCTAGTTCAAATAATGGTAAAATATCGCACACTCATCAAAATGTGATACCGCCATCAAACATTAAATATATCTAATAATTACAATCAACAATTAATCACACATTCAACAATCAACCAAATAATATATTTGCATCCATCGTCCTCTTAAGTACAAAATCGTTTTATTGTTGTCTATTATGAAGTCACCTTTATTTACTCATCCCAAGAGAATAATGATAATGGTATTAAAATGGTAATATACTCATTAAATTCTTTATTGTACTTCCATTTCTTCAAACTCCTCAAAACACCGTATTTTAAATCAAAATTATAATCTTCACCAAATCGCTTTCTAAAAGATATTATTATTAGTTTACATCAAAATAATAATACAAATTAAAGCTTTTTTAGTTCTTTTCAAAACCAATTTATTACTTTTCCAAAAATACAGTAGTTTATATAGACTACCAAAGCTCCTTTTTTTTATTTCTATTTATCTCAAAATTATAATAACTTTACCTAAACCAGTTTTTTAGAAACATACCTTACTCAAATAATAACAATTATATTTTTCCAATAAACACCGCAAAATCCATTATATTGTTACTCAGTCAAAACATCGTGATTTTCCTAAAACCATATTATTATTTATAAAATCTCATAGATTTCAAAATTAATTTAAAATATAGTTTCCATTATAATCCATGAATTTCCCAAAAAAATCATGGATAATAACCTTATTGAATTTATTCCACTAATTTCATTTTATTTCATTAACCGCTATTATTTACAAACACTATATAAAAACTACAAATAATCACGTCTATCATTTATTTATCTAATTCTCCCCTTATCACGTAATTTCACCCATTTTATTTTAATTGTTTACATTCAGTTAAAGAATTTATTTTAGTTACACATCCAAAAATACGACAATCATCAATAATTAACCGACCAAGGCACAATACATTCAAAATATTATAATTATCAAATAGCCATCCATAGAACACAATATATATCCATAAATATGATTTTCCATCAATGGTTATGTATTTTATAATTATAAATTCAATTAATTAAACGAAATACTTCATATCGGTGTACTTTTTCTAGCAGCCTCCAAACTCATCAACCCTAGTGCCACATCATCCAGAATTTCGCAACAAGTCCAATAGAAGAAATCATGCATGAATTGGAGTTCATATGCAAAATATATAATGATTAGAAATATCAAATTTTAATTTGTCAATAATAATTATATATGGTCTAAAATGCAACATTACCTTCTTTCCAAACCTAGGCCGAACATTCTCTTACTAGCTGTCACTGTTGAACTCGCTTCATTATCACTTAAGTGCAACGAATTCTAATCAGATGATAGCTACAACACAGGCAAACCCTCCTCTACCATCCAAGACCAAACTAGCCTCCCTCGAGTCCATCGCTATCGTGAATTCCTACTGTTAACGAGCCAATTTTTGACTAATTTTCATGATTTCTACCCAATTCGATCACCCACACGATGATCCAACCGTATGGATCGACTGCTAGCAACCTCCTCTATGCTTGGTGCTTTCGGACCATCCTATAGTCCCCATTTCACCATCGATTCCAAAACCCTAAATTTGATGATCAAGGATAAATCACCAATTTCTAGTCAACCTGAACATCGAGTAGAAAAATGAATCTTAGACACATTTTCGCCTCATCAAAAGCTTCGAATCCATATATAATTCGATAAGATTTAGGTAAATAAAATATTAAATCACTTTTTAATTTATTTTCTACTCACCATTAGATAGAAATTAGGCCGATTTCAGGATTAGAGAAGAAAACTGAAGATTGAGGTGATGCCTACAGTTTCGTGGCCACATTTATATAGTCGTTGGCTGGGTTATGGATTGTGTATCTAATTAGGCCCGAATCTACTTCGTATGCTATTTAAACACTATATCGCCTCTATTTCGAAAACCGTAACTCCGAACCCATCAAAATTATATATCAAACTGATCAGATGAATCCGATTTTTGAAGATTAAACAGTTATACTTTTTTTGCATTTTGATGAACAATGGATGAACAAAACCAAAATTGGCCCGCTTCCGTCCTGGTACTTATAGCTTATACATGCCTACTCTTTTAAACATCAATCTGAAATCAAGATCAAGCATAAGGAACCAAGGAAGGCACAAAGCATAGGGGACAACATCAGCATGTAGGGTAAAAGAAAGACAAAAGGATGGCTGGGTTGAAGAAAGTTGTGCTGTGATTTGAAGCAACGGCCAGTGTGTACTTGTAGGTGTATAAGTAATTTTTTTATATTTTAAATCAATTCCACCGTCCTGTTACACATCGTCGATCCATATACGACCTGCAAAGGACAGAAAATGAAATATGATCGTGTATAGAATTAGGATGCAATCACAAAACAACAATAAAATAGACAAGTTATTAAATTCTGCGAAGTTTCAAAATGCCAACGATTGCTGTAAAATACATCAAACGGGAATTTATTTATCTTCGCAAATTAAAAATTAAGGAAAAATTCTAAAATTTGAATTAAAAATACGTCATTAGAAACCAAGTCTTAGTTTGAAACAGATAATTTATCATAATTTAAATTCAAATCCAACTATTTAAATAAATTAATTATTCAAATTTCACCACTCGAATACACGATTTTCGTAGATCATTAATATATATTCGTCCCCTTAGAATGAATTTCATCCTCAAAATTTCACCACATAAACATCTAATATTATTCGTAAGCCCGCATAATGTTCATAGATCATTAATAATATCTTATTTGATCACTACTCGAATACATGACTCTACTTCCAAACCAATATCGTTCACCTGATTTACTAGTGCAGACCCTGATCAGGCTCCTTGATCAGGAACCTCTATTCTCCTTACATAGCCACATACTATGATAAAGAACTTTGGTTCCACATCAAGAAACCTCATCAAGTGCTCACAGTCAAAATCGAATGATCAATCCTAATTTGTATCGGTAAGAAACACCTCGAAACCTTGTACTCGAATATTAGAAAAGAACCATATAAAAATAGAAATGATCAGTATCCATTCTACGTCGTTATTTAAGTTGGTTATTCCTAATACCAATTCCATTTCCATATTTGTGAAAACATTTCAAAAACCAAACTTAAACTCCCAAATTTATATAATATCCTATCACACCCTAGAGGCATACGCAACCATCCAGTTCAAAATTTCATTTTTGGAATTCACTTAAGAATTTAAAACACCTGGTTTTTATTCAACACCTTTTTGAAATAATACTAAATATATTAATCTATAGAATATATATATATATATATATATGTATATAGCTCGAGTATCCCTAAAATTATACCAAGGAACTGGGTTGAATAGCAAAAGTAAAGGACACCGAGATTTTTACGTGGTTCAGATCTACGTTAATACCACGTCCATGAGATACTCCACTTTATCTTTGTAGTTTTAGTACAAATGATTACAATCGCCTTGTAGGCATACAATCTTTTATTTTTGTTTTTTGGAAGGAGAAGAAGTTGAAAAAGCAGATCCAAGAAAGATCGCTTTCTTCGTCCTCTAGCCTTTCCAATTCTAGTATCCAAAGTGTATTGCTGTTTGCTGCAATCGACTTTAGTATTTTCCTTCAACCTCTACCTTTAGATTTTTCCACTTGTCGCTTATCCATGGTGCATGTTCATTGTGCCTCAATTGATAATGAGTTTTTAAAGGGAATTTCTGATATTGGCAGATATTGGAAATTTGAAGCGGGATGTATGAAAAGTTGGATGGAAAGCTCGAGCTGCATGGGTCGGTCTCCTTTCTCTCAGAATGGTGAATATCTTAAAAGGGAAGGAAGGGAACCACTTTGGAGCTTTCTCGTATTGTTGAGAAAGATGCAGTGATGAATGTTGTTTGGTGCTCAAGCCGCAATGCCCTATTGATACTTTGTTGCCTTTGTTCACTTAGTAAGGCATTGGGTCAGAATGGAATAGCTTTGTTTTATTTTGTTTTATGGGTCGACTTGGTACATGACCGGAACATGTTTAAGGATATTCGTGATTCGAATTTCCTTATGCATAAGCATACTTTAATTGTTGATGAAAGAGAAAAAATCATGCTTGTTGTTTTCCTATGAGGTTGGATCTGCATTAAAGCATATTTCTAGTGGCCCTATATACAGCCACTTTGGAGTACTTTTGGCTTTGCATAGCACTGTCTAGGCTGCCCTCGGTATATGCTAGAGCAGACATGTTCCTGTAGGTATTGACGTAGTGCAAGTTTTTGAGGTCTAGTTACCTGAGTACATCTGGCATTTCTTTCTATGCTTTTGTTTACTTTGTTTCTTTACTTTCGGATATGGCTATAGTGGCCCACCCCTATTCCCTAATGCAACGTGGTGTTCGTATCTTGTTACAATCTGTTGATTATAGGGCTTTGGTTGGGTTAGGTGCAATGGCTTTAAGTCAATTTCCCTTTCACTCTATCCGACTTTCCTTTATTGCGGTTCATGATAAGAATGGGTGTCAACTTGCTCCCAAGTCTGCAACGAATGTAGATCAGGGTAGACTTGTTGCCTTAACCACCCGATCTGTACGCCTAATCAGTTGAGTCTAATTTATCTTTTCGACAGTGGGTATAAGTCTTTTTATTCACATTCGCATTTAATGCTCTAGCACAATGTTAGTCTCTTACTGGACTTACTTTAATTAGCTGTTCAATCTGTCCTTTCATTTTTCTATGCAGAATTTCATGAATCTTTGTATTCAGTAATCCTACAACAAATCCATGTTTCACAAACACTTGGGTTATTTCAATCTTGCGGCCATTATTCAAATTATGGTACATATATTTCATTTTCATCTTCTCCAAATTTCTTTTACTATTTTTGCTCAAAAGATTTGTTATCAAGTTAATTTTCGAATTTAGGGGTAATTTGGCAGATTAAAGATAACAAAAATCGTTTCAATTTTTTATCTTTCTTTGAAGTGACTTTTAAGATTTTAGCATGACCTCTTCTTTGCCTTCTTCTATGCTTCCTCGTTCTAAAATCACTAATATGGGAGATGCTATTGGGGTTCTCAAATATTTTTGGTTCCATAGCTATGCCGCTAATGTTTCAAAATCCTATAAACGCATCAATACTCCATCGAAGGAGTATATAGCCATTAATCTCGAACATATTTTTTGTGGTTTGTTTCTTTCTACATCCGACCATCCATTGATTGCTTGCAACCTTTGATGTTGCTCCTGTTGAACTTTCCCCGCATTCGTATACCCATACTTTGGATACTTTAATCCTTTATGCTGAAAATGGCATCAATCTTATCGGAAAGGAACTCCAATTTCTTTTCAAGATCAAAAGAAGTCCTAGAAAGGATAATGAGGTTTTCTTTTATATTTAGGACAGGGGAATAGTTTCTTACGGGTGTCCCAAATAGAACCAAAAAAAGCACCGAATTCTACTTCTTTGTATCACATTTTGACAAATTTCCTTCTTATTTCCATCATTTTTTGATCTATACCATTTCTTCAGAGGAGGATAAGGGATTTTATGAATCTCACAGGTGCTAGGTTTTGAGATTACCAGAAGATGTCAGAAAAATGATGGAGGTGTTTATTGAGTCAAAGTTGAAGGATTGTGGTTTCCTAGTCATATACTTTCCTATAGTATATTCAAGAGTACTCTATCCCTAATTGGATATGTGGTATAAGTTGCTTTAGGCAGATTTTAGGAACGTCATGATTATGATTTTAATCTTGTTATTTCTCTTCTTGGTAGGTTCAATGGATGTTGAGGCTGCTTTGAGATTTGTAGGGATCTAGAGGAGAAGAAGAAGAAAAAGGCCCTAAAGAGATTTCATGATGGGTCTAATGGTTTTACCACGATTTGCAAGAGATTAAGCATTTCTTCTTCATCCAATACTCCGCCTCTTCGTATCGAAGAATTTCTTCCACCTCCAATTCCTATGCCTATCGGATTGACTTCCTCTTCTTCATAGAGTGATCCTGCTCCTGGTGCAAGAGGATTGGTCACATCTAAAGTTGTCATCCCTACTTTAATAGAAGATGTGGGGGAGAATTGCATAAGTCCCTCCCGTCCTTTCTATCCTAGCCTCTAAGATGTCCCCTTCTACTATCTTGTTAGAAATTGGGAAACTTTGGTCTTATGTAAATGACCATATTCTCTCTATTTCTCCTTTACAAATTGTGCTAGTTTGTTGCTTATATTGTTCACACTTTGGATTCTTGTAGTCTGCAGCCTTGATGGTGAAGGCATATGAATCGGAAAGTGTATAGGCCTTACTTTCGGACTATATGGCTAAATTTGAATTTGACCTTGCCTAAGCTAATACTAAGAAGGCTGCTCAGGCTTCTGCTAGGGTCAAGGTTGAGGATGAGGTACAATGCTTTAAAAGAAGGTTGGGAAGGCTGAAGGAAAGCTAAGGCTACTGAGGCTGTTCGAGTTTCAATGGAGCGCGAGCTGAGGAAGAAGGATAAGGTACTGGCTACAGTTGAGAAAGAGCTAGAGGAGGTAATGGAAGAGCTGACCCAATCAAAGAAGGAACTTAATAGTGTCGCCTCCGATGTGACATATGGTTTTTATGCTTCAACCAGGCATAATTTTGCGATAGAGGTCAAGCCCGACTTTATGAAGGACAAGTCTATGGTTGCATCAAATTTTGCATACTATCAGGGTAGGTGGAAGGAGGAGGAAGAGGTTGAAGAGTAGAATGTTGACCAAAACTATTTTAGGCGTCCTTTTAGAGGAGAAATGGCAGGGGCTATTCAAGATTAGAGGAACCTACAATGTGAAGGACAAGACAACACATCTGCAAAGAAGGTTAACTCAAATCCTCTTATAGACTTAGATGATTAATCCTAACATCTTTTTTATTTTGTTGTACCTAAATCTTTGATGTTTTATTTTGGTATTTGTAATATGCGATATTATTTTGGTTTTATTTTTCTTGCGAATGATCGTGCTTTTCTCATTGTTTTTCTAGTGTTTTGAAGAGAATATGCTTACGAAACAATTAAGAGAGGCCTAGGTAGGCTCAAAAATACACTTTGGACTGTCTTAGGTTGAGCACTGCTGCTATGATTTGACATGAAAAAGAATTAGACATGCATCATGCAGATCTTATGATCAAGACCGAGGAGTTGTTAGCTCAAATAGGTCAAGTAGATCGGGAAAAAGAAGCCTTTAGTAATTTCGTGTTGCATCGATGGCGATACATGTTAGAGAGTGCTTCTTTTCCATCTGATAGCCCTAATCTTGAGTGGTTTTGGCTTAAGCTTAGAAAACCGATTAAAGGATAACCTTTTCATGTTTTTGTTAATTTATATATGATTTCCAAGTATGTGATCAAGTAGGGATGCTGTAATCAGTACTTGATGTTTTAATATTGACACACAATCTGTTATGTTTTGACTATGCAATTAAGTTTTACCTTTATAGTGATTTTAGTCGTTTTGTTTTGGTTTTTTTGACACTAACCACATTCATCATTAGGACGCGTTTGAGGACGACATTGCTCAACTCAGATATGCTGTTGAAAGGCTTTAAATAGAGCTGAAACTTAACCATGCAGAGCTTGCAAGTGCCAAGAGCATACTTGAACATCAATATGTCTATAATAGGAGATTGTGCACTTGGTCTGAAGATGCCGCATCAAAGCTAGAAGAGATTAAGCAGACTATAAAGGTGGAAGAAGAACTTTATGGAATTGTTTACAAAGAAAAGATTGCACAATATAAGAAATAAGTGAAGGATATGTCTGTTGAGACTGCAAAATTGCTTAGTGAGCAAGAGGCTATAGGATATAGAAGGATGGTTGAGGTGCGTTACTCAAATTTAACTCCTATTCTTCCCACAGGTTCTGGGCTTTCTTGTTTTCATGATGATGGATGGGAGATTATCGCTAATAGGTTGTTTGGCAATTTTTTAGGCTCAAGTAGGAAGACAAAGTCTCAATTAATTAAGATCCTAAATGACACTAGAAAAAGGGCAACATTAAAGCGTGTGTGCTTGAGGCCTCGTTGCAGGTTTCTTAAGATAGAGTCACTTCTTACTCGAATAAGCTAAATTAAGAGAAAATTAAAAGCAAAAGGGACGAGGCTTTACTACAACAGTCTTGAGATGTCCTTGATCTCTTTTACTCCACATTGGATCAAAGTTTTCTAAACGACAAAGACTTTGAAGTATCGATTGATTAGGGGATGGATCATTGGGTAAGGGAACGTTATGACCTTCATCAAACATTTCTTGTCAGTACCGCTCCACATTTTCCTATCGTCCCTTAGAGATCTTCTTAGTATTGTACTGTGAAGACTTTAGGATAAGGAAAACATTTTCTATAGGGTTTAAAATGATTTTCTTATTTATTTGATTATGATATGTGTGGATTCATTTACTTTTGCTTTGTTTGGCTTCTCTCGATTAGGGTTCAGAGGTAGCCAATCTTTTGAAGAGGTAAGATTCCACTCTACTCGGAGTAGTAGAATTAGAAGGCCTACTAAAGAATGCTGGGAATATATATGCGGCCCTATATAAGGATGAAATCAAAAGGATAAGGAAGATGATTGTAGAAATGGATAGAGAGATGGTAATGCGCATAAGCGTAGAAGAAAATTCTCCAATGACTCCAGTCTCACATATCCCCCTCAGGTCAGACGTGGTTCCTATGCCTCCATTTAGGGCTGACCCATACATGGTCGTGAAATGGAAGAATGGTGTTAAGACTCATTATAGGGCCAAAACCAAAGAATTAAATGATTACTTTAAGGGAGAATTAGGGACACCAGGTACTCAGGTTTCACCATTCATACCTACCAAGGACAAGTTCTTTGGTCCTTTCTCTAGGAATGTCGAAAAGACAAAGGAGTACCTCTTGGGTGAACTCGAGAGGATTAGGAAAATAGCTGCGAGGTAGATAAATGCCTTAGAGAGTAAGATATATAATTTAGAGTGTAAGGCCTGGCTAGATTCCATCGTAATTTCTCGAGGTAAGATGAATAGGGCATCTCTTTTGGATGAGCTTCACAAAGAGAAGGTGAAAACAAAGATAGCAGAAATCGAACAGGAACATGCAATTGACGTTTTTAGTTGTTTCTGGCCTGAACTCAACTTATCCTTTTTGTATATCCGACCCGCCTATGAGTATAGATACTCGAATTACGAAAACATTTGGGCCAGCGCTAACTACGATCCTCTCGTTGCTTACCACACTTCTACTCATAGAATGGTTTCGCATTCCTAATCATCAATCATGATTACCGAGCTAGAAAACTAATTTTCTACTTTTTGTTTAACATATGCTTTAGCCCATAGCATCTACTTTCAGCAGATCGTAATGTCATAATGCGGCCATGTCCAATTTGCTTTATGTGTTTGGACCGTATTCGTAGCTTAATTTTTGTAATATGAACTAGATTGTAGATCACACAAGGATATGTAGAAATAGATAACATTATTTTTATAGACATGCAAGATTCATAACTAAGTATTGATAACCTGGTTTTTTGAGATGTTCCTAGCAAGCTTTTAGCAAAGGCTGGACTTGTACCCGATTGGTAGATTTTTGGTACATTCCATGTGTTAGGCGTTCTTGCCATGCTTAGGATAATCTACTAGAATAACATAAGTCTTCTGGTCATGGCACGATGGGCAGCAGCCTTGTTCTTACATGTTGAAGCGATCCGGGCACTAGTCTAGGTGTAGCATCCCGCATCAGTCTGATTACATGCACGATATGATCTTTTGCTTCATTTAGGAGTGGAGCATCCTTTGCTACCTTAGCCGTGGGACAAGTGTGTCATGCCCCCCGGCTTGGGGTCTAATTTCCATAGCTGTATGCTTGGTTGTATGTTTTTTTATGACTTGCCTCCTGTTCGGTGGAGGCAGAATATCCTTGGTTGTATTATTGGCTATATGTTTGTTATGACCAACCTCTTATTCGGGCACGTAATGTCCTTAGCCATATGCTTAGCTGTATGTTTATTATGACCTGATCCCTGTTCGGTGGGGGTGGAATGTCCTTAGTCATATGCTTGGCTACATTCTTCTCTAGTTTCACCATGCTCATTTCTGAGATCGCCGTTGTCACTCGTAGGCGGAGCTTCACATGTGAACGATAGTAGTAAGCTACGAAGAGCAGAATAAGATTTGATTGAGAAGTCAAGTCGCCTATATACAACCTATTATTGCATACGCACAGTTTTTTTTGAACTGATTCTGGCCATCTAATATTCCAGTGTCTTATGTCAGATTAACCAACATAAGGTTTTTATACTGGTTCAGGCAATCTAATATCCCTACAACTAGTCTTCCTATGATTGTTATCATAGGAATATTCTTACCGGATTAGGGTAATTTTAAACTAGTCCAACGTATGGCTGAGAAGTCGGTCTTATGTTGATGCAAGTTCAGGTGTGTAGGTGTAGTATCATCATTCTTAGGGTTGAGTGTGTCATCCTACCGATCATGTATTAAGCTTTAATTAGTGAATATTTACAATGAACTATTAATTTGTATTTAACTTCCTTTCAAAGAGAAATAATATAAGATTTTGTACTTGTTCGAGCTGTCTAGTATCCCTACTACCAGTTTAGTATATTGATACATCTACATTTATTTTAAATATTTTGGATGAGCTCTGGTCAGTGCTTCAATTTTAGTTCCTTCACCAGGCTATGAGTCCATCATGCTCCCAATCTCGACTAATCTTGATGGCGCGGATGATATTTCAAACCGACGTGCATTTCGATCACTAGTCAATGGGCGCATTAGCCGAATCCCCCAATTTCCTAAAAAAGTATGGAGATGTCTTTGTCCTTATGACCATAGTATGACAGGCATTCCCATATGTCTTCTAGCAAGGTATATGGGGATTTTAGACTCTGGCCTTCAGTTTTCTACCATCATTGGAGTCGCTATCCCAATCGCCAAATACCCGAACACCTTTGCTTAAAGGCTGGTCGTTGGCTGACGTTAGGGGATCATAATCAAATGGTAGTTTCCCTTCAACTTGATTCTATGCATCATCGATTATTGATTCTTTCTATCAAGAAATTTTTGGATGGTCTCACCATCTTTATTCTTGAGGATGCCATGATTGTTTGTCTATTGCATGAAACATGAACCAAACAAGAGGGCAGTGAGCCGTTGGTGGCTGAAAAATGGAAGACGTAATTGAAAGCTTGCTTGAGAAGAGGAATGGAATGATGGAGTGAAGGAGGTTTGGCCCTCCTTCTAGCGCCAAAAATGCTAGTGAAGTTTTTCAGCTTAACCACACTCAACTAGATCGTGGAGCAACTTAACTGTCAATTGCTTCCATGAGTCAGAAATAGCAGACTTAAGCTATGTTAAGTCCACCTTTTAGATCCGACTCTATAATCGGATGCTTATATAGAGGTGTTGTAACGACCCGCAAATCCGTACCCCTTAAGTCAACACTATTCTACCTAAATCAACTCAAGCTGTACAGAAATACAAACCATTTGGGTTAAAGAAGAAGAGGTAGAAGAAGAAAATAGAAAACAACTACAGAATCTAACCATCGTAGCGGAATGAAATACAATAAATATTAACCTATCTTTACAACAAAACAAATATATCTGTTTACATATTACATCATCATAGTACATCAATCACAGCTCAACATCAATATCATACAACTGGATACACAGCTACTCTACACAGCGGAATATAGATAAACAAGTACGAAAGTACGTATCGTCATCCAGCTCGTCTCCTGAGCTCCACAGCATCATACCCTGTATCCTATAATACTCGGTCTGGCCCGAGCATTATAGTTAAATAACACCCGAGTCAATCTGGAGTACCAGCATGAGAAAATCACATTCAGTTGATTATTAAAGTTTCAAAAATCCTTTGAAAGCAAAAGCATCTCGTAAGACCATGCCACAAATAAACATGTCGGGTTTTTACCTTACGATAGCTAAAACAATTTTTATAGAAATCCTCTGATATTATAATAGGGTCGATATACAAATACTTATAAAATAGCCGAAATTGTTACATGATTAAATTCCAGCTACTAGCCACAGAGTGGGTAATACAAACAAAACTCGTACAAGGCTCATAGGGAGAATGGATTTCCAACTAATGACTAGGCACTGGGGTACCACCTGTCACAGTACGTGGCCTAGATCACAGTACCGAGGAGTACGCCTGCTCCCCTGCAACACAAGACCGGGACTACACCTTACTGGATAATCCCGAGTGAGATCACCCCACGGTTGGAATCAGCAACCGCCCACTAAGCCGAAATAAAAGGGACATCTAGACAGGGATGACCTCACCGTGCATGGGTGCTACCCACCTAGCCTTGCTGCATAATCCCTGATTTTCATTCATTCCCATTTGATGAGGCTTGAGGCTAAGCGTTAACTTTTTAGAACATATCCCTTAGAATGCCCATCGTCCACCTGACGATGTTCCGAAAGCATTCGTCCATACAAGTCCGTCTCGGGTTCGAACGAAACCGACGGTACTATTCCTACTACATCCATTTGGAAATATCCTCAGGATTAGTAGCGACTAGCCCTTGCACTTCACTACTCCATCTTCGAATCCAAACTCATTTCCCACGAAATGTACAAACCGGATCGAAGTGGTTTTCGAGAAATAAATCTCGATCCCGGTCTCTTCGAAACGATCAACGCATTGGGCCAATATTGATAGTCGGTTATTTAACTATCAATTATTATTCACAAACAACCATCAACCAATAAATAATTTTCCTAAATTATTTATTAATCTCAAAAATATCTTCACAAGATATATTTCACTTTTCAAACCCCTTTTGAAAAAATTTGTTTTCAACTTATCTTCCTTTCTCGGAATAAATTCCAAGTATTTTCTATTCCTACTGGAATCACCAAGCACAATACTTTAGATTTTTAAAATAATTTAAAACGTTTACTTTGAAATATACTTTAAAACATTTAAATTAAAACTACTTCAATAATTTGGTTAAAAATACATAATATATAAATATTTGAAAATAAGGTTACTTTATAAAATATAAAACTAGGTTTTCACTTTTTAAAACAAAATAATAAGTCACGTTTTAAATAATTACTACGATAATAGATTTGAAAAATATTTACTTTAGAATTTAAGCATTTTAAAAAATAATAAATTTCCTAAACCGTACTTTTTAAAACAACATTAAACCATTTATCTTATATTTTAAAATTTATTTTGAAAATGTACTTGGCTATCCAGAGAAATATACTTCTCTTCACATTCTTCTTTAAATTTCTAATTTCAAACACTTGAATCAATTTCCAAATTGATTTCCAATTTACTCCTTTTTATTCCAAAATCTATTAATTTCAGATTTAAATCCTTAATTATGATTTAAAATACTTTTAACTAAAAATTCCAATTTTAGATTTCTCCAATTACTTCTTTATCCATTCAAATAAATTTAAACTTTGAATTTTAAAATAATTCTTTATTCCTTAAATTGATATAACTTAAATTTACAATTCATTAATTTTGGTTTTATTCAAAATTATTTTTCTTTTCATACTCAAAGTTATTTATTATTATTTTCATATTACTTCTATTCCTTTTCTATTCATTCTTAATTTACTCAAATTTCCTATAATTATTTCGCTTACAAATTTACTTCCTTTATTTTCTTCCCAGCAATCCAATTTATATATTTTTGGAAATTCATTATACCCAAATATATCCAATCAAACCATAACATTCAATATTCCAATACAATTCATCATAGAATATCAAATAATCACAACAGAGAATGTTAAATAATTTAAATAAAAGTTGAGGGTCCAGTTGGATCCCTCCAACCCGTTTTCTCTGTATCCATACACGTTAGCACAATATAAAATACCAATTCCAAAATATACCATACTATAGCACATCAATCAATTCAATCATTCAAACATTTTTTTAAACTTGATCAATTAAATTTAAATTTAAATTTAAAATTTAACCGAGTGAGATTAACTCACCTTTGCGTTTCATTTGCAATCCACTTCAATATGGCTTTTGTTTTCCCGATTTGACCTTGAATAAACAATTCATATGATTTATAAATATTTAAAATAATTGGACCGTAAATTTTCATTTTAATAAATTTAATTTATCCAAAAAAATTTATTTAAACTAATTTCCCTTTATAAACTATTTTATTTTATTTTTTTCAAACCTTATAAATAAATTTCCTGTTTCAGTAAATATCAGCAGTAATTTACTTCTCTGTATAAACATTCATTTGCAAACATAAATCTCTAAATCGAGAATAATTAATCAATTTATTTTTATTAATTTATGTTTTTAAAAGAAACTTCCAGTATCTTTATATACATATTTATACAATTTAACAAATAATTAAATAAAGAAATACCTCACCTACCTATCGAATCGAAGCCCTAGCTGCCGACTCCACCACGTCACGCCCAAAACCATGCCACTGCAGCCACGCGTGCTTCGCGATGCTTCGCAACTGCCCTCTTTGCCATACGCACACCCCCAATTCACGACATCGCCTCTTTCCTCTCGACCCCGACCTCCTCGTGCGCCTCCATCCACGCGCGACAGCTTGCCTCGTCGATCCACAGCAGCCCACTCGAACGCTAACCCCTCGAGCTCAAGATTGAAACCGCGACACCCCATCCCAAATCTGCCTCGCAACCCTTCCAAGCCCATTGCCGAGTTGCCGCACTCAAATCGATTTGAATAGCTTCGAATTAGAAATGAAAGGAAACGGAGGAGGGAGACGCGATTTAGAATTTAGGTGCAGTCGTTATTTTTTTTATAGATTCCGTTACTGAGAGAAGAGGATAGGGGTTCGTGCTTATTAAAAGGAAGAAAAAGAACTCGCATGTTGGATATGCTTGTGTTGTACGATTGGATTAGCTACAGTGATATGAGGTGAAGTAAAAACAGCTGATGGGAAATTGAAGGTCAACTCAAATATATATTTATATTTTTAAATGCTCGATTCCCACAACACAAAATCCTGAACCCCTATCGAGGCACTCTGCTGGGCGTTTGTAATGTTATACGCTCATTTCGAACGCAATAGGAAAGGTTTCGAGTCCTAATTCAATCGTATAGAGAAAATAGCTTTTTGAATCTAATTAAAATATTAAATTGTCGATATAAATTTCAGCACGATTATATATCGTACGCTCACATAACAACTCTGATCATTACGAAATTTGAAATCCGACAATAATATAATATTACGGATCCAATGGAACTGGTTTCGTCAAATTCCGAGACCGTGTCTCGGAAGGCTATTTTTAAATTCGAACCGAACAAATCATTGTTAAATTCAATTTTACAACTTCTATTATTCTCAGCACTATCAATATAAATTTTACAAGCCTTCAAATTATTTTTAACAAACTTAAAACTCGAGATTCAACATTTTACCCAACTTCAAATTATTTAATTCAATAATTAATTATCAAATAAATAATGATATTTGAAATTCAAGTTAATAATTAACTCTTAAATATTTAAAATCAATTAAATATTCCGATTTCATTTGTTTAAAAATCCCGGGTCGTCACATTCCTCTCCCCTTAAAAGAATTTCGTCCCCGAAATTACTAATTAAGAAGAATGGTCCAATACCCGTTTACTTTTCTCAAAACCAACAATTTAACATTCTACCAACTACCTTTTTATAGAAGACCCATTATCACTCTTACTAACTTTCCAAATCCTCCCATAGTTTCAAACAATACTATTTGTTTAACCATTTAAGTTTCGATTTAAAACCAAATTTTGAATTATCAAAATTTTCTAACTCTCTAAATTTTCGAAAAATTTCGCCAGCGTCTCCTTTGCGCGGCTAGCTCAATACAACTACAAAAGGCCTCCACGGGCTCCCAAATTCCAAAAAAAACAAAAAGCCAAGTGGCTCGATCAAAAACCCAATCAAATTTCATACCGAAATTTAAACACATACCTTTTTGTCGAACAATTCAAATTTATCTTCTGAAATCAAAACCAATTTCCCTTTTCCTTTTATAATACCTGCATATTCTGATTAGCACTAATATCCAATCACAGCATTCCAAAAATTATTTTATCGACTTCCTTACAAAATGTCAATATTTATTCATTCAAATATTAATTTAGAATATATTTGTAATATCAATTTCCAGTTAAGAATTCACCATTCTTTTATTAAGTTTAGTATAAGCATTTTATATGTTACTTTATTTATTTCCACCTTACCACTTTAGTTTATATCCATTTCTATTCAAATCGATTCTTTTATTTCCATATGAATTCAATTTATCTTCAACTCTGAATATTTGAATTTTATTTTCCATTTATAACTAATTTATATCTTTATTTTAATTAGTTTCATTTATAATTTATTTCAATTTCCTATTTTGAAATCGTTTTATCGTTAACAAAATCTTCCAAAAAATTTCAAAAGTTTTCTTATTCCCAAAATTTCTGAAATATTTTGGTAGAGTCTCCTTTGTACGAAGGAGCTTTTGCAATATGACAAAAGATATAAATATATATACATCGACCCACACGGTCGGAAAAACCAAAAACAGTTCATATTTCCTATTTTTATTGCGTAGGCGTACCTTATTTAGCATTTATAAGCAAGCGGCTTATTAGTTTAGCATTTAGCGCAACCAAATCCAGCCAAACGGCTTCTCAGTACCTGTACTTACTCAATTTAAATATGTAAGTACTAAATATATGCAATTTAATAACATTTCAGTTATATTTCAAATAGCTAACTCATAGATTTCATAAGTAATGCATGTGATATACATTCATAAGTACATATGCAAGATTTCGACACTAGTTTTAAATAGTTTGCATCCAAATTACATAGCATTCCATTCAATTCATTTTTAAATGAAACGAACTCATATTCATTCCAATTGATGCAAAAATCAGTTTATTAAACTGCTATTGATTCATATAATTTTGTTTACTTCTGTTTACGTCAAATGACCAATTTTCTAATGCAATTCGACAATATTAATGTGAATAAATAATTACTTAAGCTTATAGCCATTTAAATCGATTCCAACTCAATTTACACTTAATCCCATCCCATTTTAATTTATTCACAAACTTTCATTGCATTTCTTTTATATCCAAAAAGTTTGATTCCAAACCATTTTATTATACACGACATCATCCCATGCTTCTATTAATTTTTAAACTTAAGTTAATTTACTTCAGTTCACTACCATTTCATAACTTAAGTTCATTCTCGTTTTAATTTATTCATACCCGAATTGGATTTATTTTCATCTCAATTCATTTTTGTTTTAATCCAATTCCATACAACTCAAGCTTAATTTCCAAACTCTATTACCTATTCACAATCTTTGATTTGATTTTCCTTTGATCAAATCCCAACCATTTCACTAATTTATTCGATTAGTTTATTCTTTTATCCATTTTAAATTTTAATTTACATTAGCAATTCATTGTTGAATTTATTAACAATAAGGCCATTCAATTTATGCTTGAATTGGATTTGTTTATATTTCACACCATATCCATTTTAATCCAATTCAAATTTCAGTCAACAACACTTCCAATTATAATCCCATACTTGATTTTCTTTTTCATTTATCTTGTAAATCATTTTATTTGATTACCTTGAGTGCAATCTTATTTTATATCCCAAGTTTGGATTTTTATCTCAAAATACAATATTTTTATTCCGGCTTATTTATTCCCTTTTTAAAATTTATAAGCTACACATTTGTTAATATTCATTCTTCCCCATCTATTTACAACCAATTTTATTCACATTTTACTTTAACTAAGGGTTATATATATATATACATATAATTTTCAATACTTTTTAATTCTTTTATAAGCCTCCGAAGCTTATTTATTCTAATTCAATACTTGCTTAATTTACATTTATTTGTTTGAGTAGACTTTTATTCCAGTCAATATTATCCAAAATTCGACTGAATTTATTTCAACCCAAATTTATTTAGCTTAACTCCAGTTAAATCTAGCAACACACCATTTTTCTTAAATTTTGTTAAGCAAGGATTTAATTCCATTTAATATCCTTCAAGACACAACTGAATTTTGATTCAATTCAATCCAAATTTAATTCAATTTTATTTCTCAATATATGAGTTCAAAACTTATTTATTTACTTAAAAGCTTATATTGCTCATTACTCAATTGAGTCATTTCATCTTATAACCAATTCAAATTATATATAACACTTACTAGCTTAAGGTATAAATTTTCATTTCACAATTATAATCATTTTACCTTTCAACTTTATATCCAATTTAATTCAATTTCAAATTTCAATTTATTTAACTTATCTCATGTTAAATTCAAATATATTTTCTTCACTTTCATTCACTTAAGTTAAATTTTAATTACCAGATTAAAATTTCCAATTCCTTCGTATTAATATCAACTTTACTTTATCAGTTCAATAATTGATTCATTAATTCATTCACAAATTCGTTTTCAACCAATAAATTTTGTTTTCAAACATTAATTATTTTCAGTCCATTTGAACTTATTCTGCACCTTATTTTACACATTTAAATCAAGCATCATCCAATATTGAATTTCATTTCATTTGCATACCATATAAATCCTTCAGTTATTTTGAAAATTTAAATCTTGTTTATTTAACCCAACTTAACTATTTAATTTTTAAATTTTTTTTCTTCAAACTTAAGTTCAACATTCAATTTTGAAAACATATATATCTAACCAAACTATTCCTTTGCATTTTCAAAATCAACCAAATTCCTCCAACAAACTTTAATCCAAAACATCCTGGTAGCAATCTCTCTTGTGGAAACTCGAAAATGAACATCGATGATGCTACAGTCATCACCGAAGTTATTTTCCAGCGACCATAAGAGTTCAATGCTTTTATCTCTTTTAAAACCCTTCAAATATTTTAATTTCTAAATCTCTCTAGATTTGACATCCGATTCAGAAATATTTCTCAATATATATTATTTTCCCAACTTTTTGAGAATTATTTTCAATTTCCAATGGAAATAAAACTCCCGAATTCCAAATCTCAAATCCTTTAAATTTATATCCAACATTGCTTTGAAATTTTATCTTATTTTAATAATTATTCACACTATAATTCACATTTAGTTTATATATACAAATCTCATTTGTTTATGAATTTATTTCTTAGTTTTTAATTATGAGTTCAATTCCTTATTCAATTATGATCACATTTACAAATTTCATTATTAATTTCTTCCTTAATCTTTAGTTATTATTTCAATTTCTATTCAATTATCATACAATGATAATAATTTAATATTATCAGTTTCTAACAACCAAGCATCCATATATAACTATAATAATTTTCGAAAAATCATTTCTTTTATATACAAAAATAATTTTGGGCAAAATTATCTCATTTACCCTATTTAAAACAATACTGTGTCGGTTTATCTTGTTTAAGAGTTTAGAAACCCCTATCGATAATATGGCGTCCCATACATCAATCAGAATCCATATACACTCACCGATAAATCAACACAATATAAAAACAATTTTATATTCACTAACAAATACGCACTCATATCTATTAATACGCTCAAGCTCATTCTAGAGTACTAGGGACTCTATTTAAATGAGTAATTCCCACCAGAGCCAAGGTTATCACCAACCTAAGCTCTGATACCAAGTGTAACGACCCGCATATCCGTACCCCTTGAGTCAACACTATTCTACCTAAATCAACTCAAGCTGTATAGATAAACGAACCATTTGGGTTAAAGAAGAAGAGTTAGAAGAATAAAATAGGAAACAACTACAGAATCTAACCATCGCAACGGAATAAAATATAATAAATATTAACATATCTTTACAACAAAACAAATATATCTGCTTAGATATTACATCATCAGAGTACATCAATCACAGCTCAACATCAATATCATACAACTGGATACACAGCTACTATACACAGCGAAATATATATAAACAAGTACGAAAGTACGTATCATCATCCAGCTCGTCTCCTGAGCTCCACAGCTTCATACCCTGTATCCTATAATACTCGGTCTGACCCGAGCATTACAGTTAAATAACACCCAAGTCAGTCTGGAATACCAGCGTGAGAAAATCACACTCAGTTGATCTTTAAAGTTTCAAAAATCTTTTGAAAACAAAAGCATCTCATAAGACCACGCTACAAATAAACATGTCGGGTTTTTACCATACGATAGCTAAAACAATTTTTATAGAAATCCTCTGATATTATAATAGGGTCCATATACAAATACTTATAAAATAGCCGAATTTGTTACATGATTAAATTCCAGCTACTAGCCACAGAGTGGGTAATACAAACAAAACTCGTACAAGGCTCGTAAGGAGAATGGATTTCCAACTAATGACTAGGCACTGGGGTACCACCTGTCACAGTACGTGGTCTAGATCACAGTACCGAGGAGTACGCCCGCTCCCCTACAACACAAGACCGGGACTACCCCTTACTGGATAATCTCGAGTGAGATCACCTCGCGGTTGGGTTCAGCAACCGTCCACTAAGCCGAAATAAAAGGGACATCTAGACAGGGATGACCTCACCCTGCTTGGGTGCTACCCACCTAGCCTTGCTGCATAACCCTGATTTTCAGTCATTCCCATTTGATGAGGCTTGAGGCTAAGCGTTACCTTTTTAGGACATATCCCTTAGAATGCCCATCGTCCACCTGATGATGTTCCGAAAGCATTCGTCCATACAAGTCCGTCCCGGGTTCGAACGGAACCGAAGGTACTGTTCCTACTACATCCATTTGGAAATATCCTAAGGATTAGTAGCGACTAGCCCTTGCACTTCACTGCTCCATCTTCGAATCCAAACTCGTTTCCCACGAAACGTACAAACCGGATCGAAGTGGTTTTCAAGAAATAAATCTCGATCCCGGTCTCTTCGAAATGATCAACGCATTGGGCCAATATTGATAGTCGTTTATTTAACTATCAATTAATATTCACAAACAACCATCAACCAATAAATAATTTACCCAAATTATTTATTAATCTCAAAAATATCTTTACAAGATATATTTCACTTTTCAAACCCCTTTTGAAAAAATTTGTTTTCAAATTATCTTCCTTTCTCGAAATAAATTCCAAGTATTTTCTATTCCTATTGGAATCACCAAGCAAAAAGCTTTAGATCTTTAAAATAATTTAAAACGCTTACTTTGAAATATACTTTAAAACATTTAAATTAAAACTACTTCAATAATTAGGTTAAAAATACATACTATATAAATATTTGAAAATAAGGTTACTTTATAAAATATAAAACTAGGTTTTCACTTTTTAAAACAAAATAATAAGTCACGTTTTAAATAATTACTACGATAATAGATTTGAAAAATATTTACTTTAGAATTTAAGCATTTAAAAATAATAATAAATTTCCTAAACCATACTTTTCAAAACAACATTAAACCCTTTATCTTATATTTTAAAATTTATTTTAAAAACTTACTTGGCTATCCAGAGAAATATACTTCTCTTTACATTCTTCTTTAAATTTCTAATTTCAAACACTTGAATCAATTTCCAAATTGATTTCCAGTTTACTCCTTTTTATTCCAAAATCTATTAATTTCAGATTTAAATCCTTAATTATGATTTAACATACTTTTAACTGAAAATTCCAATTTCAGATTTCTCTAATTACTTCTTTATCCTTTTAAATAAATTTAAGCTTTGAATTTTAAAATAATTCTTTATTCCTTAAGTTGATATAACTTAAGTTTACAATTCATTAATTTTGATTTTATTAAAAATTCTTTTTCTTTTCATACTCGAAGTTATTTATTATTATTTTCATATTACTTCTATTCCTTTTCTATTCATTCTTAATTTATTCAAATTTCCTATAATTATTTCGCTTACAAATTTACTTCCTTTATTTTCTTCCCAGCAATCCAATTTATATATTTTTGGTAATTCATTATACCCAAATATATCCAATCAAACCATAACATTCAATATTCCAATACAATTCATCATAGAATATCAAATAATCACAACAGAGAATGTTAAATAATTTAAATAAATGTTGAGGGATCCAGTTGGATCCCTCCAACCAGTTTTCTCTGCATCCACAGACGTTAGCACAATATAAAATACCAACTCCAAAATATACCATACTATAGAACATCAACCAATTCAATCATTCAAACGATTATTTAAATTTGATCATTTAAATTTAAATTTTAAATTTAACTGAGTGAGATTAACTCGCCTTTGCGTTTCATTTGCAATCCACTTCAATATGGCTTTGGTTTTCCCGATTTGACCTTGAATAAACAATTCATATGATTTATAAATATTTGAAATAATTGGACTGTAAATTTTCATTTTAATAAATTTAATTTAATCCGACTAATTTTATTGAAACTAATTTCCCTTTATAAACTATTTTTTTTCAAACCTTATAAATAAATTTTCTATTTCAGTAAATATCAGTAGTAATTTACTTCTCTGTATAAACATTCATTTACAAATATAAATCTCTAAATCGAGAATAATTAATCAATTAATTTATATTATTTTATTTTTTTAAAAGAAACTTCCAGTATCTGTATATACATATTTATACAATTTAACAAATAATTAAATAAAGAAATGCCTCACCTACCTATCGAATCAAAGCCTTAGCTGCCGACTCCACCACGTCACTCCCAAAACCACGCCACTGCAGCCACGCATGCTTCGCGATGCTTCGCCACTGCCTCTCTCTGCCATACGCACACCCCCAATTCGTGACATCGCCTCTGCCCTCTCGACCCCAGCCTCCTCGTGCGCCTCCATCCACGCGCGACAGCCTGCCTCGTCGATCCACAGCAGCCCACTCGAATGCCAACCCCTCGAGCTCAAGATTGAAACCGCGACACCCCATCCCAAATCTGCCTCGCAAGCCTTCCAAGCCCATCGCCGAGTCGCCGCCCTCAAATCGATTCGAACAGCTTCAAATTAGAAATGAAACGAAACGGACGAAGGAGACGCGATTTAGAATTTAGGTGCAGTCGCCATTTTTTTTATAGATTTCATTACTGAGAGAAGAGGAAAGGGGTTCGTGCTTATTAAAAGGAAGAAAAAGAACTTGTGTGTTGGATAAGCTTGTGTTATACGATTGGATTAGCTACAGTGATATGAGGTGAAGTAAAAATAGCTTATGGGAAATTGAAGGTCAACTTAGATATATATTTATATTTTTAAACGCTCGATTCCCACAACTCAAAATCCTGAACCCCTATCGAGGCACTCTGCTGGGCGTCTGTAATATTATACACTCATTCTGAATGCAATAGGAAAGGTTTCGAGTCCTAATTCAACCGTATAGAGAAAATAGCTTTTTGAATCGAATTAAAATATTAAATTGTCGATATAAATTTCAGCACGTTTATGTATCGTACGCTCACATAACAACTCCGATCATTACGAAATTTGAAATCCGACAATAATATAATATTACAGATCCAATGGAACTGGTTTCGTCAAATTCCGAGACCGTGTCTCGGAAGACTATTTTTAAATTCGAATTAAACGATAAAATTTCAAAACCGAACAAATCATTGTTAAATTCAATTTTACAACTACTATTATTCTCAGCACTATTAATATAAATTTTACAAGCCTTCAAATTATTTTTAACAAACTTAAAACTCCAGATTCAACATTTTTCCCAACTTCAAATTATTTAATTCAATAATTAATTATCAAATAAATACTGATATTTGAAATTCAAGTTAATAATTAACTCTTAAATATTTAAAATCAATTAAATATTCAGATCTCATTTGTTTAAAAATCCCGGGTCGTCACACGTGTAATTGCACTTCAATTGTCTGTTGAAATGTCAAAATGATTTTATCGATTAAAAGGGCAATCCAAAATCAAATAGTAGAATAGTAAAAGTAAAGGACACTTTTTTTTACGTAGTTGGGATCAATGTTAATCCTACGTCCATGAGATATTCCACTATATCTTTGTGGTTTTAGAATAAATGATTACAATGGCCTTGTAGGCATACACTATCGTTTTATTTTGGGAAGAAGAAGTTGGAAAAGAAGATCCAAGAAAGATCCTTTTCCTCATCCTCTAGCCTTTCCTTTTATAGTATCTAAAGGGTATTGATATTTGCTGCAATTGACTTTAGTATTTTCCTTCAACCTCCACCTTCAGATTTTGCCACTTATCACTTTAACATGGTACCTGTTCGTTTTGCTCGGATTAATGATGATTTTTAGTGTAAATCATTATATTGGCGGGATTTTGGAAATTTGAAGCGGGACATTCAAAAAGTTTAGGGGAAGCTCGAGTCTACATGGGTCAGTCTCCTCTCTTAGAATGGTGAATGTCTTGAGAGAATGGTAGGGAACCACCTTGGAGCTTCGAGGTATTGTTGAGAACGATGCAGTGATGAATGTTGTTTTGTGCTCAGTCCGCAATGCCCTACCGATACCTTTGCTGCCCTTGATTGACTTAGTACATCTGACACTGCTTTCTATGCCTCTTTTTACTTTATTTCTTTGCCATTGGATACGGCTATGGTGGGCCACCCCTGCTCCTTGATACATACGATGTTGGTCTCTTGTTATGATCCTTTGATTACAAGGCTTAGGTCAGGTTAGGTGCCATGGCTTTAAATCAATTTCCCTTTCGCTCTGTCTCACTTTCCTTTATTGCGGCTCATGGTAAGAACAGGTGTAACACAAGGCTACCCATAGCACTTTTCTAAAAGAAGTACCAATAAGACTCGGTCTAGACGATCGAAGCATATTCTCAAAAAAATTCATGAAATTAAACTTTCCATAAGGTTAGCTAATCTTCATATCAAATTATTTTCTATCAATGTTATAATCCTTGGAACTAGCACCGAACATAAAGTGATGTTGCTTTTGATCACCACAGACACGGTGAAAATGTTATCTAATAACTGCTTTGAGTCCTTCGGCATTACAAGTTGTTTAAAAAAATTAATTATAAAACCATCTTGGCTCCGGCCACAAAAATACTTCCTGTGGGGATTTATAGATTCAAAGACACTATTACTCCCTAAAAGGTCGTATTATGGTTCTGTGGTTCATGTAGTAAACCAAAGGCTTTGTCACGATGTCCCATCGTCGTAATTCAAAGAACGAGCTTATTACGTAGTAAATAAGATCATGTTCATAGCTAAATCGACAACTAAAATGGATGACTTTATAATAATATTTCAAAATCGAGACAAGTATCTATCGAGTTGAGATGATTAACCAAACCCTCAAATGGAATGAGAGAAATGCCTCCTCATAAAGAGTCGCACTTACTAGATTAAGAGCTAGAGCATTTGGGGCCATCTACGTAAAATATTTAAAAATATCGACAAGTAGCTCAAGGGGTAATACTCAACTAGTGCCTTGTAGTGGTTCTCTTAATTCTAGTTAAAGCTAGCATGGACCACATTACACAAGGCTACAGTAATCCTTCCTATTATAGTAATTGACGTGTTCCTCATGCTATGAAATCCTGATAATAAGGTTAGAAATGAGACTACTTTCAGACATCAATTAATTAAAAGTTATGGGAACTTAATATAGATTGAAAGAAAGGAAGATGATGACTTAGTACAAAAAGTCAACACACCTAAACCTATACGTAGAAGTGACACATCATCAATTCATGTCATTCTACAAGCAACCAGAAGATGACACATGTCCGAATCATCCACCCCACATGCAGGCCATCTCAGTACTACAAGATAAACGCTCTCCACCAATAGAAGAGCTACGAGACTGCTATAAATAAAGGACCCTAGTATAAAAGGGACCTAGTTGCTAATTGAGGATTGTGATCTAAGACAGTGAAAAGAGATGCAATTAACTAAAATCATTTGTAATCTCCTTTTCATTTAGGCTCAAGGTTTTGACTAGAACTCATTAATGGCTAACTTAGCCATGCTAGCATTGCAAAGCCTTTCGGCTGTTGACCAAAGAACTAAAGGAAGTTCTTAATAGTGGACTTAGGGATAAGGCTCTTGAACCACTATAAATTCTTATGTCGTTTTGTTTTAGCGCCTTTCTTTACTGTCTATTGGCCTTGGCATTTATCCTTTAGTCAAACCTTTTTTATTCACTTAAATTCTAGAGTTTGCCATTAAACATAAGGATGTTAGCAGAGGAAAAAAACCATACCAGCAAACATTGGTCATTTTAGCACACTTTCGATCGAACACATCTATTAGCTTAAAATAATTGAGAGGAATTGAAATCAGAATTTGATTACTAGTAATGATTTATTTTCGAGGTTCGATTTCTAGCCTTGAATTGCATTTGCATCAAAATTTACTGAATTGTGTAAGCTTAGCGATGCTTACTGTGGATTTTTAATAGTTCCAAAACCATGGAAAATTGACGTTGTTAGATTTTGTTGAGAAAAAGATAGATATGAATTTATCCTTTATTGTGCTGAATTGGAGAACAACATGTTCTCCTAGATGTACTGGCATGAATCCTTTGCCAGAGTTTGAGGGACTCCCACCAAATTCATTTGAATTGAAAGATCCGAAAACATCATGAAGGGAAGACGAAAGGTTGGAAGCCATAAACAAATATTTTGCATGAATAAAACATCTGTTCATAATAACATAGAAAGATCCTTGTGTAAATTTAATAAAATGAAATATTTTCAAAATCACCTCCTCTTACCTTGTTATGTGATCCAATTAATACAATATACATATGGTAGCTAATCAGTGGAGACGAATAGGTGGTTTATGGATTAGCTATCCGATTGGAGCTTTATTATATATGTGTGAATGTATTCCACTTTGCAGTGCTTTTATTATTCAGCACTTATTTATATTTGTTAGATATAGTTTATTTATGGAGTCACTTGTGTGTTTGAGAGATATTGACACATTTACTTTCTCTATGGTCTTTTGGGAGATATTGTGCACTAATATTCTAGAGTTTATTTTTGCATACTTTAATTTGATCATATAGTTGTCCTACTTGTTTTATACATCATATAAGTGTTTTACTATATTTTATCTATATGTTGTGAGATACATGACAAGTTATTGGATTATTACTAAAGTTTAAAAATGGACACTTCATGGATCGGTTGCTTAAGTTATGCAAGATTTCCATTTATAAGCAGCATGCATAGGGGGAGGTTTGTTTGGTAACAAATTATAGGTTTAATAAACACCCGAGCCTTAGGTAAGGGACATCCGAGAATAAATTGAGCATGGTATCAGAGAATGTTACTGTTATTTTGTGATTATAAAACTAAACACATATGTTAGCACTTTACACACAACATGATAGATAGTCTTCTACTGAAAAAAGAGGTTAATCTTTCTTACAAGTGATAGCAAAAATGAATAGGAGAAGTACTAGAGCTAATGTAGTGAGGAATGAAGCAACTAGTGAGAAGTGAAGTGGAAATAGGTGTAGTGGGGAGGTGGGCAAGCTATGGTCAACTGTTATACGATGGACTTGATGTAGAATAAACTTAAAGGAGCCATAGAAGCGGATGTTATGACACAAGTGAAACTCCAAAAGAGCTCATATTGCAAAGCTAAGCAAGGAATTTGCCAATCTTAGTGGGAAACTATATAAAATAAATCTATTACTAAAGCCTATGAGTGGTTGGACAACTAGATTGCAAGTACAAGCATATTATTGAATAAGTTGCCTTAGGGAGCAGGAAAAAAGGAAAATTTCAAAGAAAGAATCTCTTTTTTAGTTCATTATGCACTAGATCTTTTATGGTGCCATCATGAATAATTTATTTATTTATTTTCAAATTGGATACTTTAATGGTAGTTCATATTACTACTATAAGTCTTAGTTACTGTACATCAAACTGCATATTAATATATGTTTAATAGTTCAAATCATGATATGGAAATTTCGAACCTGTGACCTCTTGCACCAAAGTTAGAGTGCCAAACCGGTAGGACAATGGTGTTTGTCTCATGAATAATCTGTAAATATTAAATCATATTTAATATTTACTTGAGATTTTAGGAAAGGTGGATTTATTTTCAATATAATTCGTGCGAAGCTTATATGTGTGTGTGTCAATGTACGTATGTATGTATTTATATATAGTTTTTTTTATATAAACACACATACTCTTTCATATGCAAACATAATAAAATATATTTGCATATAAATAAATGAATACCAATGTGTGTATATTTACCATCAACAATTATTTCATATAACTTATTTATTTTTAATTAAAATTTGAATATCAAATATTTGAACTGAAATAACTTATTATCTGGTTTCTTAACCAAGTAAGCTTTAGAATGGATCCAGATGTCGAGATGGAGAAGAAATGATCCATGAACTTAGGGAACATGCTTGGAAGGAAGAATGGAATGGACTCAAGAAGTTGGAGCAAGGTTGGAGCTAAGTAAAATGCTTAGTACCGACCATTTTCTGGTCGGTATTGATTATTTTATGCTTCCTTTTAGGGCACAGACCTATAGCACGTAGATGGTTGGCTTTATTATTCATCATGGGATCCATTTCTCAAGGAATATGTGAACAACTCTAGGGAAGTTCTAAAGGAAAACCAACAATTATAGGTGATATCAGAAACTCTTAAAAACAATGCGATTTCTAAGGAAAGGCATTGAAGTATAATGGATTGTAAATAGAAGAACAAGGAAAAGGAGATGAAGTGGTTAATCCCCATGAATTCAGGTTGGTACCGAACACTTCAGCATGATACCGAGGTGAATATTTGGCTCTGGGACTCCATCTTCCCCTCCTGCTTTTGTGGATATGAAGTAAGACTTGGTATATTGATATTCGACGAGTCTATTGGACGATTACCGTATAAATACAACACACTAGCATCGGGAAAGGACTTTTGGACATTGCTTTCCTCATCTTTTATCTCTCCTCAACCCCAGTCACTAAGGAAGTTACTCTTGGCTGTTTAAGGCAATTAGACTTGCCAAACCTTTGTGCTAGTGGCTATAACTCATAATCAATAACAATACAGTGGATGTAAGCCATAAATTCACCAAAACACTAAGAAAGAGGAATCGCAGGCGCAGATCTAACTTTCTATTTTGGATTGAAGTATCCAAAGGTTAGATTCAAAATATTTTCATTAAGGAAGTCAAAGAATTTGCATACAGGATTGATTCAATGAGACCTAGGTGATCTAGAAGATCAATTGGAATAGTCATTAGTCTAGATGAAGGAGCTTCTCACCATGATGAAGTGTCTAATTAACCGACAGCAGCATTGCTAGGACCATCTTCTCCTTAGGAGACGGTAACAAGGATGGAGTTCAATAAGATGATGTAGAAGCTAAATCAAAGGATGGTTGATAATCAAAAGGCCCTATTGGATAAGATGGATTCTAGCATAGCTTTGCTGGCCCAGCACTCATGAAGAACCAGGAGGAGCAGAAGAAAGACTTTACCTATAGGATCTGAAGAAGAAAATTCATTTGCTTCTGGTCAAAATAGACAAGATGGAAAACAAAGCAGAAGGAAAAGGCTACTAGAGCAGCCTGGGGAATTGATGGAGGATGTATGAAGGCTCTCTACAAAGGGATTGAACTCAACACCACTCAAAATCAGATTGGTACCAAGATGATTCTTAGGCCTTTAAAGGGGAATGTAGCTATGGAGCCGACTTGTCCTATTCTGAAGATAATTTGTAGCATAATGGTGATGATTACAAACTTGATGTTGGAGTTCAAGATGTTGAAGTTTGAGATGATGTGTGTAGATAACTATTATATAGCCAATAGTGTCAAAAAAGACCCGGTAGTGGTTCTCCCAGAGACGGGAGAACCTAGATATCAACAAGCATGCCGAGAGCGTTTACAGATTCAACCACTCGACGTAGCACTTAGCAGCCGACCTTCAAATTTCCACGTTAGTATGGAGTATATAGGGGATATGGTTAAGTGGTTGGTGGAAGAAAATAAATGGAGAAAGAATGAGGAATGAGGTTCCACACTAAGCAAAACTCCATTCATAAAGAATATTCTAAGGTAGGAGCATCCAAGGAGGTTTACGATGCCAACAATGCCATCATATAATGGGACTACCGTTCCTAAGCGACATCTACTTAAATATGAATGGAATATGGGTAGTGCCCGAGCGATGGATGCAGTTTAGTATAGATGTTTTCCTATTTTCATAGAAGTTGTTGCATCAACATGGTTTACTCGGCTCGCACTGAAATCCATATCGACTGTTTTGTGAGTTGGAAAATAAATTTCAGAAGCAATTCAAGCTCTATACTGCCTGGCTTAAGGATGTGATATTCTTGTTGGGTCTTGCTCAAGGACCCAAGAAGTCATGGAAAGGGTTCTTGAATAGGTTTAATATTGTAATAACAAAATTTAATAACCAAAAGGAAGATTTGGTTTTTATCCCATTGATCTGAGGCAGACATCCAACATGAACTTTGGGAAATGATTAAAAATGAAGCAGCCACGACTACGGAGGAATTCAATTAGAAAGCTAATATGTTATTGCGTTTAGAAGAGGCAAGTCAGGCTATTGGAAATACTGATAATGGACAGTCAAAAGAAGTGATTCGAAGCGATGTGGTGATTAATCAAACAAGATAATGCTCTGGTATTGTGGTGATAAATGTTTTCAATCCTGTTAATCAAAAAAAAAATCAAAGCTCTAGAGGTATGTGAAAAAGAATAAGAAACACTCAAGGGATATAAGGTCGGATAAGTATATACCTCTGAATGATACATTAGAGAAATAATACCTTGTTACGTAAGGCACAAAATGGTATAAAATGCAGCTTAGGATGGAGGCGACTCGGAAAAAGCAGCGCTTAGACAAGTACTATCATTTCCATGAACTCATTTACACTACACAAATGGTATCCACATCTTAGGGATTTTATTAAGGAATTTATAGGAAAGAACAAGTTATAGCAATACGTGAGAGAGTTATAGGATGCCAGAAAAACTGCAAGACTCTAACGGCCAACTGCCCAAGGAAATCTCCCTAGGGCAACGGAGGAGAGACTAGGCGGACTGATGGAAGGATAGTCGTAAATACTATAACAAGAGGACCACAACCAGTAGAGAAAAGATGGAGGTAGATAGAGCGATAGGCAAGCTCAATGTATCATAAGTTGCAAATCCATCGAGGATGGCACTCCGACCAAATAAAAAAGTATGGTAGCAGATGATATTTTGTTGAGATATAGGGATTCTGGAGAAGTAGAAGCACTAACCTTTAATCTCATGGTATTTACGACTGTTGTTCGTCCCACAGCAGTGCGTCGAGTTTTTGTGTATAGTGGAAGCTCGGTGAATACTTTGCTTAAAAAGATATTCAATCGGATGAGAATTATTATAAAAGATGTGAAGACTTGTAAATCTAGGGTACAGGGATTTACTAGTGAGGTGAAACAACCAATTAGGACAATTGATTTGTCCGTGGAGCTAGGTAATGGAGACCACAATTTTGTGCAGATCCAAAATTTTCTGATAGTAGATGAGTAATCAATATGCAATGCATTTTTGGGTCGATCCGCCCTAGCTGATTTCAGGATAGCACTAGCTCCTTGGTGCTTAATGATGAAGTTCCTTATGAAAAATGGGGTCGGATCTACTTAAGAGGAGACAAAAGAGTAGGTACGGAATGTTATGTCGTTGAGCCGAGAGAGGCAAAGCGATGAAAGAAAAGCAAGAATATGGAGAGAGCTCTCTACATTAAGAACTTGGAAGTATAGAAATTACAGGCCATGCCCTAGATTAGGAACCATGACAGGTTCAATAATTCTATGGCCCCAAGAAGAAACTAGAGGAAGTGCGGAAAGCACCGGCTGAGCTGACGGTAAATGTTCAAATCGACATGGATGATCCTACTTTGGCTTTTAAGATCCATCTCAGCTCAGTGCAGAAGTGAGGAAGCAGTTGGTTAGTTTTCTATAAGTAAACTTAGATGTGACTACTTGGGCACATTTAGATATACGTAGGATATAACCAGAGGTGCCATGCCACGCACTATATGTGGACCTAAAATTTCCATTCGTGAAGCAAAAAAGGCACGGTTTGGTTCCGGAGTGATCTACTGCTTTGAAAGAGGAAGCATATAAATTGAAAACGAAAATTTTTATTCATGTTGCATTACATTTGGAATATGTATCAAACCTTGGATTGATTAGATAGTAGATAGGATCATATGACATGAGTCACTCTCTTTTTTGGATGCTTACTCTGGTTATAACAAGATATCGATGCATGTGCCTAATCAGGAGCACAACAACATTATAATAAATCTAGGATTGTATTGTTACCAAGTGAAGCCATTCGGTTTGAATAACACTAGATCTACATACCAGAGATTGGTGAATTATATGTTCAAGATTCGGACGGAGGATGGAAATATATATGGATGACATGCTTGTGAAGTCACGGCTATCAAGGAGTCACAAGGATGACCTTTAAGAGATGTTTGAGGTATTGCGAAAGTACGAAATGTAGATGAATCCATTGAAATGCTCTTTTGGAGTTGCATTGGGGAAATTTCTAATATTCACCGTACATTCAAGGGGCATTAAATCCAATCCATAGAAAATTAATGCCTTGAGGAACGTGAGTACCTTGACCATGAAGAAGGAGTTGCAGAGATTAAGCGGAAAGGTTACTGCATTGAATTGGTTCATCTTACAGGCAACAAATAGCGTATACCATTTTTTAATGCTCTCAAAATGGAAAAAAAAGCATTGAATGGTATAGGGAATGTCAAAATGCCTTCAGAGAATTGCTAAGGCACATTAAAATGACACTGGTTCTATCCAAACTGTTGGATAGAGAAGACTTGCTTGTCTATTTGTTATTGTCTACTCACACACTCATCTCAACACAGGTGAGTGAGGAGGTGAGGATTCAAAGATTGATTTATTATATCAGCAATCGGTTCACTCAAAAGAATTACCCAAGTTGAAAAAACTTTCTTATTGCTTGCTGATTGTATCGAGGAAGCCGCGACTTATTTTCAGACTCATTCATTAAAATATTAATGGATCAACCTTTGAAGTAGGTAGTCTACCAATCCAAGACTTTGAGAAGATTGCTGAAATAGAATATTGAACTATGTCGGTATGATATTACTTACCATCCGAGTATAGCGATAAATCGGAATGCATTGCCGGACTTTACCGCTGAGTTTACTACACAAGAGGGTGAAGAGGAAGATGGTATGGTCACACTTTCCATTCGAAATTGTTTGTAGATGGAGCTTCAGATGAGTGTAGTTCAAGCGCAAGAGTGGTGTTTGTAACCCTAGAAGAACGAATTATTTGCTAATCTTTGAAGTTAGAATTTCTCGCTACTAACAATGAGGCCGAGTACGAGGGGATAATAGCGAGATGAGGATAATAATGGAGTTGGGATGAGGATGCAACATGTATTCAGTTATTCCCAGTTAGTGGTCTGTCAAGTGAAGAAGGAATATCAGGCCAAGGGCATACGGCTTGCTGCTTACCTAACAAAGGCACTAGAACTTTTGGATGATATATAACACTACACAATTACGCGCACACCTAAAGAGGAGAACACAAATTCTAATTCGTTAGACAAGTTAGCTAGTTCTAGCTATGTGCAGCTGTTGGAATTGTTTCCAAGGAAGCATTATCAAATTCAAGTATTGACTAGATGGATGTCGACTGGAATTTGGAGATTGAAGAGGAGAGGGAGTCGTGATGACTCCGATCAAGGATTATGTACTCTTGAGTATTCTTCTAAGAGAAAGGAATGAACGGAAGAAACTCCTTTGAAAAGCACCATGGTTCATGATGTAAGAAGGAGTATTTTACGTGAGAATATTCTCCACCCCTCTGCTCTAGTGTGTAACTAAGGATGAGGTTAGGAAAATTCTTATGGAGATCCATAAGGGTAGCCTTAGCGATCACACTGAGGGGCATATATTAGCTAAAAAGGTACTTCGTTATGGATATTTCTAGCCAACAATAAATTAGATACAGTTGATTACACCAAATGATGCGACTGCTACAAAAGATTTTCAAAGATACAAAGAGTCCCATCAATGGAGCTTACATAAATGGACATCCCATGGCCATTTGCGGTTTAAGGAATTGATATTATCGATGTGCTGAATATAGCAAAAGGAGGAATTAAGTACCCTATAGTTATAGTTAACTACTTCACGAAGTGGGCCGAAGCTGAACCACTTGCCATGATCAAAACTAAAAAAACAATCAACTTAATAATAAAGTGCATCATCTATAGGTTTGAGGTACCATAAAATATTATAATGGATAATGAAACGGAGATTGAAAGTACCAAGTTCAAGGATTTTTACAGTCAATGTAAGATTAAGAAAAGTTTTCGGTGGTAGCACACCCACAAGTGAACAAACAAATGGAAGCAGTGAATAAATTCATCATATTCACCTTAAAGAAATAGTTAACTGAAGATAAGGGAAACTGGGTCAACGAGCTTCCACTGGCGTTATTGGCCTATAGGATGAACCATAATAGACATACACCATTCGCTTTGGCCTATGTATCGAAGGCCATAATCTTGATAGAATTGGAAGTCCCTTCTCATTGTAAATGGCATTATGATTCCAAGGTAAACAAGGAACCCTTGCTTAAGTCCCTTAATTTTATTGATGAGAAGAGAGAGAGAGAGAGGAATTAAGGGTAGCTGCTCAATAGAAGAGAGTAGCAGGACACTTTAACTCCAAGGTCCAAAGTTGTACCTTTAAGATAGGGGATCTCATTTTGAAATGGATTCTTCTGGGTACGGGGGCTTCTAGTCCGAATTGGAAAGGTCCTTATATGATTGAACAAATGCTTGGAGATGGAACTTCCAAGCTAGCTAATATTGATGGAATCTCGATTCCACGGGAATGGAATAGTGGTTTGCTAAAATGCTACTTTACTTAGTTTACTTTATGCAAATGGTCCACTCAAGGGTCTCGTTGGGAAACATAATAAGGTAGAATTTGCTATGTTTTCTATTTATAAATAAAAATTAGCTTCTTGAACCAAAGGAACTGTGTTCTCGTAAGCGAAATCATATACCACATAATTAGCGGTATAATCAAATATTAGCTCCCTTAGTCCAGGATACGGACAAAGGAGTATGATCATAAGGGTTGATTGGATAATTTGACCCTGTTCCTCCGGTATTGACTATAATCCGAAAATAGGCAAGGTTAACATGGAATATCCGAGGGTATGTAGGAAAAATACCAGTTTCCAAAGAGAGAAACTGGCGCATGGACAAAAATTAAATGACCATGCTGTTGGGCTTAAAAGATAAGCAAGGTTGAGGATAAGCAAAGATGATCAACAATTATTCTCGGTCAACACCCGAAGATAGGTTCGACTGGAGGCAGATGCCCAGTGATAGGCATCAAAAGGCATATTTTCTCGGATATGTCAACTGATTTACAGTTGGTATATTCGCGACTGCACTTTTAGTCCACTAGAGCAAGCTCGACCGAGGATAAGTAGAATGGTCATAGATGCTTCCGATCAACACGCAAAGACATATGGGAACGAAAGCCAGAGCTTGGCAATAGATGTAGTTGAACCCCTATAGGCCAGGACTAAGACCAAGGGAGTATAATCGGACCAAGGGCAATCAGGTGATTTTCTCCCATGTTACTAATCATCGACCAACGTTCAAAGGTATGGTAGGGAAAGGAAATGATGCCTGGATTTTGGCATTTAGAATGTTATGTTATCCTGCTTTTTGGCAAGGCCGTGACACCAAGAACTTGATTAAAAGCCAAATACAGTCTTCCTCAAAGATTGGCTATACATAGGTCTATTATGGATATTGGTAAATTTTTCTCAAGCCCAGATCGAGCTACAATCGATATGATATGACAAGAAAAGCTATGGAAGCCAACATTCCAAATTTCAAGTCAATCGGAGTTCATATGCTCGAGATATTGATCCACCAAAGTCCAAGTGAAACACCATGCTCGTATCCATGGAAGAAGACCTCATTCGTATCCACCTCGCTTCTCCATTTCGTATCCATCGCATATACATCGCTTCATATCCATCAAGATCAACCACAATTCATATCCTTCAGTTAAAGTCATTTTGTATCGCTCCAACGTATGAGGAGCACGTTTCGATCACCGTTTGCACATTTTGTATCGATTGGCCATTACTCGATACGAAATAGGATCTCATTCATCGATATGAAGGATCTGGAATCAAATTGATACGAGGTAAGCATTTGGATCGATGCTATATGAGCTCGTGGATCGATACGAAATGGGATGTAATGGGTGGATACGAACGATGTTAAACTGGTGGATACGAACAAGGCACGTTCAAGAGAAAGATTCGGTCACTCGGCATGAAAAGCGGATCGATCCTAGTAGATAGCGCCATGTCATTTAGCAAACACATGCATATTATCGATATGAAGAGGAACGATACGAAACGTATTGATGTGAAGGCAGTAATACTGTGATGACCCAGAATTTCTGGCAATATCAATTTAATAATCTAAATTGAAAATTAAATTGATTTGATAATCCTTGTTAATAAGATTTGAATTAATTTAATAATCCAATTAAAATACATATGTAATTGATAGATTTTATCTTTTAAAAGTTAATAGTTGTTTTATATTTATAATGTATATATGATATGTATATGTTGCAAGTAGATTTTGTTTTAATCTAATAAATAAATATGGTTTTAAATTGATAAGATAAAAATTTAATTTGCTTAAATTAAATTATTTGGTATTAAGCTTTTTAAAAGTATATGATAAATAACCAAATGAGTTTAAATACATAAGGAAATGTTTAAATGATTTAAGATATGTTTAGCTCAAGTTTAAATTTGAATAAAAATAACAATAAAGGTTATTTTGATATAGTTTGATAAAATAAGTAATTTATTAATAAAGAAACAATTTCTTTTATAAATTATTTAGAGTTATCAAAATTGTTATTTTCAAAATATAATAATACATTGTTTTTAACAAATAGATTTTAATAAAAATAATTGTTTTTCAAATTTTAATTGTGTAGTTATATGAATATATATAACTTGATTTGAATTTGAATTCAAAGCTTTAAAATTTTTAAAGTATAAATATTTTTAATTTGTTTTGATTTTAAGATATTTGCATAAACTTTATTTTCATAAATCAAATTGGATTTATTCATTTTGAAATTATCCACATATAAATAAATACATATTAACTAATTAATTAAACAAAGACTCACTTTTCTTCTTATATTAACATCTAGCTAAATAACTAATTAACATTAATTATAACTAATTAACATTAAGGACAAATGTAAACATTTTGCAAATTAAATGAGCATGTGTTAACTAATTAACACACTTACTTGACAAATGTTAAGAGTTGAGACAAGTGTCCTTTTATTTTTGATTTTAATTTATAAATAAATCAATTACACTAATAAAAACATGTTTTCTTCATTCCCCATTTCTTTTTTTTTATCTTCATTTTTTTCAAAAGCTAAGATAAAAGCTTCAGCTGAAAATTTATTCAAAGCAAAACAGTAACCACTTCCTCAAAACCAAACTCATATTCAAATTTAAGATCTGAAATTATTATTTTTCCTCAAACCCGAATCAGGTTTCAATTCAAAGTCTGCATGCATTTTTTTTTCTTTCAATCTGGGATCAATAATCATTTTCTTCCAAAATCTGCAATTTTTTCATATCCTCTGCAAATCATCTTCCCCTGTAAAACCTTCTCAAATCTGAAGACCTGCATTTTCTTCTATCTGGAGTTTCATATAGCATGCATACAAGTGGTCAGTATCAAGCCTTCAAGCTTTTAACTCAAGCAAACAAAGCACTCAAGTTTTAATCAAATACAAGAAGGAACTGCATATTTCCAGAATTAAAAAGCACCAAAGTTTTTTTTTCAAAAACTGCTCCGTCTTCCAATATAACAGGTGAGTAACTTTTAAAAATTTAAAATTGAATAAATAGGTTGCATGCTGGTTGTTTGAAAATAAATATGTTCGAATATGTACATTATTGAATTTCTTATGTATGGTATATGCATGTTCCTGGATATCTGTGAGACCCCTCTATTCCAGTTTAAATTTCTTGTTTGATTTAAATTCAGAATCTCTAGATTTTTACTCTATAAAAACTTAAGATATAAATCATACTCGTTTGTTAAATCATAAACTTTACCCTAAAATTTTAGTTAAGTTTAAATAACTTGTATTATCTCTGTAAACTAAAAAATTGATTGATCAAGTTTTAAATATGTAAAAATTCAAATTGAATAATTTATAAATTCAGTAATATGAATTGAATACCAAGATCAAAACAAGATTTTTAGAATAAAACCAGTATTTTTAGTTAAGGGGTTTGGGTGCGGTTCTATGTTGAACTTAAAAGGGGGATATTGGGTTTTTGGGGGATCTGGGCAAATGTAATGGTCGGGGTTCTTCTGGTAGGTGGTGAAGCAGTCACTGATGATTGGAAAAATGTTTGAAGTTGATGCAAAGGGTACTGTGGTGGTGATTTTCTGCCTGTAGCCCTAGTTTAAGTTAGGTAATTAGCTTTGGTCAGTTCTACCTGAAGAGATGATCGAGTTGAATAAGATTTTGGGAATTGATAGTAGGTTGATGGATGAACTCGTGGCCGGGGTCGTTGCCATTCCGGTGATCAAAGGTTGGAGAAGGAGGCGAGCTACAGGGTTTAAGGGTGAAACCTGTTTTCTGCAGTTCCAGGTTTTAGAATAAATATTCGAACTCGAATTTTTAGCTGTAGAGAGATAAGTTGTTGATCGGAATGGAAGGAAAGATGGTCGTCGATGTATGGAAGCCACTCGAGACGGCTGGAGTTGGGCGGAGGCGCGGTGCACGTGCACCGTGTATTTTTGGATTTTCTGATGAACACTGGTAGAGGCAGTGTTAAATGACTCGAGTTTTGCTCGAGATTTTGGTAGGTTTGCTCGAAGTACTTTGGGCTCTGACTCGAAGTAAAATTCTTTTGGCTCGGGTTGATTATATTGTTACAGTTTTTCTGTAACCTGCCTGTAACTTTAAATTTAAACTAAATTTAAAAGAATTCAAGGGTGGTAATGATAAGATTTAAAACAAGTTTAAATCTGGTATGCAATATAGATTCAAATGATTTTGAATCTTAAAGGTTTTTAAAATTTGAAAAGTGGATTTACAGTTTTCGTTTTTTTAAAAAAAAAAGAGAAAACCTGGCAGTTTTCTGAAATTTAAATTTCATTTTAAATCTGAAGCTAATTTTAAACTAGCAGTTTGAACTTAAATTTAAAGTCTAGTTTTCTTAAGGGTTTTGAATCTTCAGTTTCTTTTTAAATGGAATTTGAATTTTTAAATAAGGAGTTTTAGAATCATGGTTTAAATCAAAAGTTTAAGTCAAATTTTAATTCAAATAATTTAAATAAGAAATGGGTTCAAATGTATTGAATCTAAAATCTGGATAATTGAATAAGTTTAAAATTTAATTGTTTTCAAACAAGTTTAAATTTAAATGGATTATTAGAAGTAAATTTGTTTTCAAACAAATATTTTAAACTTGATTTCCTTTTTGAATGAAGTTATTTATAAAAGGAAGATAAATGGTTTGTTAATTTGAATTTTGAAATTTTAAATGGTAATGTACTTTAAACTAAATTTCAAATGAATTAAGTAAATTAAGACTTATCTTATATAAGTTTTAATTATAAGTAATAAATGTTATTGACATCTATTTTAGAAAGAATATAAATGGAATTTAAATGGGTTATGCTTAAATAAATATCATTTTGAATTTTAGATTCAAAATGGAATTTGGATTTAAATTTAAAAATGAAATGTTCTAAGTACACAATATTAATAAAATTATAAATAAGAAATGGATTTTCTTAGAAATTATTAGGGTGTTAAGATAATTAAATAAATAAGATAATTAAGGAATGATTATTTATTAATTTATAATTAATAATTTGAATTAATTTAAATTAGAGATTAATTAAGAAAAGTAATTAAAGAATTAATAATAGTTAATGATGGTCATTAACTAAGATCTATTTAGTAATTAATTAATATGATTAATTTTTAATAATTAATTGGATTAATTAATTAATAAATTGTGAAATTTATTTAAGTTAATTACTAAATGAAAGTAATTAAGACATTAATTATTTAATGTAATTAAGGGGGCTTATTGAGGTTGGTTTAAATTAATTAATTAAGTTTAATTTATTTTAACATTGGATTTGATAATAATTACTTGATGTAATTAATGAAGTAAAATTACTCAGTGAAGTAATTAGAGATAATTACTGGATGTAATTAATAGATAATGTTAAGATGACGAAAGTAATTTAGATTAAATTAATTAATCAAGGGATTAATTAAAGAAATTAATTAAGGAATAATTAATTTATAAGTAATCAAGCGTAGTTAATTACTAAATGTGATTAATCAAAGGTGATTAATAATTATGGTATGATTGAGATTAATTACCTAATGCAATTAATTTAAATAAGATAATTAATTAAATAAAGATCATTAATTAATAACTAATGATATAATTAAGATTGATTAATTAAGATTAATTAATCATTAATAAGTGATTAAGGGTAATTAATTAATTTTTAATTAATTAAGATTTAATGTAATTAATTATAGTTAATTAATTAATGAAGTAATTAAAGGTTAATTACTGATTATGATTAAGAGTAATTAATTTGTGAAATTAATTAAAGGATAATTACTTGAATGTAATTAAAGGATAATTAATCAAGGTGATTAATTAAAGTGATTAATTAGAGGATAATTAATAAATTAATTGGTAATTAATTAATGATGATGTAAGCAAGGTTTATATTGATGTAAGTAATTAATTTAATTCACTTTAAATTAATTAGAGAAGATGTAATTAATTTAATTCATTTTAAATTAATTATAGATGTATGATTATAGATCATTGCTTATGAATGGTTGATATTGGTTGCTTTGAATGGTTTGAATCTCAACTATGAGATTAGTAATATTGTATGATATGGATGCATTGGTTGCATTGTGATGATGATATGGGTTATCTTTGGTAGTGATAATGTGGATTATCTGTGGTTATGATAATGTTGATTATCTATTATGATGTATCTATCTGTGTGTATATAGATAATTAAATTGAATTGTTTTAAACCTTAAAACAACTTGGACCTAAAAGTCACGCTTTGGATTTCGATGAGACCGGGATCGGGTTTCCATATTTGGAATCCGAAAACCACATCGATTCCAATTAAACGTTAGGTCGTTAATCCAAGTGGAGCGAGTGAAGACTCGAGGTGTAAGGGCTATACGTCAGTATAACTCTGTGGGTGATTCCGTAATGAGTTTGACGGAATAGTACTTATAGATTCGAGATGGAGATTTAGAGTGCAAGGGTTATCGTCGTTAACTCTGAGGGTGATTCCAAAACGAGTGTAACGAGATAATGCCTTCGGTTTCGTTCGAACCCGGAACGAACTTGTATGGATTGAATGCTTTCAAAACATCGTCAGGTGGACGATGAGCATTCTAAGAGATGTGTCCTATAATGGTAATCGTAGCCTCAAGCCTCATCAACCGGGAATGGTTAAAACATGGGAGGTGCAACAAGGCTTCGTGGGTAGCACCCACTGGAGAGCAAGATTGATCCCTGTCTAGAGGTCCCTTTTTATTCGGCTTAGTGGGCAGTTGGAATCGCGCGCCAACTGCGGGGTTGTCTTGTTCGGAACTATTCAGTAAGGAATGGGTCCGGCCTTGTGTTGTAGGGGAGTGGGAGTACTCCTCGGTACGTTGATCTAGGCCACGTACTGTGACGGTCGGTACCCCGGTAGCCCTGCCATTGTATGGAATCCAAAATCCAATAAGTGCCAACGGTTTTGATTGTATTACCCACTTTTGTGGCTAGTAGCTGGAATTTAATCATGTAACAATTTCGGCTATTTCTTATTTACTTGAAAACCCTAGACACTATTATAATATCATCGGATTTCGTATCAAATGTTTTGGTTAGCGTAAGGTAAAAACTTTTCCATGTTTATGTGTGGGAAGTCTTACGTGATACCTTTCTTTTCAAAGGATTTTTAAAAGTTAAGCAACTTTAACCTGTTACTCACACCAGACCCATGTCTGACCCGGAGTTTATTTTTGTTTTCCATAAACTCTTGGGTATGTTTACGAGTAGCCAAGGGATTCAGGTTAGCTTTGACGAATATTGGAGGAGAAATGGAGCAGGAGGCTTCTGCGTTAGATATTAGTATTCCGCTGTGTGTTCTGTGATTGACTCTGAGATTGTATTATATTGTAAATACTAGACAGGTGTTTATAACTGTCTAGTATGTGTTGTATTATCTATGTATCTCTGATAGTGGTTGTAAACTATGTAATAATTTATGTTATTAATATAATTTATTCGTTCCGCTGTTTAGATTCTGATGTGTTGTTTCTTCTTCTTCTCTTTCTTTCTCTTTTCTATCCCTTTCTTTTCTTATTAGCGATGCGACTTCCGGGAGTGTGGAAGTTGGGTCGTTACAAATACGTTTAAAATTTAAACTTACATCGATCATATCTCAAAATCTATAAGTCCAAATGCCATCAAATTTTCACAGGAGCTTGCGTACTACCTCAAGAATGTATCTGATCGATCTCCGCCCAAAAAGAAATAATTTAGATCGATACAAATTTGATATGTATCGATCATGGATTGAGTCAAAATGTCTAGGGATCGATCACATGAGCCCACCCACATGAGAGAAGGAGTCTTCCGAGATTGGTGTGAGATATTTGTAGTCTACACCTATAAATAGCAGTCTAAGGCCTTTAGAAAAGGGACTTTTGGGACGCTGGAACGTTGATACTCTACCAAAATCATTGTTGCATCTCGATTTTACTGTTGTAAACATCTGTAACCAGCGAGTAATATCAATAAACACCAACTTTCCATAGTGGACGTAGGCTACAACGCCAAACCACTCTAAATTATTATATTTCTATACTTCTTTTTGCCTATGTTTTGTGTATTTGTTAGGTTAGCCTCATTTTTCATGTATATTCTTCAATATAATCTCTTCAAACATGCCCAAAGAGTGTTGTGCCCAATTTTGGTACAAACACTTTGGTGCTTTCACTAAGAAAACACAGCTTTTCTCCTGCTCTTTGGATCTCCTACTGATATCGGATTGCAAGAATCTAAGGAGAAGATCCCGATGTTATACCTAGAAGTTCGTCCATCCTATTCAGTTTTGTGTCATGTCTAGGAGAGTACTTCACCCTTCACCATGGTTGCTACAAGGACCACCTTAACCGCAGTGGGTCGGGAAGGAAGAGATAGTTAGAATCCTGTGCAGCTACCCGCTACCGGTCAGAACTCAGTGGGACCTTTAGATCCATAAGTCACTATCACCAGGGATGAGTTCTAGATGTTGATGCAAGAACTGACCCAAAGTCGCTAATAGCTTACCTAGCAGATCCGTGGCAACACGGAGTTAACCAACCAATTGAATCAGGAATAAGAAGGAGATCTAGAAGGGATTAAGCTTCCCACTCATTTACTAAGAGCTCTGCTTCTTCCGATTACCATCAGAGATCCACACTTCCACGACTAGATGGAAGCTACGTGCAAGCTATCGGGCATCAGAGCACTCTGAATCTTAGACAAGTAGGACATGGTCTATCTGCTAGTCACCAGGCAGGCCCCTCCTCCCGATTCTTTATCACATCACCGATAATCGGGCTACTGCCGCCGCTGTCAACTTGGAAGCTGACATTCGAAACCGAACAAATCTGAACCTTCGTCAACACGATCATACTCCTAAACCCTATGTTCTCGAGGACTTAGAGCCAAGAAGGCGAGGTATGGACCGTCGACCGCACTCGGGCCATCCTCGCATTATGGAACCCGACCACACCTTGGTCAAGATATGCCCAGAATGTCTAGATGTCAGACATCTCGACCATGACCCGTCATATGATTCAAGAAATTCAGGCTGCTCCAATGACGACTGAGGAATCTCCAGCAGTCATACAGCATTTACTAATGACATCCTTTATGCTAAACCGCCTCGTCGATTTAGAATGCTAATTTTACCTGTTTACGAAGGGAGTTCAGACCCTAACCAGCACATTTTGAAGTATGAATGGCTTATGAATGTCGCACGAGCTGACGATGCGGTCAAATGTAGAAGTTTTGCAATCTCTCTAGGGGGCGTTGCGATTATGTGGTTTACCTTCTTGCCACCCCCATCCGTTTCATGCTTTATCAGTTTGCTATGAAATTCATCGAATAATTTCGTATGCACATTACAGGACCTAAGGATGTGAACAATTTATCTAGCGTACTCAAGCTCCTGGAGAGACACTCAGATGTTATCTAGGAAGGTTCCATGCCACTTGCATGGAGATTAGTAACGCTAATGGTAATTCCATACTGATGACACTGACTAACGGAATCAATCCTAATTCTGAATTTGGCAACTGTTTGGCAGGGAAACCCACTGCGTCATTGGACCATTTCTATTGCAAGGCAACCCAGTTCTTGAGGAGGGAAGATATGAAATAATCTAGGAAGAAGGATGATGCAGGGCCTAGTATGGAAGGAATCCAGAGCAATGTCGCTATGAAACAAACTGATGAGAGTTTTGGAAAGGAAAAGTTAAATACACAAAATAAGCAAAATCCACAGAAAGGTGATGAAAATTAGGGTGAGAAGCGGGATCAAAATCGAGGACCACGATATAGAGCTCCCTTGTTTGACACCTATACTCCTTTGAATACATCCTTGAAGAATGTGTACTTGCAAAGCTGTAATACTGGCCAATATAAGAAGCCTGCTTCGAAACAGTCATCCGAAAAATAGATTCAATCTGGAAAATTCTGTAGATTCCATGATTTCTATGGTCACAATACCAATGAATGTCTCCATTTATAGGATATCATTGAGAAGTTAATCCAAGATAGGAAGTTGGAACAATTTGTTTAGGCGTCGTAGGCGGGAGGTGTTGGCCCATCAAATCAAAATCAAGTACCGAACTAGATTAGGCTGGAGGAACCCGCACGTACTGGCGGGAGGTTAGTGATTAACAACACAGTTAATGGTTAGTGATTAACAACACAATTAATGGTGGTCCTCATCCAGCGGATCAGAGCTAGAGGGATATGGAGTCATATGCCAGTTCGATTAGGCATGCAGACTTTTGCGGTAATCTTGAGATGGGGCTCCTGCTAAACAACAGAAGACGATGACAGATGACATCGTTTTCCGAGATAGAAATGATAGTAGAGTCAAAGCCCCTACCATTTATCCACTAGTCATTTTAGCTCAGATAGATCCTGCTTAGATGAAGAGGATCTAAGTGGACAGTGGAAGCTCAGTGAATATACTTTCCAAGCGAGCGTATGACCAAATGAAAATGGAAGCAATGGACCTAAAGCCGTGTTAATTTTGTATACATAATTTCAATGGAAGTGCGACTATACCCTCTAAAATGGTAGAATTACCAAGGGAGTTGGGAGTTGGAGAACGCCGGAGAGTCCGGATGTTGCAATTTATTGTATTGGATATTAATTCACTGTACAATGCTTTCTTGGGCCGACCGACCCTTGCTGAATTTAGGGCAGCTATTGCTCCTTGGTGTTTAACATTGAAATTCCCCACGGATAATGGGGTTGGAGTAGTTTAGGGAGATCAAGCGGCTGGACGTGCCTATTATGTTGCTGAGCTGTGGCAGGCACATCGAAAGGAGAAGGGAAAAGACATAAAGGAATCTCTCTACGACCGTTTTACTGACAATTGACCGCTAACGCCTAGGCCTTGGCCCGGGCGCCACAACCAATTCCTAAAAGATCTTGACCCAAGAGACGGTGATAATGAAGAGGAAGTCAAAGACAGTCTAGCTTCCTCGGTAGAGGTGATGATCGATGTTCCGATCGATGATGATGACTTAAGAAAGATAAAGATCATGTCTCTGCTAAGCCAACAGATGAAAGAGGAATTGGTTGATTTTTTTCGGGCAAATCTCGAAGTGTTAGCGTGGACACACTCAGACATGTATGGGATCTCGACGGACATCGTGAGCCATACATTGCATTTGACCCGTGGCATGTCCCGGTTAAGCAAAAATGGAGAGGTAGGAACCAGAGAGATCTGCCGTCCTGAAAGAAGAGGTGGATAAACTCAAAATGAATGGGTTTATCCGAGATGCATTATATCCAAAATAGGTATCCAACCCAGTGCTTGTTAGGAAACCAAACGGTAAACGGAGAACTTGTGCGTTGTACTCAAATCTAAATAAAGCATGCCCTAAAGATAGTTTCCCGCTTTCCAGAATTGATCAGCTTGTAAATTCAATGGCCGGACATAAGCTCTTGTCTTTTATGGATGCATATTCCGGCTATAATCAAATACCAATGCACCTACCCAATAAAGAGCATACCAGTTGTGTCATCGATCTCGGACTCTATTGTTACTAAGTGATGCTGTTCGGGCGTAAGAACGCTGGGGTGACCTATCAAATACTTGTTAATCGAATGTTTGCCAGCAAGATCGAGAAAATTATGGAGGTGTACGTGGACGATATACTTGTAAAGTCATGAATCTCCATCAGTCACATTAAAGACCTTGAAATAATGTTCAACATCCTCCGAGAATACTGAATGAAGCTTAACCTGTTGAAATGCCACTTCGGAGTCGCCTTCGAAAAGTTCCTTGGATTCACTGTCGATGCTCGAGGAATTGAAGCTAATCTCGAGAAGATCTAGGCGATTCGGAATCTTGAAACTCTTAGAACTATAAAGCAAGTGCAAAGCCTCAACGGGAAAGTAGCAGTATTATGCTGGTTCATCTCCAAATCCACTGACAAATATATTCCTTTTTTGATCTGATTAGGAAAGGAAATCAGAACCTTGAATGGACTAAGGAGTGTGAAGGCGCATTCCGAGCACTGGTTCAGTACCTAGCTACATCGCCTATTTTGTCGAAGCCATTCGATCATGAGAGACTATACGTCTATCTAGCTGTTTCAGGGGATGAAATTAGTGCTTTGGGAGGAGGATCGGGTACAACGACCGGTATATTACATTAGCAAATGATTGTTTAGAACAGAGAGAAACTATCCGAAGTTGGAAAAGCTAGCCAACTGTCATCTCATTGCCTCGAAATAGCTCTGTCCCTACTTTCAGGCTCATCCTATCATAGTCTACACCGACCAGCCATTACGACAGGTCCTTATGCGGCCTGAGATGTCTGGCAGGTTACTGAAGTGGAACATCGAGTTGAGTCATTTTGATATTGCTTACACACCATGGTGGGAAATTCAAGGACAAGTTCTGGCGAATTTCATTGCTGAATTCACTATCCTAGAGGACTTACCCGTGGCCAGTGAATCTCCTAGATACATATGGAAACTCCACACCAATGGTGCATCGAATGGCCATTGCTCAAGCGTTTGAGTTGTGCTTGAAACCACAAAAGGTCGATCTGTACGTTACGCATTGAAGTTTGATTTCCATGCAACCAATAACGAGGCCGAATATGAAGCTTTACTTACCAGACTCAGACTCGCCAAAGATTTGAGAATTATTGATGTGGGGATTTACTGCGATTCGCAATTGGTCGTATGTCATGTTTTAGGAGAATACCAAGCTAGAGACCGGAGGTTGGCTGCTTATCTTGCTTGCGTCCAGGAAGTATTGAATAAGTTCAATTATTATGCCATCTATTACATACCCCAAAAGGCCGATTATCTGGCAAAACTGGCCAACATCGGTGAAGCACAACAAATGGGACTTGTCCCTGTTGAGACACTTTCCTCTTAGAGTATCGATCAGATGGAGATAGAATGGGTTCATAAAGCCACACCCGTGAAAGAGTCATGGATGACCCCTTTCAGAAACTATCTCGAACATGGAGATTTGCCCGAGTACAGAAGTGAGAAAAGACAAGTTCTTCATAAAGCTTCACGATTCATTATCCAGGATGGAGTCATGTATAGAAGAGAATATCTATTCCTTTACTTTGGTGTATCGCCTATGTTGAAATCAAATGAGTATTACATGATGTGCACGAGGGAGAATGTGGCAATCACACTAGGTGGGGAGCCCTTGCTATGAAGATACTCCGATATGGGTATTATTGGTCGACTATGAATCGGGACGCATTAGACTATGCCAAGAAGTGTGACAAATGTCAGAAACATGCTCGGATACCAGTAGCCTCACCCACTGAAATTACTCAAATGGTCAGTCCATGACCGTTCGCCACATGGGGCATCGATATAATTAGATCTTTACTTCTAGCTAAAGGTGGTGCAAAGTAAGCCATCGTTGCAGTTGAGTACTTTACCTAATGGACGGAAGTTGAGCCCCTTGCAACTATCACAATGAAGAAAGTAATCAACTTTGTTGTCCGAACCATCATCTATCATTTTGGCCTCCCGCACAACTTTATCATTGACAATGGAGCCCCATTTGATACTGCCGAGTTTAAGAACTTCTGTCAATATTTCCATATTTAGAAAAAAAATCTTGGTAGTTGCTCACCCCAAGGCGAATGGATAGGTCGAAGCTTTTAACAAAGTTATCAAATCGATTTTGAAAAAGCGATTGAAAAAGGCCGGAGGCAAATGGGTCGATGAGATTCCCTTGGCCCTATGGGCTATCGAACTACCCACAAGTTCGTGACCGACCACACTCCATTTTCACTTTCTTACGGCTTAGAAACCGTCATTCCAGTCGAACATGAAGTACCTTCTCATCGTGCGACTTACTATGATTTGAAGGCAAATGCTATATTGCTTGTCGAATCTCTGGACTTATTAGATGAAAAGCGTGAGGAGGCTAATTTGAAGGCAGCCGCACACTGGAGCCGAGTTGCCCGATTATACAATGCTAAGGTTCGACCCCAAACCTTCGAACTTGGTGATCTCATGCTCAAGAGAATTTATCCGGTCCCTTCGTATATGAAGAAAACATGGGAAGGACCGTATGTTATCGAACAGAGACTTGGAGATGGCACATTCAAATTATCAACTGTCGATGTCTCACTTTGCCAAGAGCTTGGAACATCGAATGTCTATGTTGCTACTACACATAACAGGCTTTGTTTATTCATTTAGTCTGTTTTTTTCATTTGCAATTTGTTTATGCATTTCAAAATTTGAACTTGTAATAAGGCAGCTGGCTTTTCCATACTTTCTTATTTCAGCAATAAAATGCAATCTCTTCAAGCCAAAATAGCGACTCTTGAAATGCATCATATGACCATCACGATGCATGAAGAGCTAAGTTCCATCCTACGGTAGGACTTATTCAAATAGGGAGTGGTTGTGATATGACCAGTCACTCACTAAGTGAAACCCAAGCTCGGGGAAGGCTACCACAGTGCAGCTAAAAAGGATTGGTACACGACAATCTCCCAAAGTGTGAGTTGGAGTATAAATTTACAAACGTGGGCTCGAGGAGGGGGAATCCGTCCACGCACAACTTCACTCATGTACCATGAAACTCGAGTAGGGTGGACCTATCCATCTAAGGACCTCGTTTTCCACTTTCACAAGCTCAAGGAGGGTGGATCCAGTCCACCCATGACTTCGCTTGTTTAATCAGGGTGGATGTGACCCGAGCATTCACAATCCCGATCAATTTATCATTCCCAAAGTGAGAACAAGATCTCTAAAAAAAGAACTTAAAACAGATGTGATCGACCATCTATTGGCTAACTCTGGATTCGTAGAGCGTTAACTGGAGTATAAACATCGATTGGGCATAAATCGACCGCTCACCAATTGACTTTAAGTCTCCAGAGTGCGGACTAGAATATAAACATCAATTGGGAATGAACTAACCACCCACGATTCAATCTAAGTCCCCAGAGTATGGACGCAATTCCGATTATTAAAAAGGGTATGACTGACTGCCTTAAAACGACTTAAGTCCATGGAGCATGGAGATAAGTTTAAACATTAAGAAGGCATGATCAACCGCGGGCATGCGAGTTCAATCCTCAAAGTATGGATGGAATTGTCAATACATGAGCAAGTGTGATCCGACCCTCAAACTCATCTCACAACAACTTATTTCTGACTACGTAAAAATTGAAGTGTCGAAGGTGAAAAGCAATTATCATCTGATTATTTGACTTCATCCCTGGAACTAGGGGCATAACTCCGGCACCAGCTACTGATCGGGATAGTACAGCATCGAGAATCGTCTTAACGCTTGGTTGCAGCCCGTAGCCAAGACTACGGGACATAACAACCAAACACAAGTCTAACCCAGAAAATAAAGCTTCACAAATATATTAAATAGAAATTTGAGTACTGAAACACTTAGACAAATCAGCTCGGAGTTATGCTAAAAAACAAAAGGTGATTTTACTCCATCTATTCTTTGGAAGCAAAAGTGAGTACAAAAAGAAGCTTATTTCAGAAATCCCTATAAGCAGGGGCCAAGCCTGCATCTATACACGGCATATAGAAACCAAAAAAGTAAATCCTACCTATCTACCATAAAGGGGATGCCAAGATACACGCCTACTCGTTAGGCTTCTTCTTTTTCTTCCCGTTCGACGTTAACCCACTTGAGCTGCCACTGTAGTGTCGTTTTGAGGTCTTGCCTTCACACGGCTTATCCTCGGTCGGGGGAAGAATTGTAATCTCCTCCTCCGAACTCATGGAAATTGGAACACTTTTGGAGTGCGTGGTCAGAGGAAAGGGGGCGCTTTCTACATGAGGAGACACAGGGAGTACCCCGGTAATGATGATTGTACCACTCGGAGAGACCATGCGTAAAGGAGCCGGGCCAGAGCCTGCCATGCCACCTCCCATACTACTGCCCAGCACTTTCCATCATAGCACTGATCTCCGCCATTGTCACCTCATTATGCGCTGCTTGAGCGTCCCGCGGGATGCTGGTAGTTGGAGCCGAAGAATTGGCTGTGAACACGCCTTCGCCCGTGGCAAAAGGAAAATCTGTAAGTGGATCGCTCTGATGACCGAGGAGTTCTTCCATCATCTGTTCATTGAAGACAAAAGCACTCACATGAACTTCCTCGGTCGATGCAGTAGTTGTGGCAGTTGTCGCCTCCATCATAACAACCTCCTACACTTGATGCTAAATTTGGGTTGCCGGGGCACAGCCGATACACCTCCTATCACTAAATGAAGATAAGTAAAAATACTAGTGATTTCTTCTAATAGCACCCCAGACTTAGAAGGAATTCGAGAACCGTTTAGAATACCTTCCTCGGGTTGGCTCGTGGGTGGAGCCGGGGCTCCTTTGGAGATATGCTCATGAGCCGGAGACAATTGCGGTTGATCGGGATTGTAAGCAGGCACAGGTAAAAGGGTCAACTGCAGGGGTAGATTTGGGCTAGGTTAGCATAGGAATTTCAAAACTTGTATTATGATGCTCAACACTATAACCTTTCCAACCTCCGGACCTTGAGTGACGAGTCTCTCTTTTTTAATATAATAGCGGCATCATGGAGAACTCTTCTTTCTACCTCAGTCAGCACCCGGTTTTCCAATTCGAACTCATCAATGGATTCAGTATGATGCCTGCCTTCTCATGAGCTAAAAATGGAACCAGGCATTATGTAGGTGAGTCGGGCAATTGTTGAGCCGGCTCAAGCCACGATATTTAAGGGTGTTGACACTATAGGTGATTAAAAGATCTTCTATATCGCCTTCAAGCCTGGCTTTCGCTGCCCTGACTTTGGCTTCAATCCTAGCCTCGGCATCCTAAACAATTAGCACTGCCGCATCCCGTTCACCTTTGAGCTTAACAGGTTGGTAACATGCCTCCTGAGCGGCCTTGTTTGCCTCATCCTTTTCTTTAACGACTTCGTCGTATTTCGCCTTAAGCTCCATAAGCTCTTTGAGCATAGTATCCCACTCGACCGTAATAGTGGCGTTCCGATGGCCCATATCGTCTACTAGCTTTAAATGCTCCAGCCTCATCCGTTCCATTTCCTTGTTGGCTTCGTCAACTTTTTTCAAAGCCTCTGTTTCAGCATTCCTTAAAGTGTCATTTTCACTAGTGAGCACTGTAACTATTCGATCTTTCTTGGCGATAGTTCCTTGTAGCTCCTCAATTATTTTTGCCCACTCAAATGCCATAGCTGAGGCCTTCTCTGCGGTTTTCTTCCACTCACAATATTGGCCAAAGGCATGATAAACATGGTCATGTACGATTTTCTCTACCGTATCCGGAAGCACCATCAAATTTGAAGGGAAGTGGAAGCTATCGAAACAGTTGTTAGGAAACTCTTTGTTCAATTGAGTAATTCGAGCTGCTCCCTCCCTTATGATCTCTGCAGCCGTTGAAGTGGTAGCGATAGAATTATCCACCCAGTTGCATAGCGATGTTCTCCAGGCCTTGGAACTTATAGAGGCACTGGCTGGCGTGAGGATCCAACAGTTTGTGTTCCAAAGATAGGGGTTGGCAGTGAAACCTTAAGTGGAGGGGAACGTGATCGAAAGCGGCGCCTGTCTAACCTATCTCTTTCCCTCTCACTTTGTCTCTCCTTTCCCTAGCTCTTTCTCTATCATAGTAAATCCTATCCTGGTTGGAATGATGGTGGTCGTGGTCAGAATCATGCCTGTGGGACTCCCTGTATGAACTAGACGATTGTAAGCAGCGTGGAGGCTACCAAGCATAGATGATTGCTTTGAAATTAGATATGTATAGTTAAAAGAGAAACAAAGTTAGTTATCGTCGAAACTTGGACAACTAATAGATTTCAGTTGTGTAATGCTGTGGAGTGTATGCGTGCATGTGTTAAACCCTTAACCAACCGGTTATTGTAGCCTTTTCCAGAGGAGTTGGATCTCCTAAATCTAAGGCATTTTGAAGCCCTTCTAATTTGATGTCTTGTTGAAGAGATACATCGTCCGGAAATGGGAGATCTACGAGTCAAAGCGCTCTCCATGTGCGAGAAGCGAGCCTCTGAAATGACCACACCGACTGCCGGTAAAGACATGACAATGAAATTGCATCTCGAAGCTTTATGGGCAGTGACATTGTCTTTCCTTATTCTCTTAGAATGTCGTTGGCTTTGTGAAGGCCTGGGTGCAAGTTCATATCCAATGGGCATATCCTCATCATCACCTTGCTCGTGATCACTATACACGGAACTCTCCTCCTAACTTGCCTTGCCGAAACAGCCCTTAGAGACCCTTCAAGCCCGATGCTTTGATTTTCGCCAATCAACCCGACGGCCCTCAAGTTCTCGTCCATCAGGACTTCATCAATTCCTCTATCCACAACGGGCACTCTTTGAAGAACCCTTACAATCTCTTTAAACTGGTCGCCTTCGGGCCGCGGAGTCAAAGCTGTGAAAGAAAAAAAGCATTAGATTCGACATCAAATAAGATTATCCAGTCAATCGGTATAAGAGTTGAAGTGCTTACGATTGACAAGCCACCGTCTCGTGATACTCGATGGGCATCGGACATAGAACCATTCATTCTTGAAATAACTTAGCTTGGTCCACGCTTCGATCATGATCTGACAGTTCATGACTGCCTCTAAGGAGGTGAAAGATGGATTATCCACTCGACTCTTAATATTGAATAGGTACCGAACTTCCTTTGGAGTCGGAAAAGATACTACATGAAAACAATAAATAATATATTCAACGAAGCATATCTGTTTGGATGCATCTGCGACTGAGCCAACCTTAAGTAGGATAACGCTTCCCGAATATATTGATTGAACGGAGGGAGTGTCCTAGCTATGCATGAGAATCTGCTAAAGTTGGTATACCCTTCCAGAGGAGAGTGAGGTCTGTTTTTTGCCGCTGGTAGTAGGTCTTCATGCCTCAACGATTATTGCCTTTTGCAGATCCTACTTAGCATTTCTTCAGAGATATTAGATGATACAGAGTCTTGTGGATTCCCGATGAAGGCTGCTCTCAGTAGCTCATCCAGAGTTGGACTTATAACTTCGCTGTGATAGTCGGCATCTCTATTATGGCAAGAGGAGGACTCCGAGCCTCCTGTTGTTGCGAACTTCCATTTTTCATAGCTAATGAACTCAGCAAAAATCATCATTAGATGATAATAATCTCGTATTTTCCCCAGTGCAAAGTGCATGAATGTGTTGTGTAGTGCAATGTTGTATATTATCTATGAAGTGCTATAAGATTTAATTTTGAATGACAAGACTTCAGAATTCAACCCGAGTGACCATCATGCTGACGGTTACAACTGTGCCATCCAGACTTCGAAGACCGATCCAAGTTAAAGTTCATTAAATTTTTTTAAGTTACAGTCCCATCGACGAGCTTCGAAAGGCAGTAAAATATGCACTGAAACGGTCAAGTCAATTATGCAAGGCAGACGATTGTCAGAGTCGGATGTTCGATTGTTCAAAATTTTTGTATCCATCAAAGTGCGAGTTCGGATCGATCACCAGAAGTGAGTTTCATATCGGTCAAGGGAATCGATATTTCGTATCTCCTGAAAGACAATTCATATAGATATCGGGTGCACTCAACTTCCTATCGATCACATAAATCGCCATCGTATCGATCAAGAGATCCAAGCCTTCGTACCGGTCATCTTAAATCGATACTACACCCATCATAAATCAGTGGGAGAATCTCCACCACATCATTACGAGGTCCTATTTCCCAGCCCATATGAACTCTCTCAATCTAGCTCGATACGACCCGACCTCCATCCATCCTTGACACGAACATTGCCTTTATTTCCCTCTACCCTGCTTCTTCTCCAAAGCAGCATAGAAGCCATCACCAACCACCTTCGACCTTGCTTTGGCTTATCTACAGCCGTCACTTCACTTGAATAGGCTGCAGCAGCAAAAAGGATGGCAAAGAATTCGAGTCTCATCGTTTATGCGTTGACTCTACTTAATGGATTACCTAGATTAAACCATGATTTAAGGGATTTAAAGGTTGATTCGGTATGAAGGCGAGAGCAATTTCACTTTTCTTTAATCTGAGACGATACAAGAGCAAGGAAAAAGTGATCAAGTGAGAAAAAATTCTAAGTACCAGGATATTTATATTAGGGGAAAGGCCGTTCGTCTCCCAGTGGACCTGACTGGTTGAAGCGGTCAATGACATAAACAATGCGAGTGCTATTTCATATCCAACGTTTAATCGAGGCGATTTTAACGCTATCAATGTAAAGCAACTCGTACCCAATAGGCAACCGAAACGAAGCACGAAGCAAATGCCCGTTGCCGTGTTCGTACCTATCGAATACCATGAATATGATGCTAGTTTCATGTCCATCCACGACCCATCTGAAGTGAAGCCCTTCTTATCCACTGGTTTGTCGATATGAAATGCAAGACCAAGGCTTATTTGAGCAATTAGTATCTAATAAAGATGCATCAATACGAATATTCTAGTTCGTATCCATCGATATAAAACCCACAAAGGCTCATATCCATCGATACGAAAATGGTTTTTCAACTTTTCACATCGACCCAGGAGAGGATCGATATAACAAGATACCCTAAAACGACCATCAAGCACTATTATAACTCGAATTTCACATCTATTCAAGAGAGGATCGATACGGAATTTGGTACAAAAAACTAGCAATGACTCACGAACGTAAAACATTAACAAGAGTCAGGTTAACATGCATTTTATGCGCAACGAATTGACATTCAATTTTCAAAATTCACAGGAGTTGAATGCTCACCAAGTGACGACTGTAATGATGAATAACGAATTTCTAGCACTCAACACTCAGTTACAAAAATGCACAGTACAATCATTAGCTGTCAATAATTTAGTATTTATATTACCAAGAAACAATCAAAAGTTACATCTTTTGGCAAAAAGACAACGACTATGCAACAAATCAGATAGAAATTTTCAAACAAAAGGTTGTAGCTTTTTAAAGCGCGTCATGTACACACAATACGTACTTCGGAGGAAAAATGTTATCCCGCCTTATAGCAAGGTCGTGACAGCAAGAACTTGATTGAAAGCCAAATACAGTCTGTCTCGAAGATTAGTTATACACAGGTCTATTATGGATACTAGTAAATTTTGCCTCAGTTTGGATCAAGCTATAATCAATATGATACGACAAGCAAAGCTATGAGAGCCAACATTCAAAATTTCAAGTCAATTGGAGTTCATATGCTCAGGATATTGATCCATGAAAGTCCATGTGAAACACCATGCTCTTATCCATGGAAGAAGACCACATTGGTATCAACCTCGCTTCTCCTTTTCATATCCATCGCATATACATTGCTACGTATATATCATGATCAGTCACAATTAGTATCCATCGGTTAAAGTCATTTCATATTGCTCCAATGCATGAGAAGCACATGTATATCACCGTTTGCATATTTCGTATCGATTGGCCATCAATCAACATGAAATAGGATCTCTTTCATCGATACGAAGGATCTAGGATTATATCGATATGAGGTAAGCATTTGGATCGATGCTATATATGGTCATGGATTGATACGAAATGGGGTCTAATGGGTGGATACGAACGAGGTTAAACTAGTGGACACGAACAAGGTATGTTCAAGAGAAAGACTCGGTAACTCGGCATGAAAAGCGGATTGATCCTAGAAGATAGCGCCACACCATTTAGCAAACACGTGCGTATTATTGATACGAAGAGGAACGATACGAAACGTATCCATATGAAGGCGGCAATACGCTGGAAAGCTAAACTTGCAGCGATCATATCTCAAAATCTATAAGTCCAAATGCCAGCAAATTTTCACAGGAGCTTGCATCCTACCTCAAAAATGTACTTGATGATCTCGGACTAAAAAGGCACAATTTGGATCGATATGAATTTGGTACGTATCGATCATGGATTGAGTCGAAATGTTCGAGGATCGATCACGTGGGCCCACCCACGTGAGAGAAGGAGTCTTCTAAGATTAGGGCGAGATATTTGCAGCCTACACCTATAAATAGCAGTCCAAGGCCGTCGAAAAAGGGACTTTTAGGACGCTGGAACGCCGATACTCTGTCGAAATCATTGTTGTCTCTTGATTGTACTATTGTAAACATCTATAGCCAGCAAGTAATATCAATAACATCAACTTTCCATAGTGGACTTAGGCTACAACACCAAACCACTCAAAATCCTTGTATTTTTTTGTTTCTTTTTGTCTTTTCTTGGTGTATTTTTAGGTTAGCCTTATTTTTCATTTATATTCTTCAATTTAATCTCTTCAAACACATCTGAAGATTGTTGTGTCCAATTTTGGAAAAATACATTATGTCCCGAAGACAGTACTCGGTATCTAGTAGAATAGCCCAAGTGGAATGATCTCGCTCATGGCCCAACGGGATACACTTATTTGAGGTTGAGTGGTGAAAATCAATGGTTAATATCGATCACGCCCTGTTATCGAGGAAATTGAAGGCGTTAGGATATAAACGTCCAAACTATTATTTCCTGGAGATAGGGTATGGCACAAAACTCGGTCCATTTGTAACTTTTTAATGGTCGAGCAAAACTCAACCAAAGGAAAACTAGAATAACCATGGAGTGGGTTAACTGTTGGTTTTTTCCAGCTAAATTGAACACTTTTAGGAGTGGTACATTAGAACTGAATAGTGGAATGCAACTAGAGCAATTGTAGGAATTTTATTTATATGCAAATGCTGTAGTAAATAAAAGTATTTCATAAAGGTAAACATGTATAATATGAATAAATTGTAGTACGAGCGATTATATTACGTATAGGCGGTATAATATAGGCAAGCACAATATATAAAAATGTGGAAATATAAGTGGAACAATAAAATTTCAAAGGAACAGCAGTCTTTTATTACATCACTTTTATATACATCAATATTAATAGGACAGCTTCCTGCACAAACGTGGTCTATATACAGTCGAAGGAAAGACAAAAAGGACTACAACCCAAAAGGATACAAATGCAAACTGTCCCGTAGTCACTGAATGACTACCAAGGAGCCTATTTCTTTCGAATCTTCTTCTTCTTCTACTAGCATTGCTGCTCGAGCCATGACGAGGCCTCTTCTAAACTTTATCATCTTTTGATGTGCTGCCTTAAGAAGGGCTAGTGTCACCTTTGGTAGTGATGATGCTAGGATCTTTAGGATAATTGATAGGGGGCTCGAAAGTCACCATATTAGCATCGGTACAGCTAACTTTCAAGGCCAAATAATGATAGGAAAGACTCGGGAAGAAGGCTTTAACTCCTAAGAACCCGTAGGTTTATCGAGCCTAGACTCAATCTTAATCTTGATTTTGGAAGCATCAAGCTTAAACTTCTCTGCATTAGAAATAGGCTCAATCGGGCCTAAGGCACTCGTGATGGTGAGATCTTCCCTCTGGAATTGGGAGCTGTCATTAGATCCCTCCAAAGCTGTGATCGTCTCTAAATCAGGACCTAGAATAGAGCTAGAGGGAAGGCCTAAAATGAAAAACCTTACGGTCATAGGGGTCGATTTAATTGTAATTGTAGTAGCGCCTACGCCATGAGTAATTGGGGGTGGAGTAGGCGAAAGTGAAGGTCAACCTACAAGGTCGTAAACAAAGAAGTAAGTACTAGTAATGATTTTAAGTGAGGATTGAAGGACTTCAAGTACTAGAGAAACAAGGGATATACCTTAGCCTAAACCCAGTTGTTGAATAGGGGAGTTGGAGATTTCCCAATCTTCAATTGAGTGTTGAGTTGATGGATCAATAAAGGGGGAAACATATGGCTCGGTAAGAATGATCACTGCAGAAGTTGGAATAACTTGGGTGTTCTTGGAGCCAGTCCCCTCAGTGTAGGATATCTGCTACAAGATCTTAGGATTTAGGAGTTTACGATCATGCTAATCTAATGTACTTGGGCTAGTGGAAATATCAGCGACATTCTTAGTAGTATCTTCTTCCATAATAAGGATAGCTCTCCCCTCTTCAAGTTTCTTTATGTCCTTAATGTCAAGATATGTGGCCTTCAACTCATCTTTGCTATGGCCTTTATTGATACCTCTAAGCAACGTAATATCTCCTCCTAGGCATCGATTAGAGTAACGACATATGAGCTTCCCAACCGCTTTAGGGTCTTAATAACGTTAGCAAAGAACTACATAAGGATGTCATTCAGTTCTTTCCTTTCCTTGGCTTTCTGCTCTATTAGCTCGCCTAAAGCATGTGTAGCTATGGTGTAGTATAACTTATCCTCTAGCGTCTCAGTTCTCAACAATAGTAGGGCATAATCGAATTTTTCATTATCGATGTGCAACTTCTGGATCTCGGCTTCTTTTGTCTTAAGAGCCTCATCCATTTCTAAGTAGGATTATCCTTCTCTAAAATGGCTAAGTCCTTGACTGCTAGCTGCATTTTGAGATCAACATTGTCTTCATGAGGATCCTTAACGGGTCTTTCATTACGATTTCAGCCTTCCTATAGGTTTTTTCTCATTCCACAACCAATTTCTTAGCCTTACTCCTGAATTCCAAGTCCACGTCCCTTTCTTTCACCATCTTCTCTAAGTCCTTCTTATAACCTTCTATAAGGCTATTATAGGTTTTCTTTTTAGATTCAAATGATTCGATATTTGTTAGGTTAATTTAGCTGACATTAGAGAGAGCATAATAGAGCTTCTTCCACTCATATCCTTGGTTGACAAACTCTTAGACCAATCCAAACCTTGCAGTCTGCCTCTTCCTTTGGTATATTCTTCAGCTCACGATTAATCATGACACTAGTTAAGCAAAGGTCAAGAAAGGAAACCTACATGCGACTTGATAGAGCTAGAATAAGAGTTGTAGGAGCAATGACGCCTTTAGAATGAGGAGGAATGGTAGTAATCAAGGAATGAGATGTTAGAATTTGTCAATGTGTAGAAAATTGTGGTTGATATTAAGGTGAAGGAATGTTAAATAGGAACCAAGGCAATTATGCAAATTGTTATGCCTTTTTTATGGTCATAGGGCTACCTCTCTTCGGCCTGTCTCTTCTTTCGGTCCATTTTGCCTGGCGGTCTTCTTCCGCCTCTCGCTCTTTTTCTTTTCTTCAAAATCTCTTCCTCTATTTCTTTGTAACTATGATATCTAAAGCGAGGAGGATATGGATCAGGTGTGGTCTTCCTTCCGTTGGAAATTTCATTCTGGAGATGACTCAATCAGTCTTGCCCTATGGTACTTGAAATGGAAAAAGAGATCGTATCAGTTATGGAATATTGGAATGTGAACGGATGTGAGTGAAAAGTGTGCAGTAGTGATAGTGTACGAGTGCACGTACAAATATAGTACACACGGATCGTGTAATATGGAATATAATATAAATGCGGAAATAGATGATAATAGCACAGTAAATAAAAATAGAAAAATCACACCAGAGATTTTTATACTGGTTCGGAGCACCGTCCTATGTCCAGTCCCAGACTTCCATCTGGATTTTCACTATTAACTACCTTGCTTCACCCGGAACAGGTTTACAACACCCGAGCAAACGAACGGGATTTCACGCCTCTAATACACTGAGGACTTCAACACTTGCCTTTTACAACACCGAGGACTTCAACACTTGCCTCTTACAACACCGAGGACTTCAACAAAGATGAATATAATTGTTTGTTGACGGTATGTGTTCTTGCTAACACAGTTTTGTCACTTGAAGTACAAATTTCCTATAATCTTATCCTTAAAATATGCGAATGATATTTGTGAAGATTAAGGAAAGTATATTACTTGTTGAATCAAAAGATATGAAATAATTTCAATGATTCAATAAGCAATTAAAATAATTGAGAGATTTTTAGAATGCAAGAGTATTTAGAAAGTAAAATCAGAAATTAGAGTAGAAAAACATATATTTTCATATATCTTGAATCAATGATTTAGATGAGTATATATAGAGAAAAATAGTTGTAACTCTTTGTGAACAGTTGCCATTAATAGTTATGATTATTGATGAAAGGTAAGAGATGCAACCATTGGAGAAAGAAGTGTCTTTTGGGAAAGGTTGCTGTCTGTTTAAAAACGGTCGACGGGTCAAAAAATGACCAGTAGACAGGATTCCAAATATATAGACGTTATGTGCATGTGTGCACGTTCATTGTGCATATTATACAGAAACGGTCGACCGCCTCTTTTATTACCGGTCGACCGGTCTCTGATAATTTGCACAGTGAATGTGCAATGCAATTCAAATGTGTATATATATTAATTATATTGAAATGCATGATTATTTGAGGATAGATTTTAACAAGTTTATCACTATTAAAATATCAAATAATCAACCTATAATCTAGAGTACCATATGTAGCCATGATGTCTTTGTTTTGTCGATCGCCTTTATTTCTTTGTCAGTAATCAAAAAACTTCATAGAATCTGTGACTCAACATTCTCCTCCTTTTTGATTGATGACAATATATCTGAAGTTCTGAATCTCCCCCTGAATATGTGATCTTCCTCTGAGATTTTGTCTGTATTGTTTATATATATATATATTCCTACAAATAATTATTAGCACTTTCTCCCCCTTTGTCATCGACAAAAAGGAATAATAGATAACGAAATAATATAGGAGTATATCAACCAGAATATCAAACCAGAGTATATCATACCAGAGTATGTAACAAATCCAAACATACCAAAGTATTATACATACCATAATATCAAACGAATAAAAGTGACGGCACTATTTTGCACAAGTGCCGAATGATGTTTTAATATTACTAAACCAAAATATAGAGATAGAAAACAGAATCTAGGATGAGTCAGAAGCTGTCTCCTCTTGAATATCTTCTTCCTCATCATCATCATCATCTTCCTCTTCATCATCCTCTCTAGATGATTCTCCACGACCATGTCCACTAGTACCAGCAGACTCCTCTGTTGATGACCAGTTGAAAGCAGGAGGAGCAGGACGTTTGCTTGGGTCTTGAGCAGAGATAGATGTGCTACATGAAATAGCATCCCATAGAATACCGAAGAATGACTTTACTTTGTTGAAGCGTTTATCAATTTTCGTGTCCATGCGCTTGAGTCTTGATTCAAGCAAGAATTGATTACGCGCAATAGTTTCAAGTGATTCTTTTGTGGTTGATTTTGATTTCAACAATTTAACTTCTTCGGAACGAGGTCGAGAGGAAGTAGCTGTTTGTTTTGATGGACCTCTTTGTTGCCATTGTTCAAACGGCATGATCTCAAGGTAAGGAGGAGGAAGCTTCATGCGTTTGATGGTTACGGAATCAATACATTTTGGTTTCGAGGTGGCAGAGTCAGGAGGCTTTACCCCACAAGCTAGCAAAATACGCATGATATATTCATTGTAGAAAAAATGAGGTCGCGTAGAGTTATTTACCTTGAGAATTTCGTCAAAAAGCATATGAACCCAATTGATTTGGATATCCCCATAAATAGCATAGAGAGCCTTGAAGTTTTTTTTATTTACAGCATCGTAATTTCCTATTCTAGGAAACAGAGAATGCATCAAGACGCGATGTAGTAGTCTGGCGGTGGGTCGAAGTCCAATAGATTTTGTGCCATCACTGTTGTCCTCTATGAACTGATGGATGATGCTATTGCGAGTGAAGACTTCACAGAAATTAGATGAAAACTCATCGCCTCGATTTGGTATACCAAGTATAGAGGCAATCCTATCATGAGTGATAAAAATTTGTTTGCCACAGACGACAGACCAAATGACTCCGTTCGGATTATTAGGTTTATACTCGTCCAGGTTCATGTTGGCATAGAACAATTTAATCATCAAGTGATTTATTTCCACATTGTTTTCTGAAAAATCGATTAATGGAGAAAGATTGGAGTTATTTGCTAACCTACGGATTCCATAAGATGTGAAATCATCAAACTTGATGTAAGAACCCGGATGAAATTTGTAGTTAGTCATTTGATTCCATCTTGTGATAGCTTCCGGATTTTCAAGCCATTTCTTGGCGGAGATATTGAGAGATGAAGTTCCGGAGGATGTTCCTTTCTTGGATTTCTTTTGCGGAGGAGCCATTTTTAGAGAATTTGGAGAATAGGAACTTTGAAATTTTGGGGAGTGGATTTAGGGTTTTGGTGAAAAAGTTACTGGAAGTAAGAAAATGAGGAAGATAGAGGAATAAAAGGACGGATGATATACATAAAAAAACTGAAATTACGTATACCGGTCGACCTATGGATTATGGCCGGTCGACCATTTTCAAACAGAGGACAAACGGTCGACCGGTTATAATATGGGGGGTCGACCGGTTATATAATCTGCTGAGTAATAGCCTGTTTTGCAATTTTTTTGAATATATCGTGCTATATTTTCACTCTTATTGTAAAGCACAAGCATTATTACATGAGTGATAGAAAAAAAAGATACAACAAGTATATATAAATCTAATGAGAAGTGGAAGGTTCGTCATTAGAATTTTTTATTATCTTCAATACGTTTTGACCATGGACTCAAGTTTTTCTGAGCACCTTCATTCCTTTCATAATTCCGATCCCAAGAGTTAGGACTCTTAGATGTTGATGGCCTAGACGGCATTGGTTCATGCACGTCATGCTTGTTGGAACTACAGAAGAATGATGCCACCTTTTCTAAAACAAATAAACGTGCCGATGTCCGTTGTTGCTCATGATAAAGCTGGCTTTGCCCATAATGGAGCTGTCTTTGAAGATCTATTTGATGTTTCTGATAGTGGCGAATCTCGTCGATCTGTGCTTTGGTACGAGGAGAGCAAAACAGCGTCTTCTTCACTCTTTTTGAGGTTGGTGTACTACCAGGAGTACGAGAGCATTGATGATGATACTTTGGTTTCTGTTTTGGTGTTTTGGGAGAAAAATACTCCTCTGACTCAGAACTTGTAATGGAAATGTGTGATTCTTGAGCACATTTATCACAAATGTGAGCCATAGAGAATTATGTATAGAGTCTTATGCTCAGATAAAAAAAATGAATAAAGAGAGAAATTTTTACAAGCTTATAAAGAGTTTCCTTGTAAATAAGTCTTTGGATGAAAATGAATAAAGAAAATTAACCATGAAAGCAAGCAGAGGCTCATATTCAATGTTAAAAAATAGCTTAAGCAAAAGCTATAGTTAAAATATAACCAAAAGAAAAGACGATCATTAGTAATTACTAGTCAAGATCTTTTCTTGAAATTAAACCAAGCTCTCTTCGTAATCTAATAAAACTAGATTCGAGCAGAGGCTTAGTAAAAATGTCCGCTAATTGATTGTCAGTTTGGACATATTCAAGACATATATTTCCTTTTTCAATATTATCTCGAAGGAAATGATGACGGATATCAATGTGTTTGGTTCTAGAGTGATTCACTGGATTCTTAGGGAGATTTATAGCACTTGTGTTATCACAGTATATAATAGAATTTGATAAATGAATATCAAAATCTTGAAGTGTTTGTTGCATATATAGTACTTGAGTACAAGCGAGAGCCGTTGATATATATTCAGCTTCACATGTTGATAGTGAAACACAATTCTGTTTCTTACTAAACCAAGAGACAAGTGATTTTCCAATAAAATGGCATGTACCACTTGTACTTTTTCTATCCGTTCGAGAACCTCCAAAATCAGCATCACTATAGGATACTAATTCGAATGGACATTCTGTTGGATAAAAAAGACCAAAATCTTGTGTATTTTTAAGATAACGAATTATACGTTTCACTGCTTGTAAATGCGATTCCTTTGGATTTGCTTGAAAACGAGCACATAAACAAACACTCATTATTATATCTGGACGACTAGCTATAAGATAAAGAAGAGAACCAATCATGCTTCGATATAATTTCTGGTCAACACTCTTACCACTTTCATCTTTTTCAATATGTGTAGTTGTACTCATAGGAGTTGGTTTACCACATGTATTTTCTAATCCGAAGCGTCTGATAAGATTTCCGCAGTATTTTTCTTGCTTGATTATTTACTGTGCTATTATCATCTATTTCCGCATTTATATTATATTCCATATTACACGATCCGTGTGTACTATATTTGTACGTGCACTCGTACACTATCACTACTGCACACTTTTCATTTGGTATCGGAGCACCGTCCTACGTCCAGTCCTAGACTTCTATCTGGATTTTCACTATTAACTACCTTGCTTCACCCGAAGGAACAGGTTTACAACACCCGAGCAAACGAACGGGATTTCACGCCTCTAATACACCGAGGACTTCAACACTTGCCTCTTACAACACCGAGGACTTCAACACTTGCCTCTTACAACACGGAGGACTTCAACAAAGATGAATATAATTGTTTGTTGACGGTATGTGTTCTTGCTAACACGGTTTTGTCACTTGAAGTACAAATTTCCTATAATCTTATCCTCAAAATATGCGAATGATGTTTTGTGAAGATTAAGGAAAGTATATTACTTGTTGAATCAAAAGATATGAAATAATTTCAATGATTCAATAAGCAATTAAAATAATTGAGAGATTTTTAGAATGCAAGAGTATTTAGAAAGTAAAATCAGAAATTAGAGTAGAAAAACATATATTTTCATATATCTTGAATCAATGATTTAGATGAGTATATATAGAGAAAAATAGTTGTAACTCTTTGTGAACAGTTGCCATTAATAGTTATGATTATTGATGAAAGGTAAGAGATGCAACCATTGGAGAAAGAAGTGTCTTTTGGAAAAGGTTGCTCTCTGTTTAAAAACAGTCGACAGGTCAAAAAATGACCAGTAGACAGGATTTCAAATATATAGACGTTATGTGCATGTGTGCACGTTCATTGTGCATATTATACAGAAACGGTCGACTGCCTCTTTTACTACCGGTCGACCGGTCTCTGATAATTTGCACAGTGAATGTGCAATGCAATTCAAATGTATATATATATATATATTAATTATATTGAAATGCATGATTATTTGAGGATAGATTTTAACAAGTTTATCACTATTACAATATCAAATAATCAACCTATAATCTAGAGTACCATATGTAGCCATGATGTCTTTGTTTTGTCGATCGCCTTTATTTCTTTGTCAGTAATCAAAAAACTTCATAGAATCTGTGACTCAACAGTGAGGAGCATGTGTTTGTGATCTTAGGACTGTATAAAGTGCCGATGTCCCCTTTAAGTACTCTACAAATAGTGTTCAGAAGGAGTTAAGGATGGAATCTCACCTTCTTCGACTAGGATATCCCCGAAGAGGAAACTAATATGGGAAGAGCTCCTAAAGAAGAGATGCTATTAGAATGTTGAAGTCTCTAAGTAAACCGAAGGCGTTGTCTAAAGAACTAACCAAAGGAGTCACCTTGGCTAGTGGTGTCGTGCTTGATTCTCTGGTTTGTTTAGAAGTCTTAATGATTATATGCTTTTTATGCAGCAAGTCTAAAAGTTCGATGCCTTCAGGAGATGTCTCTTTACATGACTAATCTCCTTACAGTTTAGAGTAATCAATCTCGTCATCCTCTTCATCACCTTCATCTTCTTCTTCGTTATCATCTTATTCTCCGCATCTTTCTTCTTCCTTATCTTCTTCTTCTTAAATTTTTTACATCTTAACTATTTATTCTCCTTCCATTGACCCATTGTTAATAATGTGTACTTCTGCCGCTTTATCGAATGGTCATCAATGTGTGTCATCCTAGATGGACCTTCAACTCCGCCTTGGAGAATGTCTCCAAAGCTATGAGTGGGGGCTAAAGATTTGGTAGGCATTCTAGATCTGCCTATAAAGGGGCGGTGGCAGGAACAATGAAGTATTCAGGATGTAATAGATGCATTGCCGAAGGTTCTTATTCATCAGATGGTAAGACATGGTTTAATGTAGGAAGCTAACTTTCTTGAGAGTTTTATGCATTCAACATGTTCTTCACTTACGTCTCGAGTGGAAATATTTTCAAGGAATTGGATAATGAGGTAGAGGCAGGGATGGTATGAATCCAAGTGCGGGAAGAGTGAAGAGAGAAGGATCTTACCGCCAAAAAGCCAAGGCTTATTAAAGCAATACAAGCATCGGACAAAGAACTACTCATTCTTGAAATATGAATGTTTATTATAGAGTTCTTCAATGACCTTGCATCAGCACCAGGCCTTTAAGGATCATATAATATGGCGAGTCACGCCGATGTTTGAATCTTAGGATGTGAATTAACTCTCTGAAGTTTGGAGGTCATTAGAATTGGTTCATAAATAGCATATATAAGGGGCTCAGTGGTGCATATCCTTTAGGATGTAGTTGGGACAAAGCTATCCCAAGCTCTTGGAGAAACATGCAAAAGAATGGATTAAAAGGTTTTAAGGTGCTGTTAAAGCACATATATGTATTGCAAGCATTATATCCCGTTGGAGGATTGTGCACTCATTGGCTCTAAGTAGGAAGCAAGTCATCACATTTAGGAATTCCATATTACAAGTAGATGGTCTGAAGCTTTTTAGGAATTAGGATCATTGGCAGCTATTCAGGTGTATCATCTAAAAATCTTAAGTCAATGTATTCGCTTGAAAGAGGAGGTTGTTCTTGAATTGATTCTACTGGAACGATCATTCTTTGAAATTTGGCAATAATTGAATGCTTAGGCCCAGTAGGCGTGGAAGTTGGAACTTGAGCAATAGTATACCCAGCTTCCAAAGGAGTTGATGGCCTGGCATTAACATTGAATCTGGGAGAATGGCGAGTCATTCTACAAAGGAAACAATGCATTCAACTCGGTTAGGTGTGTTTTATTTTGGAAGTTCACTTTAAATTTGAACTCGTGTGACTAATGCCTAAAAACCAACAAAAGTCGACACATGCTGACCAGCCGGATTCTTGATATTGACCTTGGAAATAATAGTGTTCGTCTAATAGTCTTAACCCTCTGCCATACACATGATGAGTAGAGTATTATGTGCAGTTTCCTGCTTGTGCTTAGAAAAGAGCCACACCGCATAAAGGAACTATGCATTGGAACTTACTCATTATCATCGGATAGTCGATAATGGAACAGTGATCCAGAGCGATGCGGAACATTCTTTATAGGGACACAGGATGTTTAATGCAGCGGAATTATTTGAATGCTGGAACTCACTTAGTGGGACCATTCTTCGAAGAAAACCATCTCACTAAACTATAGCAAGGTAACTTGTGATCGACCATGTGTTAACAGGAATCAGTTGATGCATTTTTAATAGATAGAAATTTAAAAGTTTTACAAAATCACGAATAACATGAGTTGACCCAGAGCAAGATAGGGAAGAACATGAGATTGATTCGGAGTTATAATTGGATGTCTCTAAACTCGAGTATGCTCCACGTCTGCCTTGATATAAGGAATAGAAAGGCGAAGATTCAGCAACAGCTATAGCTTAAAGGTTTAGTCGATTACTAGTTAATAACCTAATCTATCTTTGGCCGAGAACAACTGATGGCACAACCAACAACAACGGCTATCACCTACCTCTGGCATTTCTAGATCTGAATGAAGAGTTAGGTCTTGATTTGAAAAAAGGTCAAGATCGAATTGTCTCGAGGAAACGACCGTAGTCAAGATGGGAATCTGACCGTAGTGATGGCTTAGGATGATTGACGACGATGTTTAGGGATGATCAGTTTAGCTGAAGAGATCATTATGGCTTCAAATTGGCATCCAAATGGAATGATGGAAGGACTCGGGTATGAAAAGAGATAGAGCTGAAAAGTGAGAAGGTGATAACATTTTCTAAATGTTCGTTTATGTAGCACTGCCGAATTGATGAAGACAGTAACTCGGTACCGAGTTGAATTTTTGACCAAACCTAAAAGATAATACGAGGATAAGCGACTTGAAAGTTGGATGTGCCTGACTAAAGTACGGAACGATCTCTATGTGTAGATCATATTCTTAATGAAAAGAATGGACTTCCTACTATATGAAGCAGCTGAACAGACACCCATGGAATAATGACAATACTTTGAAGCTACTCTTGGATAACCAATTAATGCATAAGGATAGTGGTATATGCTTGTTTTTTTCTAGTGCATGCTTTGTTTTTAATAGAAACTTACTGTAAGGGGTAAGTGTTATCTAATTTCTAAACCAAGTAGGATTTTGAATGGATCTATATGTCAGGATGGAGACAAAACGAGCCATTGATGGGAGCATGCTTGGAAGGCTGGTAGGAATGGACCTGAGAAGTTGGAGCCAGGTTGGAGCTAAGTAAAATGCTCGGAATCGACCACTTTATGGTCGATACTGAATAATTTTTACACTTACTTTGGGTCCACTGAGCTATAGTACATAGATGGTTGGCTCTAATTGTTATCGTGGAGTCCATTTCTCAAGGAATAAGTGAACAACTCTATGGAAGTTCTGAAGGAAGGCAAACAAGTATAAGTGATACCAGAACCTCTAAAAAATAACGCAATTTATAAGGAAAAGTGCTCAGAGTACAATGGATCGAAGATAGAATACTAAGGGAAGTAGATGGAGCGTTTATCCCCCATGAATTCAGGTCGATGCCGACCACCTCTAGTTGGTACCAAGATGAATATTGGCTCTAGGTACTCCTTCTTCCCTTCTTGCCTTTTTAGATCTAAAGTAATACTTGGTATATTGATATTCGGGGAGTCAACTGGAAGATTTCCCTATAAACCCAACACCTATGTCATTTAGAAAAGGAATTTTGGACACTTTTCATTCTTCATCTACTATCTCTCATCAACTCTAGTCACCGAGGAAGTTACTTTTGGTTGTTCTAGGCTGATAGACTTGCCAAGCCTTTCTACTAGTGGTTATATAAAATCAATAACATTACAGTGGAAATAGGCCATAGAGTTTTCAATCTACTATAAAAACTTCAATGTTTTCTCCAGTTTATTCATTTTTTCTTGCAAGATCTCTCTTTGTTCCATGATACTTATGGAGTTGCACCATTTTTAGGCTTAACACAAATAACATCCAAATATATTAATTTCGGATTAAATGGTGTCAATATGTAAATATGTAATTAACAATGTAATTATCGTAATAATCAAATACAATATCCAGTGTAAGTCTATAACCTACTCTTAAATTATGTTAATATGTTCACAATTGTAATATGAACTCATCAGCAAAGTTGCACATAAAACAGAGCTCGTATGCAATAGTATACATATTTGAATATGCATGAGCTTAAGTGTAACTCGAAAAGTTTGGAGAACTTAAATAAATTTTTACATCTCCTTTTACAATGTCAGTCGCCAATAATTGGTATATTCATATATTTATCATGCCGCTAGAGACATGTGGATCGTGCACTACCATTACCATCAAACTCCTTAACCATTCCAAATTTTTTGAAACCTGAATCTCTATACTCGACAACTCAAATCCATAACCCTCGTTTCAACCATCACCGCATCGTTGTTAACAAAAAACACCAACATTTCACATCAAGATATATCATAATGTCCACCAACACTAACCTTATTTACACCCCTGGATGGAGCTCTAATGATCCTCATCATTGATTAGAAGTGAACATGCCCGGTGTATGCATAGAAATATTGTGGTTTTTTTTTCTATTAAAATAATTTACAAAAATTATATATGTGTGTGTATGTCTATTTTAAAAATTATTTAAATTTTATTTTGGTTACTTTATAATTGTGTGAATGTAATTATGAAGTAAGACTTACTTGATAATCATGTCAGTCAACTACATTTTGAACCGTCAGTCTTGTATTGGAGAGAACAATTATCTAAATCAATGGTGAAGGTGCAAATTCCATCATTAAGATAAATATTTTAGCAGACAGAGAAGAAGTTTGTGTATGTTAAATTGAAGCTATGTGGTTTTATCTATAGCATCAGATGCTACGAAGTATCTCCTTAATATATTTTCACATAACATACTTTATTTTTTAGTTAGGCCCATCAACCCAATGAAATAATAAACCATTTAATTATTATCAATATGTCTAGTCCTCTAAATATTAGTCAATATTAATAATCTACATTAACATATAATATTTATTATTTAAAAAACATTATTTTCAAAAGAGAAAAATAATTAAATAAATATATAACAATTTTATATTTTAATTCATTTTTTGACACTCTAAAAATATTAATTTATATATAATTGGAATATTCTATTTTGAAGATTTTAGAATTACATAAGTAATCTGTAAGTTGTTTGAGTGGGTAGAGGACATATTTATCATTTAAACTATCCACTTTACATTTCCACCTTACGTTTCCTAAATTAAGTTTGTACGATTCTAATCTACAAATTCCAAAATTTACTAAGCTAAATTCTTCTCTTTCTCCTATTTCCACAAAATCACTCCTCTAATTTTCAGACGGGTACTCAGGCCACCAATATATGTCTTAATTAATCAATGTCCCCTTGATTTACTAAGGTTTCATTAAGCTTCTTTTAAGTGCGTACCGTGGTATGCTTTTCATATTCCATACTTGTTTCTTTTTCATGTTTAGATTTTAATTTAGTTAATAAGAGTTTATATGTTATTATTCAATTTCCAATTCATGACATAATTTATTCAATAAATAATTAAGAGTTTTCATATTTTTTATAAATAATTAGAATTAGGAATAAATAAGCATAAGATTCCAATTTAGTTTTAGATTTTTTCAAAGTTATGAACTCTATTAATTTGTTTATTGAGTCGCTAAAAGTGATCATAAAAAATGTACCAAGATTTGAATGTGTTTTTTTTGTTTACTTCTTAGATAATATATGTTATCCTGCCTTTTGGCATGGTTGTGATATCATCAACTTGGCTAGGAATGGAAGGTTATCAGCTCTAAGAATCAACTATATATGACACTACAAACGATGGTCGCGCAAATCCGAAATGGGTCCTAATCAAGGTGCAATCAGTATGGAGTGACTGACATAGTTCCATAAAGTTACAATTCGAATTTCAAGATAACCAGAGTTCATATGCTCGAATTACGGACAAAGCAAAGATTTATATGAGCATATCGGGAACGATCCATAAAGCAGCTCAAATCAGCGAAGATCGGTCGATATCTCAAAATCTACGAGGACAATCCACAAGAAACTTTCAGAGTATCAATATATTGAAGAGTGGAGCCTAAAAAATGACCGTAGGTCAAAATCTTGATATACAGAGATAGTCGATCATTTTAGGCCGACCGTTTTTGCCGATCCTTCATAATGACTTGTTTAGCTCAGTGAAAATCTTAAATGTGACAAGGGTTGATCCATATCTCGTGATCTACAACTCAGAATGACTTCATATTTTAGGGGCAAGTTTAGGAGGCACATGGGACCCCACAAAAACGATCGCACGTCATTTGGAGACAAAAATAACGATCGTCATAACTATAGATGACCGTTTTTTTAAATATTGACTTAAGGCCATTGATCGTTATGGTGGCCTCTGTGGACTTACAGAGCCTTTTTCTGAAATCTTAGCGAAATATCTCATTATCTCTCCCTATAAATACAGGCCTTTTGTTTCATTTTTAGGATCTTTACACTACTCGTTACACTAGACTCCATTGTAGTCAAACGCTTGCTATTTTCTACTATTGTAATCAAATTCATAGGTTATTATTAAAGGATAATCTTCAAAATGAATGCAGACATACAACGCCGAATCACTATAAATTTCTATATCCTTGATTATAAATGATTTTTTATTACTTATTAATTTATTTACACAGTTTAATTTTGTTCTTCATTTACTTCTCTACAAAAACTATTCATGAGTGTTTATGACCAATTTAGTTGCAAAATGTTGGTGCTTTCATTGAGAGGAGGCTTGATTCTCAATATATTAGGATCCCTTTTGTAACAACCTGGGATTTTGGAGATTACTGTTAATATTAAGCTGTAAAGCAAATTATAATTTAATATTGTGTTTAAAAATGAATTGGATAATAAAATGAGGGATTATATTATTTATTTTATATAAACAATATCTTGATGAATATAAAATGGGATTTGAAATTTAAATAAGTCATATTATTTTATTTGAAGCCTGTTTCAACATTTGATTGTTGAAAAAAAAGTGTACATGAATGAAATAAAGTTTGAAAAACTTTATTTGTGGATTTGGATTGAAAATAAATAATTGTGATGGTTTAATTTAAGTTAATTAGTAATATGGGAAATTTATTCCAATGTTAGCCTTCTATTATGAAATAAAAGGAATAATATGAAGAAATTAAAATTTAGAAGTGTAATTAGGCTTGGAATGATGTATCAATGTTATAAAAATGTTAAAACATTTTAATACACTTCATTAGACTCAAAAATAAATTTTATTTGGTTGAAATGGATGAAAACAGTGATTTTTTCACTATAATGGAAATATTGGTAAACATTGTTAAAAAAATTTTATATGGGGAAATAATATTTTAATTGGAAAATTAAAATTTTGATGTCATTAACATGTTCCCTGTATTAAAACATGAACAATACAACTTATTTCATGTGATTTGGAAATTTTATGCAAAAGTTGTGTGTAAATTACTAAAACACATATGCATATTTACTCTAAATATTTTCTAAGTGTGAGAATTGGGCTTATATGGTTATTTTGTGTCTGAAAACCCAATTTCTAGAATGTTCAAAGAGATATACATTCATTTCTCTCTGACTATTTTTTCATTTAAACACTTTTCTTTTTAAAACTTCAATATTCTAATCAATGACCTCCATAAAAAGAGAAAATCAATGGCTTCCTTCTTATAAATCAATTTCACTCAAAATCTCTGCAAATTAAGGAATTAAATCAATTAAATAGAGAGATAAGAGAAAGGTAAGTTCCAATCTAATCTATCTTAGAATCTATATAAAACCTAGAATGGTTTTCTATAATTTTGTTTTGATCAATTGCTTAATTGCATGTACTGTATTTTTCTATTTTCAGATGTTTAGGACTTTAATTTTGTGCTAAAGGTTCAATCTTGCTTGCAAATCCTCGCTTATTTACTGAAATCAAAAGGTAAGTGTAAAAGCTTATAAATGCTAGCCAAAATCAAAGTTTTGAGTTGAATTTTCGTATTAATAAGGTTATGTTTCGTCTTTGTTATTTTCTGTTTTCTATCGCCACATTGTTTTGACCATAACTTTCTTGTTACCTATCCAAATTTAGAAATTTTTGAAGTTCTGGAAACGTTATGATTTAGGCTATAACTTTGTTGTTTTGAGATTTGAGTATTTTTTATGTTTATATGGTGAAAAATCCATATCTTTGTGACTGTCCTGTCATTGACAGAGAGTGTTTATATATTCACCTGGAAAGTAATTTGATCATAACTTTCATGTTTTGAGTTTTCTGTAACTTTGAAGTTAGATACGTCAAAATCTAATTTTTTACTGCTAACCAGAGAGCAAAACCAATATTTGCTCTGTCCTTGAAGCTGAAACGAAATTGGCCATAACTTTTTCGTTTTTTTAACCGATTTTGATAATTTTAGATGTTCCGGAAATAATAAATCATGTGTTACAACTTTCATGTTTTGAGTTTTCTGTAATTTTCAGGTTAGCTATGTCAAAATCTAAGTTTTTCTACTGCTAACCCGAGAGCAAAATCAATATTTGCTCTGTGTTTTAAACCGAAATGAATTTGACTATAGCTTCTTCGTTTCTTAACCAAATTTGATAATTTTGGATGTTTTGAAAAGCTTAGGTCATGTGCTACATGTTTTATTCATTGTATTTTCTAGAACTTTGAAGTTTGCTTAGTCATAATTATGGTTTTATGTTATTGTCCTGAGAGCAAAATGACAGCAGCAACAATCGTTGACCTTAGATTGTATTAGCTCGTTTTTGCTCTCATTATCTTCGGTTTTGATGATGTTTTTGAGATATTTGAGAGCTATGGTGCAACAGCCCAAATTTTAGCAATATTTTATTCTTTATTTATAACTCTGGGGTTTTATTTTCGAAAATTTGATTGTCTAAATTTAATTATAAATAATCACCCAAGATTTTTACTAGTGTGAAAATTCTAAAATTCTTATTTTGGTTAAAACTTAACATTTTTTTGAAGTTATAAAAATTTAAATTTTTAATCTTTCGGATTAATTCAATATATTCGTAACAACGTTTATTTCACCTTTTGTTCTTTAAAAAAAATTGATTTTATACTTTTAAAAATTTAATATTTTATATTTTACTTATATACATTTTTGAATATAAATTTCTTAGTAAATGTGTAAACAAATCATATTTTTATATAAGTAATAAATTTCCAAAACTTTGTGTATAAATAAACTGTTTAATTTCGTGTTTAAAAGGCGCATTATTTGATGGAATAAATAATGTATATACACATACAAGAAAACATATAAAATTCAAATCCGTTATTTTCATTTTTTTGGACAAAAATTACTGTGTCTGTTGTACGCATTCTAATTTTATTCACTTTCCTTTTACTCTCCTGATTTAATAGGAACGTTATTTACAAATTTTGTAACCGTTCGCCTTTTTAATTTCTTGCCATTGTTCCCAACAACGCGAGCTTTAAATTTTAAATGCATTCAATATTGTTTAAAAATCTTATTTCAAAATCTAATCTTAGCTGACCGTTTCTTCTGCTTTAATTTCAAAACCCATTTGCTTAAAATTTGTTAAAAATCTAGTAACCGTGTATAACAAGAAAAATCAGTGCTCAATCAAAATCGTGGCCTTTTTTTTTTAAAATCAATATCTTATTTCTTGCCTATAACTGCTCATTAAAAATCAACGCTAGTTTAATTTCCTTTCCATTTCAAAGCAAGTTGATTTATTGCCGTTCTTTCTTCTCCTTAAATCATGCTACCTCTCTGATCAAACCTATATAACTCATGCAAATATTCATTGTTACAGTATTATATTTATACTTAAGATGATTCTATAAATACTCTACTTTACAAATTATTTTAATACACATATATAATTTGGAAATTTATATAGATTGAATATAATATGTTATTGAATGTAAAAATATGGATGGATTTAAATTATATATATATATATAACATTTAATATATATAGAAATAGTTATATAAATAAAAAGTTTTCTTTTAGGTATTCATATTTAAACATTTATTTTATCTATTTGAGAATATATATATACTAGTTATATAAGTTTAGTATAAAGGTGTTAGTATATTTTTTCTAAGTGTATGTTGATTTTTTTAAAACAATTGTAAGCTTGATTTATTTATTCATTTATATGTTCGAAAAACCTGTAAATTAAATTTGTGATGTTTGAACTTAGAATATAAATTTCATATGTGTATATATAGTTATAGGTGGTTATAAAAGTTTGCTTATACCATTTATCTTCATCGTTCCAGTTCTGATCTGATCCGTTTCATCAATTCGAGCCAATCAGCTTTGATCGTTGAATTCGTGCCGATTTTGCTTTGCTTGGATTTGAAATTTAATTTCAATGTCTGTATCAGTGTGCGTATCCGTGTCTCCTTCTATATTCTCTAGCCTTGAAAGGTGAGCAATCACTCACGATTAACATTTTTTTATTCGTTAAATTTGATTTCAATTGAAACGACAATTGAAATATGTTGCTGTAGTTATTTAAATTTGTTATATATGCTATTATTTGTAACTGTTTACCTACGGAATATGACACCATATCCTGTTGTTTATATTATATTGTTATTGATGATATATGCATGTTATTTTATTGTATTTTCTATTATCACTCTGCAAGTTCCCTGTAGTTTAGAAATCACTATGGGTTGAAATGATACATACCCGAACAGACTTTAGAATAGGAGAAAATCGTTATGGGTTGAAAAGATAAACCCAAGTGATTTTCATTTAATTGAATTTGGAATTACGGGTTGAAATGATATCCACCCGTATATATTTAGTATACGGATTGAAATGATAAATATCCGTAGCACTTTACTATATAATAGGAAATATACACAGGCACCGTTGGTCCATATAAATATTTTGAAAATAATTTCTTTAATTTTGGAAAGAAATATATGGTTTAATAAATTTGATACTTAAGATATTATATAAATGAAAATTGTATATATAGATTTAGTAGTAATATTTTATTTAAATTAGATTGATTTAATATATATAATATGGTTAAGTATTTATGTAAATCTATATTTCAAATAGATTCTCTTGTAATAAATTGAATAATTAAGATTGGGAGATAAATTTGGGTTTATAAAAATGGTATTTAAATAAGGATTTATTTAATTAAATCGATTTGAAATTTTTGAATGGGAAATTTAAAGGGTATGATTTTATAAATGGATTTTTGATTTAAGTGATTTAATGAATATTTCACGTTTAAATAAATTTAAGAAAATATTGAGTAAAATGTAATTTAAGGTTACTTAAATGATATTGAATCAAATAAGGGAGTATTTCAAGACTAAATAATAATGAGGTTAAATTGAGATCAATATGGAACTGTTATATAGAACATTTAAATATTAAAGCCTGGAACTATATTGGAATTTAAATGGTTTATGTTGAGATTCGGATCTGTATTTGAAATCAACGTAGTTGAATTTATTATTTAGCAACAAAATTGAATTAAAATGAAAATTTAGGTTGAACTAAATTTGAATTTATTATTTAGAAAACTAAATTGATTGTAAATTTAGATGAAACGTTGAATACATAAAGTTTTGAAACATATGGAAATATAAAGGGGTATTTGTGATTATAAATCCGAATTTGAGATCGATAAAATTTAAGTGGTTATTTTAGAAATTGAGTTGAATTTAAATTGATAAATTGAGATTGAATTTAATTTGAATGGGAAGGTCGGGTTGATGTTTGAACGATTCGTTAAGTTGAGGAAATTGAAAATACTTTACTGTATAAATTATTTAATATATATAAATACTATTTTGGGAAATATAGAGATATTTGAAGTGAAAATGTGATTTGGTTTTGAAGTACAAATTAAGCTGAAATGACCACGGTGTTATAGTGTATATTTCTACCTTGTAGAAAGTTCCATGGACCCTTAGAGGATGTTTATCCCAAACATCCTTTAAGTTATTTGTATTTCAGTTGATATTTCACTTTAGTTGGATTTATTGATATAAGAATGTTCCTGACTCGAGTGTTTTGTGTTTTGCTTTACGCTCGGGTCAGACTGAGTGATACAGCATTTGAGACTCACCTTTGGAGTTTGGAGCTTCATTTAGAAATCCAACTATCGATTCAGATTCCAGCCTTTCCAGTTGATTGGTTCAGAGAAGTCATCTGTTGCATTGGATACTTCACTGCATTTGAACTATTCGGTTGTATTTTTCTAACTCTGATGTATACAGTAGCTTCATGAACTACTATTCTTTATTTATTCCGCTGCATTATATTACCTGTGATCTGTGATTGATTTATTTACTGTATATTTTAAGTTTTGCCAAATTTTAATTAATAATTCGGTATTTTGAATTATTCTATTTAGATATGTATGGTTTTATTGTCGATTTGAATGGTCCAAAATAGCGTGTATTGGTATCAGAGCTTTGGCTCTAGGTAAAACTTAGCATATATGGTAAATTTATTTACAGAATCACTTTCGCTCGAGTTGAATCTCTTCCTTTTGACTCGATTTTTTTTGAATTTTAGAATGTCCCTCAGTTTCGAAATTCATTTTGTCTCTCCCTATTTATATTCGTTTGATTCTGGAGTATCCCATAACTCCACTAAATGATTTGTAAAGGGGGTGAAAACTCCTTTTCAATTGGCATTGACTCACCGAAGATTTCTGTATCCTCGGTTTACGATGCTGCTATATCTTGTTATGCCGAATTCTATATCTCTGACGATCAAATGTCGAATTGCCTCAGAATTCTACACCGATCTAATTTTGGAATCACGGTTGGCCGATAAAGGTCGCCCGCGATTTATAGAAGTACATCCATCTTCTATTTTGTAATTTAATTATCTCATCTTCGATCGAGTCTATCTTCGAATCAGGATTCTATTTATTGGAGTTCCTCTAAATTAAATCGCTATCTTTGTTTTGAAATCCATTCTTGAATCATCCTTCGAAAATCAGGTTTTGTTTGTATTTTTGAAATTGTTTATATCGAAATTTTATTTTGATAACTATGATTTTATATATATATATATAAAAGTGAAAATGTTTTCGATAAGGATTATATATCTTTATATATAAAGCAAATAAGAAATGTTATTCTATATAAAAAGGTTTTGAAATTTTGAAAAATTATAAGAAATTGATTTATATAAAAATGATTTAAAACTGTAGAGTTAAATTTGAAATTCAAGAATTGAATTCCGGTATTTTGAAATTGGTTTTAAGATTTTGGTAAATATATAAAAATAATACGATTTAAAAGTATTTTTTCGAATAAGAAATGTTTCTAAGGAGTTCAAATGAATTCCAATAATTTTGAAGAAATTTCAAAGAAGTTTTCAAGAAAATAGAAGTCCAGAACTCACTTATGTCGCTGGAAAATAATTTCGGTGATGAGTGCAAGCATCACCGACATTAATTTTCGAGTTTCAGAGTGGGGGAGAGGCCACTTTAATAGCTTCACTATGCAAGTGATTTTGTAAAAGCGTTTTTGATTTCAAATTCCGAAGTATAATTTGATATTTTAGAAAGATATAAGTATATATTTGAAACGATTTAAAATGAGACCGATGTTCAGTCCTCGAGTTTCGGATTTAATAATTGATTTATTGATTTATTGTTGATTTTCAACTCTTAAATTGAAAATTTGATTTCCCTAACTATTTTGAATGTTCGAACACTTCCAAATCGAGATTAAATTTTTGAAGCTAAGAAATTTCGAAGAGTATAAAATGTTTGATAAAGAATATAAATTTAGTTTTGAAATGTTTTGAAAAAAAAATAGTTGCATAATGGTTTTCAAAAAGGTAAATTGGATATTTCACATAGAAATAGATAGTTTAAAAGTTTTTAAAAAAGGGATAATTATAAATTTGGAAACCATTTTAAGTATAATTGATTTTGGAAAATATTTGGTTTTGAAATTAAATTGGAATTAAAAACCATTACTTATATGGTGATTTTTGGAAATGAATTTGTTTGACTTGAATTATTTTAATTTGGAAAATTGGATAATTTTAAACCTATTATTTTGGGAACTTTAAAATTTAGATATTTAATTTGGAAGAAAATTTGGTTAAATCATATATGATTTTGAAACTGAATTGATATTGAAATGATTTGAAATTTGAGAACCTTATATTATTAAGCACTTGATTTGGGAGTGGTCGAACTTATATAAAATGGATTGTATAAGTATGAAGTTGATTTGAAATATATTGATTTGAATGGTACTCAATTTGGAAAGAGATTTTATATAATCGCAGTCTATATAAGTATGATTTGATCTACTATTGATTTTGGAAAGTATTCGATTTGGGAAAAATGGAATCCTTTATATATGGACTTTATATAAGTACGATATTTGAAAGTGATTTGAAAAAGTACTACATGATATATATTTTCGAAGTAAAGATATGGAAAGTGCCTTCTGTTTGATATCCGCTTTGTGGCCACATCGTGGATTCATTCTATCCATATTATTCTCTTTGATTTTTGGTTTTCCGGATGTAATACTTGAGTGTTCCCACCGTGGCGTAACCCATGGTTTTTTCCTCTCGCGACTGTATAGCGTAATTGCCTGGCTGAGTCTGGCCTAGGGGTACGGATTGTTTCCTGGGGGATCCAGGCGTAACCATTGTGTATACTGCAATCTGTGTAGGTCGCGAATAGTAGCGAAACTGCCTGGCTGAGACAGCCTAGGGGTACAGACTGTTTCCTGGGGGACCCAGGCGTAACCATTGTGTATCCTGCACTCTACTAGTCATCATGGCGTAACTCGCAGGACTGAGAAAGCTTACAGATACAGATTATTTCCTGGGGATCTAGGCGCAACCATTGTGTACCTGCGAACCATGGTCGGACAAAGGTTTTGGTTTGGTTGTTTTGTTTGGATTGTACTTTCCATATCTGTTTTAAAGGTTTTTCAAGTATTTTCACTGGGTGTTGAAACAAGTCTACTAAGTACTTGAAGAATTCTAGCTTTGCGCCTGATCAACGCATGGCCAGAGTCTGCAAGAACGAGGATAAACTTGTTGAAACATCGAGTTATAAAAATATTTTCAAAAGGAAAATCTATTTCGATATAATAGTATTTTATTATAAAAGTATTATTATAAAGGTATTTATTATAAAAGTATTTTTCCCAACAAAGAAATTTTGAATTAATATTTGAAATTTAAATTCTTACGGTTCTGGATTAATTATTCGTGCCCGATACTATTCCTTGCATCTACCTTATCTGCTCACTTTAGTTATTCACCTTGATTCTGTTTTCCAAACCTACCTTCCTACCTTGTCGGATATATCCTTTTTAAATATTGCTTATTTGTATACTACATTGTTTAATAGAAAATTTTAGTGTTATAAATATTTTGAAGTTATTAATTTAACAAAACATGTTTAAATAAAATGATTATTGATGTATCTATAACGTTGAAAGTATCTTAAGATTTCCAAGTGAAGTTTTCAACTGAATATTTCGAGTAAAATTTATATAATTTTAAAATTTATTGTTTATCTTGTCTTTCAATCTATTTTCTTTCTGGTTGTTTTAATTCTCCTATCTCCTTCCTTTTCGAAGACGAAAAGTTTTGATTGGGGGAGAGTGTAACAGCCCAAATTTTAGCAATATTTTATTCATTATTTATAACTCTGGGGTTTTATTTTCGAAAATTTGATTGCCTAAATTTAATTATAAATAATCACCTAAGATTTTTATTAGTGTGAAAATTCTAAAATTCTTATTTTGTTAAAACTTAACATTTTTTTTAAAGTTATAAATCTTTAAATTTTTAATTTTTAATCTTTTGGTTTAATTAATATATTCGTAACAACGTTTATTTCACCTTTCGTTCTTTTAAAAAAAATGATTTTTATACTTTTAAAATTTAATATTTTACATTTTACTTATATACATTTTTGTATATAAATTTCTTAGTAAATGTGTAAACAAATCATATTTTTATATAAGTAATAAATTTCCAAAACTTTGTGTATAAATAAACTGTTTAATTTCGCGTTTAAAAGGCGCGTTATTTGATGGAATAAATAATGTATATACACATACAAGAAAACGTATAAAATTTAAATCCATTATTTTCATTTTTTTTGGACAAAAATCACTGCGTCTATTATACGCATTCTAATTTTATTCACTTTCCTTTTACTCTCCTGATTTTATAGGAACGTTATTTACAAATTTTGTAGCCATTCGCCTTTTTAATTTCTTGCCATTGTTCCCATCAACGCGAGCTTTGAATTTTAAACGCATTCAATATTGTTTAGAAATCTTATTCCAAAATCTAATCTTAGCTGACTGTTTCTTCTGCTTCAATTTCGAAACCCATTTTCTTAAAATTTGTTAAAAATCTAGTAACCGTGTATAACAAGAAAAATCAGTGCTCAATCAAAATCGTGGCCTTTTTTTAAAATCAATATCTTATTTCTTGCCTATAACTACTCATTAAAAATCAACGCTAGTTTAATTTCCTTTCCATTTCAAAGCAAGTTGATTTATTGCCGTTCTTTCTTCTCCTTAAATCACGCTACCTCTCTGATCAAACCTATATAACTCACGCAAATATTCATTGCTCAACAAAATTTTATTTTTCTAACATTTCCTTTCCTACGCTCCCTGTTTCCACTTCTTTCTTTATGACCATTCATTATATATATACACTACAGCTGGAAAGTTATAAACGTATAAACTTAGAAACGTTTTGTATTTATTAAAAATTTAAAGCTTACCTTTAATTGTGACTTTTCTCTTTCCTTTCGTTCAAATTTAAAGGCGCATCAATCAATTGCTTTAATAAATATTGCAGAATCAATGCACAGACGTTATCAATTTCATTTTATGGTGGTACGTTCCTACCGTTTAAATTTTAAATTTTAAATAATTTGCTTTTATGGGTCAGCTGAATTAAGCAACGTGACCGTTGCTATTTATTTCTTTTATTAATTGCTACAATTATTTTCACCAAATCAAGGGTTGATTGTTGCAATCACTTTTATTTATTTATTCACTTAAAATTTGGTTGTCTATTCATTTTCTTCCGTTATATTTGCCTGAAAACATGCGGTTCATCCCTATTTATTTTCGCTTTCACTTCTCTTTTCTCTAGATCTGTTCGTTCCCCTCCCTACTTTTCTTCGAAAAAAAGCAAACTGAAGCATGCGGCTGTCACCATTATTTGCATCCGCCACTTCACCTTTCTTCGAAACCTCCTCATCAAATGAAACCCATCACCTTGCCTTCCGGCTGCTTCTGTTTGATCAGTGAGGTATAGGCGTGTAAGCACATATATGTTTTGATTTATATTCGTAATTACAAGTTTTTTTTTGTTTTTTTGTTGTTTTTGTTTTGTTAGTTGTGATATACATACTATTTATATAAGTATTGAATACTATTTTTTCAAAAGTTTATTTTCATAACATGACAGTGTATATTTATATATAGTTTCTATTTGATCTTCCTCACAGCTTATAAGTCATGTTAATATTTTGAATTATGTATGCGACATTTTGAAGGGAAGATACTATAAAATAAGTATCTTTCATTTTTAATAAGAATATATATATATATATATATATATATATATATTGTGTTTTATATTTTAATATAGGTCAGCTTCTATTTGTTGATATCAGGTTTCCTATAATATGGTTATTCGCTTATGTAAGTCATATATTTGGTTTATTACAGACTATATAAAATACTTTAATATATGTATATTATGCGGTTTGTTACCATATGGGTTTCTATGTGGTACTGACTTATTTAGTTAATGATTGTATATATTTTGTTACGGTATTATATTTATACTATTTTGGATTTAAGACGATTCTATAAATACTCTACTTTATAAATTATTTTAGTACACATATAATTTGGAAATTTATATAGGTTGAATATAATATGTTATTGAATGTAAAAATATGGATGGATTTAATATATATATACATAACATTTAATATATATAGAAATAGTTATATATAAAAAAAGTTTTCTTTTAGGTATTCATATTTAAATATTTATTTTATCTGTTTGAGAATATATATATACTAGTTATGTAAGTTTAGTATAAAGGTGTTAGTATATTTTTTTTTTTAAGTGTATGTTGATTTTTTTTTTAAAATGTAAGCTTGATTTATTTATTTATTTATATGTTTGAAAAACATGTAAATTAAATTTGTGATGTTTGAACTTAGAATATAAATTTCATATGTGTATATACAGTTATAGGTGGTTATAAAAGTTCGCTTATACCATTTATCTTCATCGTTCCAGTTCTGATCTGACCCGTTTCATCAATTCGAGCCAATCAGCTTTGATCGTTAAATTCGTGCCGATTTTGCTTTGCTTGGATTTGAAATTTAATTTCAGTGTCTGTATCAGTGTGCGTATCCATGTCTCCTTCTATATTCTCTAGCCTCGAAAGGTGAGCAATCACTCACGATTAACATTTTTTTATTCATTAAATTTGATTTCAATTGAAACGACAATTGAAATATGCTGCTGTAGTTATTTAAATTTGTTATATATGCTATTATCTGTAATTGTTCACCTGCGGAATATGACACCATATCCTGTTGTTTATATTATATTATTATTGATGATATATGCCTGTTATTTTATTGTATTTTCTGTTATCACTCTGCAAGTTCCCTATAGTTTAGAAATCACTATGGGTTGAAATGATACATACCCGAACAGACTTTAGAATAGGAGAAAATCGTTATGGGTTGAAATGATAAACCCAAGCGATTTTCATTTAATTGAATTTGGGATTACGGGTTGAAATGATATCCACCCGTATATATTTAGTATACGGATTGAAATGATAAATATCCGTAGCACTTGACTATATGATAGGAAATATATAGAGACACCGTTGGTCCATATAAATATTTTGAAAATAATTTCTATAATTTTGGAAAGAAATATATGGTTTAATAAATTTAATTCTTAAGATATTATATAAATGAAAATTGTATATATAGATTTAGTAGTAATATTTGATTTAAATTAGATTGATTTAATACATATAATATGGTTAAGTATTTATGTAAATCTATATTTCAAATAGATTCTCTTGTAATAAATTGAATAATTAAGATTGGGAGATAAATTTGGGTTTATAAAAATGGTATTTAAATAAGGATTTATTTAATTAAATCGATTTGAAATTTTTGAATGGGAAATTTAAAGGGTATGATTTTATAACTGGATTTTTGATTTAAGCGATTTAATGAATATTTCATGTTTAAATAAATTTAAGAAAATATTGAGTAAAATGTAATTTAAGGTTACTTAAATGATATTGAGTCTAATAAGGGAGTATTTCAAGGCTAAATAATAATGAGGTTAAATCGAGATCTATATGAAACTGTTATATAGAACATTTAAATATTAAAGCCTTGAACTATATTGGAATTTAAATGGTTTATGTTGAGATTCGGATCTGTATTTGAAATCAACGTAGTTTCATTTGTTATTTAGCAACTAAATTGAATTAAAATGAAAATTTAGGTTGAACTAAATTTGAATTTATTATTTAGAAAACTAAATTGAATGAAAATTTAGATGAAACTTGAATACTTAAAGTTTTGAAATATATGGAAATATAAAGGGGTATTTGTGATTATAAATCTGAATTTGAGATCGATAAAATTTAAGTGGTTATTTTAGAAATTGAGTTGAATTTAAATTGATAAATTGAGATTGAATTTAATTTTAATGGGAAGGTCGGGTTGATGTTGGAACGATTTGTTAAGTTGAGGAAATTGAAAATACTTTACTGTATAAATTATTTAATATATATAAATACTATTTTGGGAAATATAGAGATATTTGAAGTGAAAATGAGATTTGGTTTTGAAGTATAAATTAAGCTGAAATGACCATGGTGTTATAGTGTATATTTCTACCTTGTAGAAAGTTCAATGGACCCTTAGAGGATGGTTATCCCAAACATCCTTTAAGTTATTTGTATTTCAGTTGATATTTCACTTTAGTTGGATTTATTGATATAAGAATGTTCCTGACTCGAGTGTTTTGTGTTTTGCTTTACGCTCGTGTCAGACTGAGTGATACAACATTTGAGACTCGCCTTTGGAGTTTGGAGCTTCATTTGAAAATCCAACTATCGATTCAGATTCCAGCCTTTCCAGTTGATTGGTTCAGAGAAGTGATCTGTTGCATTGGAGACTTCACTGCATTTGAACTATTCGGTTGTATTTTTCTAACTCTGATGTATATAGTAGCTTCATGATCTACTATTCTTTATCTATTCTACTGCATTATATTACTCTGTGATCTGTGATTGATTTATTTACTGTATATTTTAAGTTTGACCAAATTTTAATTAACAATTCGGTATTTTGAATTATTCAAGTCGGATATGTATGGTTTTATTGTCGATTTGAATGGTCCAAAATAGCGGGTCGTTACAGCTATGATGCCTACCAGTAGGCTAGATATATTTGGAGAGTTTGAAATTCAAACTTAAATGGAATTTCAATTGAATTTTGGGTTAAATTTGAATTGAATTCTTATTGAATTAAAGTTATCGGTTTTGAGATATCCCTCTTAGTTTTCATTGCTTTCGAGAACGGTTTTCGCTAAACCATTTTTGAAGTACATGGACATTTCAAATTATTATTACATAGTATTTTTTAATTATTTTTCTAAATAAAGATTTTTTTATTTCCTATAATAAAGGAATTTCAAATATTGGTTTTAATAATCGTTTTCGAAAAATCGTTTCAAATTTCTATTTCGCTAATAAAATTATTTTATAAATAAAATTACTTATTTTTATGAATTTCGGATGTACAAGAAGGAGAATTAAACGGTAAAGTATAACATGTGGTATGGGACACATGGTTTTGCTTTATCGCTTAATATCGGACTTACACGATCGAAACCCTTTCGATGTACTATTTGAGATGATTTAAGATATTATTAAATTTTGGGTAGATTATATGGTCCGAGAAATCCAATTTAGGAGTATATTCGATGAAGGACCATTTTAAGATGTGTTTATTAATCGCCGATTAAATGAGATAAATTAAGAGCTAGAAATTCCTTTTTGGAATTATGGTTAGAATTAACCATCTAGATGTTATTTTTACTTGCCAATGAGATAAGGTAAGCTTTTTTATGATGATTTTACGATGTTGAGATGTATTATGATAGTTTTTACTTATCGATGAGAAAGTCACGATGCCCCTAGTACTCGCCAATGAGATGAGACGAGCATAGTATTGTTTTTACTCGCCAATGAGACGAGGTCGGGTATATTTTCTTGATGTTTATGATGTTTCACTAGTGTCGTACCAACTAACGACTAGTAAACCATTTGGGGCAAACGTTGAGACACATTCACGATGTTTACTAGTACTACAGACCACGAGTACTCGATTGGAGTCATCACAATGTAGTTGCTACTCCGATCATCACGATGTTATTAACTCGGGTCTTTGTGACTGGGAGTCATTATGATGTTATAGACTATAATCATTCACGATGTTCACGTTGTTATTTGACTCCAGTCATCACGATGTTTATGGTACTATATAGTAGTACTAATCACGATGAAGCACGCGTAGCATTGCTTCGGCATGCAATCGAGGATCTAGCCAATCCGAGGTTTCTTTGAGTTTTGATGTTTTAGACTTCACCGTGTTTAGATGATTATTACATTGATAGCCTAGTTCTAGAGGAGATGTATACATATATGGTGAAATCATTTACGATGTTACTCTTTGATTGAGTTATTTGCATTATGGATTGATGATTTGATGATTTTTAACAATACTTGATGTTAAGGTGGAGTTGAGATGTTTTTATATATTTATACCAATGAGATGAGGTATAAATGATTATGAAGAATCTTTTATGATGAGTTTTAGTGACGGATTGGAGATGTATTTATATTCATACCGATGAGATGAGGTATAAACAAGTATGATGCTTCTTTTGTGTTTGGGTTTTATATTTCCTGGAATGATCCTTGGGATGTGCCAATGAGATGAGGCACATCCATATGCGTTTGATTCTATGTATGAAGGATATGTACCTTTGATGTATTTTTATATTGACAACCACTTCTAAGAAGATAGTTGAATCATTTGAAGTCATTGTCCATATTCCTTTATACCGCCGATGATATAAGACAAAAGCGATGTTTATTAAGTCTTATCTTTAAAACTTTGCTCGCCGATGTTCCATTTGCTTAAGTGTTAGTTATGCCACTTAAGTATGACTTTATCATCATTATCTCTTCTACTTGCCAAGAAGAGATGTTGTCCTTTCTTATGATGTTGAAACCCTGTTTAGGGAATGGAATGACATCCTTTAAGAAAAAGGATGCCATAGCTTTCACTTACTCATCCTTATCGATTATTCTATTTAACTGATGATTTTAGCTAGCCTGACTCGTGTGTTTTCACTCGGGTCAGACCGAGTTGTTTCAGGTACCATATATTGGAATTAGCTTGAAGTTGATGTTGGATATCAGTTCTTCATTCACTTGAGTAGTTTATTTCTTCCGCATACTCTGATGTTTTTACATTTGATTCGATGTATATAGTGTGGTCGAGTACCACCTTTATTGTATTCATATTGTATTGTACTAAACATGTATCAGTGTATATGTATATATATGATATTGACTACTATTCTGTGATGTGCTTTTTTTATTTAATTATTGTATTTTATTCTGGTAGATCCATATTCCACCTATAGTTTTGGATTTAGCATTTATTGGGTTTGTCGACCCACATGAGTTGGAAAAAAATTATATTGCATTTATCGACGTATTCAAAAGATGTTTAAGACAAAATAATAGATGGTCGCCCTTAATCAGCCCTATTCTCCGCTTTAGTAGATAGAATTACTTGTTAATTCTCTTTGCTAAGGTGGGTCTCGGGGTGGGGCGTTATAGCTTGGTATCAGAGCTATAGTTAGAACAAAGTAGAATAAACACAAAACAATACATATATCATGATACATCGAAGTGCAATACGGGTGAATCTTTGTCCTTTATTCAAGCTTGTTTTCGAATCGAGCCTTGATTCTTTTTTGAGTTTTGGGATTGTTGAGATGGAAATGTCTAGGAATATGGATATGTTACATTCCGTAGTATTCCATAGTCATCTTATCTTATATAAAATCTTATTTGGGATTTTCTATTCTTATTTTTGTCGATATGAGTGAGTTCGTATCAATGCAGATGATCGATTTCTTTGATCATTCTTGTTCCATTCCTTTGAGAGTTGTGTATCCTATTGAAGGGATCCACAACAATTGGCTTGTTGTGAGCATTTCGAGTTCTCTATTTTTTGCTGCTTTAGTGAGTATTTGTTTATTACTCACTATCTTGGGATGTATATGATTTGAGATGGATTGACTTATTTGATGTAAAGTCTGATCCTTTTATTGTTATAGGATCCTATATTTATTTAGGCATCCCAATTTGATTGGTTTATTATTTCTATCACTTTGGAATGTTAATGATGATTTTGAAGTTTCTGTTTTCACTCTTGAGTATCGATATGTTGATGATATATGTCAAATTCCAGTCAAGGTGACTTTGTTGAGTTTTTTGAGTCCATTTGGATTGGACATCCAATTGGGCAATCGAGTGTTGAGGTAACCTTATTCCTGGCTCTTAGCTCTTCAGTTATCCTTCCACGAGGATATCCACTAAGGAATGGGTAAGTTTCTGGATTGTTCGAGTTTGATTGAGTTTATCATTCAGTTTCTTTGAGTTATCCTTTTCGGATACTCAATTGGTGTCATTCTTTGTAGCATTAATTTGTTTGAAGTAATGATTTGTTGTTTGTGGCTTCTTCTCATTCTAGAAGATTATCTTGCTTATCCTGTATCTTGATGACTTTTGGGAGTGGCTCGTGACATCGTAATATTGACGAACTCTCTATCTCCTTCTGTTGATTTTGAGAATCGAGTATTCTGGGAATATCTCGATGCATTCTCTTAATGTTCTTTGGTTTGAGTTTTGAAGCTATATAAATATCAGTTTTAAAGAGAAATTTGAGCTTTGAGATGTTTAAAAAAAAATCAAAGAATATTTTAAGAATATATTTACATGAGTAGATTCCTTTTGTAGAAATAATTTGAGAGTGTTGGGTTGTCCATCGACTAGTTAAGAGTTCTGGTCGATACGCCTGATCAACTTTATCGATATGAATCTCCTAAATGCTATGATGAGGCAATCAGACACGATGGTTTGTGTTTTAAAAATTGAGTGTAATATCCCGGAGTTTTGGACAATATAAATTTAATAATCTGTGTTTAAATTTATATTGAATTGATAATTTTTGTTAATAAATTTGATTTGATTCTATAATCTTCTTTATTTAAACATTTAATTTGTGAATTTATTTTTAATAAACTGATAAATCTATTTTCTATTTAATAATGTATATGTATTTATATATATTTTAAATAGATAAGTTGTTAAATTAGTATAGCATAATTTTAATGTTTTAAATTTAGGAATTGTGATTTATTTTTAACTTAAGCTTTTCAAAAATATTTAATAAAATACTATATGATTTTATATATGTGAGGTAAATGTTTTATGGTTTAAAAATTCATTTTTAACTTAAGTTTGTATATTAAAATAAGTTAGATAAATGTTTGTGTTATTCTTTTTAAAATATTGATAATGTGATTTGTAAATTTAATATGAAATTTAAAATACAATTTTAAAATATGAAACATGCATTCAAATAAGTTATAAACTCTTTATAAATCTATTTCATGTAATTTAAAATATTATTTTCTATGTAATTATTTGTATATTGTTTTATTTATTATAACACTTTGCTTATTCTTTAGAAATTATTTAAATACATAACTAAGTATAAGAATCTAATTAATTTAATTTTAAAACATTCATTAACACTTTAATTAAAATACTAATCACTTAAGGATACAAGTGTAAATATCTTAAAGCTTAAACTAACAAATGTAAACTAAATATCATTTAAAATGACAAGTGTTAACAATACAAGCCAAGTGTCATTTTTCTTTGATTTTAATTAAACCATAAATAAGATATATACATTCTTATAATCTTTCTTAGTTTTCTTTTTCTTCATTTTTCAATTCCAAAACAAAGAACCTTTCAGCTGAAAAACATTCCATTTTAAACTATCTACAAATTCAAATTCCTGTAAAATTAACTTGCATTCATTCTCCTCAAAAAGCAAATCTATTCATCAAATATTTTCTGCATTCAACTCTTCTAAAATCTGTAAATCAAAACTCTATAACATTTTCATCCTCAAAAACCTATTCAAATGCATTGCATAAACCCTGTAATCTTTTCTATAACTCATTATCAAATGCAAGGAAAACCTATTCATAAAACAAAAGGGCCTGCAAGCTATAGCCTGCATGTTTTCAAAACAATCTGGGATTTTGAAACTGCAATTTCAAGTTACATCTGCATTCAAACAACCTGCATGTAAGATCTGAAAGCAAGTTTCAAAGAGCAATAGCATTTTTAAAGCAACATTTAAGTTTTTAAAAGCTTGGACAATTCTGTTTTAAAGATTCAAAAGAGTTTTTCAAATTCTAGACAGTGCTCTGCTCATCAGGATTTTTAAAGGTGAGTAACTCAACTTTTTAAGATTTTAAGTAGGTAAAAGTTGATTGCATGCTTTGATTTAGATATGAAAATATATTATAAATGGGCTGTGAATATATATATATATATGAATATATTTATGTGTGTGTATGATTGTTTATCTGAAGCATCTCTGTTTTTCTTTGATTTCAAGCTTCAGTCAGTTGTAAATCCCATTGTCTTTTAATTTAATCCTCATTTGAGTTTATGAATTAAACAAATATGTTTGTTTCATCATAATATTCAGATTAAAATTTGTACTTAAGTTAAAAAAATATTAAAATGGCTCTGGAATTACAAACAGATGATCAATCAGCAAATTAGTGAAATTTCAAGTTTAGAAATTTATGAATTCAGAATTATAAATCAAATCCCCATACTAAATCATGATTTTTAAAAGGAAAATTACAAATTTTAATGCTTTATACAAAATGCAGTTTTGAAATTACTGTATTTTACATATTAGCTAAGTAGAGTTGATACTTGCTTTTAATTTGGTTGAATTTGATTCTGAAGATAGTGTAGCTATCAAAGATTATAGGAAAAATACTGAATTGGATTGAATTTCAATGTTGGTGTTGTAATTTGGGAATTACAGTTAGGAACCCTAGTATATTGAGTCATTGTGTTTGGTTCGATTGTGATCTCCTCGGTTGATCGAGTTCAACCGCGATTTGCGTGATGATAGGTGGTGCTTTGATGAAGTCATCGCCGGAATGTGGAGTGTGATAGTGGCCGGAGTTGGGAAATATCACCGTTGACAGGTAAGGCATTGAATGGAGGTAGATGTTCCAGGTTTCGGTTTAAACTTGAATTCAAATTCAAGTTGAGTTTTTGGGGTTTTGAGGTTTGAAGGGGCATTTGGGGTTACTGGTCGATGGAAGGTGGCTGCTGATGGTGGCCAGTGATGGCCGGAGTTGGTGAGTGGGTGCACAGGACATTGGCGTGCATATTTGTAAGGTTTGGCTACAGGGTTTGTAACCCCGTGATGGTCTCGGGGATATTAGAGAGTGACTCAGAGCAGAGAAGTAATTTACTCGAAGTAAACTTATGGTAGCTCGGGTTGATGTTTATGTTTCAGGATTTAGAGTTAAATCAGAAACCTGTTTTTCCAGGTTTATAAAAATTGAAGTTTAAATTTGAAATGCAAACTAAAATTTTAAAACTAGTTTGAAACCTGAATTTAGTTATAAATTCAAATAATTTAAATCTTGATATTTGTATTATTCAGATTTTAAATTTTAGTTTAGGTTTTAAATCTAAAAACAGAAAACTGTTTACAGTTTTTTTTTAAGTTGAAGTAGAAGTGTTTAATTGTAAACTTGAATCTGAACCAAGTTTAAGATTTAAACTGGTTTTAAACATAAATTCAATTAGATTAAATCTTAGGTTTTAAAATAATTTAAAATTTTGAAACTCTAGTTTGGTCTTAGCATAATATGGAAATCTGTCTGCAGTTTTTAAATTTTAAAAGATAAAATTTAAAATGTAAACTTAATTTGAACTTGGTTTTTAAATCTGAATCTAAAATATGAATTCAAATAAGTTTGAGTTTTGGTTTTAGAATTATTTTAAATTCAGAAAGAAGATTTAAGCTTGGATACTGTTTTTCTGTTTTAAAATTTAAAACTAAACTTTTAAAATGTAACTGAAAATTTAAACAAGTTTAAATCTGGAAAACTGATTTTTTGAATAAATGAATTTGAGTTGAATTTAAATCTGGAATTTAAATTTAGTTTTTAAACTTTTTAAAGTATAAAGAAACATAGGTTTTGTATTTAAAACTATAAGTTTTAAATTATGAAATAAGAATTTAAAATAAGTTTAAATTCATTTTAAAAAAAACCTGAAATTTGATTTTTAATGACAGCTTTTAAAATAAGTTTTTAAAATTTAAATTTGTTTTAACCATTTTTTAGAAAAGGTTAAATGATTTGAATTTAAAAATGAAGATGGAAGTGAAAGTAAAGTTTTAAATTTTTAAGTATGAATCTGGAATGAAAATTTAAATTGTGTTTCAGTTTGAATTTAAAAAGAGATTTTTAAATTGAATTTTGTTTGAAACAAATTGTTTAAAATACTTTATATAAAGAAGAATGTTTCTTAATTTAGAACTTAAGAATTTGGTTTCATTTAAATTATTAAATTAATTTAAATGGAATATTAATTATTTAATTAATTAATAATGTGGATGATAAATTATGTAATTAATAATTTTTAAGCTAATTAATTAGATTTGAGATTAGTTAATTAAGGTTAATTGATCTATCATTAAGGATGGTTAATTAAATTTTAATTGATGATTAAGATTTATTTCATCAAGTGGTTAATGATAATTAAGATTATAATTAACACTTAATTAATTAATAATTAGATATTAATTAAATGATGATTAAATATTAATTAATTGATAATTAATAATGATTTGTATGAGTTAATTCTTAATTAAGTAATTAAGTAATGTTAATACAAGTCATTAACTTAAGATTATTTAACAATCAATTAATGTGATTAATTTTTTTGATAATTAATTTAATTAATTAATAATAATCAATTGTTTATGTTAATTACTTAATGAAAGTAATTAATGAATTAATTACTTGGTGTAATTAATTTGATTTATGTGATTAGTTTAGATTAATTAAATTAAATAAATTTAAACATTTGTGGATTATTGATAATTACTTTGTGTAATTTATGAAATTATAATTACTTCAGGAAGTAATTAATTAATAATTACAGGATGTAATTAAAGATATTTATTATAGAAGTAATTTAAATTTAAATTACTTTGAAAATTAATCAAGTGATTAATGAAGATAATTAATTAAGAATAATTAATTTATGGGATGAGTAATTATAGTAGTAATTACTGAATGGTTATTAATCAAGGGAGATTAATATATATGTGTGGATTAATTTAAGATTAATTACTTATGTAATTAATTTATATTTAGAAATTGATTAATTGTAATCAGAAATCATTAATAAATTAATTAATGATGTAATTTGGAATTGATTAATTATGGTATAATTAATAATGAATAAATGATTAATGTAATGAATTTTAGTTAATTAATAAATTTAGTAATTACAAGTTAATTATTTGCAAAGGGTTTAAGTAATTAACTTGTGTAATTAACTTATAAGCTAATTACTTATTGTAATTAGAGAAGGTTAATCAATAAGGATTAATTGAAATGAATATTGAGATGATGATTTATAAATTAATTTGAAATCAATTGATGGTTAAGTTAAGCAGAATTAATGATGAAGTAATTAATTTAATTTATTTTAAATTAATTAGAAATTAATTTAATTCATTTTAAATTAATTATAGAAGGTGTGATCATTAAATCATTGCTTATGTTTGATGAATGGTATTGGTTGCCTGGTATGGTTTGTAATCTCAGTTATGAGATGACTAGTGTATGTGATATGGATGCATTGGTTGCTTTTGGATGATAATATGGATTATCTGATTATGATATGAATTATCTATTGATAATGATAAGGTTGATTATCTATTGTGTTGTGAATTATCTATCTGTGTATATTTAGATAATGAATTGATTTGTTTTAAACCTTTAAAACAACTTGAACCTAAAAGACACGCTTTGGATTTCGATGAGACCGGGATCGGGTTTCCATATTTGGATATCCGAAAACCACATCGATTCCAAATAACGTTAGGTCGTGAATCAAAGTGGAGCTTTGTGAAGACTCGAGGTGTAAGGGCTATACGTCAGTATAACTCTGTGGGTGATTCCGTAATGAGTTTGACGGAATTAGTTCTTACAGATTCGAGATGGAGAATCAGAGTGCAAGGGTTATTGCCGTTAACTCTGAGGGTGATTCCAAAATGAGTATAACGAGATAATGCCTTCGGTTTCGTTCGAACCCGGAACGAACTTGTATGGATTGAATGCTTTCAGAACATCGTCAGGTGGACGATGAGCATTCTAAGTGATGTGTTCACTAAAGGTAATCGTAGCCTCAAGCCCCATCAACCGGGAATGGCTAAAACAGGGGAGGTGCAGCAAGGCTTCGTGGGTAGCCCCCACTGGAGAGCAAGATTTACCCCTGTCTAGGAGTCCCTTTATATTTCGGCTGTGTGGGGCGGTTGATCATAACAACCGTCAGGGTAGTCTTGTTCGGAACTATTCAGTACGGAATGGGTCCGGCTTTGTGTTGCAGGGGAGCAGGCGTACTCCTCGGTACGGTGATCTAGGCCACGTACCGTGACGGCGGGTACCCCAGTAGCCCAGCCATTGTATGGAATCCAAAATCCAATAAGTGCCAACGGTTTTGATTGTATTACCCACTTTCATGGTTAGTAGTTGGAATTTAATAGATGTAACAATTTCGGCTATTTCTTATTTATTTGAAAACCCTAGACACTATTATAATATCATCGGATTTCCTATCAAATGTTTTGGTTAGCGTAAGGTAAAAACTTTTCCATGTTTATGTGTGGGAAGTCTTACGTGATACCTTTTCTTTTCAAAGGTTTTTCAAATTAAGTAACTTAAACCTGTTACTCACACCAGACCCATGTTTGACCCGGAGTTATTTCCTTTTTTTTTTCTTTAACTCTTGGGTACTCAAATTTTTACGAGTAGTCAAGGGATGCAGGTTAGCTTTGACGAATTGTGGAGGAGCAATGGAGCAGGAGGCTTCTACGTGTAGATATATATAGTATTCCACTGTGTATTTTCTCTGAGTTTTTTCTTGTACTGTATTGAGTTGTATAACTAGACAGGTGTTTATAACTATCTAGTATGTGTGTATGTCTGTGTATCTCTGATATTGATTGTAAACTATGTAATATTTATGTTATTAAAATAGTTTATTCATTCCGCTGTGTAGATTCTGATATTGTTTCTTTCTTCTCTATCTTTTCTCTTTTCTATCCCTTTCTTTCTTAAAGATGATGCGATTTTCTGGTGGTAGAAAGTCGGGTCGTCACACTTGGTATCGGAGTGTTAGGTTGAGTGAATACCTAGGCTCTGGATTGGTGTCTATCTTGAGAGAGCGTATTTGTGTATATATGTATATATATATAATTGTTTCTACCTATTTGTTGGATTACCTGTTCATGTTTTCCAATATAAGTTATAAAGGTAGATGGGTAGAAGTGTGTGTAACACGACTACCATTGGTTGGAGTTTGATGTATGAGGTTGGTAGTGTATTTGTCGAGACTGTAGACATAATACCATCTCAAGAGAGTTCTGTAGTGTTGAAGGACTTCATTGATCTCTGAAGGTAACCTGTTAAGGTTCGGAGTTAATTCTTTGAAGTTGGATGAGTAGTGTTCGGATCTGTTGGCTTGGCAGAAGCAAGTGATGGTATTTTGACACCTCAGGAAGTAGTAGCTGCGTGATGAGATGCAGTTACTATGGATGTTCCCGAAAATTATTTTCTTTGGAACAAGACTAAGGAAGTGAGTCTGCTTCAGTATTGTGGCTGTGGTCAGCTTGAGTTTCTGTTTGCTTTGAAGTCTGAGTTTCTCGGAGAGCTTTGTTTTGGAATTCTTTGGCATCTGTGGAAGCAGTGTAGTTTGGAGTGTTCTCGGTGTTGGCAAGAGATCTTTTGGCTTAGCAGTTTTTCTGGAATGGAGTTCAGAAGCAGTTGAGTGGACCCATTTCTTCGATGGGTTGGCCAGTCAAGTGTTGGCTGTTCTATTTGATAAAGGAAGAACAATATTCCTTGGATTTGGTTTGGGTGTTCGCAAAAGTGACTTGCGATTGTTTGAGTGTTCTCTAGGGTTATCTGAGTTTTTCTGGATGTCTTCAGGAAGTCAGAATTTTGTTCGCATCTGGAGTTTGAGATTCCTTATCGACTGGAATTCCAGGAGTGGTACCGGTGGTTCAGCTTTTAGTAGGATGGTTCCAGGGGATTGTGTTGGTGTAGCATCTCAGAGTTTTGGAGGAACTTCTGAATTTTTCTTATGGATCTGTTGAATCATATCTCTGGGGTGTGTTTTCCTATTGTTCTTGCGTTCTTCTTCAGCATTCTCTTCTTCGAATCAGAGTTGAGCAGCGGAAGCAGTTTGGAAGTGTATCTGCTTTTCTTTGCCCGGACAGGAGAAGTGAGTTGTTGTCTTCTAATGTTGAGGAGTTGAGATTGAGTTCTTAATCTTGGTTGATCTTGAGGAGATCATTTTATTGTGTTGATTGGTCTAGTTCGTTTCTAGAAGCATCGGCAAAGGTTGAGCTGATAAGTAAGTTTGTAGACAGCCCAGATTTGTCCGAAGAGATTTTGTGGATAAGAGTCGAAGGAATTTGGAATCTGAAGTCGGAGATTTGATTTGGATAAGTTGTCTCTGATCATAAGTGAGCTATAAGTTGGGTAAGTCTAAGAAGCTAGCTCCGAAGTGTTTTGGATCTTTCTGTGATCTAGGAGAATAAGTGATTGATCCACAGGATTGAATTGCCATTTTGGATAACTGGGATTCGATGAGTTTCACGTATCTCTGAGGGAGTACGTGTATGATCTATCTCTGGTTGTGGAACCAGCAATTCTGGAGTTTTGGTTGTTGAGTCAGACTCATTTGTGGTCTGATATCTTGTCTAGTGTTATAGATATAGTTGAATAAGAGCTTTGTAACCTCATAGTATTGATTGTTTGGATTCTCTAGAGCGAGTATCCCGGTATATATATACACACACCTGGGGAAACTCGATGAAATTTTATCCAGAATTTGTCTGGATAACTAGATTTGTTTGATTGGTTGTTATTGGTTGTTAGCATATGTTTGATATATACTTGTGTTTTAAAGTTTAAAATTTAATGATATTATTAAATTACCCTTGTTTTAAATTTCGAGGACGAAATTCTTTTAAGGGGGAAGGATTGTAATATCCCAGAATTTTGGACAATATAAATTTAATAATCTGTGTCTAAATTTATATTGAATTGATAATTTTTGTTAATAAATTTGATTTGATTCTATAATCTTCTTTATTTAAACATTTAATTTGTGAATTTATTTTTAATAAACTGATAAATCTATTTTATATTTAATAATGTATATGTATTTATATATATTTTAAATAGATAAGTTGTTAAATTAGTATAGCATAATTTTAATGTTTTAAATTTAGGAATTGTGATTTATTTTTAACTTAAGATTTTCAAAAATATTTAATAAAATACTATATGATTTTATATATGTGAGATAAATGTTTTATTGGTTTAAAAATTCATTTTTAACTTAAGTTTGTATATTAAAATAAGTTACATAAATGTTTGTGTTATTCTTTTTAAAATATTGATAATGTGATTTGTAAATTTAATATGAAATTTAAAATACAATTTTAAAATATGAAACATGCATTCAAATAAGTTATAATCTCTTTATAAATCTATTTCATGTAATTTAAAATATTATTTTCTATGGAATTATTTGTATATTGTTTTATTTATTATAACACTTTGCTTATTATTTAGAAATTATTTAAATACATAACTAAGTATAAGAATCTAATTAATTTAATTTAAAAACATTCATTAACACTTTAATTAAAATACTAATCACTTAAGGATACAAGTGTAAATATCTTAAAGCTTAAACTAACAAATGTAAACTAAATATCATTTAAAATGACAAGTGTTAACAATACAAGCCAAGTGTCATTTTTCTTTGATTTTAATTAAACCATAAATAAGATATATACATTCTTATAATCTTTCTTATTTTTCTTTTTCTTCATTTTTCAATTCCAAAACAAAGAACCTTTCAGCTGGAAAACATTCCATTTTAAACCATCTACAAATTCAAATTCCTGTAAAAATTAACTTGCATTCATTCTCCTCAAAAAGCAAATCTATTCATCAAATATTTTCTGCATTCAACTCTTCTAAAATCTGTAAATCAAAACTCTATAACATTTTCATCCTCAAAAACCTATTCAAATGCATTGCATAAACCCTGTAATCTTTTCTATAACTCATTATCAAATGCAAGGCAAACCTGTTCATAAAACAAAAGGGCCTGCAAGCTATAGCCTGCATGTTTTCAAAACAATCTGGGATTTTGAAACTGCAATTTCAAGTTACATCTGCATTCAAAAAACCTGCATGTAAGATCTGAAAGCAAGTTTCAAAGAGAAATATCATTTTTAAAGCAACATTCAAGTTTTTAAAAGCTTGGACAATTCTGTATTAAAGATTCAAAAGAGTTTTTCAAATTCTAGACAGTGCTCTGCTCATCAGGATTTTTAAAGGTGAGTAACTCAACTTTTTAAGATTTTAAGTAGGTAAAAGTTGATTGCATGCTTTGATTTAGATATGAAAATATATTATAAATGGGATGTGAATATATCTATGAATATATTTATGTGTGTGTATGATTGTTTATCTGAAGCATCTCTGTTTTTCTTTGATTTCAAGCTTCAGTCAGTTGTAAATCCCATTGTCTTTTAATTTAATCCTCATTTGAGTTTATGACTTAAACAAATATGTTTGTTTCATCATAATATTCAGATTAAAATTTGTACTTAAGTTAAAAAAATATAGAAATGGCTCTGGAATTACAAACAGATGATCAATCAGTAAATTAGTGAAATTTCAAGTTTAGAAATTTATGAATTCAGAATTGTAAATCAAATCCCCATACTAAGTCATGATTTTTAAAAGGAAAATTACAAATTTTAATGCTTTATACAAAATGCAGTTTTGAAATTACTGTATTTTACATATTAGCTAAGTACAGTTGATACTTGCTTTTAATTTGGTTGAATTTGATTCTGAAGATAGTGTGGCTATCAAAGATTATAGGAAAAATACTGAATTGGATTGAATTTCAATTTTGGTGTTGTAATTTGGGAATTACAGTTAGGAACCCTAGTATATTGAGTCGCTGTGTTTGGTTCGATTGTGATCTCCTCGATTGATCGAGTTCAACCACGGTTTGCGTGACGATAGGTGGTGGTTTGATGAAGTCATCGCCGGAATGTGGAGTGTGATAGTGGCCGGAGTTGGGAAATATCGCCGTTGACAGGTAAGGCATTGAAAGGAGGTAGATGTTCCAGGTTTCAGTTTAAACTTGAATTCAAATTCAAGTTGAGTTTTTGGGGTTTAGAGGTTTGAAAGGGGATTTGGGGTTACTGGTCGATGGAAGGTGGCCGCTGATGGTGGCCAGTGATGGCCGGAGTTGGTGAGAGGGTGCATAGGATAGTGGCGTGCATGTTTGTAAGGTTTGGCTACAGGGTTTGTAACCCCGTGATGGTCTCGGGGATATTAGAGAGTGACTCGGAGTAGAGAAGTAATTTACTCGAAGTAAATTTATGGTAGCTCGGGTTGGTGTTTATGTTTCAGGATTTAGAGTTAAATCAAAAACCTGTTTTTCCAGGTTTATAAAAATTGAAGTTTAAATTTGAAATGCAAACTAAAATTTTAAAACTAGTTTGAAACCTAAATTTAGTTATAAATTCAAATAATTTAAATCTTGGTATTTGTATTATTCAAATTTTAAATTTAAGTTTAGGTTTTAAATCTAAAAACAGAAAACTGTTTACAGTTTTTTTTAAGTAGAAGTTGAAGTGTTTAATTGTAAACTTGAATCTGAACCAAGTTTAAGATTTAAACTGGTTTTAAACATAAATTCAGTTAGATTAAATCTTAGGTTTTAAAATAATTTAAAATTTTGAAACTCTAGTTTGGTCTTAGCATAATCTGGAAATCTGTCTGCAGTTTTTAAATTTTAAAAGATAAAATTTGAAATGTAAACTTAATTTGAACTTGGTTTTTAAATCTGAATATAAAATATGAATTCAAATAAGTTTGATTTTCGGTTTTAGAAATATTTTAAATTCAGAAAGAAGATTTAAGCTTGGATACTGTTTTTCTGTTTTAAAATTTAAAACTGAACTTTTAAAATGTAACTGAAAATTTAAACAAGTTTAAATCTGGAAAACTGATTTTTTGAATAAATGAATTTGAGTTGAATTTAAATCTGGAATTTAAATTTAGTTTCTAAACGATTTAAAGCATAAAGAAACATTGGTTTTGTATTTAAAACTATAAGTTTTAAATTATGAAATAAGAATTTAAAATAAGTTTAAAAAAAAACCTGAAATTTGATTTTTAATGACAGCTTTTAAAATAAGTATTTAAAATTTAAATTTGTTTTAACCATTTTTTAGAAAAGGTTAAATGATTTGAATTTAAAAATGAAGATGGAAGTGAACGTAAAGTTTTAATTTTTAAGTATGAATCTGGAATGAAAATTTAAATTGTGTTTCAGTTTGAATTTGAAAAGAGATTTTTAAATTGAATTTTGTTTGAAACAAATTGTTTAAAATACTTTATATAAAGAAGAATATTTCTTAATTTAGAACTTAAGAATTTGGTTTCATTTAAATTATTAAATTAATTTAAATGAAATATTATTTATTTAATTAATTAATAACGTGGATGATAAATTAAGTAATTAATAATTTTTAAGTTAATTAATTAGATTTGAGATTAATTTATTAATGTTAATTAATCTATCATTAAGGACGGTTAATTAAATTTTAATTGATGATTAAGATTTATTTAATCAAGGGGTTAATGATAATTAAGATTTTAATTAACACTTAATTAATTAATAATTAGAGATTAATTAAATGATAATTGAATATTAATTAATTGATAATTAATAATGATTTGTATGAGTTAATTCTTAATTAAGTAATTAAGTAATGTTAATACAGGTCATTAACTTAAGATTATTTAACAATCAATTAATGTGATTAATTTTTTTGATAATTAATTTAATTAATTAATAATAATCAATTGTTTATGTTAATTACTTAATGAAAGTAATTAATGAATTAATTACTTGGTGTAATTAATTTGATTTATGTGATTAGTTTAGATTAATTAAATTAAATTAATTTAAACATTTATGGATTATTGATAATTAATTTATGTAATTTATGAAATTATAATTACTTCAGGAAGTAATTAATTAATAATTACAGGATGTAATTAAAGATATTTATTATAGAAGAAATTTAAATTTAAATTACTTTGAAAATTAATCAAGTGATTAATGAAGATAATTAATTAAGAATAATTAATTTATGGGATGAGTAATTATAGTAGTAATTACTGAATGGTTATTAATAAAGGGCGATTAATATATATGTGTGGATTAATTTCAGATTAATTACTTATGTAATTAATTTATATTTAGAAATTGATTAATTGTAACCAGAAATCATTAATAAATTAATTAATGATGTAATTTGGAATTGATTAATTAAGGTATAATTAATAATGAATAAATGATTAATGTAATTAATTTTAGTTAATTATTAAATTTAGTAATTACAAGTTAATTATTTGCAAAGGGTTTAAGTAATTAACTTGTGTAATTAACTTATAAGCTAATTACTTATTGTAATTAGAGATGGTTAATCAATAAGGATTAATTGAAATGAATATTGAGATGATGATTTATAAATTAATTTGAAACCAATTGATGGTTAAGTTAAGCAGAATTAATGATGAAGTAATTAATTTAATTTATTTTAAATTAATTAGACATTAATTTAATTCATTTTAAATTAAATATAGAAGGTGTGATCATTAAAATTGCTTATGTTTGATGAATGGTATTGGTTGCCTGGTATGGTTTGTAATCTCAGTTATGAGATGAGTAGTGTATGTGATATGGATGCATTGGTTGCTTTTGGATGATAATATGGATTATCTGATTATGATATGAATTATCTATTGATAATGATAAGGTTGATTATCTATTGTGTTGTGAATTATCTATCTGTGTATATTTAGATAATGAATTGATTTGTTTTAAACCTTTAAAACAACTTGAACCTAAAAGACACGCTTTGGATTTCGATGAGACCGGGATCGGTTTTCCATATTTGGATATCCGAAAACCACATCGATTCCAAATAACGTTAGGTCGTGAATCAAAGTGGAGCTTTGTGAAGACTCGAGGTGTAAGGGCTATACGTCAGTATAACTCTGTGGGTGATTCCGTAATGAGTTTGACGGAATTAGTTCTTATAGATTCGAGATGGTGAATCAGAGTGCAAGGGTTATTGTCGTTAACTCTGAGGGTGATTCCAAAATGAGTGTAACGAGATAATGCCTTCGGTTTCGTTCGAACCCGGAACGAACTTGTATGGATTGAATGCTTTCAAAACATCGTCTGGTGGATGATGAGCATTCTAAGTGATGTGTTCACTAAACATAATCGTAGGCTCAAGCCTCACCAACCGGGAATGGCTAAAACTGGGGAGGTGCAACAAGGCTTCATGGGTAGCCCCCACTGGAGAGCAAGATTTACCCCTGTCTAGGGGTCCCTTTATATTTCGGCTGTGTGGGGTGGTTGATCATGACTACCACCGGGGTAGTCTTTTTCGGAACTGTTCAATATGGAATGGGTCCGGCTTTGTGTTGCAGGGGAGTGGGCGTACTCCTCGGTACGGTGATCTAGGCCACGTACTGTGACGGGTGGTACCCTAGTAGCCCAGCCATTGTATGGAATCCAAAATCCAATAAGTGCCAACGGTTTTGATTGTATTACCCACTTTCGTGGTTAGTAGCTGGAATTTAATAGATGTAACAATTTCAGCTATTTCTTATTTATTTAAAAACCCTAGACACTATTATAATATCATCGGATTTCCTATCAAATGTTTTGGTTAGCGTAAGGTAAAAACTTTTCCATGTTTATGTGTGGGAAGTCTTACGTGATACCTTTTCTTTTCAAAGGATTTTCAAAATTAAGCAACTTAAACCTGTTACTCACACCAGACCAATGTCTGACCCGGAGTTATTTCTGTTTTTTTTCTCTTTAACTCTTGGGTACTCAAATTTTTACGAGTAGTCAAGGGATTCAGGTTAGCTTTGACGAATTGTGAAGGAGCAATGGAGCAGGAGGCTTCTGCATGTAAATATATATAGTATTCCGCTGTGTAGTTTTCTCTGAGTTGTTTTCTTGTACTGTATTGAGTTGTATAACTAGACAGGTGTTTATAACTGTCTAGTATGTGTGTATGTCTGTGTATCTCTGATATTGATTGTAAACTATGTAATATTTATGTTATTAATATAGTTTATTCGTTCCGCTGTGTAGATTCTGATATTGTTTCTTTCTTCTCTATCTTTTCTCTTTTCTATCCCTTTCTTTCTTAAAGATGATGCGATTTTCTGGTGGTAGAAAGTCGGGTCGTCACATTGAGATTTTGAAAATAATATTTATTAAATTTATTTTTGAATAGTAATTGCAGCCATTGATTTTAGAGACAAGTAATAGAGTGGCGAGGCAGTTTTGATCGTTCGGTCAACTCTGCAGCCAACAGATATATTAATTTATTAGAGACTCAATGGCGAGGTAATGCCATTTATGTATTTTTAAATTATAAAGATGACAATATAAATGAGATTATTTTTGAGTTATGCTTTATTGGAAGTATATTTTGAGATTTTAGAATCTATATTATATACATTGGATGTTTTAAGAGAAGAGTTATAAGAGAATTTGATGATTGTTTTTAAACTATTTAAGCGGTTTAATAAAAAGAGTAAACAAAATTTAAACCATTAATTTATTTTGAGGAATATTATAATGGATTTACAAATTTCTTTGGAAGTTAATTTTGAAGTAAGAGAAGAAATTTGGACTTTTAATTTGAGTTAAATATCTTACTAAGTTACATGGCAGAAAGTTTGCAAATTTTCAAACTTGAAAATTGAGAGTTGAAATTTAAAAAACGTTGAGATTTAAAAATTCTAAATATCTTGGATTAAGAGATAATCCGAGCTTATATCCTTGTTCTTGAGTATATTCTATCTTTGTGCTATTACTAACGACATGCATTTTTCCCGATCGTTCGAGTTAGTGGCCTTGTGAGAAGCCATCTTGTGATTTATCAATCTTGTCTATTGTGTCTACCTTGTTGTGAGGATGTTCTTTCTGTATATTTATGCGAAAACTCTTATTGATGATCTTCTTTATTGCTTAGAGTTTGGGTTTAAGTGACTTTTATCCCGACTCTATTCGTAGAGTTTTGCGAAATCAATCATTTTTGATTGATTAATTGTTGATTATCATATTGAGTTTTGATTTGAAGATGGGATATCTTCAAAATTCTTATGAGTTACTTGGAAATTTTGATGGTTTGCTAATCACTATATTAGCATTTGATGGGCTATTGGATTAACTAGTGAATTTTTCCATGTTTCTATCTACCATTCTATGTTGAGAGTATGAATGGTTTGAGTTCAAGCTTGTCTTTTATCCTTTGTGGATTGAATTTTTGTATTGTTTACAGCCTTTTCCACTAGATATTGCGAGGAAGCAATTTTGTTAAGGGGAGGAGTTTGTAACAACCTGCGATTTTGGAGGTTACTGTTAATATTAAATTGTAGTGCAAATTATAATTTAATATTGTGTTTAAAAATGAATTGGATAATAAAATGAGGGATTATATTATTTATTTTATATAAATAATATCTTGATGAATATAATTTGGGATTTGAAATTTAAGTAAGTCATATTATTTTATTTGAAGCCTGTTTCAATGTTTGATTGTTGAAAAAAAAAGTTTAAATGAATGAAATAAATTTTGAAAAACTTTATTTGTGGATTTGGATTGAAAATAAATAATTATGATGGTTTAATTTAGTTAATAAGTAATATTGGAAATTTATTCCAATGTTAGCCTTTTATTGTGAAATAAAAGGAATAATATGAAGAAAATAAAATTTAGAAGTCTAATTAGGCTTGGAATGATGTATTAATGTTATAAAAATGTTAAAACATTTTAATACACTTCATTAGACTTAAAAATAAATTTTATTTGGTTGAAATGGATGAAAACAGTGATTTTTCACTAAAATGGAAATACTGTTAAAAACTTTTTATATGGGGGAAAATAATATTTTAATTGGAAAATTAAAATTTTGATGTAACTAACATGTTCTCTTTATTAAAACCTAAACAATGCAACTTATTTCATGTGATTTGGAAATTTTATGCAAAAGTTATGTGTAAATTACTAAAACACATATGCATATTTACTCTAAATATTTTCTATGTGTGAGAATTGGGCTTGTAGGGTTATTTTGTGTCTACAAACCCAATTTCTAGAATGTTCAAAGAGATATACATTCATTTCTCTCTGACTATTTTTTTCTTTAAACACTTTTCTTCTAAAAACTTCAATATTCTAATCAACGGCCTCCATAAAAAGAGAAAATCAATGGCTTCCTTCTTGTAAATCAATTTCACTGAAAATCTCTGCAAATTAAGGAATTAAATCAATAAAATAGAGAGATAAGAGAAAGGTAATCTCTAATCTAATCTATCTTAGAATCTATGTAAACCCGAGAATGGTTTTCTATAAATTTTGTTTTGATCAATTGCTTCTATGCATGTAGTGTATTTTTCTATTTTCAGATGTTTAGGACTCCAATTTTGTGCTGAAGGTTCAATCTTACTTGAAAATCCTCGCTTATTCGATGCAAATCAAAAGGTAAGTGTAAAAGCTTACAAATACTAGCCAAAATCAAAGTTTTGAGTTGAATTTTCATATTTATAAGGTTAGGTTTCGTCTTTGTTATTTTCTGTTTTCTATCGCCACATTGTTTTGGCATAACTTTCTTGTTACCAATCGGAAATTAGAAAATTTTGATGTTCTAGAAACCTTATGGTTTAAGCTATAACTTTGATGTTTTGAGTTTTGAGTATTTTTGGTGTTTATATGGTGAAAATTCCATATCTTTGTGACTGTCCTGTCATTGACTGAGAGTGTTTATATATTCACCTGGAAAGTAATTTGATCATAACTTTCAAGTTTTGAGTTTTCTGTAATTTTGAAGTTATATATGTCAAAATCTCATTTTTCTACTGCTAACCCAAGAGAAAAACCAATATTTGCTCTGTACTTGAAGTTGGAACGAAATTGGCCATAACTTTTTCGTTTTTTTACCGATTTTGATAATTTTGGATGTTCCGGAAAGAATAAATCATGTGTTACAACTTTCATGTTTTGATTTTTCTGTAATTTTCAGGTTAGCTATGTCAAAATCTAATTTTTCTACTTCTAACCTGAGAGCAAAATCAATATTTGCTCTGTGTTTGAAACCGAAACGAATTTGACCATAACTTCTTCGTTTCTTAACCAAATTTGATAATTTTGGATGTTTCGGAAAGCTTAGGTCATGTGCTACATGTTTTACTCATTGTATATTCTAGAATTTTGAAGTTTGCTTGGTCATAATTATGGTTGTATGTTGCTTTCCTAAGAGCAAAATGACAACAACAACAATCGTTGACCTTAGATTGTATTAGCTTGTTTTTGCTCTCATTCCCTTCGGTTTTGATGATGTTTTTGAGATATTTTGAGAGCTATGATGTCTACCAGTAGGCTAGCTATATTTGAAGAATTTGAAATTCAAATTTAAATGGAATTTGAATTGATTTTGGGTTAAATTTGAATTGAATTCGTATTGAATTCAAGTTATCGGGTTTGAGATATCCCTCTTAGTTTGTATTGCATTCTAGTACGGTTTTTACTAAACCATTTTTGAAATACATGGACATTTCAAATTATTATTACATAGTATTTTTTAAATTAATTTTCTAAATAGATATTGATTTATTTCCTATAATAAAGGAATTTCAAATATTGGTTTTAATAATCGTTTTCGGAAAATCGTTTTAAATTTCTATTTCTCTAATAAAATTACTTATTTTTATGAATTTAGGATGTATAAGAAGGACAATTAAATGGTAAAATATAACATGTGGTATGGGACATATGGATTTCCCTTATCGCTTAATATCGGACTTACACAAACGAAGCCCTTTCAATGAACTATTTGAGATGATTTAAGATTTTATTAAATATTGGGTAGATTATATGGTCCGAGAACTCCAATTTAGTAGTATATTCGATGAAGGACTATTTTAAGATATGTTTCTTAATCGCCGATGAAATGAGATGAATTAAGAGCTAGAAATTCCTATTTGGAATTATGGTTATAAATAACCATCTAGATGTTATTTTTACTTGCCAATGCGATAAGGTAAGCTTCTTTATGATGATTTTATGATGTTGAGATGTATTATGATAGTTTTTACTTATCGATGAGAAGATACAAGTCAAGATGCCCCTAATACTCGTCAAAGAGATGAGATGAGCATAGTATTGTATTTACTCACCAATGAGACGAGGTCGATTATATTTTCTCGATGTTTATGATATTTTACTAGTGTGGTACTGACAACGGCTAGTAAACCATTAGGGGAAAACATATGGTATGGGACGTACGTTAACAACTATTGGGTTTCCATCCGAGAAGTTGAGACACATTCACGATGTTTACTAGTACTACAGACCACGAGTACTCGATTGGAGTCATCACGATGTAGTTGCTACTTCGATCATCACGATGTTATTAACTCGTGTCTTTGTGACTAGGAGCCATTATGATGTTATAGACTATAGTCATTCACGATGTTCACGATGTTAAGATGTTATTTGACTCCAGTCATCACGATGTTTATGGTACCAAATAGTAGTACCAGTCACGTAGCATTGCTTCGGCAATCGAGGATCTGGCCAATACGCGATTTCTTTGAGTTTTGATGTTTTAGACTTCACCGTCTTTAGATGATTATTACATTGATAGCCTAGTGCCAGAGGAGATGTATACATATATGGTGAAATCATTTATGATGTTACTCTTTGATTGAGTTATTTGCATTATGGATTGATGATTTTATACACTACTTGATGTTAAGATGGAGTTGAGATGTTTTTATATATTTATACCAATGAGATGAGGTATAAATGATTATGAAGAATCTGTAACGAACGCGATTTTTTCAGGATCCGAAGGTCGGCATTCTTACGTCCATTGTATCAAATTCCGCATAATCGAATGCCAGAAAACCGAATTGTTAGGGTTAAAAAGAAGAGGTAGAAGAAAAGGATAGAAGAAGTAAGGAAACAGAACAGAAACTATATCAGAATCTCACATATGCAGCGGAACAACATATAATAGATAAATGAGTAATCTTTAAAACAAAGAACTATATCAAATATTACATCACATTACATCAGAGTATACAACAACAATATACAACACAAAAACAATGGAAGTTATACAAATGTGTCCTTAGAAGTGCACTTACAGCGGAAAGATGATATCATATACAAGTAATACGTCTCGCCATCCAGCTCGCCTCCTGAGCTCCATAGCACTTCTGAATCCAGAATGACCTGATAACCTGACTCTAGACTGCCCGTGTGGAAAATTATGGGCACCCAGAGTTTAGGAAGAGAAAAATAAACTCCAGGTCAGTCATGGGACTGGTGTTAGAACTCAAAATAGTTATTTATCTTTTAAAACAACAACAATAAGGGAAGTGAAAAATATCCGCAATGCTTTTGAAAAATGAAACTACGATAAGGCCTCCCCGCACACACATAATGCAAACGCAGAATTGGAGGAGATTTCTCCTTATGATAGTCAAAGATGCTTACTACGCAAAACAAATCAATTTTGATATTATTATTAGGGCATAGTGATGAGAGCATTTCAAAAATAGAATATAAATCTTAGCCAGCACAGACATTTCGAACTATGCCTACTATAGCTACCATCTAAACAGTGGTGACCACCATAAGTAAATGGCAGGTTATACAACTAAAACCGTACTGGGTTCGTTTTGGGAATTGTATTTTCAACAAATGGTCAGGCTAAGGAACTTCCTACTGCCACATGGGATCGCCTCTGGCGAGACGTCCCGAGAACCTAACAGGATCTCTGCCAACACAAGGCCGGGTTACCTCTGTAACTAGGTAACTACTACTCGAGTATGCCACTCCCCGGTCCTTTGGGAGCTTTATCCGAGGGCCCTCTATCACCAAGCAACAACCACACAGAAAATGAGATTGGAGCAACCACATAGGTTAAGCATCAGGGCTCCATACCTGACACCACCCTTTTCCAGAAGGAAATGACATACCCTAAAGGGAACGACCCTCATAACCTTGCCGCGTATTCCTGTTTCGACCATTTCCGGGGTGTGAGGTCCAACAAAGTCTCGTCCACAAAGCCACGCTTTTTCACAAAGCCTTGCTTTGATCAACAAATGATCAATAAATAATCATCACACAGCAACACTCAGCATGCCACATTACCAAATTGGGAATATATCGCTGATAACCTTCAACTACAAAACCTCTGAACTCGTACGTTTCAGAGAAGGGTGTTAAGCTAAGAGAATAAATTCTCCGCCACCAACAGAGATGTATTTGAAAGAAATCTTCTTTATATCTCAAAATGTAATGTCAGACACGTAACCATACAAGTCTGTTCCGGGCTCGAACATAATCGAAGGCACTTCAAAAGAAGCCCATGCAATCCGAGTATTCACAATCCCGATCGAATTTCCCATCACAAAGGAAATCTCCATACCGTAGCTAACGGTGCAGAGACAATCGATAGGTCATCCTACCGTTTTCACAAATACCCGGTCTTCACCACCGGTCTTCAATGCTATCCATTACGTCGTATCACTATTCGGAATGGGTAATCCGAATAACGAGCGCAATAATTTAAAAACAAGTGTAGCATTCAATTTCAACCAATTCACAACAAATAGCCATTTAAGGGTCAATATTGATTGTCGGTTATTTAACTATCAATCAATATTCACAACATAACCCGATTTCAAATAATTTTCCCAAATTATTTATTTTCAAAAATATGTTTGCAAGATATATTTTTCCACACTTCAACCATTTGAAAATAGATTTCAAATCAATTTTCACCTTTACAACTTTCATTTCTAAATGGTTCATTTAAACCAATCAAATAAATCCTTACCGATTTATTAAATTTACGTTCCAAATCCGTAAATTTATTTCCACACTTTTAAAAATAAATCAATGTTTATTTTTAAAACAAATTTCCCTTATAAATTTCCATTGTGAATTTACATTTCCAAATATTCGCCTTTTATACGATTTTTCAAATCGATTTCAATTATTCACTTTTAATTTATCTTTAAAAGATATAATCTCAAAACATTCACTTCATATTGGAAAACATTTCCATACTTATTTAATAATAAGTAATTCATAAATCTATTTATTTCCAACATTTGGAAAATATTCAATATACTTAAATCACAATTAAGTATAAATTTTGTTCTTTAAGGAAAACATTCTCTTAAACACATTTATTTGGGTCAAAACGAATGTCACGTAAAATATCGTTACAACAACCCAAAATCACTAGTATAGGGATTCGAAATTAAGATAGATATATAAATCCCAATACTGTATAAAACATTTCCTTTCGAAAATCATTTACTATAACAACAGTGTTATAGTCCACCATTTCCTTCTATTTCTCGAAAACTTCTATTTCAACAATAATTGTTGAAATCTATGGTTTCGATACTTAATACATTTTAAAACATTTTTGAATAATTTTAATTCTATTTAAAATATCACTTTCCCAAAATATTTCTTTAATATATTATTCACTGTCCAAAATCGTGAATATACTTCGTTTACCAAATTCAATTTCTACATATTTTATTTAAAGGATTATCCACTGTCCCAAAATCGTGGATATACTTCATTTACCAAATTCAATTTCTACATATTTTATTTAAAGGATTATCCACTGTCCCAAAATCGTGGATGTATCTCCTTTAATAAGCTATAATAATTAACTTATCAAAATAAGTCGATTTTGGATTTATAGAACAACGTTTATAAATTCCATTTATACTTTATAACAACTTCAACTTATAAAATCACTTTATTAACAAATTCTATCCATATTCCATTTACACGCCAAAATCCAATTTATAAGTTAATTACTTATAAATCTTTTATTTTACAAAAATCTGTTCATTTTATAACTTCGCGATTTATAAATCTATAGATTTCATCCACTTATGAAATCCATTTATATTTCATTTCAATACTTATAAAAACTCGTTTTATCATTTCAATATTTTAATTTATAAATATCAATTTTATAAATCTTTTATATAAATCATTTATAATAATTCAAAAATCCCAATTTAAACCATTTTATAAATTAATCTACCAAAAATCACATTTCGGTTATATTTCACAAAATCATAATTTTTTATAATATAAAAATTTCAACGTTTATTTATTTAAAATGAATCAATTCCAAAATTAAATTTTATTATGTATTCTCGACTTAAATTTTCAAAAATCAAAATTTATTTATTTTCGGCATCTAACGATACCAAAAATATATTCGGTTAAAATTTAGCCTTTGACGATTTCAATCACAAAGATAATCACGTAGATTATAAATAGATCAACACACAACATTGAAACCAATTCAATCATTTGAGGAATCCAGTTGGATCCCTCCAACCTGTTTCCCTGCATCCAAAGATGTTAGCACAATACCAATTCCGCTTCGAGACGGAATATCGCGGTATATGGGATTTATAAAATACATTCCGCTATTATGCGGCGCAATAGGGTCTCATCCGCTATATAATGCCGGAAATCAACTCCAAATACATATATAATACCAATTCCATACAAGTTGGAATTATCGCGGTATATGTTTTTAATAAATAACCTCCGCTTAATATACGGCGTATAGGGTCTATTTCAATACAACGGATAATAACAATCATCCAATCACACAATCAAGCAATTTTAAATCTAACTATTTAAAATTTAAATCGAAACAATTCGATTGAGTGAGAAGTTCTCACCTTGATTTCCGATAACAGTTGTAGCCTTTTATTTCGAATAAAATTAAACGTGCGTTTAATTTTACCCAAAAGTATCACTAGCTCCAAACGACTCGAAACCAGCTCCATTGCGTAGTGCTCGACAAAACGATTGCAACGCAATTTGTTTCGTAAATTTGGGACCTCGTATGAACAAGTTATAGCTTTTTAAAGCTTACACAATCATAATACAAATCAACTTAGATTTTATTTCATTTTTTTATACCCAATACACCTGGGCCGCAAGATCTGCTTGAAGAATCAGGGCCGCTATCTACATCATCTTCTTCGTTCGTTACCTGATGCTCGAACCCAATAGCTGTCCTTTTAGGGTTACATGCCGCACCACCATCAACAACTTCGACGACGATCAAACACCATCACCTTGTAGCCCATACTCGACTCCACCCACGACCACCATGGCATCGAACTCGGCCCCCTCATCATCTCGAAAAATGCGCATACACGGTGAACGAACGCGGCCAAAATCGAGCCCCATCATCGCGTGATTCTAGATCATAACCGTATGGATGCAAAGATCTCACATAGCTCTACAAGTTTGTAGTTAGAGGATTTTGATGAAGGTTAACGGATTTAGAGAGATTAAGGGAAAAAGCTAGGAAATTTTCAGCCATGGAAAATGAAGGTAGCGGCTGAACTAGAAATTAGGGTTAGGTTTTTTCTTTGTTTGCAAAATAGAAGATAATGGTCCTTATATAGAAAACTGACGAAAATACTATTCATCCAAAATTTTCCGAACTCCAAACGAAGCGTTCCGGCTGGCATTTCTAGGGTTTACCCCACGTTTCGGACACAATGGAATAGGTTTCGAAGGATAATTCAATCATATGCGCGAGTTACGGAAATAAACGATCAAATTTAAATTAGATCGATTAAACCAATTTCTATGCGTTTTGGCTTGCCCCGGACAAACCATAAATCCGATTGACACGAAATTTGAAAACATACAATAATATAACATTACGGATCCGATGAAACTGGTTTCGTCGAATTCTGAGACTGTTTGAAAAATGACTATTTTAACTCGTCAATTAAATATTAAAATATTCAATTTTCACAATTTAACTTCAAATTCAATTTTAAAAGTTCTCAAACATTGTTCTAACTCCAATATGATTTAGTATAACTTTATAAATCATTTATATCCACATTAAACCCAATTTTCAATTATTTACACAATTTCAAATATTAAATTATCTATTTAATTATCCAATTAAACCTAAATATTCGAAAAATAAATTATTTGTGTGATAACCCGAATTCCTGGGCATATGTTAATTGGAAATTAACAAGATTAAAATTGTGAAAATACTTATTTGTTAATTGAAAAAATGAAATTATGATATATATAGATATCTGGATATAAATAAAATTAATATTCTTCAAAAGCTAATTTAAAGACTAATTCAATTGTTTTTAAAATATAAGATAAACTGTTTGTTTTTAAATATGAAAATTTAAAAGGATTTAAATAAGTTATGTTTTGTTTTCTTTAAAAATGTTTAATTTAAAATGGTTATAAGTGTATAAAAATAAAAGTTCTAGATTTTAAATTACATATATAAGATTTATTTGTATTGTAATTAGTTTTATATTACTTTCTTTAAAGTAAATTTATATTTACACATATAAGTATTTAGTAATAAAGTAAATTAAAAATGTAAGTTTATATTTACATTTAAAATTAAAGTGTAAATTCAATTAAAAATATTTAATAACATGTGTAACCATGTTAATCACCTTAATAACACATGTTAGTCAATTAAGAGGGGTTTGTGACAAGTGGCATTGTTTTAAAATAACATTTTATTTAAAAATTTATTAAGTAGAAAACTTAACAATTCATTTTGTTTAGCACATTATCTTAAAAAAGAAATCTGAAATTAGATTGTAATAAGAGAAATTCAAAACCAATTCTGCAAAACACAAATCTAAAATCTGTTTGAAAATCTGCAATTTTATTTCAAGTATCAACTGCAATGTTAATTTCAATTCAACTTTAAGCAGAACAAGAAATGGAGTTTAGCTGCATGATCAAAATCAACATTACCAAGAGAATGCAGTTTTAAGATCAACTTCAACAACAAATAATTCAACTTCAGTAGTCAAAAACTGGTAGTAAACTCAGCAAGCAATCTAAATTTTCGAAGTACCAGATCATATGCATGCATTTAAGACCAGAATCAACTAATAAATCAGCTAGCAATTCAACAATCAAATTGGAAGTAGAACCCAGGTTTCAGCAAGCAATGCAAATCTGTTCCTGGAAAGTATGAGTTTGCATCAGAAATTGTCATCAGCTTCTTCATTTGAAATGTGAGTAAATCTCTAAATTAAAAGTTTAAGTTGATAATTTAATTTGCTCATGAGATCTCTGCGTTTATGATGCCTGCATGTGGAATAAAAGTATTGAATCTGTATGTAAGTAAACATTCATATTTATAAACAGTTTAAAGATTTGTGGATCAACCTAAATATATGTGATAGATTGAAGCGTGATGATGCATAAATGCTTAAATTAATGATATTTGTGAATAAAGATAAAATTATGAATATCAGGTTCCTGTATACACATTTTCTGTTCTCTGTTGTTTTCACAGGCCATGTTTTGGTTTCAAAAAAATATTTAAATCCTTAAACTTAATCAACATTTGACTTCGAGTTTCAAATAAAAGTTGTTTGCTAATGAATAATGATGGTTTTACAAATAATTTCAGGATTAAAAATCCATCAAATAATTTTTAAATAGGAATAACAGAGAAATATTTATTGGTGATAAAAATCGAAAAATCTTGAAATCTGAATTGGGTTGCATGAACGAATTCGTGCTTGAAAATCACGAATTTTAACATGCATTTCATGATTTTTAGTGGGTTAATTCATGGGAATTTTGGGGTTAATTGTTTTCGACATTTTCGTCGATTTGAGGTGATTGGCGGCGTCTGGTTGTTCGGCATGTGGGCTGAAGGATGTTTGAGTTACGAGGGTCTCTGGAAAAATGTTGTACGATTTTTCTGTTGGCCATGGTGGCGGGAGAAGAGAAAGGTAGGGTTTCTGGTGAGTTTCCGATGGTCGGGTTTAACGAGGTGGGTACGGCGACTATGGTACTCCGGAATGGATCGCTTGAAGGGGGATTGTTGCGTCATGGCTTGAAGCAGCCCTAGGAGGAAGGGGCGATTTTCTGGTGATGTAGTTCGTCGGCAGCGAGGGATTCAGTGGATTGGGTTTGGATCCTATTCCGGTTCGATTGAGTCGATTTTGATCGCGTGGCCGATTTGGAATTCTGGGTGGTTGAGGAAGATGTCGGTTTGACGTCAACTGGTTGAAGGCCAGAATGATGGCCGAAGGGAGCTGGGATTGCCGTGCATGTGCACAGTGTACATCTGAGAATTTGGCAAAGTTGAAAGTTAGAGGTGAAGAGAGTGCTCGAGTTTGTCCTTATGTTGACGCAAGTTTGACTCAAGCATGATTCGTGTTGTCGCTAAGGAAGGTTGGAGAGAGTGTTGTCAGGGATTTGCTATGTTTGCTCGAGCCAGTATTCGTGTTGGTTGTAAGCTTTTGATAATACTATAAATTTTAAAATTTAGGTACAAACAAAGTTATAAGGAAGAAGGAAAGCAAAGTCTAAGTTTACAAATGGTTTCAAATTTAAAAGTAAAAGCAACTTTTTGTTAAAACAAAGTTTTAAGTTTCGTTGTTATGATAGTTTGATTGATAGAATGATGTTTTTAATAAATCATATAGAAGCTTTTAAATCTATTTATTTTAAATGGAAGTTAAGAGTTAAATGTAATAAATATTTTATCTTAATTTAACTCAAGTTTTATTTACAAAGGTAATCAAAATAAAATTACTTAATTAATTTGAGTCATTAAATTAAGGTAAATTGATTTGTGAAATTAATTAGGTATAATTAATTCCTTAATTAATATTTGATTTAATCAAAGTTAATCAATTAAGAAATAATTAAGTAATAAGTAATTGAGGATCAATCACTTAAGGTTAAGAAGGATAATGGTAATTACTTAATCAAGTGCTAGTGTAATTAGTTAAGTTAATGTGATTATTTTGAATTAATTAATTAGGTTTAATTAATTAAGTGGATTACTTAGTGTTGGATTATGTATAATTGCATAAGTAATTAATGAAGTGTAATTACTTAGCAAAGGAATTACTGGTAATTACTGGATGTAATTAAAGATGTTGATGATAAAAGTAATTGGATTAAATCCCTATGTAATTAATCAGGGAATTAATTGGGATAATTAATCAAGGATAATTAATTTTTGAAACAAAGTAATTAAGGATAGTCGATGGGATTAATAAAGGTATTAATTAGAGAATAAATTAATGATTAATTTATTCAATGAAGTAATTATGGGTAGTTAATTACTGGATGTTATTAATCAAGGGTGATTAATGATTATAGTTAATAATTAATTAATGAAGTAATTAAAGGTTAATTACTGTATTTTGTTAAGAATAAATTAATTTGTGAAATTAATTTAAGGGATAAATAGAATGGTATGGTAAGCCTTTGATTAATTGTTATCCCTAATATGTGTTCGTGATGCTATGTGATAAGATATGTTTAATTTAAACTGTGATGATGTAATTTACATGGATGATGAATTACTATGACATCCTATATTAAAAGTAGAATTGTATTTCACTTGAATAATTTAAGTTAAGTTGACAATGGTTTTGAAGAGACCGGAGTCGGGAATTAGTTAATACCCGAAGCCACTTCGATTCTATATAAATTTGATATGTGGAAAATCAATGTGCTGGTTTGGAATGATTTAAGTGTATTTGACCATTTAATCTAAGTTTTGGACACTTAGAAATTGATGTGTGATATAAGTGATGTCTATAACAACTGGTGGAGTTGTAAATTGATATAAGTTACCCCGGGTTTATATATGTTGTATGCTTTTGTATTCCATGTTAGATGGGTTTACTCACGCTGGTTTCCAACCCGACCTGGGTGTTACTTTGATGTAATGCTCGGGTCAGACCGAGTATTACAGATTTTCAGGTAAGGACGTTCTAGAACTCAGGAGGCGAACTGGATGGCAGAAACGTATGGAGAGTTTCCACTATGATATTGTATATATCTGAAACATGTTAAATTGTATCTGTCCAATGTTGTATAAAATTGTTGTAACTCTGATATATCAATGTAAAAATTGATAGGTACAGTTTTCTTTGGTATAATAATTATTATTATTGATATTATATTTTATCCGCTGTGAATGTGAGATTGTGTGTTTCTTTTCTGTTCTTCTTCTATCTCTTTTCTTCTTTTCTTTAACTATCTGGAATCTTTGGGATCGAAATTTCCGGGTCGTTACATTGGGTATCAGAGCTGAAGGTTAAGCGAGAACCTTGGCTCTGGTGGGATTACTCATTAAGCATAGGGTAAGTAGTACCCTAGAATGAGTTGAGTGTATATTTATATGAGAGAGTGTACTTGTTAATTTCTTATATAATGGTTTTTAAATAATTTCAAAGGTAAATGAATCTTATATAAGGAATAGATTATCTATTATATTAAGGAAATTGGTTGTAGTATTAATTAAAATAAAAGTAATAGTAAAAATTAAGTGGTAATCGAATTACAACCAAATTGAAATTAAATAAGCATAAGTTTGAAATGGATTCAAACTTAAATTAAATTCTTAAAGTTAAGAAAGAATTTCAAAATTAGATGAAGCAGAATTGGTTTCAAACCAAGAAATTGAATGGTTATTGTGTTTAATAATGGGATGATTGTTTTAAACAATAAAATGTTTTAAGGAAGTAACCATTAGATGAGAATAACTTGTAAATTAGAAATGATGGAAATTGAAGTGGATTTAAAATTATGAAGTTTTGAATTCTAAATTTAAACATTTGAATTGATTCCAAATGTTAAGGGAGATAATATTATTCAAACCATTTTGAATATGATCTTATTTTAAAATAAGAGATGTTATTTAATATATTCAAATGAAAGGGTCCTATTTCAAACAAGGGTTGTTTGAAATTTTAAAAGAATTTGTTTAAATTAAAAACCAAAGTTGGTTTAAATTTTTTAAGTATAACTTGGTATGTAAAAGAAGTTAATATGTATATATGTAGATATACATAATATCAAATGTGGTTTGAAATAAACTCTAAATGTTGAGTTTTGAATGTGGAATAAGATGTGATACCCGAAGTGCTAAGTTTTTGAACTTAATAAGTGGGAAGATTATTTATGAGAAGTTCAAAATTTGAAATGGAAGTTCAAACTAGGCAAGGTTGATTGGATTAAGTGAATTGAGTTTAACTTGGGAAAAGTTAAATATGTTGGGATGTTCAACCTGATTTGTAAATTTTGAGATGAAATTAAGATTTAACTTGGGAAGTTAAATGGTTGATTGTAATTGAGAGTTTGAGTGATCTCAAATTGGGTTTGAGATCTAGAAATTTAAAATGAATGAATGTTTTAAAATAATTAGATGATATCATCCTATTGTTGTTAAAAATCTTTAAGTTGTGAATTGGATTTGTTTAAATGAATGAGAAATGGAGTATGGTAATCCATTGTTGGGATAAATAGGTAAATTGATTTAAAGGAATTAAATCAACATTTGAAGTATTAACTTGAATTTATATAATTTGAGATGGTTTTAATTTGAAATTTGAAATTAGTTCAAATTGAACTTGATTTGAATTGACTGAAATTGTGATTGAAGATGTATGAGTATATGATTCAAATGGAAAATTTGAATTGGAATGATTTGAATAATTTGGAATTGTAATTAAAGTTGAATAAGTTTTAAATTCAAATGGAATTTGAATTAAATTTGGGAGGAAATCAAGAATAATTCAACTGTATTTGAAAATGGAGTTTGAAATTGGGATTAATTCAATCTGGAGTTGAAATGAATTGAAATTGGAACTAGTTTAATTGAAATTTATTTGAATTAGTAAAATTTGAGATGAAGGTTGAATAAAGTTAAATTTGGAAAGAACTGAGGAATTCAATTTGAATTGGGTTAAATAGATTTCAATGGAAATTGAAGTTATTTAAACTGGAATTGGGTCAATTTAAATGGAAGTGCAAATTTAAATTGAATTGATGAGAATGGAGATTGGGAATTGAATAGTTTTGACTCTGGACTATTTTTAATATAAATTGTCTTAATATAAACCTATTTTCTAAGCTATTAATTATATATACAACCTTTATTTTAAAAGCCAAACTATCTTATATTTGATTTACAATTATTTTTGAAATTGTTTAACAATTTTCCAACTGTCTATAAAAACTAATTACTATATTTCAACTATTTTACAAAACTAATTACTATCTTACTATTATTTTGCAATTATCTAAAATTCTATAATTATTTTAACTATTTTCTAACTATTTTACACTTATTTACAAACTAGTAATTATTTTTCAACTACTTATCTATTTAAAAAAAAATCAAGCTATTTTCTAAATAAACCGGTCGAAGTTCAAACTGTTATTGGTTAAATACCCAATCGAGATAAAAATAGAGGTGATAATCCAAATGGATTGAAGCAATTGTGAGTAAGTGAATGATAACTAAAGTGAATGTGAATAGAAATGGAATTGATTTGGCTAATAACCAAGGGAGAATAAATGCGTAGGGCATATGTATGTTATTCTATTCGCATAGTAATTTGATCCAGATTCGAACACAGAATTTCGAGATAGTTATATCGATCCGAGTGGGATTTTTTTTTCACTCGATTTTCGACGGCGAACCTGGATATGGATTGTTAATTGGTTCTGGATGTTCTCTATCATAGTTATGACTATGCAAGGAGAATGATGGTTTCTGATCAAGAAACCAGATCTGTGTCCGCACTAGGAAGTCGGATGGACGATACTAGTTCGGAATGATCAGTGCTGACCCTTCACTAGAGAAGGGAACTTACCAGCGCACATTGGAATTCAAACTAAAGCCGCTATGGCTGATATGGAAGATGGAGTTCGGTTGAACATTGACTCAATGCTTCCTCGGAATGGTGGTGTGGTGAACTTATGAGATGCACACTGGGAAGATGGTGAACAAAGAAGGCATGAGACGGCCCATAGCCATCGACTGGACCATTCATGCAAGGTGGAACACGACCACCGCTTGGTACCAGCCATTTGAACGCCAGACTTATCGGCAATGTAAGAGAGAGCCAAGGTTTGACTACCGACGACTAGGGAATCCAAAGAAGCCATACTGTAAGATCCCCCTACTTGGAGGTCCAAAATTAACGGCTACGGACGCTGCAGTCATCCATAGTTATTAATTCTCGACGACCAGATACGGTGACATTAGATACATTGATACGTAGATACACAAGAATAAATAAAAAATTTAAACAGCAAACAAATTCAACATTTCATTTCAAAATATTCCAAATTGATTACATAAACCAATTCGCAAACCACGTCTAGATAACATATAATTATTACAAAGTACACCAAGATCGACATATGAAGATGCCCACTTGGTAGATCAGAGATATATATAGGCAAAAAAACAATTTTCCTTTACAAACATAAACATAGCAGAAATAAAGTAACTCTAATAACAAGCTTGCCTCCTGCACATCCTAGCAAGCTTTATTCGTCTAAAAGAACACCTGGAAAACTTAACTCTCAAACTACTCAAAATCAATTGAGTATCCGAGAGTTTAATGGGGGAATAACTTGAGTCATACATAACGCCTAGTATGAATAATAATTTACCATCTCAAACCATTTAAATATCTAGTGAGACCAGCCACTTAGTGGAACGGGTTTCCCCTTGCTAGTATCCTAAAATATTTATAAAACCATATACCGTGCTCCTACATCCACAATGGTTAAAAACATAGTACTTCAAAATATTATGATATGCAAAATAAATAAATCAATTCTGGATTACCTATCCTCATTCATTCCCACTATCTGTCTCAATTATAGTTTCTAGGGTTACTATTAACCTGTTAAATGTGTAAGGACTATCCGTCCAATTAATTAGTTTTTATGGTATCACTAAGAACCTATTGGGAACTCCAATATCTTATTTCTTATCCTAGTTTTCATGGGCTAACTAGGAACCTATTGGCTGACTGCCAATATCTTAATCCGGATATAGCCAATATCTTAATCCGATTATAGTTTTCATGGCTAACTATAAGCCTACTAGCCCCTTCCAGTATCAAATCACAGTTTTCATGGGTTGACTACGAACCTATTGGCCCCTGCCAATATCATACAGTTTTCATGGGTTTACTATAAACTTATTAGCCCTTGCCAATATCTTTTATTAAAATTTTGGCATCTGTTTAGTTATATTCGCTACTGGGTCAACCTAACTGGTTATTCTGCCTTTTCCCCAAAACACAGTTATGGGTTAACAGCAACATGAATAAGATTTAAAAATCTTTATTTATGGCATGGTTATTACTTTAAATTGAGACTGGATTTATGTTTGAAACCATGAAAAATCTCTTTCGAAACCTCTGGATAGCCTCCTTTGAAAGCACAGACTTCTTTTCAAAACATTGTATACATACCTTTCGAATCCCTTAGTAAACATTCTCTTTCAAAACCTATTATACCTTTCAACGTTTTCAAATTATCTTTTTAAAATATAGAGCTTCAAAACAAATGTAAGTATTTCTTTCGAAAGCATTGGGTTTACTTTTTCAAAAATCATTTGGATCAAAATGGTTATATACGAAAGTATCTATTTGGAAACCAACAAAAATTGTTTTGGGGAAAAATAGATGCGTTGGAACCATCTTAGTCGAAAGAAAATGATTTTGAAAATCAAAACATTGAAGGACAGAGGCAAAACCCTCTTTTTACTCCATCACCTTCAAAACCATCAACCCCTTCGAAAGCATAAAGGGAAAAGGCTCAAGTAAAACAGAAGTAAGCCCTTCGACAACATAGATGACTTTAATACAGGGACAAAACCTACCCTTTCGAAAGCAATTATTTAAAGGAAAAAGGTACTCATTTAAAAGAAAATACTTTAACACAGCATGACAACTTTCTTCGAAAGCTAAATATTTTTTTTTTCCGAAAGCAAATGTTTCGACTGTGTCGAAAGCTTTAGGTAAACCTAGGCAAGAATGTTAACTTATGAAATCAAAGTAAGGTCTCGACCCCATCGGAAGCTATCCTTTCGACACCGTGTCTTCTGCCTTCCTTCCAATCCACTGCATACCATCTAAGTGATATCTTCTGTATTGGTTTCGACTATATGGGATTCGACTATGCTGGTTTCGACTGGGATAAAGAGGAATCAAAGGAGTCGAAAGGACCTTACTAATAGGGATGGAACACCTTTTTATGGTTTAATGGCTGAATTATAGCAACTTTTCGTAATTACTTTCTAACGACTTGCCTATTTGTATACTGTTGATTGGCTGTCATAATTATTTTTCAAATAGTCTACCTTTTAAAACTGCCACATTTATTCAAATCCAAAATTAAAGGAATTTAGCATTAAAACCTTTCTATATAACAAAAACCGACATTTTGTAGAAAAGCCCTTCTTTTACAATAATTTCTTTCCCCAAATAAATCGACTGGGAAACATACCCAAAAATCAATGAAAATCAATTTCATCATGTAATCAAATATATTAAAATTTAGACCCAATTTCATTTTGAAATTCTCAAAACAAATTTTAAAACCAATTATATAATATCTTTCATTAAAAATTCGTAATAAAATTTTCATAGCTTGGAAGATTCTGAAAATTGAAACCCATCTCCAAAATCATATTTTACTTAACATAGAATTTTTCCATGGCACTCTAAAATCATATATTCTCGGTTTCATGCCCAAAACATGCAAATTCATGTGGTTATGAATTAAAACAAATCATCATAATATAACTCAAGCATATCATCATCCATTTTAACCCCAAAAACAAATTTAGATCATAAATCTAAAACCATACAATTATAGAATAAAAATAGAGATGGTAGGAGATTATTATTTGTTGAATAATCTTCCTTAGCTTTTGATCCTTAGCTTTAGATTAAAATTCCTCTTTTCCTCCTTGATAATGGATGGCTATCTTAGGGTTATTTGCATTTGTTTTAATTTGAGAAATAAAATGAACGTGAATGGATAAATTGAGAAGTTATAAACATGTGTAATTAATTGGCTAATTTACTAATATACCCATGTGTAGTTTAATTAACTTTTAAACCAATTTGAACCCCAATTACTTGTTAGTAAGCACGACCCTATTATGTAATATAATCAAATCTCAATCTCCTTATCATCATTATTCTATTTAATTCATATTTTTTTTTTGAATAAGTTAAAATTAGGGATGGTACAGGCTCTCTCTTAAAGAATTTGGTCCTTAAAATTCAGTGACTAAATACTAAGCATAACAATCATTTATAACCAATCCGAACAAACATACTAGTCTAACTGACTAGCAACTGAATGTATGTATATGTATATGTATGTGTGTGTGTGTGTGTGTGTGTGTGTGTGTGTGTGAGTGTATATATAATGTAGACATACCCTCAAAGCAGATCATGATAAGTAAATCTAATCCTGTCCTCTGTCTCCTAAGTACGGTCTTTCTTATTGTTGCTCCAGTGAACTTTCACAACCTTGATTGCCTTGTTCCTTAATCATTTCTCATCTCTAGCTACAATCCGAACTGGTTGTCTAACAAAAGTCAAACTAGGTTCTACCACTAAGTCATCCAACCCTGTCAGAGGAATAGTAGTCTCTAGGTCTTGCACATACTTGTGAAGATGAGACACATGAAATACATTATGGACACCTGCCAAGCTGCTCAGCAACTCTATTCAATATGCAAGCTTTTCAATCCTCTCTATAATCTAGAATGGACCTACATGTTTTGGGGCAAACATTCCTAGCTTTCCAAATCATATCACACCCTTCATAGGTGATACCTTGATTAAAACCTTATCTCCAACTGATAATTCTTGGTCCTTATACCTCTTATATGCGTAACTCTTCTATCTGGACTGAGCTTCCTTCATCCTTTCTAAATTAACTCAATCTTCTCTAATGCCTCTCTAATCAAGTCTGGACATAAGACCAATCTGTCTTTAGTCTCCAACCAACATGCTGGTGAATTGCATAGTCTCCCACACAAAGCTTCAAACGGCGCCATTCCTATATTAGTCTGATAACTATTATTATAGGAAAACTCAACCAAATGCAAGTGATCTTCCTAAGATCCACCAAAGTCCAATACATAAGAACTCAATAAATCTTCGAGTGCCTTATTGACTCTCTCTATCTGCCCATCTGTCTAAGGGTGATATGAAGTACTCATATTAACTTGGTACCCATTACTTCATGTAGACTCTTCCAGAATTCACTTGTGAACATTGCATCTCTGTCACTGATTATACTACTAGGAACTCCATGCAGTCTATCTATGTTCTTAGGAACAACTTAGCTAAAACAGTTGCCGTTCTGGTTGATTAACTCGAATGAAATGGGCATAGTTGGTCAACCTGTCCACTATAACCCATATACTTTCATTACATCTATTGACCTTGGCAACACGTCTATAACATCCATGGATATTTTATCCAATTTCCAAATTGGAATCTCTAAAGGCTGTAGTAACCCATTTAGTTTCTGATGTTTAGCTTTCATTTGTTGACAGTTTGCACACTGTCTAACCCACAAGCCATTATTCCTCTTCATGCCTTCCCAACATAAGCTCTTCTTCATATCCTGATATATCTTGGTTCCTCTAGGATAAATCATAAACTTGGATCGATGATATTCTACAAGAACTTCTTCCCTTAAGTCTTCCACACTTGGAACACACAACCGTCCCTTCTCCCATAGCCATCCTCTTCGGTCAAGGCTAAAATCCTTTAAATCATCTATCTCTATTCCAACCTCAAGTCTTCTAATCCTCTTAGCTATTACTGGATCCTCTTTCTGCTTATAAGCAATTTTCTCAATCAATACTGGTCGAACTTCTAAACAAGACAACTTAAAGGTACTCTGGCTAAAACCACTAGTCGGTCTTAACTGCACATCGCAACTGACTAAAGCTTCTAAATCTTTGCATTCCGCCTACATAGCCAACATCACATTCTGATGTTTACTGCTAAGAGCATCAACCACTTTATTTCCTTTTCTTGGTGCATTTTCTATATCAAAATCATATGCGGTCAAAAACTCCAACCATCTCTACTATCTCCCATTCAACTCCTTTTGGGAGAATAAATATCGTAAAGATTTATGATCGGTATATAACTCAAATCTCTCCCCTAAGAGATAATGTCTCCAAATCTTCAATGCAAAGATCACAACTGCCAACTCCAGATCATGAGTAGGATATCTAACTTCATGTAGTCTATGCTGCCTAGTTGCATAGGCAATGACTTGACCATTCTGCATCAACACTGCTCCTAGTCCAGTTCCATATGCAGCCGTATACACCACTGATCCTTGGTTTCCGTATGGAATTACCAACATGGGTGCATTGGTCAACAAATGCTTTAACTCAAGGCATTCCTCCTCACATTTGTTGGACGAAAAAATCTCACTTCCTTCCTGGTTAGCTCAGTTAAGGGTGCTGCTATCCGTGAGAAATCCTTAAAGAATCTCCAGTAGTATCCAGTAATTTCAAGAAAACTCCTAATCTCAGTCACTGTCTTTGGTCTCTTCAATTATTCACAACTTCGATCTTATCTAAATCGACTGACAATCCTTTCTATGAAACCATGTGACCAAGAAACTTTACCTCTTTCTTTTAGAAAATGAATCTTGGTAAACTTTGTCTTCTGTTGATTATGACTCAGCGTCTCAAGCACCATCCTAAGATGAACTTCATGCTCTCTCTAATCTTTAGAGTATACTAGAATGTCATCTATAAACACTAGCACAAAGCTATCCAAGTACTCTCAGAAAACTCGGTTCTTCAAATCTACAAAGAAACCAGAGGCATTCGTTAATCCAAATGGCATTACCAACCACTCGTATGAACCTTATCTAGTCTGAAATGCTATCAAAGGAATATTATCCTCCGCCACTCTCAACTGCTGGAAACCTGTCGCCTAATCCAATTGAATGAACACTCTGGCTCCACTCGACTGATCAAATAGATCATCTATTCTTAACTAAGGATACTTATTCTTAGTTGTCCTTTCATTCAACTTACGATAGTCAATATACATCCTTAACAACCATAGTTTCTTCACAAACACTGTGGTCGCTTCCCAAGGTGAACTGCTTGTTCTAATAAAATTCCTTTCTCTTAGATTCACTAGCCGCACCTTCAATTCCCTCATCTCAGTTGATTTCATCCTGCTAGGTGGTCTACTTATAGGTTCAGCTCCGGGTTCAGGATCTATTCCAAACTCAACTGCTCTTTACGGCGGTAGTCCAGTGACTGGCTGAAAAACGTCTGTAGATTCTCTTGCTACCTGACTTAACTCATTTCCTACCTCCACAACATTAAGCATTGCACTAAAACTATGGTCAGTATTTTCTACTAAGAATATCACTCGGTTATGACTATCAGGGTGTCTCAATGACCCTATCATGGAAAAATATTCTAGCCTCATACCTGCTCAACCAATCCATACCCAAAATAATCTCGAAATCTACGAAATCATACACATACAAACTGCATGCAAACTTATGACCTAACAAATCAAGTTCTAACCGGTCACATTTCATCTCCAGAGTTGCATACCCTTCTATTGATTCGCAACCCTTAAGGAAGTAATAAGGTAGCTGGTTTCTTGACATAATATATCAACCAAACACTGAGATATAAATGAATGTGATTCATTAGTATCAAAAAGTACTCTAACTGAAATACTCTGATCAAAAGCATACATTCCATCATAGTCTTTCCCTTATCTGCTACAGTAGGCTAGCTGGTCCTATAGCAAAAAAAATTTCTTCGCCCTCCCTAACTGGCCGCGGACATTGATTCTTATAATGCCCAACTTGATCAGAGTTGAAGCATTTCACATTCTTCTTAACTATAGCTTTCTTCTTATTCCCTGACAGATATTCATTAGCAAAGTGACCCTTCTTGTCACACATATAGCAAACTACTTCAGCCTTGACTTCTTAACAGTATCTCCCTTTTGGCTCCCCTTCTTCTTAAAGAACTTCCTCTTCTTCCCTTGGGAACCCTAAGTTTCCACCGACTTCTCTTTGGCTAAATTAGCAAGTAACTCCTCATGAAGAATGGCCATCTCTACCACTATATTACAAGGATCACACACATGGATCATGTTCATTCTAGCAAGCTCAGGCCTTAGTCCTCAAATGAGCTTCTCATTCCGCTTAATGTTAGTATCTATAATAAATATGCATATTTAGACAACTCTTCTAACTTAGTAGCATATACGACTACTAACATCTCTCCCTTAATTACATCCATAAACTTCCTCATCAGTTCGGACTTAGCTAACTCTGATACAAATTTCTGCTCAAATCTCATCTTAAAATCATCTTAAGTTAACTGCCCTTTCGGCACATCGATAGTAACACTGTTCCACCAATGTAGTGTTGACCGCTGCAACTGTCTAGAGGCTAACCTTCTCTTTTGTCCGTCATTCAGAACCAAATTAGTAAATATTCGCTCATAATGCAACAACCAATTTTGAACCTCTATGACACTTTATGTTCCCAAGAATGGCTTCCCACCCAAACTGGGGTAATCTCTACTCAGCAAAGCAATATTCCCGAATAGAGCCATAGGATTAGCTCCTCCTAAATTTCTAGCAACTCCAACCGCAGCTCTAGCTTGCATCAAACCGACATTGAACTAATACATTGCCCCCGTATCTACTGGCGGATTTCCAGCACCAACATTGGCTTTTGCATTTTGGTTACCTTCATTAATCGGTCGATCTAGGTTTCTCTCGGTAGTGGTCGAGCTTTTCCATTAGTTGTGGTGCTTCCTCCACCAAGATTTCCTCTTCCCTTTGTTGCTTCCATATCTCCTTTCTCGTAAATCTACATATGAGCCTTAGTAAGATAAAAAAGAACGGTCTAAAAGAATGGAGGATACGTACCTATATATATAACTATACATAGCAAATACAAGTACTTACTGTAGCGTTAACCCAAACCAATCTTATTATCTGATTCATTGGAGTATATTTGGAAAAATATTTTAGGTTTAAGTTTCTTTTGAAGTTTCATAAACCTATGCTCTGGTACCAACTTGTAACATCTCCCTACTTGGAGGCCCAAAAGTAATGGCTACGGATGCTGCAGTCATCCATACTTAATAATCCTCGACGATCAAATACAGTGACATTAGATACATTGATACATAGATACACAAGAACATGGAAAAAAAATTAAATGGCAAGCAAATTCAAAATTCCATTTCAAAATATTTCAAATTGATTACATAATCTCATTTCGCAAACCACGTTCAGATAACATATAATTATTACAAAATATTAAGAGCGACATATGAAGATGCCCTATTGGTAGAACAGAGTATATAGATAGGTAAGAAAAAATTGCCTTTACAAAAAAAACACATAGCAAAAATAAAACAACTCCAATAAAAAGCTTGCCTCCTGCACATCCTTGGAAGCTTTATTCGTCCAAAAGAACACTTGGAAATCTTAACTCTCAACCTGCTTAAAATCGATTGAGTACCCAAGAGTTTAAGGAGAAAGCAAAATCTTTGAGTCAGACATAAAGCCTAGTATGAATAATAATTTACCATCTCAAACCATTTAGATATCTAGTGAGATCACACCACTTAGCGGAATGGGTTTTCCCTTCATTAGTGTCCTAAAACATTTATAAAACCATATATCGTGCTCCTGCATCCACTATGATTAAAAACATAGTATTTCAATATATTATGATGATATGCAAAATAAATAATTCAATTCTAGATTACCCGTCCCCATTAATTCTGGCTATCTGTCTCAGTTATAGTTTCAAGGGTAACTATTAACCTGTTAAATGTTTAAGGACTATCTATCTAATTACATAGTTTTTATGGGATCACTAAGAACCTATTGTTAACTCCAAAATCTTATTTCTCATCCTAGTTTTCATGGGCTAACTAGGAACCATTGGCTGACTGCCAATATCTTAATCCAGATATAGTTTTCATGGTCTAACTACAAATCTACTAGCCCTTAGTACTATCAAATCATAGTTTTAATGGGCTGACTATGAACCTATTGGCCCCTGCCGATATCATATAGTTTTCAAGGGTTTACTATAAACCTATTGGCCCTTTCCAATATCTTTAAATAAAATTTTAACATCTGTTAAGTTATATTCACTACTAAGTCAACCTAACTGATTATTCTACCTTTTCCTCAAATTACAGTTATGGGTTAATGGCAACGTGAATAACATTTCAAAATCTTTATTTATGCCATGGTTATTACTTATATTGAGATTGAGTTTATGTTTTGAAACCATAAAACATCTCTTTCGAAACCTCTAGATAGCCTCATTCGAAAGCAAAGTCTTCTTTTCAAAACATTGTGTACATCCTTTCAAAGCCCTTAGTAAACATTCTCTTTCGAAACCTATTATACCTTTCAATGGTATCAAATTTTCTTTTTAAAATATAGAGCTTCGAAACAAATGAAATTACCCCTTCCGAAAGCATTGGGTTTACTCTTTAGAAATCTTTTGGGTCAAAATGGTTATATGCAAAAGTATCTCCTTAGAAACCAACAAAAATATGATTAGGGATAAATAGATGGTGTCAGAACCATCTTAGTCGAAAGTAAAGGGCTTTAAAAAGGTTTGGTTTCGACTGGGACGAAACCTACCCTTTTGAAATCAATTATTTAAAGGAAAATGTTGTAATGACCCAGCTTTTTGGATGTTTTAAGTTGACGATAAACCACACATGTCAACTCACACCATTCAAAAGGGAGGATTGTTAATGGGGTAAATAAGAAAAAAAGTAAGAGAATGAAAAACAAAACACAGAATCTTACAACGGAATGATAAAATATAATAGTCAAATAAAATGTTCATGCAGTTGTTTGACGATAACATTTATTACACTTTACAATACAAATTAGAGTTATAAATACAATAGGGATAAACAAATAATACAGCTGAACAACATGATATAGTGGGATAAAATAATAATATAATACTAAACTCTGTCTTCGTCCTCCAAAATAATATCTTCAACACTGACAAGCTCCATCTAACCCGAGCGTAACGAAAAGATAAAACACTCAAGTCAGAACTAAAAGATCTTATGTAAGTTAAATCAAAATAAGTCAATATGAGCATAACGGCTATAGAGATATTTAAGGGATTTTACATCTCCTATCTAGTGTCTAACGTGCGTGCAATAACTTAAAAGATGTTTGGGAATCCATCTACTAAGGATCCGTTAAACTATCTACATATATAATACAATACGCTATTATATTATGTTTAACGATTGGGATTTCGACCATTGAAAATCGACACTAGTATGTCCACTGTATTACATGCTGAAAAATCGAATGTCGGAAAACCTAGTTGTTAGTGGAAAGAAGAAGAAAGAAGATAAGAAGAAAACTAAACAACAAGGAATCTCACAATGGGATGAACAATCTATAATATATCACAAATCTTTACACAAAAACAAATGCAATATGGGTATATACAAACATCAATCAGAGTGTACTAATCTATTTTAACCTGGATAGTTATAATAGTCTGTCCTCACAATTGTTGACAAATACAACAATACATAAAACGGAAAATAATCATCTACGTGAATACATCTCCAGGCCTCAAATCATCTCCTAAAGCTCCAAATATCCAAGCCAATCTGTAATATAATGGTTCTGACTCGAGTATTATAATAAAATATCACCCGAGTTAGTTTGGAAAACCAGCAACAGAAAACTCATCCAATTTGATTTAAATTTATAAGAAAATCTTTGAAATCAAAAAGTATCCTGTAGGACTACGCCACACATAAACACGACGGATTTTTACCTTAAGGTAACCAATTTTTTTTTTTTATAAAAATCCTGTGATATTATAATAGTGTCCAAGTGCATATACTTATTAAAATAGCTACAATGCTTCTATCTCACATTCCAACATAGTTGGACACAATCAAAACCGTACGGCACGTATTGGATAATGGATTCCATACCATGACCAGGTAAGGAACTATCTCCAATGGGTACATTTCTAGATCAGTACACCCAGGTCTGACAAGAACATCTTGTACCCTGCCACACAGAGCCGGCCTATCACTTGACTAGTACCGAATATGTCATCATCCCGCTCTTTCAATCTTAATCGAGATCTCTCATGCACAACCAAATCCATAAATATAGAGTAATCCAGAAAGATGATGATATACCCTAATAGGAGCAACCTACGTAGCTCTAGTACATCCCCTGTTTTAGTCATTTCTCGATTGATGAGGCTTGAGGCTAGGATTACCCTTTTGAATAGCAACCCACTTGGAATGCTAACACTGCAAACAACAATGCAATCATAGCATTCATCCATACAAGTTGTTCTGGGTCTGAACAAACCGAAACTCCTTTAAGATCACCATCTCCATTTTCCTCATGATATCATAATTGGTAACGCACATATCAGATTGAAGTGGTTTTCAAATAATTAGATCTGATCCCGTTCTCTTCAGAACGATCAATGAATTTGGCATATTTGCTAGTCGGTTACTTAACTATCAAATTAAACACATAAGCATTCACTAGGCCCATATTATAATTCTTTCAAACATTTATTTCGAAATATCTTTACAAAGATATATATATATATATATATATATATATAATTCCTTTAAATAATTCAATATTTGAAAAAAATTAAAATTCTTATATCCATAACAGGATATTTCAACCCATATCAACACTTAGAAATATTTCCAAATCCAACTTATAATTCATTACTTAGAAAAATATTTCTATATAAATCATTTCATCACTAAAATATCTCCAAACCTTTAATTCCAATACTTAGGAAAATATTATAAATCTATTTCCCAAAATCATTTCTAATATCCATAATTAGGAATACTTATCTCATAAATCTCTGGAATTTATTAACTCCCTTTACAATTTCCAAAAATTAGCGATTATGCTTATTTATAGTCAAACGAACAATTTATAAATCCTTTAATGAATTTAGATTCATTTTTGAAGTTCCCGTATCTAAACAATTTAGAAATTTCCTTTTTCTCAAATTTTCGTAAGCTCTTGAATTCCATTGCAAGACTTTCACATATAAAATTACATCCATTACATAAAACAGGCTTACAAATCTCGAGAGCATTTATAAATAAATTGCAATCACTTACCTTTAAACTATATATATGTAATCAATTTCAAAAATATGGTTAAATAATTATTTTAAATATCAAAGCGCTTTCAAAATAAATGTCAACAACTAATCCCAATTCACTTATAAAATTGTTAATCAATTTACAAAACTTATTTATAAAACTTAGAATTCATTTTGAAAAATTTAAATATTTAAATAACTAACTCTTTAAATATTTCAATCTAACTAAAATTTTTAAAAACTACATAGTTTAATAAATAAAAATCCTTTTCTAAAAACAAACCATAGTATCTTATGGAAAACCATTTTTAAAATTCAACATACCCATTCTATACTAATAAATCTCTCTCGATTTTCCACAAACCGATTTACATTCCAATTTCAAAAAAATTCCTAAATTCCAAAATAGAATTTTCTATTTCTTTCTAAACCCATTTCCATATCTTATTATAGATTCTCACTATGGATTTCTATTCCCAATTATCAAACGATAATCAATTCATTTTATTTATAAACATCGTTTATAAGTTTATAAACTCATTTCCATTTTTATAATAGGTTCATACTACTAAAATCCATTTATAAATCGATTTCTAATTAAAATTCCATTTATAAATAGATTTCTTAGATAATCCAAACTATATTCTAAAACTGTTCAAATCTTGATTTCGACTTTCGTTTTATTTTTATATTAAAGAATCTTATTTAACATTATTCAAAAATCCCCAATTTAAAATTCTCTATTTTAAACCATTTTATGAAATAACTAAATAAATATTCAAATTTCCAAACATTAATCTTATCCAAATCAATTCCTTTTTTAATAATGCCGAAATTAATATGAATATATTCGTTACCAAAACCGCCTTTGAATTTCCCATTTAAAATATTATTTATGATTTTTGTAATACCAAAATTAAGGCTAGTGCTACTATAGCATCCAATAAATCAAATCATGACATAATCTATAACAAATTATTCACGCACATCATATATCATTATATATGAAATTAAAATCAACATTTTTGAGGAATCTAGTTGGATCCCTCCAACCTGTTTCCCTGTAACCACATATGTTATACAAACTAAAATAATAATAGTAATCCCACTTCGATTCAGGATATCAAAATAAAAAGGGTCATCCGCTATTGTGTAGGGCGCATAATGTTTCATCCACTCCAATCGGAGGAAAATATACCCAATTACTAATATATACTACTATATATATAAATAATAATAATATAACATCCAACCGGTAATAATTTATCAATCCATCAAATCAACTAATAAATAATTTTTTTACATTTTAAATTAAAAACAGTAATCCAAATGAGTAAGATTTACTCACTTTTATTCTTTGCTGTCGTCGAAGTGTTCCAGTTTGGAACTAAAATCGAACAACATTCAATTTAGCCCAAAATTTAACTGTCTCCAATTTCGTCCAAACTAATTTCTTTGCCAAACTGTCGTCGTCACGATAGCAATGCAAAAAGTTTCGTTCCAATCGGATCTTGTATGTAGGAGTCATAGATTTTATAAGTTATCGAATTAAATTTAAATTAAGAATAAATGAACTAATACAATTTACATTAAATTACAATACTGCCCCCGTCTCCTTCTTCTTTCCCAAGATAAACGTGCATAGAGAAAATCAACAAGTAGTCGTAAACGATTCTAGTGATACAGAGCTCCAAAGCCCAAAACTAAAATCTGACAACATTGACATCTTTCTCTTTGAAATCTCCACTATCCTACCACCAACACGACCTCCCTGGAGCGTTGACCCAAAACATGACACCACCTCACCCCTCTCTGCACACGTCCAAGTCACGATGACTACCCAGGCACTGAGCTTCATGATTTTATGGCTGCAGACGTTATTCGATCCTACGAACCAAAGAACGATACCAAACTCGAATCGAGCACTCCATCAGATTTCCCAAACCCTAGTTTGGTGGTTAAAAATGCCTACTGCTAAAACACGTTCGACTCACACTAAACCCATACAAACACAAAGCCCACGATGAATCACAATTTTTAAAGCTGGTTTCATATTCTTTTATTGAGTAGAAATCGAGAACCAAAATTTTGAAATCTCTTTTATTTTCTTTTTTTTCCATCACTATGCTTTGTTTAAATGAAAGAGGGAGAAACGTAGATGGTCGCTTGTAGGGTGAGCTAGAATTTGAATAGAGTGGGCTGAAATGAAAGGTCGGAGGCTGAGGTCAAATCAATATATATATATATATATATATATATATATATATATATATATATTATTTAAAATTCAAAATTATCCACTTATAATTTTCAAATTCCAACCAAGGTGTGCCACCAGGCATTCCTAACGTTATACCGTTATTCCGAACGCAATGGATCAAATTTTAAGACCTGATTCGATTGTATGCAAAAGATAGTTTTTTGGACCCACTTATTATATTAAATTTTCGTTATTAATTTCAACGCGTTTCTATCCCGTACGACGAAACAGTAACTCCAAACGCTACGAAATTTGAAATTCGATAATAATACACTATTTGAATCTAGTGGAATTGGTTTCATTGAAATCCGAGACTTTGCTCTGGACAATTGTTTTCACTCGTTAATTTAAAATGAGATATTTTCAAAATTAGTTAAATCACCTTTAAATCAAATTTAAAAGTTTATCATCTTCATTTTATGAATAGAAATTAAATAAGCCTTTAAATCATTTTTAGCCAAATAAAATCCAAGATTTAACATACTTAAACGATTTTCAATTATTAAATTCAATAATTTAATTATCCAATAAATAGCTATATTTGAAATTCAAGTTATTAAATCTAAAAAATAACTTTTAAATATTTAAAACCAATCAAATATCCCAATTTCAAATAACCAAAATTCTAAATCATTATATTCTTCCCTTTCTAAAAGAATTTCATCCTCGAAATTGCCAAGATAGGAAAAATGCCCCAAACCCATTTCTTTTGTAAAAAAATGAGTTGAAATAACTTCCCAAATCCATCTAAGACTTTAACTACCCAAAATAATTTGTTGAGACCTTGTTATTACTCTTACCAAGTTTCCAAATTCATTCATAGATTCCAACTAATATAATCTCATTCAACTATTTCAAGTTATAACTCGAAATCAAATTTTAGTTATCAAAAATTTCTTCAAAATTTCTAGCTCTTTAAATTTTCGAAACACTTCGCCAATGTCTCCTTTACGCAGCTAGATTGAAACAACTACAAATCGCCAGTACATGCCCAAACTAACAAAAGAAAAAAAAAAGCCAAGTGGCTCAATCATAAAACCATCAAATCCAAATAACAATTTTAACATGTACCTTTTAGCCGGGCAACCAAATTTTGCTTATGAAATCAAAGGCATCGAATTAACTCTTTCTTTTCTATACCTGCATCTTATTTACTAATGATATCTGATCATACAATTTATAATCACATTAATTAGCATTTTCCATTTCCAATATTTGCTTTAGTTAAGCCTGTACGATGTACATATATCATTCATTTGCAATATCAAATTTGATCGCTCACTCGATCACACAATTTCACTTCTGATCTAGCATCATTGACACAACCACTCTGGTACGGACTCAGATCTGGTTCCTTAATTAGAAACCATTATTCTCCTTGCATAGCCATACCATGATAGAGAATCCCAGAATCAATCAAAAACCCATATTTAGTGTTCGCCGTCGAGAATCGAGTGGTAAATCCTAACTTGAGTCGATATAAATTATCTCAAAATTTGTGCTCGAATCTAGATCAAACCGTTATGCGAATAAAGTAATGTACGTACAACTTACATATTTATTCCAATTGATTTCTTAGCTATACCCAATTTTATTTATTTACTTCATTTCATAAACATTCACTTATTTACAATCACTGTTCGCATTGCTTAATTCACATTCAATTGATCTACATTCAATTATCAACATTCACTTATTACTTAGTACTAGTGCGAACCCGTGCTTTGCATACGGACCACACTCAACCTCTTATCATCATAACATGTTTAAATGATTTATATGGTTCATTGATTAAGAAATAGTGATCTTTTTTTTTATCAATTTTCAAATCAGTTTGCATTTTGTCTAAAACTTGTGTATAAATCTTTGAAAACAGTAATGCAGATAGTACTGGTGTTTAATAAACAATTGCAAAATATCGAGAAAAAATGATTTCAGAGATAAAATTTCCACACAATATACATATAAATTATACACATATAAATTTATTTTGTGCATCCGCTGTTGCAACATGCATCAGCTGTATTATATATAACTTTATTTGGTGAGATACCTTTATTAATCATTTCCTTTAATACTTGATGTCGTTGATTCCATTTGCTGCTTCGTTAATAACTATCTATAAGAGCAATGTAGGTAACAACATTTGGTTTACACTTCACCAGTGATCCAAAAATGCCAAAAGCAACGTTGACATGATTCATGAGAATGCAAGTGTTGATGATGATCCCATAACCGACTATGTCTAGGAAAATATTATGCAGCATCATATTATTGTAGAATGATAAGATTAGAGGATAAAGAGATTTATTACTATTTTGAACGATTCTTGTGAAAAATATGCTAAATCTAAAGCATACATATTTTATGTCTGAAGTGTCGAAACTAACAACCATATTCAACAATATTTATTTTAATGTGAAGAATATCATTGTATTTCTTTTACGGTCAAAGAAAATTCAATATAATAAGAAGCATATAATTGTATTTAATGCTTTTGAGCTTTCTGGTTCCATTTCTAATTCCATCTAACAATGTTGCCGTATTTTGGTAATGTTGAATTTCACCAGACTTGACTGCAATTTGTGAAAGTAGAATCAGAGGCTGGAAGTTTTCAAAACAATCAACGACATAGATAAGTTAAAAGAAATAAAGTCAAACAGATTTAATAACTTTAATAATATGAATAATCCGAAAAACTATGATTTAAAAAATTTATTTTAGCTATCAACAATGGATATCATTGGAAAGCATATTAAATTTGAGATTTAATAGCGAAATCGATTCTTAAATCCAATTAATGTAGAAAAGTTATCGCATTTTAAAGTTTGGAATAGAAAGAAATTAAAAACGTGACTGTTCATTTTCCAAAATATGAAGGAGGCCTGTGTGCTCTTGAAATCTAACTCAATAATAATATTATAGTATAGATATTTTTTTTTCAATACTAATTATCTCATAAGAATTACACCATCAAATTTTCTTAAGTTTATGAACATGTTATACAAACTTCTTATGGTTATCACCACTTCACACTTAAGCCTATATCATTTTTAAACCAAATCCAATTTACTAATTAATTTAATTAGCCTATTTCATTAATTTATTCCAAATCTCAATCAATCCTATTTCCAAAAATTATTTTATTTAAACCTAACTTAGGCTAAATTTCTTTCCATAATTCATTTTATACTTAAGTTCAATTCCATAGTTCAATTCCCAATTTACTTTCCTTAACATTCATATTCAACCATTTAAAAGTTTTGTTCCACATACAAATTCCTAAAATTTATAAGTTATTGACTTATTTTCTCATATTTTCAATAAAATGGTTTAAATTAAAATCCTAAATTTTAAACACTTTGTTCTTAAATATTTCCAACCATTTTTGAAATCATACACACACACCCCCAATCCCTTGGTATATCAAACTAACCCTTTGAATTTTAAAACCAAAACCTATTTTACCAAACAAAACTCTAATGGTAGCAATTTCTCTCTTGGAAACACAAAATAAACATCGATGATGCTAAAGTTATCACCGAAATTATTTTCCAATGAACGAAGTAAGTTCAGTGCTTTTAGTCCCTTTAAAATCCTTTTAAATATATTTCCACTATTTCCATTCAAAACATTTTTCAAATAATGGTATTATTAATTTCCAAAATTTTGAAAAATTATATTCAAAACCAACGGGATAAACTTCAAGCTTTTAAACCCTTTCTAATTTATAAACCACTTTTATAAAGGATATTTATATAATTTCACTTTGGTTATACAAACCATTTTCTTAATTGTTAATCTTGGTTTACATCAAAGTATCAACTTTTATTTGATAATAACAATAAACAACACATGATAACAATATAACATTATCAATTCCTAACAATCAAGCATACCATATATACCATAATATTTTTTTCCCAAAAAGTTATCCCTTTATATATATAATAATCTAGGAAAATTATTATTTACCCAATTTTATAACAATACCATGTCGAGTTGCCCTATACAAGAGTTTAAAGATCTCATCAATACAGTTAATTACTTGTATTGACTAGAATCCATAAGCCACTCAACTGACCAATCAACACAGTATAAAACAATTTTGTATCACTAACAAATACGCGCTCATATCTATTAATGCACTCAAACTCATTATAGGGCACTACTGACCCTATCTCTAATGAATTAACCCACCAAAGCCAAGGTTCTTGCTTAACCTTCAGCTCCGATACCAAATGTCACGACCGAGATTTTCGATCCTGGAAAATCGACACTAATACATGCATTGTATTATATGCTGAGAAATCGAATGTTGGAAAACCCGATTGTTGGTGGAAAGAAGAAGAAAGAAGATAAGAAGAAAACTAAACAACGAAGAATCTCACAGTGGAACGAACAATCTATAATATATCATAAATCGTTACACAAAAACCAAACTATAATATGGGTATATACAAACATCAATCATAGTATATTAACCTATTTCAGCTTTGGCAGTTATAATAGTCTGTCCTTACAATTGCTGATAAACACAACAATGCATACAGTGGAAAATAACTTTCTACAAGAATACATCTACGGGCCTTCAATTCATCTCCTGAAGCTCCAAATATCCAAACCAATCTGTAATATACTCGGTCTGACCTGAGGATTATAATAAAATAACACTTGGGTCAGCTTGGGAAAACTAGCGTAAGAAAACACACCAAATTGGATTTAAAGTTATAAGAAAATCTTCGAAATCAAAAAGCATCTCGTAAGAACGCACCACACATAAACACAATGGGTTTTTCCCTTACGATAACCAATACACTTATATATAAAAATCCTATGATATTATAATACTGTCTAAGTACAAATACTTATTAAAATAGCTGAAATGCTTGCATCTCATATTACAACATAATTGGTCAAAATCAAAACTGTACGGCACATATTGGAGAATGGATTCCATACTATGACCAAGTAAGGAACTACCTCCGATGGATACATTTTTAGATCAATGCACCCAGGTCTAACAAGAACATCTTGCACCCTACCACACAAAACCGACCTACCACTTGACTAGTAATACCGAATATGCCATCATCCCAGTCTTCCAACCTTAATAGAGATCTCTCATGCACAACCAAATCCATAAATATAGAGTAATCTTTCAAGATGATAACATATCCTAATGGAAGTGACCCACTTAGCCCTGCTGCAAGCCCTGTTTTAGTCATTTCCCATTTGATGCAGCTTGAGGCTACGATTACCTTTTTGAATAGCAATCCCACTTTGTGATGCCCCACCTCAATACCCACGCTAGCCAAGAACACTACGGAGTAATGTTGTCAACTAGCGCGGAGAATAAGGTTGTTGAGGAGCGACCATCCATGTAACCTATTTGTGCGAGCACCGATATGTCAGATAGTATAGCATGCATTTCATTTAAGGAGGAAGTCCGACATACCGATACAAACTCAAAGCTGTCACACGGTGGCTATAAATAAATCTTCGAAAACAAATATAGAAATAAACATAACACAATCAGTCACAGACATCCATATCACAAAGGCGGAAAAAGATATGAATATATAACTAACACATGAAAGTGTACATCAGAGTAGTGGTCATGAAAGGACCACATACACAAAAGAATAGCAACACATGCTATACAAAAGAATACATCTATGAGTCTATATTTCAAGTGTAAACGACAAAAACTGCTAATCTAAATGGTCAGCCAAAAGTCAGAGTAGTAAATCCCTGGGGGAGAAGTCAAGCAGAAGCACCTGTAACATCTCGGTCTGACCCAAGTATTATTTATAAGAAAATAATAAACGGATCAATCTAGCTATAAATATCAGATAACATGATACAAAACAATAGATATGAGAAGAACATATAGTAACCATAAAGACATACCATGATAAGCATGTAAATGAAGATCATCAAGAGATCAAACAGTATCAAAAGAATCTTCTAAAAGATCCAAATTCACCTATACATAAAAGCTAGAAAATCATAACAAGGAAAGTCATGAAAATAGGTGAAGCACAAATTCCAGAAGACTACACAAGAAATCCAGAAATCACAATACAGGAGCATGAAAACTCATAAAATGGGAGCATGAAAACTCACCTACACGTGTAACACAAAGCGATACGCTATCTCATGGTTGCAAGCCATTAATTTTGACACACGAATGGCCTGAAGACCGTGGGGTGCTACCCCACATATGTGATGGCGAAACATCACACAAATGCGATGGCGAAACATCACAAGAGCGGGGTCTAGTCTCCCTCGCAGACAAAGAGACATCGCACAGTTGCTAGTCTAAAACACAAAAATGATCGTTATGATCATCAAGAAGTGTCAATTACACTAAGTTAGTAAATATAAAAGTTTAGCCTCATGTCCCATAACCACTTGCTTTACTCAAATATTTACGAACAAACTGTAGATCTTCACTAGAAAGTTGTCACAAAAGATTGAATCGAACAAGTCCAAGAATTAACCAACGAAGTAAACGCAAGCGTTTCATACCACTTGTTTTACTATGTCGTTTAATTAGATTTCTCATATGAGTGAGGTAAACGGTCCAGGGGGCAGCGCCCCTTCCAAAACGGTACGACCTAGTGATGACCTAAGGGAGGATAGGATCGAGCGACCTAATGGTTGCGACCTAGGGGTCTAAGGGGTCAAGCGACCTAGTGGTTGCGACCTAGAGGTGTTCGCGAGTTAAGGGAACCAAGGTCGAGCGACCTAACAATCGAACGACCTAAGGAAGCAAGGGGCAAGCGACCTATCGTAGAAATAAGGCCTAACGACCTAGAGAAAATGCTCGTGCGACCTAAGTGGTCATACGACCTAAAGTTAATAAGGTCAAACGACCTAAGGTGACATCGGGTCAAGCGACCTAAAGACGCCGCGACCTAGCGACCTATCGATATAAACAGGGGGAGCGACTTAACTCAACTAGCGACCTACGACCTAACGAGGTAAACAGTCAAGCGACCTAACAATATAAGGCCGAGCGAGTTACAAGGCGAACGACCTAGTGGTTGCGCGCGACCCAGCTGGACACGCGACCTAACAGTACAAAGGTCCAGCGACCTAAAGTTATTAGGTCATGCTACCTAAAGTGTCACGACCTAGCGACCTAGGGGCTTGAACGACCTAACGCCGCATACAAATCCGAGCGACCTAACTCAACCAGGGACCTACGACCTAAAGCCTAACGACCTAACGACCTAAAACCAAACGACCTATGAACTAATTCTGAGTGCCGAGCGACCTAACGTTGTAGGCCATTTTAAGGTCGGAAACGAGCTATTTTGAGGCCGAGACTTTTCCACGCGAAAGACCTAGCATAGGCAGAACGACCTAAGTGCAGAATTTCACCAAAAACACTAAAAATTGGAGTTTTTCGCCAATTCGATTCAAACCAAATGCAAATGTGCATGCAAACATGATAGGGAATCATTCCCAACAGTCCAAGATAGTTATAGGCAAGAATTGTGAGATAAAAATCTCACCTTTTCACCAAATTATGAAGGTAAAGCTTGAAGGTGAATGGAGAAGCAACTACAAGCTTGAATCCAATGCTTTCCTTGAATTTGGAGTTGAATGATGGAGTTGGAGTTGAAACCTAGGCTTGGAGTTTCTAATTTCGCTTTCCACTCACCATTAATGTTAAAGTTTGTGTTTGGTAGGAATTTATGAAGAGTGAGGAGAAGGAGAGAAGTGGGTTTGAGTTTAATGGCTAATCTAACCAAAAGTCCAAAGCGGGAAAAGTAAGTGAAATTCCACTAACTCCAAACCTATCAATGTTTATACTTAAAAAAGTTGTAAACGGCATTTCGAACTCAATGGAAGTGGTCTCGAGTCCTAATTTGGCCGTTTGCAAAACGTAGCTTTTCGGACCAATATCCAATTAACGACAAAATATTTAAATAAAATATTTAAATATAAAATCAATAAATATGCGGGTTGTTATAGACTCCCCTCCTTAAAGCAATTGCGTCCTCGCAATATATAAGATGGAAATAAAAAGTAACAACCATAAAAGCATATTAACACAAAAGAAATTTGAAATAGGAAGTTCACCTCAAAGAGCAGGAGTAAGAAAGTCCGGATGTGTTCGCTCGATGAATTCTCTGGATTCCCAAGAGTAATCCTTAGGATTTGAGGACCATTGAACCTTCACAAGCGGAACATCTTTATTTCGAAGTCGTTTGACCTCCGAAGCAATAATTCGAATAGGATGCTGCTCGTAAGTTAAATTCGGCGAAACTTCAATTTCTTCCACAACACCAGGCTCAAGAATAGAATCGAAATCTCGTAGGCATTTCCGTAATTGAGAAACATGAAACACGTCATGTATAGCAGAAAACTGAGCCGATAATGTAAGGCGATAAGCCATAGAACCAATACGTTCAGTGATAGGAAATGACCCAATATATCGGGGTGTTAACTTTCCCGATCGACTGAAACGTACTACACCTTTCATAGGTGAAACACGAATAAAAACAGAATCTCCCACAGAAAATTCTAACTTCCTTCTTCGATTATCGGCATAGGATTTTTGTCTACTCTGGGCTTCTTTCGTCCTATGTCGAATAAGTTCAATCTTCTCTGTGAAATCATGAATTAAGCCTGGACTTAAAACTAGCTTCTCACCGGCCTCAAGCCAACAAGAAGGAGATCGGCATGGCCTTCCATAAAGTGCCTCGAAAGGTGCCATACGAATACTAGATTGGAAGCTATTATTATAGGAAAATTCAACAAGTGAAATATGATCTTCCCAATTTCCACCAAAATCGAGCACACAAGCACGAAGAAGATCTTCAGGAGTTTGATTCACACGCTCGATTTGTCCATCGGACTGGGGGTGATAAGCAGTGCTAAAATTAAGCTTCGTTCCTAAAGCTTTTTGAAGACTCTTCCAAAATCCACTAGTAAACAATGGATCTCGATCGCTAACAATAGAAGTAGGAACTCCATGCAATTTAACAATTTCTTTGATAAAGAGTTTGGCCAAAAGAGGAACGGTTCGGTTAGACCGAACGGGAATAAAATGGGCGGATTTAGTAAGTCAATCAACGATCACCCATAAGCTATCATGACCCGAACGAGAACGGGGAAGGCCATCTATAAAATCCATGGAAATTTGGTCCCACTTCCAAATTGGAATTTCTAAAGGTTGCAATAACCCACCAGGCCTTTGATGTTCGGCCTTGACAAGTTGGCAAGTCATGCAACACTTAACAAAGTTAGCAATATCAGATTTCATTCCCTCCCAATAATAAAGTCTCTTCATATCAGCGTACATTTTACTACTACCGGGATGAATGGTGAATTTAGAACGATGAGAATCTTCTAAAATATCTTTACAAAGATCACCAATATTTGGTACGATAAGTCTACCAAATTTTCGAATGCCGCCATGAGAATCAATATCAAAGTCTTTCAAACCTTCAATATCAATTTTATCCTTAACATTTTGGCCAAGAAGAGCCAATTCAGGATCTAGCCCTTGAGCTTCAAGAATACGGTCTAAAAGAGAAGGATGAGCCTCAAGGCTACATAAAACCAGTGATGAGCATAAATCGGATACGCGCTCTCGAATCTCACAAGTGGATAAAATCTCGAGATCGTTCCATTCGGATATCATCATAGAAACAACTGCTTGTTGTTTACGGCTAAGAGCATCGGCGACACGATTACCCTTACCGGGGGTATAAAGAATATCAAGATCATAAGGTGCAAGGAACTCGAGCCAACGCTGTTGATGCAAATTAAGTTCCTTTTGAGAAAATAAATATTTCAAAGACTTATGATCCATGTAAAGAATAAATTTCTCTCCCAATAGATAATGACGCCAAATTCGAAGGGCGAAAACAATAGTCGCGAGTTCTAAATCATGTGTGGCATATCTAGTCTCGGCCGGCTTTAATTGCCTAGAAGCATAAGCAATAACACGTTCTTTTTGCCTAAGAACGGCACCCAAACCAACGTGACTAGCATAAGTATAAACCACAAAATCTTGATTCCCTTCGAGAATAACAAGAATAGGAGCATCGGAGAGGAGTTCTTTCAATTTCTGGGAAGAGGCTTCACATTTGTCTGACCAAATGTATTTAACTCCCTTCTTAGTCAAGCCAGTAAGAGGAATGACAATCTTAGAAAAGTCTTTAATGAAACGACGGTAATAACCCGCCAATCCGAGAAAACTACAAATCTCTGTCACACTCTCCGGTCTCTTCCAATCTTGAATCGCTTAAATCTTTGAAGGATCCATGGAAATTCCGGATTCAAAAATAATATGACCGAGAAACTTCACACGAGATTGCCAAAAGTGGCATTTAGAAAATTTCGCCTTTAATTGATTACTCCTAAGAGTTTCCAATACAATCCGAAGATTCCTTTCAAGCTCCTCCTCGGTTTTAGAATACACAAGGATATCATCAATGAAGATGAGAACAAACCGATCGAGGAAAGCCTTGAAAACTCGATTCATGAGGTCAACGAAGTAAGCCGGAGCATTCGTTAAACCAAATGGCATAACAAGCCATTCATAAGATCCATATCGAGTACGGAACGACGTCAAAGGAATACTATCCTCAGCAATACGAAGCTGATGAAAACCGGTAGCCAAGTCCAACTGTGAAAAGACCCTAGCTCCGCTAAGCTGATCAAACAGATCGTCAATCCGAGGTAAAGGATATTTATTTTTAATAGTCAGATCGTTAAGCTTGCGATAGTCAACGCAAAGCCTAAGCATACCGTCGGATTTCTTCACGAAAATAGCCGAAGCTCCCCAAGGCGAGGAACTAGAGCGAATAAATTGCTTCGTCTCCAATTCGGACAACTGTTTGCGTATCTCCTCATTTTCCTTATTAGACCAGCGATAAGGAGGACGGGTAATTGGTTGAGCTTCAGGGGTAAGATTAATTCTGAACTCAATTGCCCGTTTAGGTGATAAATCTAAAACGAGCTCAAATATGTCAGAAAATTCACGAACGACGTGAATTCGAGAAATGACATCTTCCTCATCATCATCATCATCATCATCATCATGAGGATTTAAAGAATATAAAGATGCAGTCAACGCAGAATCCAAATCTTTAAGAATAATAGAAATCTGATTTACAGATTGCGGATGTCGGAGATAAATAGTCCGCTCAGGACATAGGATATTAGCTTCATAACGATTAAGCCAATCCATTCCCAAAATCATTCCAAAGCCTGGGTAACGCATAACATGCAAATCGGCTAGGAATGGAAAATCACATAAAATAATCTCCACATTTTTACAAAGCAAACTAAGAGTTGCGGATCCACCAACAGGATTCGCAATTCTCAAGGAAGTCATTAAAGCATCAACATTTAAAGAGAAAGTGTCAACAAGTTCCTTTGATATAAAAGAATGGGATGCACCCGTATCAAAGAGAACTCTAATAGGTTGATCATGAAATAAAATAATACCATCAAGAATGGAATGAGAAATACCTTGGCTACCTGATGTGTTGCCAGGGGCTTGAGCCATGTTTAACTTTCCCTCTTTCCTGCCTTTTAGTGTGGGGCACATATGTATATAATGTTCCGAGCTCTTGCAATAGCGACAACTTTTGGGCTTCGAACACTTGTTCGCAAAATGGTCCTTAGAACCACAGTTATAGAATTGCCCGCTACTAGAGGAAGGTGTCTTTGCAGCCGAAGTTGCTTGCTTACCCTTTTTGTTGGGATAAGAACCTTTAAATTTGTTAGGCCTCTTTTTGTTGTTGAAGTTTGGTTTAGCGCCAACCACTTCAACATCACTCTCTCTATCGGCCTCTTCAAGACGAAGAGCGATATCGACGAGTTGATCAAATGCAACTTCTAGTTTCAGGAGTAGTGGCTTCTTAAGATTCTTATTTAAGCCATAAACGAACCTCTGGTTCTTCTTCAGTGGAGTATTTATATATTCGACCCCATATTTGGAAAGGGATTCGAATGATGCAACGTAGTCCGCCACAGAAGACTGACCTTGAACAAGGTCAATAAATCTCCGAGCCAAAGTTACTTTTTGAGCCTCGGGCACGAATTTCGATTCGAAGCGTACTCGGAAGTGCTCCCAGGAGAGATCCGCTTCATCAATTTCTGAGATTAACAGCTCATACCAATCCAACGCTCTTTCTTGGAGCATACTGGAAGCCACCTGGACTCGATGGAGGTCAGTGAGGTTCATGCGAGAGAAGATTCTATCGCACGATCTGAGCCAAGCTTGGACCTCGATGATAGTTTCAGTGCCTTTAAATTTTTCCCACCCAAGTTGGTGTAATCATTGCACAAACGTGCAAACCCAGATTTAGGGTGAGTAGGTTCCGAATTAGAACCAGCTGCTTGAGCATTCGTGACAAGGTCAAGAAGTAGCTGGGTAGTCATAAAAACTCCATCTTGGGGAGTTGCAGTAGATTGACCGACACGGGGACGTTCAGGTCTAACCATTTTTCTTCCTTAAGAAAGAAGGAGAAGAAAAAGGTTATTCACTAAAAGATATATCAAGCAATCTTGATAAGTGAAATAAGGAATCATAATAAAAATAGGATGAATCGGTACGAAGACTCGAATTAATCCTAAGGTACGACTCCTAAGCTGGACTTAAGACGATGATCCTTGTTAAGTTATTCTACATTGTTCCGAAGTTTGGCTCTGATACCAAGCTGTGACGCCCCACCTCAATACCCACGCTAGCCAAGAACACTACGGAGTAATGTTGTTAACTAGCGCGGAGAATAAGGCTGTTGAGGAGCGACCATCCATGTAACCTCTTTGTGCGAGCACCGATATGTCAGATAGTATAGCATGCATTTCATTTAAGGAGGAAGTCCGACATACCGATACAAACTCAAAGCTATCACACGGTGGCTATAAATAAATCTTCGGAAACAAATATAGAAATAAACAAAATACAATCACTGACAGACATCCATATCACAAAGGCGGAAAAAGATATGAATATATAACTAACACATGAAAGTGTACATCAGAGTAGTGGTCATGAAAGGACCACATACATAAAAGAATAGCAACACGTGCTATACAAAATAATACATCTATGAGTCTATATCTCAAGTGTAAACGACAAAAACTGCTAATCTAAATGGTCAGCCAAAAGTCAGAGTAGTAAATCCCTAGGGGAGAAGTCAAGCAGAAGCACCTGTAACATCTCGGTCTGACCCGAGTATTATTTATAAGGAAATAATAAACGGACCAGTCTAGCTATAAATATCAGATAACATGATACAGAACAATAGATATGGCAAGAACATATAGTAACCATAAAGACATACTATGATAAGCATGTAAATGAAGATCATCAAGAGATCAAACAATATCAAAATAATCTTCTAAAAGATCCAAATTCACCTATACATAAAAGCTAGAAAATCATAACAAGGAAAGTCATGAAAATAGGTGAAGCATAAATTCCAGAAGACTACACAAGAAATCCAGAAATCACAATATAGGAGAATGGAAACTCACAAAATGGGAGCATGAAAACTCACCTACACGTGTAACACAAAGCGAGACGCTATCTCATGGTTGCAAGCCATTAATTTTGACACACGAATGGCCCGAAGACCGTGGGGCGCTACCCCACATATATGATGGCGAAACATCACACAAATGCGATGGCGAAACATCACAAGAGCGGGGTCTAGTCTCCCTCGCAGACAAAGAGACATCGCACAGTCGCTAGTCTAAAACACAAAAATGATCGTCATGATCATCAAGAAATGTCAATTACACTAAGTTAGTAAATATAAAAGTTTATCCTCATGTCCCATAACCACTTGCTTAACTCAAATATTTACGAACAAACTGTAGATCTTCACTAGAAAGTTGTCACAAAAGATTCAATCGAACAAGTCCAAGAATTAACCAACGAAGTAAACGCAAGCGTTTCATACCACTTGTTTTACTAAGTCGTTTAATTAGATTTCTCATACGAGTGAGGTAAAGGTTTGTATATACTAATAGATTGGAAAACGGTTTAAGGAAAGAGCTTTGTAGTAAAATAGAGTTAAAATTGTTTTGATGAAAGAGTTTTGATATTTACTACTAGTATTGAAACCTTCATATTTCTAAAGTTGTTATCCTGCCTTTTTAGCAAGGCCGTGATACCATAAAATCGACCGAGAAGCACAAGATAGTTTGTCTCGAAGAATGGTCAACTCAGCATCTCAACAAAGCAAGTTCTATTGAATGTTTCTCAGATAAGATCCCCTACGGAGAGGGGGTCCAGGGGGTGGCAACCCTACAAGGTGGGGGTGCAGGGGCAACGCCCCCGCTACGGGGTTCGACCTGCCCGGTCAGGTCGCGGGGGTCCAGGGGGCAGCGCCCTGCCCAAAATGGTACGACCTAATGAAGACCTAAGGGAGGATAGGATCGAGCAACCTAATGGTTGCGACCTAGGGGTCTAAGGGGTCAAGCGACCTAGTGGTTGCCACCTAGAGGTGTTCGCGAGTTAAGGGAACCAAGGCCGAGCGACCTAACACTCGAACGACCTAAGGAAGCAAGAGGCAAGCGACCTATCGTAGAAATAAGGACTAACGACCTAGGGAAAATGCTCGTGCGAACTAAGTGGCCATACGACCTAAAGTTAATAAGGTCAAACGACCTAAGGTGACATTGGGTCAAGCGACCTAAAGACGCTGCGACCTCTCGACCTATCTAAATAAAAGGGGCGAGCGACCTAACTCAACCAGCGACCTACGACCTAGCAAGGTAAACGGTCACGCGACCTAACAATATAAGGCCGAGCGAGTTACAAGGCAAACGACCTAGTGGTTGCGCGCGACCCAGCTGGACACGCGACCTAACAGTACAAAGGTCCAACGACCTAAAGTTATTAGGTCATGCGACCTAAAGTGTCGCGACCTAGTGACCTAGGGGCTTGAACGACCTAACGCCGCATACAAATCCGAGCGACCTAACTCAACCAGGGACCTACTACCTAAAGCCCAACGACCTAGCGACCTAAAACCAAACGACCTACGACCTACGACCTAATTCCGAGTACCGAGCGACCTAACGTTGTAGGCCATTTTAAGGTCGGAAACGAGCTATTTTGAGGCCGAGACTTTTCCACGCGAACGACCTAGCATAGGCAGAACGACCTAAGTGCAGAATTTCACAAAAAACACTAAAAATTGGAGTTTTTCGCCAATTCGATTCAAACCAAATGCAAATGTGCATGCAAACGTGATAGGGAATCATTCCCAACAGTCCAAGATAGTTATAGGCAAGAATTGTGAGATAAAAATCTCACCTTTTCACCAAATTATGAAGGTAAAGCTTGAAGGTGAATGGAGAAGCAATTACAAGCTTGAATCCAATGCTTTTCCTTGAATTTGGAGTTGAATGATAGAGTTAGAGTTGAAATCTAGGCTTGGAGTTTCTAATTTCCCTTTCCACTCACCATTAATGTTAAAGTTTGTGTTTGGTAGGAATTTATGAAGAGTGAGGAGAAGGAGAGAAGTGGGTTTGAGTTATAATGGCTAATCTAACCCAAAGTCCAAAGCGGGAAAAGTAAGTGAAATTACATTAACTCCAAACCTATCAATGTTTATACTTAAAAAAGTTGTAAACGGCATTTCGAACTCAATGGAAGTGGTCTCGAGTCCTAATTTGACCGTTTGCAAAAAGTAGCTTTTCGGACCAATATCCGATTAACGACAAAATATTTAAATAAAATATTTAAATATAAAATCAATAAATATGCGGGTTGTTACACACTTAGAATGCTAACACTTCCTTCCAGGCAACAATCCCATGATAGCGTTCATCCATACAAGCTGTTCTGAGTCTGGACAAACCGAATCTCCTTTAAGATCACCATCTCCATTTTCTTCAAGATATCACAATTCATAATGCATAAATCAGATCGAAGTGGTTTTTGGAAAATTAAATCTGATCACAGTCTCTTCGAAAAGATCAACGAATTTGGCATATTTGATAGTCGGATATTTAACTATCAAATTACACACATAAGCGGTCACTAGGCCTATATTATAAATCTTTTAAACATTTATTTCAAAATATCTTGATAAAGATGTATATATATATATTCAAATTCCTTTCAATAATTCAATATTTGAAAACAATTCAAATTCTTATATCCATAATAGGATATTTCAACCCATACCAACAGTTAGAAATATTTCCAAATCCAACTTATGATTCATTACTTAGAAAAATATTTCTATATAAATCAATTCGTCTCTAAAATATCTCCAAACCTTTAATTCCAGTACTTGGGAAAATATTATAAGTCTATTTCCCAAAATCATTTCTAATATCCATACTTAGTAAATATTCTGTACTTATCTCATAAATCTCTGGAATTTTATTAACTCCCTTTACAATTTCCAAAAATTATCGATTATGCTTATTCATAATCCAACTAACAATTTATACTCCTTTAATGAATCCAGATTCATTTTTGAAGTTCCCGTATCTAAACAGTTTGGAAATTTCCTTTTTCTCAAATTTTCTTAAGTTCCCGAATTCCACTACAAATCTCTAGAGCATTTATAAACAAATTGTAATCGCTTACCTTTAAACTATATATATGTAATAAATCCAAAAACATGGTTAAATAATTATTTTAAATACCAAAGCACTTTGAAAATAAATGTCAATAACTAATCCTAATTCACTTATACAATTGTTAATCGATTTACAAAACTTGTTTATAAAACTCAGACTTCACTTCAACAAATTTAAATATTTTAATAACTAACTTTCTATAATATTTCAATCCAATTAATAGTTTTAAAAACTACATAGTTTAATCAATAAAAATACTTTTCTAAAAACAAACCACAACTTCTTATAGAAGACAATTTTTCCCATTCACCATACCCATTTTATACTTATAAATCTCTCTCGATTTATCACAAATCTATTTACATTCAATTTCAAAATTATTCCAAAATTCCAAAATAAAATTTACTATTTCTTTCTAAAACCCATTTCCATATCTTATTATAGATTCTCACTGTGGATTTCTATTCCCAATTATCAAATGATAATCATTTCATTTCATTTATAAACCTCGTTTATAAGTTTATACATTTATTTCTAGTTTTATAATAGGTTCATACCACTAAAATCCATTATAAATCGATTTCTAATTAAAAATCCTGTTACAGGTCGATTTCTTAAATAATGCAAAATATATTCTAAAACTATTCAAATCTCGATTTCGATTTAATTTCACATTTTTTATTTAAGAATCTTATTTAAAATCCACTGTTTACCCTAATTTAAAATTCTCTATTTGAAACCATTTTATGAAATAACTAAATAAATATCCAAATTTCCAAACATGTATCCTATCTAAATCAATTCCGTTTTAATAATACCAAAATTAATATAAATATTTTCGTTTCCAAAATCTCCTTTGAATTTCCTATTTAAAATATTATTTATGACTTTTGTAATACCAAAATTAAGGCCAGTGCTATGATAACATCCAATAAATCAAATCATAACATAATCTATAAGAAATTATTCACACACATCATATATCATTATATATGAAATTAAAATCAACATTTTTAGGAATCTATTTGGTTCCTTCCAACCTATTTCCCTACAACCACAGATGTTATACAACATAAAATAATAATAATAATCTTGTTTCGAGATGGGATATCGAAATAAAAGGGTCACTATTATGTTGGGTGCATAGTGTCTCATCCGCTCCAATCGGCTGGAAATATACCCAACTGCTAAATATACTACTACATAAAAAATAATAATATAACATCCAACTGATAATAATTTATCAATCCATTCAATCAACCAACAAATAATTTTTTACATTTTAAATTAAAATCAGCAATCCAAATGAGTGAAATTTACTCACTTTTATTCTTTGCTGTCGTCGAAGCGTTCCCGTTTGGAATTAAAACTAGATGACATCCAATTTAAGCCCAAAATTCAACCATCTCCAATTTCATCCTAATCAATTTCATTTCCAAGCTCTCGTCATCACGATCGGACCGAAAAAAAGTTTCGTTCCAATCAAATGTCGTATATAGGAGTTAAAGATTTTATAAGTTATCGAATTAAATTTAAATTAAAAATAAATAAACTAATACAACTTACATAAGATTACAATACTGCCCTCATCTCCTTCTTCTTTCCCGAAATAAACGTGCATAGAGAAAATTAACAAATTCCCATGCAAAATTTTAGTAATACGGAGCTCTAAAGCTCGAAACTAAAATCTGACAACGCCGACATCTTTCTCTTCGAAATCTCCACTAGCCTATCACCAAAACGACCACCCCGAAGCCTCGACCCAAAACTCGACACCATCTCACCCCTTTATGCATGCGTCCAAGTCGCGACGACCACCCAAGCACCGAGCTTTACAATTTTTTGGCCATAGATGTTATTCGATCCTACGAACCCAAAAACGATACCAAAAACTCGAATCGAGCACTCCATCATCAGATTTCCCAAACCTCAGTTGGATGCTCACAGAAGCCCACTGCCAAAACATGTTCGAGTTACACTAAGCCCATACCAAAATGAAGCCGTCAATGAATCACAATTGTCATAGCTGGTTTCATATTTTTTTATTGAGTATAAAACGAGAAATAAATTTTTGAAATCTCTTTATTTTTTTTTTGCATCACTATGCTCTATTTAAATAAAAGAGGGAGAACCATAAGTGGTGGCTTGTTAGTTGGGCTGGAATTTGAATAGAGTGGGCTGAAATAAAAGGTTAGAACTGAGGTCAAATCAACATACATACATACATACATACATATATATATATATATATATATATATGCATATTATTTAAAATTCAAAAATATGAAGCTATAATTTTCAGATCTCAATCGAGGTGCACTGTCAGGCGTTTCTAATGTTATACCTTTATTCCAAATGCAATGGAGAAAGTTTCGAGACCTAATTCGATCGTATGCAGAAGATAGCTTTTTGGACCCACTTATTATATAAAATTTTCGGTATTAATTTCAACGCGTTTCTAACCTGTACGACCAAACGGTAACTCCAAACACTATTAAATTTGAAATCCGTTAATAATACACTATTACAGATCCAATGGAACTAGTTTCGTCGAAATCCAAGATTATGCCCTGGACAGCTATTTTCACTCGTTAATTTAAAACAAGATATTTTCAAAACTAGTTAATCGCGTTTAAATCAAATTTAAAAGTTTTATTATCTTCTTTTTTATTAATAGAAACTAAATAATCCTTTAAATCATTTTCACCTAAATAAAATCCAAGATTCAAATTATTTAAACGATTTTCAATTATTAAATTCAACAATTTAATTATTCAATAAATTGTTATATTTGAAATTCAAGTTATTAAATCTACAAAAGATAAATTTTAAATATTTAAAACCAATTAAATATATCAAATTCAAATAAACACAATTTTAGGTCAATATAATATGTCCATAGTTAAGTAAAGTATTAAAATAGTGTTAACGCGTTACCCATATCCCTCTTAACACATTTTATATAATGCTGTAGTCTAAACAATACTCTGAACTCTACTGTAAACTGGTTGGCTACTAGGGAGTACTCCATAGGTACAACACAAATCAAAATCATAGTGGGCTCGATAAGCCAGTTGATAAGGCACAACAAGGCAATGCTAGGGTAGGATTCTACCGTTTACACTTTCGGGTCGGTGGTAACACATAGCCGTGGCTACCACCCATCTCGAGACAACACTCCTATAATCAAATCGATGGTGGCCACAAAATCAATCATTAAGTAGATGATATGGTATCAAAAAAGTGTGTCCGATCGGAGGAGTGATCTCACTTGGCCCAGCAATTGCTCTAGTTTTAGCCATCTCAAACTGACACGAAGGTCAGGGCTGTGTTAATACCTCATAGCAATAACGTTCGTCAAACCATCCTACTTCATTATGGATTCTCCACCGCCTGCACAATAGTTAAAGTGGTTTCGGAATTGGCAGAGAGCATGACAATATCCGACCCTATGAGCTTTAACAACAAATCGTTATATTTTACACACCAGATGGTTCTTTTGCATTTCAAACAGTTCATAATTTGTATCAAAATATAATATTCACTTCCAAATCATAGTCGTTTCAAATCATATTCACTTTTGAAATCATTTTTTATTTTAAATCATATTCATTTTTAAAATCATAACCACAAAATAGGTTAACCATCATATCAAAATATATGCATTTAAATAAGGCGAATCTAAATAATAACAGATCCAACTTTAAACAGTTTGAATATTGAAATTAGTTTATATATTGGAATAGTTATACGTTAAAAATAGTTTATACATTAAATAAATATATATATATTAAAATTTGTTTATAAATTTAAAGTAAAGTATATTAGTTTATATATTAAAAAGAAGTTGTAGATTGAAGTAGTTTATATATTAAAAATAGTTTATATATTAAAAATTGTTAGTGTATTAAAAATTATTAATATAATAAAATGGTCTACATGAGAAAATAGTTTATGTTAAAATAATTTGTTTATATAAAAAGAGTTCATATCAAAAATAGTTTCAAATTAGAATTGTTTCTTCCAATTTCACAAATCAATTCAAATCAACTTTAGTTTCAAAAATTCAGTTTAAATCAATCTTATTTCAACGATTTCAATTTAAAAAGGCTAAAGGTTTCAATTCGAATTGTGATTAAAAACCATTTCAATTTATATAGATTTCAAATCTATGTTTGAACTATAAATTTAAACCGCTTCAAATTAAATTGGTTTCAAAGTTTAAATATTCAAACGTTTAAAACAACTCAATTTTGATAAATTACAATTATATTGCAAATTCAACTTTAAGATTTTAGTTTAAACTCTTTAAACAATTCATTTAAACCAATGTCAACATTTTAAAAGCTTGGATTTTGAAAATAATCCAGTTCATATAAATCTAATATTATTTCATCTAAAGTAATTTAATTTAACTAGATTCAAAAATTTAGGATTTAAAATCATTTAATTTAACCAATCCGTTGTCCGTATATAGTTTTCTAACCTATGGTTAAGTGATACGGATATATATCATTTCAAATTGCAATAAATTTAAATTTTCGGATATATATCATTTCATCCCATGTCCCGAATCATAATTTTCCAAATCCATATCACTCGGGTTTATCATTTCAATCCATAACAATTTTTTCCTAATCTATAAGATCGTTTGGTATGTATCATTTCAACCCATAATGATTTTCCTAACAACAACTAAGGGAACTTGCAGTGTGTAAACAACATATAAAATAAACGTGACATCAAATCATAAAAAATGTAACAAGTAAGCATCCATCACAATCATCATTCAAATCAACCAATAAATCACAATAATTAACTGGTTATCATTATCAGGTATTTATCTAACAATTTAAATATTCAATATAAATTTAAGTGGCAGTTTAATTTAATATAAATTCAAAATAAATTTAATGAAAATTTAAAATACTAAACAACAATCAATAAATTTCTAATCACATCGTAAATTTAATTTAAATAACATAAGATGATTCAGTATTTATGAGTGGGTTAAATCACTCACCTTTATACAAATATGAAAATAATAGTCTTCTAATCAATAGCTCCTCTCTATATTTCCTTAGTCTCCTTGTTGATTGCCAGCTTTGTTCCTTAATTTTGCTTTTGGTTGGATTTAATTTAATTTTCTTCCTTATTATATTAATATGTATGTATGTATTTCAATAAGGTTTAAAAAAGATTTGAAAAAGAAGAATTGAAAAAAAGAAAAGGATTAAAACAAGAAAAACTAAAAATGAAAGAGAAGATCAAGATTCGAAAAGAAAGAAGAAAGTTCATAGTAGAATAAGGTTTAAGAATAATATTTGAAGAAGAAGAAGGAAAAAATAAAATGAGAGAGAATAAAAAGATTTGAAGAGGAAAAAGAAAAAGAAGAAGAAGATTAGAATGGAGGCTATGGATTCATTTGCATCCTATCTTAGGACCAACGAGGTTTAAAAAGAGAGGCTGCTATTAGTTAGAAATAAATGAAATAAGGTTTCAGGAAATGAAGTTGGAAAACGAATGAAAAAAACAATGTAAATATGAACAAACTAGGTATTGAAATAAAGTAAATATGAACAACGTTTTTAAATATGGGACGTACTAAAAAGAGGTAAAAGAAAGAATTAATAATATGAAAACTAGTTCATGATTGCAAAATGGAAAAGCTTCAAACAATGTAAATGGAAAGGAGCAATGAAACAAATAAGGATATAATGAAAAGAATGTGGCAATTATTAATTAAAAAGGAATGAATAGGTCTACTCTATGCTGTAAATATACTTTTGAAATTCAAATTTCAAAAATAATTGTTCACTTAATTAATTTTGTTAACCCCAAACATACCAAAATTGACATCCATTAAAGATTTAATTAACACACAATAAATGAAAATAAATTCTCTACACAAATTTGTGTCATAAATTAAAAGAATATACAGCATTAAGAACTTTTCATTTCTCTCTCTCTTTGCGTTTAGATTGGGAATTTAAGCAAACATATTAACATTTCGATCGAATGTTTTACTTGGAATGCATTAACATGTTTTCAAAAATATGATAGCATAAATAAGGTAATATAAACAGGTGTATAATACACACACACACACACATATATATATATACATCTTTATCGCCACTTATAGTTTACATTCATAAATAAAAGGTATGAAAATAATCCACATAAGGAGGCAATGAATGTAAATGTAAATTAGAAGAGTGAAGATGGAAAGGTAAATTATGTTGCAATTAAAATTTAATCAAGTCTAATTGGAAAGGAAATAGTCAAGTGTAAATCTATTTTACCCCCTTTATCATCTCTTATTAACATTTAATTTAATACCATATGAGATTTCAAATCTAAATAACCCTTTTTTAAGATATAATTGGATCTAAAATAAAAGTTTACATTTAGGTATAAACGTGTATGCAATAAACTAACATTAAATTTTTAAGTGTAAACTGAATTAATTGGAATAAATCACCTAATTTAAATTTATTTCACTATATGTTTACAATTAACATCTTTCCTCTTTTTGATTAAAAGGTTCCAATAAAATTCTTTTATTTTGATTCTCACTCTTATTACTGAATCAAATGTTACCTTATGAATATAATTAACATTAGTTTACATTTTATTACATGCATATTCTATAGTTATCGTCTTAACTCTTATTAACTGCAATATTTATTTACATTAAATTTCATTGATTTTGAAATTAATTCCAAACAGATTAATCAATGAGATTTTAATAAATCAATTGTTACAGCTTTGTAACTCATACCTATTAATTCATTGTTTACAACCATGGCTTATAAATTACTTAACCAAAATGATTTCATTTTCTATATTAACTAATCTCAATTTAATACATATAATTTCACCATTAATATAGCGTTTAATTCATTCCTTATTGACTTACAGATATTTCCAATTTAAGCTCTATAATTACATTCCCAATTAGCTTTACCATTACACTTGATTGAAATCACATTAACAATTGTCAATTTCATTCAATCAACATTATTAAATTATATTTCAAAAAATTCCCACTTATAAATCATAAATTTAATTTCTTCCAATATTAAATTCCAAGGTCTTATTTAATTTAATATTTTTAATTATCAAAATTGTGAGTCGTTACAAAGGTACTCCTTCGAAAGCCAATACTTTAACACAACATGACAACCTTCTTCAAAAGCTAATTGTAAAACCTTTTCGAAAGCATGTGTTTCAACTGTGTCGAAAGGTAGATAAAACTAGGCAAGGATGTTAACTTATGAAAACAAAGCAGGGTTTTGACCCCATCGAAAGCTACGCTTTTGACGTTATGGCTTTCGCCTTCCTTCCAATCCACTACATACCGTCTAAGTGATATCTTATGTATTGGTTTTGACTACATGGGTTTCGACTATATTGGTTTCGACTGGGATGAGGCAGAATCAGAGGAGTCAAATGGTCCATACTGATAGGGGCGGAACACCTTTTTCTGGTTTAAAGACTGAATTATAGCAACTTTTAGTTATTACTTTCTAACAACTTGCCAATTTGTAAACTATTGATTGGCTGTCATAAATTTTTTTCAGATACTTTTCCTTTTTAAAACTGCCGCATTTATACAAATCCAAAATTAAAGGAATTTAACGTTAAAACCTTTCCATATAACAAAAATCGACATTTTGCATAAAAGCCCTTCTTTTACAATAATTTGTTTCCCCGAATAAATCAACTGGGAAAAATCACAAAAAATCCATTTCATCATGTAATCAAACATATTAAAATTTTAAACACAATTTCTTCCTGAAATTCTGGAAATAAATTTTAAAACCAATCATATCATATCTTTCATTGAAAATTCATAATAAAATTTCCATAGCTTGGAAAATTATGAAAATTAAAAATCATCTCCAAAATCATGTTTTAATTAACATAAAATTTTCCCATGGCAATCTGAAATCATATATTCTTGGTTTCATGTCAAAACTGTGCAAATTCATGTGCTTGTGAATTAAAACAAATCGTCATAATATAACTCAACCATATCATCATCCATTTTATCCTAAAAATGAATTTAAATCATAAATCTGAAACCATACGATCGTAGAACAAAAATAGAGATGGTAGGAGATTGCTATTCACCTTAAACTTGAAAAATAATTTGAGATTTGTTGTTGATTAATATTCCCTTGCTTTTGATCCTTAACTTTTAATTAAAATTCCTCTTTTCCTCCTTGATAATGGCCGGCTATCTTAGGGTTATTTGCATTTGATTTTATTAGAGAAATAAAATGAATGTGAATGGAAAAATTGAGAAGTTATAGCCGTGTGTAATAATTTGCTAATTTACCAATATGCTCATATATAGTTTAATTAACCTTTAAACCAATTTAGAGCCGAATTACTTGTTACTAACCACGGCTCTATTATGTAATTTAATCAATTCTCAATCTCCTTATCTTCATTATTCTATACCTAATTAAATTTTTTGAATAATATTGTCAAAAATTAGGTATGTTACACATACCCCATTCATTGATAATGTTCTACATGTGGCATATCTAAGGAGGTTCAACATGCCGTCGATGCCTTCCTGTAAGAAAAAAATTGACCCTAGCCAGCTCATTATGAGATTTGAATGGCTGATGAATTTTGCATGAGTGGATGATGCAACCAAGTGTAGATGTTTTCCCATCAAGCACTTTGGAATCACGACCATGTTCCTACGATTAATATTTAAATTTAATGATTTAGCAGCGAAACTTATGAAGCAATTCCGAATACACGTAACTGGTCCTGAGGATGTAATGTCCCTGCCCAGCATGATCTAGACTCTAGGAGAATTGTTGAAAGATTATTTAGAGAGATGTTATACAGCTGTTACAGAGATCAGTAATCCAAATGCCCGTGCAATATTGATGGCCGTAGCGAGAGGGATAGATCCAGAATTTGTCTTTGACGATTGGTTAGTTGGCAAGCCGCCCACAACATTGGAATGCTTTTATGCAAAGCAGCTCGGTATTTTAGAAAGGAGGAAGCCAAATTCTCTAAGAAGAAGAAAGTTGCAGGACCAAGTGGAGAGGGAGTGCAGAGTAATATTGTAGTAAAGCCGTCAGATGAAAGCTTTGGAAAAGTTCAAGTATATATCTAGAACAAACTGAATCAGCAAAAGAAAGGCGGAGATAGGAGTCAAGAACGAAAGAGGGATTCTGGAAGAGTAAAGTCTAGGATTCTGATGCAGAACACTTACGCGCCACTAGATACGTCCTTGAGGAATACCTATTTATCTACCTGCAATACTATGCAACATTTGAAGCCACCTGTAACGACCCGCTATTTTAGGACCATTCAAATCGACAATAAAACCGTACATGTCCGACTTGAATAATTCAAAATACCGCGTTGTTAATTTAAATTTGGCAAAACTTATCATTTACAGTAAATACATCAATCACAGATCATAGACACAGAGTAAATAATGCAGCGGAATAGATAAAGAATTGTAGTTCATGAAGCTACTATATACATATCAGAGTTTGAAATAAAATACAGCAGAACTCTCAAATACAGTGAAGTCTCCAGTACGAGCAGATGACTTCTCTGATCCAATCAACTGGAAAAGCTGAAAGAATAGATAGCTGGATCTTCAAGCTAAACTCCAACTTCGAAGGTGAGTCTCAAAAGCTGTATCACTCGGTCTGATCCAAGCGTAAAGCAAAACACAAAACACTCGAGTCAGGATTAACATTCTTATATCAATAGATCCAACTCAAGTGAAATATCAACTGAAATATAATTAACTTAAAGGATGTTTGGGATAACCATCCTCTAAGGATCTGTAGAACTATCTACAAGGTAGAAATATACACTATAACACGGTGGTCATTTTAATTTATACTTCAAAACCAAATATCATTTTTACTTCAAATATCTCTATATTTCCCAAAATAGTATTTATATTTATTAAATAATCTATACAGTAAAGTGTTTTCAATTCCCTCAACTTAACAAATCGTTTCAACATCAACCCGACCTTTCCATTCAAATTTTATTCAATCTCAATTTATCAATTTAAATTCAACTCAATTCCTATAATAACCACTAAAATTTTATCGATCTCAAATTCGGATTTGAAATCACATAATACCCCTTTATATTTCAATATATTTCAAAACTTTATGTATTCAACGTTTCAACTAAATTTTTATTCAATCTAGTTTTCTAAATAATAATTTCAAATTTAGTTCAACCTAAATTTTAACTTAGTTTCCAAATAACAAATTCAACTATATTGATTTCAAAACAGATTCGAATCTCAAAATAAACCATTTAAATTCCAATGTAGTTCAAGGCTTTAATATTTAAATGTTCAATATAACAGTTTCATATAGATCTCGATTTAACCTCATTATTATTTAGTCTTGAAATACTCCCTCATTAGATTCAATATCATTTAAGTAACCTTAATTTACATTTTACTCGATATTTTCTTTAATTTATTTAAACGCGAAATATTCATTAAATCACTTAAATCAAAAATCCAGTTATAAAAGCATACCTTTTAAATTTCCCATTCAATAATTTCAAATCGATTTAATTAAATAAATCCTTATTTAAATACCATTTTTAATAAACCCAATTTATCTCCCAATCTTACTTATTCAATTTATTGCAAGAAAATCTATTGAAATATAGATTTACAAAAATACTTAACCATATATATGTATTAAATCCATCTAATTTATATCAAATATTACTACTAAATCTATGTATAAAATTTCCATTTATATAAAATCTTAAGAATCAAAATTTATTAAACCATATATTTCTTTCCAAAATCATAGAAATTATTTTCAAAATATTTGTATATGGACCAACGGTGTCTGTATATATTTCCTATCATATAGTCAAGTGCTATGGATATTTATCATTTCAATCCGTACACTAAATATATATACGGGTGGATATCATTTCCATCCCGTAATCCCAAATTCAATTAAATGAAAATCGTTTGGGTCTATCATTTCAACTCATAACGAAATTCTCCTATTCTAAAGTCCGTTCGGGTATGTATCATTTCAACCCATAGTGAATTCTAAACTATAGGGAACTTGCAGAGTGATAACAGATATGATAATAATAATAACAGGCATATATCATCAATAATAATAAATAACAGGATATGGTGTCATATCCCACAAGTGAACAATTATAGATAATAGCATATATAGCGATGTAAATAACTATCAGCAGTATATTTCAATTGTCGTTTCAATTGAAATCAAATTTAATAGATATAAGAACATTAATCGTGAGTGATTGCTCACCTTTCGAGCCTAAAGGATAGGGAGGAATGAGAAGAGATACGAATCCAAGCACAGATTTCGAAGCAAAGCAATATTGGCAAGAATTTTAACGATCAAAGCTGATAAAGAGGAATTGACGAAATCAAATCAGAGTTGGGTCGAGGAATATAAATAGGATAAGTGAGCTATATATAGTTGCATATATAACTATATATAAATAAAACTGTATTTTAAATTTAAACATATATTAAATTAAATATATATTTTCAAAAATCATTGGTTTAAACAAAACATATCTATATGTAGTATAGTTTGAAATAATGTATATGTTTAAACCCATATACAAACCAATATCCAAACCCCATCTAAAATTTAAATCTTTATAAAAGTAACCTTTATAAATAAAATATTAAAATCAATATTAAAACATATAACATAAAGTCCATATATTATATATCAATACCAAATCTAACTCCGGTATATGTAAACTAATATAAACCCATGTAAACTTTATAAAATCTATATGCTACTAAAACAGATTATATATAAAATAAACCAATATAAAATACTAACAGTATATATGTTATTTAAAGTCAGTACATAAATATACTCAACACCTTCTATACTTTGCAGTGCTTTAAACATGCTAGCACTGCAACTATACAAAATATACATAGTACTGTAAAACAATTATATACAGTAAAACAAAATAAAATAAAAACACACACACCTTATACAAAACGCGTACAGCAAACACTACATATATATATTTCTTCTTTGTAGCCTTATGTGCATAGACTAAGCCTTACCCAAGCTTATACTGTATAATATTAGATAAATAGGACACAACATATGATATCATCACCTTTACAAAGTTGCTTTATAGTTTATATATACCTAAGTTTAATATATATATATATATATATATACACGTAGACAAGATATAGAACCAGAGAAGAATCAAGGAAGAGGACAACAAAACTCATCGCGGCAAGGTAGTGGCTCGCCGAACAACGTAAGTATGGAAGAGGAGGAGATGGAGGGCGGAGATGATCAGGTGGAGGTACGGCAGTTGAGGTGGAGAAGTGTGTTCGTTTCCTTTTTTTTGTTCCCGGGTTTCAAAAGAGAAGGGAGCAATATATGTAGAGGGAGTAAAATGTGTGCAGGTGAGTAAAAGAAGGATGCAAGCATGAGGTGGAAAGTGAAAGCAAAGTGAAGTTGCAAAAGTGGAAATTGATTTATAAACGCAATTGAAATATGAGCCTTTGCCCAATCAATGTAACAAACGTACACAAATAAATGAATATGGGACAAATGAAGATGAAGAGGGAAAGAAATAAACTATCTATGGGCGATGAATTTATAAAAGGAACCATGATGTGTACAATAATTGAAACGAAAGCATACACAAATAAATGAATATGAGACAAATGAAGATGAAGGGGGAAAGAAATAAACTATTTATGGGCGATGAATTTATAAAAGGAACCATGAGGTGTACAAAAATTGAAACGAAAACGTACACAAATAAAAAGAATATGAGACAAATGAAGATGAAGAGGGAAAGAAATAAACTATTTATGGGCGATGAATTTATAAAAGGAACCATGATGTGTACAATAATTGAAACAAAAACGTACAAAAATAAATGAATATGAGACAAATGAAGATGAAGGGGGAAAGAAATAAACTATTTATGGGCGATGAATTTATAAAAGGAACCATGAGGTGTACAAAAATTGAAACGAAAATGTACATAAATAAATGAATATGAGAAATGAAGATGAAGGTAACCTTATATATAATATTAAAAAAAATCAATATTCATTTACTATTATGTATATTCTTTCAAAATGAAAAGGCTACGTATGCATGAATTCATATATGCTTATCTTTGTACATAACAAACATGCAGACTACCAATTTTAATGCAGTCCTTAAATCAACCCTTAAAACATATACTTCATATATGTAGTTAAATATAGTATATACTTCTCTTCTTCTTCAGTTCATATGATATATGAAACCCTTAACTATCGTATTTATAGCTAACAACATACGTATAGATATACTAAATATGCACTAAAATAAACTGGAAATGGTGACACAAAAACCCAAAATCAAATATATATATAACATGACTAGAAATCAAAACTTCAGTAAAACTATATACTAGTATTAAGACTAACATATATATATATATATATATATATAGCTATTATAACACATATAAATAAAATAAAACTCGGTATAAATATGCTTTACTATATATACACTTCAAATAGACCATCATACATATACAGTGGTTTTCCAAAATAAATATATATGGAACGTACTCAATATACTTAAAATTTACACACCTTGCTGAAAAGAAAAAGGAGACCGTAAATTTATTACCTACACTATTGATATTTATACCCAACAGAAATGAACTATGCTATCCAATTTACATCAAACTTAACTTATATTATAATATAAATAATAGTTTATAAAGTTTTTGTACTAGATCTTATAGGTATAACCATAACCAAACTTTAAAATATTTGTACACAGCTCGCACTGCAAATCATTAATATACATAACATATTTCCTTGTTTGTCAAAATTTTATTATTAATAATTTCTCAAAAATCCAATTCAATACGTTATAAATCAATTAAAAATTGCTAAAATTTTATGGGTTGTTACACTCTCCCCCACTCAAACTTTTCATCCCCGAAAAGGAATAAAGTAGGAGAATAGAAATAACCAGATGAAAAATTTAGACTTCGAAAAACAAATTAAACAATTTATTTCAAATCATATACTTTTTTTATTATTATTTAAATTAATTAATATTTAATAGATTACTCCTTTTATTAAATCAATTCAATTAATTATGAGATCAATTATTTATAAAACACTAATTTTTTTACTATTAAACCAGGCAGAATATAAATAAACAATATCTTAAAGCACATATTCAAAAGAAGGAAAGAAGATAGAGTCGGAAAAGAGAATATAGGTGAATAAATAAAGCAGGGCTGATAAGGTAGATTCAAAAGAATAGTATCGGGCTCGAATAGTTAATTTCAAACCAAAAAAAATTTCAATTTCAAATATTAATACAAAATTTATATTTCAAATAGTTTGGATAAATTGAGGTTAGGAAGATAAATATGGATTTAGTTGAAATGGTATTAAATTAAGAATTTTATTTGTTGGAAATACCTTTATAAAAAAATACTTTTATATCGAAACCAATTTTCCTTTCGAAAATACTTTTATAACTCGATGTTTCAACAAGTTTATCCTCGTTCTTGCAGACTCTGGCCATGCGTTGATTAGACGCAAATCTAGAATTCTTCAAGTTCTTAGTAGACCCATTTTAACACTTAGTGAAAATACTTGAAAAACACTTTTAAAAACAGATATGGAAAGTACAATCCAAACAAATCAACCAAACCAAAACCTTTGTCCAACCATGGTTCGCAGATACACAATGGTTACTCCTGGATCCCCCAGGAAACAATCCGTATCCGTAAGCTTTCTCAGCCCTACGAGTTACGCCATGATGACTAGTAGAGTGTAGGATACACAATGGTTACGCCTGGGTCCCCCAGGAAACAATCCGTACCCCTAGGCCGTCTCAGCCAGGCAGTTTCGCTACTAATCGTGACCTACACAGATTGCAGGATACACAATGGTTACGCCTGGATCCCCCAGGAAACAATCCGTACCCCTAGGCCAGACTCAGCCAGGCAATTTCACTATGCAGTCGCAAGAGACAAAAAACCATGGGTTACGCCACGGTGGGAACACTCGAGTATCACATCCGGAAAACCAAAAATTAGAGAGAATAATATCGATAGAATGAATCCACAATGTGGCCACAAAGCGGATATCAAGCAGAAGGCACTTTCCATATCATTGCTTCGAAAATATATATCATATAGTACCTTTTCAAATACCTTCAAATATCATACTTATATAAAGTCCATTATATATAGGATTCCATTTTCAATCGAATACTTTCCAAATTGAGTACCTTTCGAATCAATAGGTTTCAAATCAATTTCGTACTATACAAATTAGTTTTATATAAGTTTGATAACTCCCAAATCAAGTATTTAGCAAATCAAGGTTCTCAAAATTTTTCTCGTTTCAATAACATTTCAGTTTCAAGATCATATATGATTTCACCAAATTTTCTTCCAAATTAAACATATTCAGTTTCAAAGTTTCTTAAACAATAGGTTTAGAAAATAATCCAAATTTCCAAATCAACAAAATTTAGGTCAGACAAATTCATTTCCAAAATCACCGTATAAGTACTGGTTTTAATTCCAATCTAATTTCAAAACCAAATATTCTTCTCAAAATCAATTATACTCAAAATGGTTTCTAAATTTATAATTATCCCTTTAAAAACTTTAAACTATTTATTTCTATATGAAAAAATAATAATCCAATTTTCCTTTTTCAAATTATTTATTTAAAAAAAGTTTCAAATTTACTTAAGTCATACTCTTCATAATTTAAACATACAAAACTAAACTTATATTCTTTATCAAATATTTTATACTCTTCGAAACTTCTTAGTTTTAAAATTGATTTGGAAGTGCTCGAACCTTCAAAATAGTCGGTGAAATCAAATTTCAAATCCAAGAGTTGGATATCAACAACAAATCAGTAAATTAATTTTTATCAATAGAGTTGCACTAAATCAAATCGAAAACTAGAGGATTGAACACTGGCTTTCTTTAAATCATTTTAAATATATATACATATATCTTTCGAATATCGAATTCTACTTTGGAATTTGAAATTAAAATTTATTTCACAATATCACTCGCATAGCAAAGCTACTAGAGTGGCCTCTCCCACACTCTGAAACTCGAAAATCAATGTCGATGATGCGTGCACTCATCAACAAATTTATTTTCCAGCGACAAAGTGAGTTCTGGACTTCTATTTTCTTGAAAATTTATTGAAATTTCTTCTAAATTGTTGTAATTCTTTTGAACTCTTTTGAAATATTTCTAATTCGGAAAATACTTTTAAATCATATTATTATAATAATTTCAAAAATCTTAAAACCAATTTCAACATACTGGAGTTCAATTTCTCGAAATTAAAATTCAAAATCCCTCAGTTATAAATCCATTACATAATCGAATTCCTTATAAATTTCCAAAATTTCAGACTTTCGTTTATAAAAGATATATAATCCTTATCGAAAATTTTTCACTTTTATATATAAAATAAAATCATACTCATCAAAATAATAATTTCGATATATAAAACAATTTCAAAATACAAACAAAACCCGATTTTTCAAAGGATGATTCAAGAATGGATTTTAAAACAAAGCTAGAGATTCAAAGTAGAGGAACTCTAATCAAATAGAATTCTAATTCGAAGATGGGCTTGATCGAAGATGAGGTAATTAAATTTTTAAAGTACAAGATGTATATAAATCGCGGGCGACCTTAACCGAGCCAACTGTGACTTTAGGAATATGATCGATGCGGTATTCCAAGGCAAATCGACATTCGATCGCCAGATATAGAATTCGGCATAAACAGAGGCATAAGCATCTAAACCGAGGATATATAAATCTTCGGTGAATCAATGCCGATTGTAAAGGAGTTTTCACCCCCTTTACAAAACATTCAGTGGAGTTATGGAACACTCCAGAATCAAACGAATATAAATAGAAGAGACAAGAATGAATTTCGGAACCGAGGGACATTCCAAAGTTCAAAGGAAATCGAATCAAAAGGAAGAGATTCGACTCGAACGAAAGTGATTCTGTAAATAAATTTACCATATATGCTAAGTTTTGCCTAGAGCCAAAGCTCTGATACCAACTGTAACGACCCGCTATTTTAGGACCATTCAAATCGACAATAAAACCGCACATGTCCGACTTGAATAATTCAAAATACCGCGTTGTTAATTTAAATTTGGCTAAACTTATCATTTACAGTAAATACATCAATCACATATCACAGAGAGAAAGTAAATAATGCAGCGGAATAGATAAAGAATAGTAGTTCATGAAGCTACTATATACATATCAGAGTTAGAAATAAAATACAGCAGAACTCTCAGATGCAATGAAGTCTTCAGTACGAGTAGATGACTTCTATGAACCAATCAACTGGAAAAGCTGAAAGAATAGATAGCTGGATCTTCAAGCTAAACTCCAACTTCGAAGGTGAGTCTCAAAAGCTGTATCACTCGGTCTGACCCGAGTGTAAAGCAAAACCCAAAACACTCGAGTCAGGATTAACATTCTTATATCAATAAATCCAACTCAAGTGAAATATCAACTGAAATATAATTAACTTAAAGGATGTTTGGGATAACCATCCTCTAAGGATCTGTAGAATTATCTACAAGGTAGAAATATACACTATAACACCGTGGTCATTTTAATTTATACTTCAAAACAAAATATCATTTTTACTTCAAATATCTCTATATTTCCCAAAATAGTATTTATATTTATTAAATAATTTATACAGTAAAGTGTTTTCAATTCCCTCAACTTAACAAATCGTTTCAACATCATCCCGACCTTCCCATTCAAATTTTATTCAATCTCAATTTATCAATTTAAATTCAACTCAATTCCCAAAATAACCACTTAAATTTTATCGATGTCAAATTCGGATTTGAAATCGCAAAATACCCCTTTATATTTCAATATATTTCAAAACTTTAAGTATTCAACGTTTTAACTAAATTTTTATTCAATCTATTTTTCTAAATAATAATTTCAAATTTAGTTCAACCTAAATTTTAACTTAGTTTCTAAATAACAAATTCAACTATATTGATTTCAAATACGGATCTGAATCTCAAAATAAACATTTAAATTCCAATGTAGTTCAAGGCTTTAATATTTAAATGTTCAGTATAACAGTTTCATATAGATCTCGATTTAACCTCATTATTATTTAGTCTTGAAATACTCCCTCATTAAATTCAATATCATTTAAGTAACCATAATTTACATTTTACTCAATATTTTCTTTAATTTATTTAAACGTGAAATATTCATTAAATCGCTTAAATCAAAAATCCAGTTATAAAATCATACCTTTTAAATTTCCCATTCAGTAATTTCCAATCGATTTGATTAAATAAATCCTTATTTAAATACTATTTTTAATAAACCCAATTTATCTCCCAATCTTACTTATTCAATTTATTACAAGAAAATCTATTTGAATATAGATTTACAAAAATACTTAACCATATATATGTATTAAATCCATCTAATTTATATCAAATATTACTACTAAATTTATGTATAAAATTTCCATTTATATAAAATCTAAAGAATCAAAATTTATTAAACCATATATTTCTTTCCAAAATCATAGAAATTATTTTCAAAATATTTATATATGGACCAATGGTGTCTGTATATATTTCCTATCATATAGTCAAGTGCTACAGATATTTATGATTTCAATCCGTACACTAAATATATATACGGGTGGATATCATTTCAAAGTTGCTTTATAGTTTATACTTACCTAAGTTGCTTTATAGTTTATACATACCTAAGTTGCTTTATAGTTTATATATGGACCTTCACAAAGTTGCTTTATAGTTTATACATACCTAAGTTTTATATATATATATATATATATATATGCAGACAAGATATAGAACCAGAGAAGAATCGAGGAAGAGGACAGCAAAACTCACCGCGGCAAGGTAGTGGCTCGCCGAACAACATCAGCATGGAAGAGGAGGAGATGGAGGGCGGAGATGATCAGGTGGAGGTACGGAAGTTGAGGCGGAGAAGTGTGTTCGTTTCCTTTTTTGTTGCTGGGTTTCAAAAGAGAAGGGAGCAATTTATGTAGAGGGAGTAAAATGTGTGCAGGTGAGTAAAAGAAGGATGCAAGCATGAGGTGGAAAGTGAAAGCAAAGTGAAGTTGCAAAAGTGGAAATTGATTTATAAACGCAATTGAAATATGAGCCTTTGCCCAATCAATGTAAAAAAATGTACAAAAATAAATGAATATGGGACAAATGAAGATGAAGGGGGAAAGAAATAAACTATTTATGGGCGATGAATTTATAAAAGAAACCATGATGTGTACAATAATTGAAATGAAAACGTACACAAATAAATGAATATGAGACAAATGAAGATGAAGGGGAAAAGAAATAAACTATTTATGGGCGATGAATTTATAAAAGGAACCATGAGGTGTACAAAAATTGAAACGAAAACGTTGACAAATAAATGAATATGAGACAAATGAAGATGAAGGGGGAAAGAAATAAACTATTTATGGGCGATGAATTTATAAAAGGAACCATGATGTGTACAATAATTGAAACGAAAATGTACACAAATAAATGAATATTAGACAAATGAAGATGAAGAGGGAAAGAAATAAACTATTTATGGGCGATGAATTTATAAAAGGAACCATGAGGTGTACAAAAATTGAAACGAAAACGTACACAAATAATTGAATATGAGACAAATGAAGATGAAGGTAACCTTATATATAATATTAAAAAAAATCAATATTCATTTAATATTATGTATATTCTTTCGAAATGTAAAGGCTACATATGCATGAATTCATATATACTTATCTTTGTACATAACAAACATGTAGACTACCAATTTTAATGCAGACCTTAAATCAACCCTTAAAACATATACTTCATATATGTAGTTAAATATAGTATATAATTCTCTTCTTCTTCGGTTCATATGATATATGAAACCCTTAACTATCGTATTTATAGCTAACGACATATGTATAGATATACTAAATATGCACTAAAATAAACTGGAAATGGTGACACAAAAACCCAAAATCAGATATATATATATATATATATATATATATATATATATATATAACATGACTAAAAATCAAAACTTCAGTAAAACTATATACTATTATCAAGACTAACATATATATATATATAGCTATTATAACACATATAAATAAAATAAAACTCGGTATAAATATGCTTTACTATATATACACTTCAAATAGACCATCATACATATACAGTGGTTTTCCAAAATAAATATATATGGAACGTACTCAATATACTTAAAATTTACACACCTTGCTGAAAAGCAAAAGGAGACCGTAAATTTATTACCCACACTATTGATATTTATACCCAACAGAAATGAACTATGCTATCCAATTTACATCAAACTTAACTTATATTATAATATAAATAATGGTTTATAAAGTTTTTGTACTAGATCTTATAGGTATAACCACAACCAAACTTTAAAATATATGTACACAACTCGCACTACAAATCATTAATATACATAACATATTTCCCTTTTTTTCAAAATTTTATTATTAATAATTTCTCAAAAATCCAATTCAATACGTTATAAACAATTAAAAATTGCTAAAATTTTATGGGTCGTTACACCACCTCCGAAAGAATTAACAGAGAAGTAGAAACAAACCAAGAAATATTGCCAGTTTCACAAATGTTGAGGGCATAACACCAATGAATGCAGGCACCTCCAGGATGTTATTGAAAAGATGATTAAGGAAAGAAGGTTACAACAGTTCGTAGAACGCCCGCAGGATGGCGGGCATGGGACATCCGACCCCAATCGAGGATAAGTACCGCATAGGATTAAGGGACTGAGATGGACCAGAGGAAGAATAGTGATCAATATAGTAGTCGGAGGACCACGTCCGGTTGATAAAAGTTGGCATGAGATGGAATGCTACGCTAGTGCGCTTAAGCTTGTAGTTTTCGAATGCGGTTCAAACAAGGAAGAAGGAACTCTAGCAAAACGACATCATACAATGAAAGATGATATAACGTTTATGAATAGAGATGAAGACATGGTAGAGGCTCCAACGGTAGACCCAATGGTCATTTCGGCCATGATCGGCCCTACTTTTATGAAAAGGATATTGGTTGATTGTGGAAGTTCTATAAATATAATTTTTAATAAAGCTTATGTTCATATGAGGATGGAAGCAAATGATTTAAAGCGGTCTAAAGCCTGCATGCACGGTTTAATGCTGTTGCAACTGAAGCTGTTGGTTATGTGGAATTACATGTCTAGTTGGGAGAAGGAGAAAATGCGAATCTTACCGTTAGTTGTTTTGGATGTTGAGTCTCCTTACAAATTTTTTGGGTTGATCGGCCCTAGCCAAAGTCTGGGCAGCCCTTGCCTCATGGTGTTTAACTTTGAAGTTTTCGATAAACAACGTTATTGGAGTTGTTCATGGTGATCAGGAATAGGACATGCCTATTATGTAGCCGAGTTTAGGGATGCTCAAAACAAAGAGAAAGTTAAGGGTGTAGACAAGACTGTTTGCATTCAAGCTATCGAAGATCAACAACCAGTGCTTGAGCCTTGGCTCGGGTGCCACAGTTCGTTCTATAGATATATAGATCTAGAAGATAATGAGGTGGAGCCCAAAGAGACCAAGGCTGCACCGGCTGAACTGACAATTGATACTACAGTTAGCCACGATGACCCGTCATAGCTCCTAAAGGTCGATTCACAACTCAGCCCCCTGATGATGAAAGAACTTACTAGATTTCTTCATGTGAATCTTGACTTGTTCACTTGGATTCACTCCGACATGTGTGGAATCTCACCTTCCATTGCAAGCCATGCATTAATTATAGACCCGAGGCATGTCTCTGTGAAATAAAAAGACGCAGCATGGATTTAGAGAGATTTGTTGCTCTCAAAGAGGAGGTGGATAGATTCAAAGACAATGGGTTTATCCGCGATGCCCTTTACCCTAAATGGGTATCTAATCCTATGCTTGTAAAAAAGGCGCATGAGAAATGGAGAACATGTGTCGATTATTTAGACTTGAACAAGGCGTGTCCTAAAGACAGTTTTCCCCTTCGAGGATTGATCAATTAGTGGACTTAACCGCGGGACATGAATTGCAATCTTTCATGGATGCGTACTCGGGATATAACCAAATCTCAATGCATATTCTCGATCGAGAGCACAACAGTTTTCTCACCGATGTTGGATTTTATTGCTATGTTGTGATGTCACTTGGACTAGAGAATGCAGGTGCGACTTACCCGTGCTTAGTCAATAGAATGTTTAATGATCGAACTAGAAAAACATGAAAGTATATGTGGATGACATGCTCGTGAAGCCACGACGATCAAGCGACCACATTAGAAACTTGGCGGAAATGTTTGGCATCCTCCAACATTACAAGATGAAAATTAATCCTTTAAAGTGCTCTTTTGGCATAGCATCAGGGAATTTCTTGGGCTTTATTTGTAATGCTCATGGAATAGAAGCTAATACCGAGAAGATTCAGGCTATCCGCGATATCCAAGCGCTAAAGACTATTAAACAAGTACAAAGTCTGAATGGGAAGGTTGCTACCTTAAGCTGACTCATATCCAGAGCTACCAACTAATGCATTCCTTTCTTTGACTTGATTAGGAAAAGGAAAAGAAACTTCGAATGGAAATAGGATTGTAAAGATGCATTTCAATCTTTAGTGAATCATTTGGAGAGACCCCCCATCTTGTCAAAGCCGGTGGATCATAAAGATTTGAACATTTATTTGGCCATGTTAATACATGCTATAAGTGCTACGCAACTAAGTGAGGAGAATCGAATTTAGAGACCGGTTTACTACATCAGCAAGTGATTGATGGGAGCTGAATGGAACTATATAAAAATAGAAAAACTGGCATACTGCTTGCTGATCGCATTATGGATGCCCCGCCCATAATTCAAGGTACATCCGATCAATGTTTACACTGACTAGCCATAATGAAAGGTCCTGTAGCGACCTGAGACAGAAGATTACCCGAGTGGAATATCGAGCTTAGTCATCTCTATATCACTTATCTCCCTCAGAGGGATATCCATGAAACGACACTGGCAGATTTTATAGCAAAATTCACTGCACAAAATGATTCCCTGAAGAATAGCGAAATCCTTACCATACGGTGGAAATTGTACACTGATGGATCATCCAATGATCGGAGTTCTGGAGCTGGAATTGTGCTTGTAACTCCTAAAGATCGGTCGATCTGTTACGCTTTAAAGCTTGATTTTTCAGTGACAAATAATGAAGTTGAGTATGAGGCCCTGATTGATGGATTTAAACTCGCTAGAGAACTGCGAATAAAGTCTCTCGAAATCTTTTGTGATTCACAGTTGGCAGTATACCAAGTCAGGGGAGATTATCAAGCTAAAGGACAACGGCTTGCTCCATATCTACCTTGAGTCCAAGATTTATTGACTGAAATTAAGCACTAAGACATTTCGCATATTCCATGGGATTGAAACAAAGAGCCTGATTCATTGGCAAAGTTTGTTAGCACCGGTGATGCACAATAGATGGGCCTAGTTCCAATCGAGGTACTAAATGCGTCGATTATAAATCTGATGGAAATTGACCAACTACTAGAGACGGAACTTGAGAAGGAATCATGGAAGATTCCTTTTAAAGACTATTTACTGCAGGAAGTTCTTCTCGAACGAAGGAATGAAAAGCGACAAATCCTTCGGAAAGCTTCATGGTATATCATGTAAGAAGGAATTATGTACAAAAGGGTTTTTCTGTTCCTCTACTCCGGTGTATTATTCATGACGAGATAAAATGGGTCCTAAAAGAAGTTCATGAAGAGAAATGTGATGATCATATTGGGAGGAAAAACCTTGAAAAAAATACTTGGTTATGGGTATTACTGGCCAATAGTTAATCAAGATGCTATTGATTATGTAAGGCGTTGTAGCAATTGCCAAATAAATGCAAAAGTTCCAATAGCTCTGCCGACTGAAATTACATAAATGGTAATCCCATGGCCTTTTACCATCTGGGGCATAGATATTATTGGTTCCTTACCAATCTCTAAAGGTGGTGCAAAATAAACTATTGTCGTAGTTGATTACTTCACTAAATGGACCGAAGTGGAACCTTTAGCCACAATAACAAATAAGAAAATAATCAATTTCACCATTCGAAAAATTATCTGTCGCTTTGGTCTTCCACAAACTATTATAACAGACAACGGGACTCAATTCGATAGTGCCGAATTCAAAGACTTCTGCCGTCAACATCTATTGAAAAGAGATTTGCAGCAGTTTCTCACCCTCAAGCGAATGGGCAAGTTGAAGCCGTGAACAAAGTCATAAAGTCCATTCTGAAGAAGCGTTTGGACAAGGCTAGAGGTAAGTGGGTGGATGAACTCCTGATAGCGCTGTAGGATTATAGGACCACCCATAAGTCTGCGACTGGCCATGATCCATTCGCTCTCACTTACGGTTCCAAGGCTATTATTCTTGTTGAACTCGAAGTTCCTTCTCATCGAGTAGCTTATTATGATCCCAAAACGAACAAAAATATACTTTTGAGTCTCTAGACTTCATAGATGAAAAATGTGAGGAAGCTGATTTGAGAGCAGCTGCATACTGACATTGAGTTGTCCGATACTACAACACTAGTGTTTGACTAGAAACTTTGAAATCGATGATGTCATCTTAAAATGGGTTTTTCCTGCCCCCGTCACATATGAATCCGACTTGGGAAGGTCCATATGTCATCAAGCAGAGGCTTGGATAGGGAATTTTCAAGTTGGCGACTATTGATGGCATCACACTCCCAAAGGCGTGGAATAGTGAGCACTTGCGACGTTATTTCACTTAGTTCATTTCATTTTCATTCAACCGTGTTTAGTTTCAGAATTTACTTTAGCATTTGTTTTCCAAACATGTAACAAGACGGATTATGTCATTCTTTTCCATTTAGCAAATAAAGTTTTGGACTTCCTTTGTATTTATGTTTGATGTAGCATTATGTATGAGTCACATGATGAAACCAGTTGATGTTGATATGTCTAAACAGGTTCCTAGAGCTTGGATTTAATCAATTATTCTAGCTACTAATAGGACTAAATAAGAAGAGATTGGTCCACTTGTTCATTTGATAACTCCCATTCATATTCCAACGGACATGATACACAATAAGGAATAGATGTGACTCGACCATCTGATGATCGGATAGATCCTATCAAATGACAGAACTGAAACAACATAAGAGAGATCATGACACAATTGATTGCTCGCTAAATTAAACCCCTAACCCTTGGTGCAAAATCGATCAATTATGAAGAGCACAATCCGACCACTCTTCGAAATAATTCTTAGTCCCCAATGTGCAGACTGGAGTATAAACATAAATCGGGTGTGATTCAACCACCTGCAAAATAACTCCAAGTCCTCAGAGTGCGAATTGGAGTATAAAAAATCGTGTGTTAATCGACCATCCATGAAATAACTCTAAGTCCCCTTAGTGCGGACTGTAGTCTAAACATAAATTGGGTGAGGTTCGACCACCCATCAACTAACTCTTATCCCCAGAGTGTGGATATAAGTATAAAGAGATAGATGAGTGAGTTTCGACCATTCATTATTCCAGGAACTTCGGCCTGAAATTGATAGAAAGAGTACAAACTCACTAAGGATAGAGTTCGACCATCCATCATAACTCCACTAAACCGAGACTGGGAGGTAGGAGTACTGTTACTCAAACTGTTGAATTTAATAAGCGCAACACCACGGTTGAGCCTAGTGTTTGGTGTGACTCGAGGCAACGAACTCAGGGAGGCCTTGGGATGGATAAATCAGATCGATATTTGATCCAACGAGCAACAGATCACAAATACATTAATTGGAAAACATGATAGCTCAATCATTTAAACAAGCGTATACAAGAATTATACCCAAAAATAAATGAATTCTTATTCACACTAAAACTTACTGTACATAATACAAGTTTATCCAATATGAGAAATAAAAGTGGGGGTCGTACCTAAACAAACACGACCAACAAAAAGAAAAGGTAGCCATCCGAGCTATTTACATATCACTCCAACCCAATGATTATTTTTTAGATTTCCTATCTTTCCTTTGCTTCTTTAGAGCAGCTCCTTTCGAACTGCCACTCGATCCTCTCTTCCACCATATTCTGCCTCAGATTCTCTTCGAAGAAACATCTTTAATTATATGGATAGAGGTAGTGTCATCTTTAGTAGCAGGAGGGATCGAGGCACTCTCAACACCAGAAGGGGGAAGGACCTTATTCTAGGGAATTGTCCCGTCGGAAGGGATCATCTAGAGCGGGGCAGTAACTGGTTCACAGAAATCCAAATCAACAGGCTTAGTTTTTACCTTCTTTTTCAATAGTTCTTTCCTCTCAACAAGCTATTTCATGCTAAGCTTGTCAGTGGGGTTGGAAGAACCCATGATCACAATATCCTAATCAAAGGGAATTTCTTGGTATGGGTCACTTCCTTCCCTAAATAATGCCTTTGTGAACTAATCATCAATGATAAAGGCTTCTTCTTGAGCACCCTGAGCAGCGGCGAAGTTGTAATTTTAATGGATTCTATCATGGGCGCTTGTAATTCCAATTGAGGCTCTCACGAAGGAAGAGGAACGACACACGATAGATTCCAAGCTGAGAAAAGATAGATGAAGAGATTAGAAATATCAACTGATAACTCCCTAATTTTTAAAAGACAAGAAATATCGACGGAATATCTTTGTGGCTTCCAAGTTGAGCCGAAATATCCTTAGAAATTCGTTCAGAAATGGAGCAAGCTAAGGCTTGTCTAGATCATACCTAAAGATGGTTGAAGAGCCTGATGTAGAGCTAGGGATGACCTAGGGTGCTGGAGGAAATTCAGTTGTAATATCGATTTGTGCCGACCTGGATCCTTAACCCACTTCATGTAAAGAAGCAGCAATAGACTCTTTCTAAGGTATAAGCTAGATATCATGCAATGTTTCGGTTCATCGTCCAATAGCAATTCACTTTCAAGCCTAGATAGGTCAATATCATCCGAATTAAGAAGTTTCTTTTCTTCTGCAACAAGAAATTCCCATGTGCGCCTGAGCTTAGTGATAATTGTCACCAAGCCATGTTAAATTTCTATGCTTGAGAACGTTGGCATTGTAAAGAAAAAGAAGTTGGTCGAGCTTGTTCATTACCTCTTCCCTAACCTTATCCTTGGTAGCTTCTGCATCACGTTGAATAAGTGCATCAACATTTTTGGCCATTCGACGGCCGTGTTTATTTCAAGTTTAACATTTACCAACTCATCTAAAGCATCCTGAGCAATTTTCTAAGCAACATCTTTCTTTTCATTTGCATGCTCGAGCTTATCCTTGAGTATCACTATCCTCTTCTAGGTTGCGGATTCATTACATCAAGCTGTATCCCACTCGAGTGTTATTTATTGATTTCGATGATGTCATACCTAAACTATATCAAGGTGATTGGATTTCATCACCTCCATGGATTTTACATCAACATTAGCTTTTCCTTTAGCCTCTAAGAGGGAGGTCCTAGAAGACTCTAGATTGTTTGTTAAAGTACCTAGAATTATTTTATTTTGAGCTTCCTAGCATTTGAAAATTTCAATTTCCGCCGCGTTCGAGGGATACTTTCGACATTTTCTCTGCTGCCCTCATCCATTCATAATACTGCACGTGGATATCAATGACACAGTCAATAGTCATTTTTGGAAACTGATCTCTGACCCTCTTTACGATGGGAGGGAGAAAACCCTTCAAAACATAAGTTTGGAAACACTTCACGAAATTGTGCATACGAGCAGCTATATTGACCGTAGGACCTTCTGTAGCAGTTTCAACTTTAGTAGTTTCCTTGCTAGCTCTTTGAGCAGCAACATATTCGCTGTGGTAACGACGATCACTAGACCGTTGAGAATGAGAAGGATCCCAACGCTATGGAGGAGCTGAAGCGGGAGGAGGACCACGAGAGGGATCAATAGGTAGGTCCCGTCGATCAGTTGGCTTCTCGAGACCCTTTGGAGGGGGAGATCTCAATCCTGATCAATGTTTGTCTTGGGGTAGCTTATCCTTATCACCTCTGTCTTGATGACCTTGGTTCCAACCAGAGCGATAACCGAAATCATAATACTCTCGACTACCACCTTAACGGTAAGAGCTAGAGCATGAACCCGAGGATTGGTGGCCTGGACGGAATCAACATGTTCCTTTTCTTTGCCATCATTTCTACAAAGGAAAAAAGAAATCAATCAACTTTAAGCATTAAAAATCACAAGTCGAGCATAATGCAATGTTAAGGGGTACAAATGTCTGCAAGTATCCTTGTGTTACCCCCGACAAACCAGGTGCAGGAGTTTTGTTCATTGGAGTAACTTCTCTACCAGAAGTAGGAATCTTATTACCAATTTTGGTGGGAGATTCCGATCCTTGATGCTCACATCAGTAAAATGAAAAGCGTCAAAGTCATGTGGGATTGGTAGACAGAACAAAGAATCAAGTGAAAACTCGAATGCTCTGACGGTTGAGAAGAAGATTCACCTTAAACAACATTAAGAGCCATCAAAGACTTGAATTGATAAGAAAGGCGACTCTTTCGAAGTTTATAAACAAACAATTTTCTTTTTTCTCCTATTGAGGATCGAGGGTTACTAGGTCTATAACGATCTGAACTTAACTTCAAGACCAAGCTCATCATCATTGTGACTGGGCACATCGCTTTTATCTCCTTCGGCATCGATACCGGTGAATTCTTAGGTACCCATGGCTAAGGGCACAGCGGGATCGGTTCGATTGTCCCTTTGACTGACTACAGCCGATGGTCTTATCCCAACATTTGAGCATTGTAGTTAGCCATATGCGAAGGCCCTATTCTATCAAGAAAAATGTAATGAGGCGTTCGTCCATAAGCAAATACTCGATGTTCCTGCCTTTGGACGGTGCATTTTACAGAGTCATGATGTAACGACCCAGGATTTTTATGAATTTAAATTGATAATTTAAATGAATTTTTGAATTTAAAAATTGTAAACTTTATTATAAAGGGCAGCGAGTTTCCCCGATTCAAACAGAAATTATATTAAGTCGTATGAATTTGAAAATTTGTACGTATGTGAATATATATGTATATATTGGATTGGAGATAAAATCTTAAATAAATGGTTTTTAAAATAAATAGAAATAAAAATACAAGACGATAAGTATTTAAGTTGAAAATTAATATGTAAGTCATAAGAAAAGAAAAGAAACGACATTTAAATATGAAACAAAGTTGTAAATAAATATGCAAAATAAATAAAACAAAAGTATATACATTGACACAAGTATAAAAATAAATAAATTGATTTAAAAAAAAAGTTTATAAATGATGATAATTTGAGTTGTATAAAATATATGTGTATATAGAGAAATATAAAACAATAATTTTTAAAGTAAAATTTATGATAATTATTTAAACTAAAAATAGAAGTAAATTTAAAATGCAAGAATAAAGCAAATACATTTAAGTAAGCAAAATAAAAGTATATATTTTTACATAAATAAACAAATGCATAGATAAGAAACAAAACAAAGTAAGATATATAAACAAAGTAAAATAAACATAAACAAAACGAAGTAAATACAAACAAATATAAAAGTTTTAGTATGCAAAGAAAAATAAAATAAAATAAGAGCAAATGAAAGTATTCAAACAAAAGAAATAACATACAAAGAAGAAACCACATATTTATAAAATTATGTAAAATATAAAACAAAAGAAAGAAATAAAATAAAATATATGTTGTAAATTCAATACGTATGTTAGAAATATGATTAGAAGATAAATTATAAAACAAAAACAATAAGTATAAAAACAAAACAAAATAAATAAGTTTGTACACTTAAAAACAAAACAAAGTATATATTTTACACAAGTAACAAAGCAAAGCTTAAGCAATTAAAGGAAGTATGTAGGCTGTAAACAATCAAGTATGAACACAAAGAAAATAAAAGAGATAAATAGGCAGCCTGTAGAGTTTAATGTGCTAGGCAGTACTTGGCAATTAATGCAAGTTTCTCTAGCCATAACTAAAAATACTTCACCCATGTTATTGTACAAACAAGCATACCCTGCTGTATAAAACAGTATAATATAACCACCCTGTACAATAGTAATACCCTGTACCATGCCTTCTTTCTTTAATCCCTGTCTACTTCTTTTCTTTCCTATATACTTTCACATCTGCATACATATCAGTTGAAAAGCCAAAGAAACTTTATATAGAAACTAAGGCAAAACTTAGGTAAACAACATCAAACAAACAACAACGCAACTCAATCAAACCAGAAATCAAGTGAGAAGTTTCAACAAGAAATCTCAAGCCAGTTTCAAAAGGGAACAAATGTTTTTCTCTGTTCTTCATATATAAGTGAGTAACCTTACACTTTTAAAAATCTTTGAGTAGACTCTTGTTTATGTAGTGGTCTGGAAAGTATGTGCTTCCTATATATATAAATGTTTGGCAACCTCCCTGTATATTGATATATGAATGTGTGTATATGTGTATTTGCATTCCCTGTAACATTCTGTTACCAAAATTTCAAGCTAAAGACTTATTTGAAAATCAATCTCTCTTGATCCAATCTATATTTGGATTTAAGTATTAAATGAAACATGTTAGTTAAACCATAGAGTTTAATTTAAAAACTTGTTTAAGTTAAAAACAAAGTAGTATCGTTCTGGAAATACAACATCACAGTATGAACTTAATATAAGTCAAAAATTCAAACATCTTGATTTTTAAATTCAGGGATGTAAATTGACTCCTCAACAAAAAATATGAATTTTAAAACTAAAATGGTGTGTTTTAGTTGAGTAGGCAGGGAGCAGTTCATTGTTGAACTGAAAACGTAAATATGTGTAAATCTGGTGATCTCTGGGGTTGGTGAGGTTGGAGTTTCTTCTGGAGGAAGAGAAGTGAACGGTGAGGCCAGGAAAATTGGCAGGAAGTTGATCAGTAGCCGAAGGTGACAATGGTGGCTAGTTTTATTTTCTAAACCTAGTTTTAGCTGAGTGGAGTTTTTTGGTCTGTTCGAACACCACAAGGCGTCGAGTTCAACGTGGGTTTGGGAATTCGTAGAGGGATGGTAGGCGAAGTCGTGGCCGGTGGTGATGATTCTCTGGTGGTCGGAGGAGCGAGGGCGCGCTGTTGACAGGTATGGGAGGAGATGGGTTTGAGCGTTTCCAGGTTTTAAGTTTTAGGTCGAATTCGTTTTTCGAAGAACAACGATGTTCACGTAGATGGTAATCGAATGTAGGGGTGGTATGCGATTTGCTGGCGATGAGGGAGTTCATCGGAGTTGCCCCGATGGTGGTGCACGTGCACAGTGTCACGGTGTATTGTTTGGGTTTAACTGTTGGGTTGTTAGGAGAAGAAGGACCCTGAGTAAAACCCGAGAAAATGGTTGATAGGTTCGTGTTGTCTCCGGGTTCGCTGATGCTTTGAATTGGTATTTAAATTTAAGCTTGACTTGCTGTAGAAATAAAAGAAAAAAAAACAAGAAGAAGAAGAAGGAGGTTGCGTAAATAACAGGGGAAGACTCGAAGCATTCGAGTGACAATCTCGGGGAAACGTAGGGCTGGCTCGAGTTTGAGCTCGGGTAGTTTTTACTTGTATCCGGGTCAATTTTTACACTTAAACAAAAAAATTTAAAATTTACGAATCTCGGGTTGGTTTGGGGAAAAACTCGAAGTTGTCTTCGGGTAGAACGGGGTTTGACTCGAAGCAGGGCCCGGGTAGGTATAAAAACAGTTTTTGAAACTTTAAAACAAAATTCAAGTTTTAAACATTTTAACTCATTCTTTTAAATAATTGTTTTATTTAAGTATGGGATTGGTTTAAGGTTTAAAAGTAAATTATTTCAATTTAATTAAGTTTTACTTTAAGATTTAAATTAAAGGATTAATTAATTAAAGATTTAATTTATGTGATTGAATAAATTAATGTGATTAATTAAAGATTTATTATTTAACAATTTAAAGGTTAATTAAGTACTGATTGCAGATTAATTAATTTGTTAAGAGTTAATTTATTAATAATGAATAATTAAAGGATAACTACTTAAGCATATAATTACTTAGTGTAATTACATTAAAGGATAATTATTTAATAATTAAAGATCGATTGATTATTAAATAAGATAGATGAATTTATGTTTAAAAAGTTAATTCATCTAAAGGATAATTAATTAATGAGATTAATTTATTAAGATAAGTAAATTGAGGATAATTTAATAAATTTAAAGGTTAATTAATAAATGAAGTTGATTAAGGAATGATAATTAATCAAGGAAAAATTAATTAGAGTAATTAATTAAAGATAATTAATAAAATGGTGAATTAAATAATTAAAGCTTTATTATTTAATAATTAAAGGTTGATAATTAAAGGAAAAAAAATTGATTTATTATTAATGGATAATTAATAAATGATTAAAGAATAATTAATCAAAATGATTTGTAAATTATTAATGTTAGTTAACCAGGATTAGTAATTCATAAGAAATAAATTCGATTTAAATAAATCAGATGATTTATTGATCTTACCTATGGATACTTGGATTCTATTGGATGACTTGATTGGTTGATATTCCTGATTTATGATGCTTTGTATATATCCTGATTTATGTTGTGATCTGCGATAAATTATCTGTGATGTAATTTACTAGCCGTGGTATATATATATTTGTGATCTGTATATAAACGATAAGCGTTATAGTTTATATCGCTTATCAACTTTATTCCTGTATTCTGATCTGTGATAATTGTATGATGTTGCACTACTGTGTATAACCCTTTGACCACACTTATACACACACCAATATGGATTTCACGAGGAAATCGATTAAGTCATAGATTTTGAAATGATTTATAAAATTGAATATTTGAATTCAAATGATTTTGAAAATGGATTTGGGCTAAACGGTAAAGCTTTTGAAAAAGGTTTTCACAGATAAAAGCCATTTTGAATAACTCGGTAAAATCTCCAATTTAAATAATTCAATTTGAATTTGAATTCAATCTTTGGAATTGAATTCGATGATTGGAAATTATGGTTAAAGATATTATAAACAGGTTTGTATGAATTTAAACCATTTTAAAGGTATTATTTTTGGGAATTTGAATTTAACCCAAGGATTTCAACTCGTATAAATGAATCAGATTTCCAAAATGAAAACTGTTGTTTTCAAATGATAAACACTTTTAGATAAGAACTGAGATTCCAGTTAATTAGGGGAATTTCAAGATTGAATAGAGAAATGATTTTCCAAGTTATGAATGAATTCTTTTTGAAAGCTATGAATTAAATCTGTTTATTTTTAACAGATTTAAATTGATGATTTGTTTAAATCAAATTGAAATGAAATTGTTTTGAAGGTTATAAGTTAAATCTTTGATTTAAAGATTTAACGAGTTAATCAAATTGAAATGAAAATTGATTTGGAAAATCTGTGAATGAATCTTTTGTTTAAAAGATTAAAATGTGAGAATTGTTTAAACCGTTAAAGGTTGTGAAAATGAATCCTTTTGTTAAAGATTGAAAATGGTAATTTGTTAAGCCATTTGAAGAAAAGTTTTGGGTAATAAGTTGTGACTTAATTGAAATCCCATATCCATATGTTTTAAGAATATTTTCGCTCGCTATTCGGTTTAGCCGGGAAAGGACCTTTGTGTCGTATAACCCATTCCGAATATGTGATATGTCGTTATGGATAGCATTTGAAGACCGGTGATAAAGACCGGGTATTTGCGAAAGCGATAGGATGACCTATCGATTGTTTCTGCACCGAGTCGCGCCGGTATAGAAACTCCCTAAGTGATGGGAAATCCGATCGGGATTGTGAATATCCGGATTGCAAGGACTTCTTTGTAAGTGCCTTCGGTTCTGTTCGAGCCCGGAACAGACTTGTATGGATAGTATGTCTGACATTACAAATTGAGATATAAAGCCGATTTCTTTCAAATATATTTCTGTTGGTGGCGGAGAATTTATTCTCTTAGCTTAACACCCTTCTCTGAGACGTACGAGCTTAGAGGTTATGTAGTTGAATGTTATCAGCGATATATTCCCAATTTGGTAATGTGACATGCTGAGTGTAGCTGTAAATGATCATTGTGTTGATTATTTGTGATAGGATCGTTTATTTGATCGTCTATCCTGGTAGTCATTTCTATGATCATTTGTTGACCCAAAGCATGGCTTTTGTATAAAGTATGTTTTTGTGGACGTGACTTCGTCGAGCCTCACACCCCGTGAATGGTCAAAATAGGAAAGATGCGGCAAGGTTATGAGGGGTAGCGCCCTTTAGGGTATGTGCATTTCCTTCTGGAAAAGGGTGGTATCATGGTATGGAGCCCAGATACTTACTCATGTTGAAAACACTTTGTTATGATTGTGTGAATTGATTACGAGCGCTCGGTTAAAAGGTCCCAAAGGACCGGGGGATGGCATATTCGGTCAGTTGTTACTCAGTTAGGGGTAACCCGGCCTTGTGTTGGTAGAGATCCGGTTTGGTTCTCGGGGATGTCCATCCAGAGGCATTCTCATGTGGCAATGGGAAGTTCCTTGGCCTGATCATTCGTTGGAAATCCAATTCCCAATACGAAACCCTGTACGGTTTTAGTTGTAGGACCTGCCATTTACTTATGGTGGTCACCACTGTTTAGATGGTAGCTATAGTAGGCATACGATAATGGTCGTATGTTGGCTAAGATTTATATTCTACTTTCGAAATGAATTTTTCCTATACTATGCACTAATAATAATATCAAATGTCTTTTTAACGCGTATCAAGCATCTTTGACTATCATAAGGAGAAATCTCCTCCGATTCTGCGTTTGCATTGTGTGTGTGTGCGGGAGGCCTTATGGTAGTCTCATTTTTAAAAGCATTGCGAATTGACTTTGAAAAATCTTATGTTGAATGTTTTAAAAGATAAACTGTTTTTGTTACTCACACCAGTCCCACGACTGATCCGGAGTTTATTGTTTTCTTTCCTAAACTCTGGGTGCTCATTATTTTCTACACGAGCAGTCTAGAGTTGGGTTTTTCAGATAGTCAGGTTTAGTAGATTATCTGGAGTTAGTTCAGTCTTTGGATCACACCAGACTTGTTTATCTTGGTGCATCGTTATTGGGAGTTCGAGCTATTGCTGGATTGATTCTTGGAAAGGGAGTTGCAGTTCTCGGAGTTCTCTTTTGAAGACTATCTTAGAGTTATTTGTTTCGTATGCTAGATGTTGTTATCTATTTTCTTTCCGCTGCTATTTATTGTATCATATCTCTGATGTATATTTATATCTATTGGATCATCTGTTGTATCAGATATTGTATCAAAGCTGTATATCAATGTATTATTCTTTTATTCCGCTGTGTTGTTTACTTAATGATTGTTATAAGCTCCGGCGAATCGGATTTGAACGGTCGAATCTATGACATTCGAATACGATATGAAGTATGGATGTCGATTTTCAAGCGGGCAAAATCCGACTCGTTACATTTGGTATCAGAGCTAAGGGTTGAACTTTAGCTCAGGAGTGTAACACATTAAGTAGCTCATTAGAGATAGGGTGAAGTATCCCTAGAATGAGTAATCCCTAAGATATCTGTTTGAATGCCTCAGTAAATTATCTTACTATTCACTGATAGTAAGTATGAGTGCAAGAAGAGGACGAGATAGGGGACAGGGAAATACGACTATAAATGGTCGATACTCTGTAACAACAACGGAAACAATCTTTCTTATCAATTTTCCTTTGATTCGTTTCCAAATTCTTTTGATTTCTTCGAGACGGCTCCAGAAAGAAGTTCCGGTGCGATGATGACTCTACGAATCGTTGTAGAAATTCTTTCTTCATATTTCATCAGTTTCTTTTCAGTTTTTGGATTTAAACTTTAATGAATTTGAAATTGGAAATTTTAAATAAATTGGAAATTTTAAATTGAGTTAACTTGATTAATAGAATATGAAGAATGATTAGAATTGTATTAATAAAACGATTTTGTTTAAAACCAAATTTTGAAATTCTATTGTAATTTCTTGTGAATACCAAGGTCCGAAGAGGGACAAATTGGTATGTATTCTGAGATATTTCGACTTGAGTTTGAAATCCATATCTTGTGCTTAAGGAATTATAGGAGATCGAATCTATCTATCTCCGTGTTGTTTTCGTGCCTGCAAATTTCGAGGACGAAATTCTTTTAAGGGGGGAAATTTGTAACGACCCAGGATTTTTATTAATTTAAATTGATAATTTAAATGAATTTTTGAATTTAAAAATTGTAAAATTTATTATAAAGTGCAGCGAGTTTTCCCGATTCAAACAGAAATTATATTAAGTCGTATGAATTTGAAAATTTGTACGTATGTGAATATATATGTATATATTGGATTAGAGATAAAATCTTAAATAAATGGTTTTTAAAATAAATAGAAATAAAAATACAAGACGATAAGTATTTAAGTTGAAAATTAATATGCAAGTCATAAGAAAAGGAAAGAAACGACATTTAAATATGAAACAAAGTTGTAAATAAATATGCAAAATAAATAAAACAAAAGTATATACATTGACACAAGTATAAAAATAAATAAATAAATTGATTTAAAAAAAAAGTTTATAAATGATGATAATTTGAGTTGTATAAAATATATATGTATATAGAGAAATATAAAACAATAATTTTTAAAGTAAAATTTATGATAATTATTTAAACTAAAAATAGAAGTAAATTTAAAATGCAAGAATAAAGCAAATACATTTAAGTAAGCAAAATAAAAGTATATATTTTTACATAAATAAACAAATGCATAAATAAGAAACAAAACAAAGTAAGATATATAAACAAAGTAAAATAAACATAAACAAAACGAAGTAAATACAAACAAATATAAAAGTTTTAGTATGCAAAGAAAAATAAAATAAAATAAGAGCAAATGAAAGTATTCAAACAAAAGAAATAACATACAAAGAAGAAACCACATATTTATAAAATTATGTAAAATATAAAACAAAAGAAAGAAATAAAATAAAATATACGTTGTAAATTCAATACGTATGTTAGAAATATGATTAGAAGATAAATTATAAAACAAAAACAATAAGTATAAAAACAAAACAAAATAAATAAGCTTGTACACTTAAAAACAAAACAAAGTATATATTTTACACAAGTAACAAAGCAAAGCTTAAGCATTAAAGGAAGTATGTAGGCTGTAAACAATCAAGTATGAACACAAAGAAAATAAAAGAGATAAATAGGCAGCCTGTAGAGTTTAATGTGCTAGGCAGTACTTGGCAATTAATGCAAGTTTCTCTAGCCATAACTAAAAATACTTCACCCATGTTATTGTACAAACAAGCATACCCTGCTGTATAAAACAGTATAATATAACCACCCTGTACAATAGTAATACCCTGTACCATGCCTTCTTTCTTTAATCCCTGTCTACTTCTTTTCTTTCCTATATACTTTCACATCTGCATACATATCAGTTGAAAAGCCAAAGAAACTTTATATAGAAACTAAGGCAAAACTTAGGTAAACAACATCAAACAAACAACAACGCAACTCAATCAAACCAGAAATCAAGTGAGAAGTTTCAACAAGAAATCTCAAGCCAGTTTCAAAAGGGAACAAATGTTTTTCTCTGTTCTTCATATATAAGTGAGTAACCTTACACTTTTAAAAATCTTTGAGTAGACTCTTGTTTATGTAGTGGTCTGGAAAGTATGTGCTTCCTATATATATAAATGTTTGGCAACCTCCCTGTATATTGATATATGAATGTGTGTATATGTGTATTTGCATTCCCTGTAACATTCTGTTACCAAAATTTCAAGCTAAAGACTTATTTGAAAATCAATCTCTCTTGATCCAATCTATATTTGGATTTAAGTATTAAATGAAACATGTTAGTTAAACCATAGAGTTTAATTTAAAAACTTGTTTAAGTTAAAAACAAAGTAGTATCGTTCTGGAAATACAACATCACAGTATGAACTTAATATAAGTCAAAAATTCAAACATCTTGATTTTTAAATTCAGGGATGTAAATTGACTCCTCAACAAAAAATATGAATTTTAAAACTAAAATGGTGTGTTTTAGTTGAGTAGGCAGGGAGCAGTTCATTGTTGAACTGAAAACGTAAATATGTGTAAATCTGGTGATCTCTGGGGTTGGTGAGGTTGGAGTTTCTTCTGGAGGAAGAGAAGTGAACGGTGAGGCCAGGAAAATTGGCAGGAAGTTGATCAGTAGCCGAAGGTGACAATGGTGGCTAGTTTTATTTTCTAAACCTAGTTTTAGCTGAGTGGAGTTTTTTGGTCTGTTCGAACGCCACAAGGCGTCGAGTTCAACGTGGGTTTGGGAATGCGTAGAGGGATGGTAGGCGAAGTCGTGGCCGGTGGTGATGATTCTCTGGTGGTCGGAGGAGCGAGGGCGCGCTGTTGACAGGTATGGGAGGAGATGGGTTTGAGCGTTTCCAGGTTTTAAGTTTTAGGTCGAATTCGTTTTTCGAAGAACAACGATGTTCACGTGGATGGTAATCGAATGTAGGGGTGGTATGCGATTTGCTGGCGATGAGGGAGTTCATCGGAGTTGCCCCGATGGTGGTGCACGTGCACAGTGTCACGGTGTATTGTTTGGGTTTAACTGTTGGGTTGTTAGGAGAAGAAGGACCCTGAGTAAAACCCGAGAAAATGGTTGATAGGTTCGTGTTGTCTCCGGGTTCGCTGATGCTTTGAATTGGTATTTAAATTTAAGCTTGACTTGCTGTAGAAATAAAAGAAAAAAAAAACAAGAAGAAGAAGAAGGAGGTTGCGTAAATAACAGGGGAAGACTCGAAACATTCGAGTGACAATCTCGGGGAAACGTAGGGCTGGCTCGAGTTTGAGCTCGTGTAGTTTTTACTTGTATCCGGGTCAATTTTTACACTTAAACAAAAAAATTTGAAATTTACGAATCTCGGGTTGGTTTGGGGAAAAACTCGAAGTTGTCTTCGGGTAGAACGGGGTTTGACTCGAAGCAGGGCCCGGGTAGGTATAAAAACAGTTTTTGAAACTTTAAAACAAAATTCAAGTTTTAAACATTTTAACTCATTCTTTTAAATAATTGTTTTATTTAAGTATGGGATTGGTTTAAGGTTTAAAAGTAAATTATTTCAATTTAATTAAGTTTTACTTTAAGATTTAAATTAAAGGATTAATTAATTAAAGATTTAATTTATGTGATTGAATAAATTAATGTGATTAATTAAAGATTTATTATTTAACAATTTAAAGGTTAATTAAGTACTGATTGCAGATTAATTAATTTGTTAAGAGTTAATTTATTAATAATGAATAATTAAAGGATAACTACTTAAGCATATAATTACTTAGTGTAATTACATTAAAGGATAATTATTTAATAATTAAAGATCGATTGATTATTAAATAAGATAGATGAATTTATGTTTAAAAAGTTAATTCATCTAAAGGATAATTAATTAATGAGATTAATTTATTAAGATAAGTAAATTGAGGATAATTTAATAAATTTAAAGGTTAATTAATAAATGAAGTTGATTAAGGAATGATAATTAATCAAGGAAAAATTAATTAGAGTAATTAATTAAAGATAATTAATAAAATGGTGAATTAAATAATTAAAGCTTTATTATTTAATAATTAAAGGTTGATAATTAAAGGGAAAAAATTGATTTATTATTAATGGATAATTAGTAAATGATTAAAGAATAATTAATCAAAATGATTTGTAAATTATTAATGTTAGTTAACCAGGATTAGTAATTCATAAGAAATAAATTCGATTTAAATAAATCAGATAATTTATTGATCTTACCTATGGATACTTGGATTCTATTGGATGACTTGATTGGTTGATATTCCTGATTTATGATGCTTTGTATATATCCTGATTTATGTTGTGATCTGCGATAAATTATCTGTGATGTAATTTACTAGCCGTGGTATATATATATTTGTGATCTGTATATAACCGATAAGCGTTATAGTTTATATCGCTTATCAACTTTATTCCTGTATTCTGATCTGTGATAATTGTATGATGTTGCACTACTGTGTATAACCCCTTGACCACACTTATACACACACCAATATGGATTTCACGAGGAAATCGATTAAGTCACAGATTTTGAAATGATTTATAAAATTGAATATTTGAATTCAAATGATTTTGAAAATGGATTTGGGCTAAACGGTAAAGCTTTTGAAAAAGGTTTTCACAGATAAAAGCTATTTTGAATAACTCGGTAAAATCTCCAATTTAAATAATTCAATTTGAATTTGAATTCAATATTTGGAATTGAATTCGATGATTGGAAATTATGGTTAAAGATATTATAAACAGGTTTGTATGAATTTAAACCATTTTAAAGGTATTATTTTTGGGAATTTGAATTTAACCCAAGGATTTCAACTCGTATAAATGAATCAGATTTCCAAAATGAAAACTGTTGTTTTCAAATGATAAACACTTTTAGATAAGAACTGAGATTCCAGTTAATTAGGGGAATTTCAAGATTGAATAGAGAAATGATTTTCCAAGTTATGAATGAATTCTTTTTGAAAGCTATGAATTAAATCTGTTTATTTTTAACAGATTTAAATTGATGATTTGTTAAAATCAAATTGAAATGAAATTGTTTTGAAGGTTATAAGTTAAATCTTTGATTTAAAGATTTAACGAGTTAATCAAATTGAAATGAAAATTAATTTGGAAAATCCGTGAATGAATCTTTTGTTTAAAAGATTAAAATGTGAGAATTGTTTAAACCGTTAAAGGTTGTGAAAATGAATCCTTTTGTTAAAGATTGAAAATGGTAATTTGTTAAGCCATTTGAAGAAAAGTTTTGGGTAATAAGTTGTGACTTAATTGAAATCCCATATCCATATGTTTTAAGAATATTTTCGCTCGCTATTCGGTTTAGCCGGGAAAGGACCTTTGTGTCGTATAACCCATTCCGAATATGTGATATGTCGTTATGGATAGCATTTGAAGATCGGTGATGAAGACCGGGTATTTGCGAAAGCGATAGGATGACCTATCGATTGTTTCTGCACCGAGTCGCGCCGGTATAGAAACTCCCTAAGTGATGGGAAATCCGATCGGGATTGTGAATATCCAGATTGCAAGGACTTCTTTGTAAGTGCCTTCGGTTCTGTTCGAGCCCGGAACAGACTTGTATGGATAGTATGTCTGACATTACAAATTGAGATATAAAGCCGATTTCTTTCAAATATATTTCTGTTGGTGGCGGAGAATTTATTCTCTTAGCTTAACACCCTTCTCTGAGACGTACGAGCTTAGAGGTTATGTAGCTGAATGTTATCAGCGATATATTCCCAATTTGGTAATGTGACATGCTGAGTGTAGCTGTAAATGATCATTGTGTTGATTATTTGTGATAGGATCGTTTATTTGATCGTCTATCCTAGTGGTCATTTCTATGATCATTTGTTGACCCAAAGCATGGCTTTTGTATAAAGTATGTTTTTGTGGACGTGACTTCGTCGAGCCTCACACCCCGTGAATGGTCAAAACAGGAAAGATGCGGCAAGGTTATGAGGGGTAGCGCCCTTTAGGGTATGTGCATTTCCTTCTGGAAAAGGGTGGTATCATGGTATGGAGCCCAGATACTTACTCATGTTGAAAACACTTTGTTATGATTGTGTGAATTGATTACGAGCGCTCGGTTAAAAGATCCCAAAGGACTAGGGGATGGCATATTCGGTCAGTTGTTACTCAGTTAGGGGTAACCCGGCCTTGTGTTGGTAGAGATCCGGTTTGGTTCTCGGGGATGTCCATCCAGAGGCATTCTCATGTGGCAATGGGAAGTTCCTTGGCCTGATCATTCGTTGGAAATCCAATTCCCAATACGAAACCCTGTACGGTTTTAGTTGTAGGACCTGCCATTTACTTATGGTGGTCACCACTGTTTAGATGGTAGCTATAGTAGGCATACGATAATGGTCGTATGTTGGCTAAGATTTATATTCTACTTTCGAAATGAATTTTTCCTACACTATGCACAAATAATAATATCAAATGTCTTTTTAACGCGTATCAAGCATCTTTGACTATCTTAAGGAGAAATCTCCTCCGATTCTGCGTTTGCATTGTGTGTGTGTGCGGGAGGCCTTATGGTAGTCTCATTTTTAAAAGCATTGCGAATTGACTTTGAAAAATCTTATGTTGAATGTTTTAAAAGATAAACTGTTTTTGTTGCTCACACCAGTCCCACGACTGATCCGGAGTTTATTGTTTTCTTTCCTAAACTCTGGGTGCTCATTATTTTCTACACGAGCAGTCTAGAGTTGGGTTTTTCAGATAGTCAGGTTTAGTAGATTATCTGAAGTTAGTTCAGTCTTTGGATCACACCAGACTTGTTTATCTTGGTGCATCGTTATTGGGAGTTCGAGCTATTGCTGGATTGATTCTTGGAAAGGGAGTTGCAGTTCTCGGAGTTCTCTTTTGAAGACTATCTTAGAGTTATTTGTTTCGTATGCTAGATGTTGTTATCTATTTTCTTTTCGCTGCTATTTATTGTATCATATCTCTGATGTATATTGATATCTATTGGATCATATGTTGTATCAGATATTGTATCAAAGCTGTATATCAATGTATTATTCTTTTATTCCGCTGTGTTGTTTACTTAATGATTGTTATAAGCTCTGGCGAATCGGATTTGAACGGTCGAATCTATGACATTCGAATACGATATGAAGTATGGATGTCGATTTTCAAGCGGGCAAAATCCGACTCGTTACACATGATCGCCTCCTCGTAAAGATTACTGCTAGGCCAAATGATGGTACCTATAAAAGGATTCACGTAGTTAAGAATACGCCCTAAATGTTGGTTTTCCATGCTAATATAAAGATAGTGGATAATACTTATGTCTTTCCAACTCCCGTCGAGCGAAACTAGGTGGATAGCAGAAAAACAACCATTCCCTTTTAAAGGCACTTAATTTGTTCCACACACCATTTAGAATTTGGCACCTCTTTGCCAACTCAAGAAATGTAAACAAAAGACTCCCTGTCCATCGCTTGAAAGATAATACGAATCAAATGCCATCGATGGTTGGAGGACAGTGCAGGAACTCCATAAATACCATATAAATATAGTAGAAAAGAGCGTAGCCATTTAGATGAAGTTGCACTAGAGCTATCCTTAAATAATGAAGAATTTCCCGAATGTAGAATTAAATGGAAGGATGCATCAGGCCCAACACATTAACTTGTTGCACACTGTATATCCTTCTAAGGATCTATGATCCCTGACATCCCACGATAGAGCCAACATATAGTCAAAAGGAACTTCATGTCTTATGCAGATTCAGTGAAGAACATCTTTGTAACGTCCCGAAAATTTTCGACTTTCGAAAATTCAACATCGATACTCACTTTATCGACTGTCGAGAAATCGAAGGCCGAAAACCCGAAATGTTATGGTTTAAGAAAAGCAAAGAGGTAGAAGAAGAGAGAAAAAGATAGAAAATAGAGATAAAAGAAAATAGAACTGAAAGAAATAATAGAACAACATCAGAATCTCACAATTCGCAGCGGAACAACATATAATAAATAAATGAATAATCTTAAACAAAGAACTATATCAGTTATTACATTACATCACATTATATTTCATTACATCATATCATCAGAGTGTACAACAATAACAACATCAAACAGCGGAAAAGAAATACTATATACTAATAATACGCCATGCCATCCAGCTTGCCTCCAGCAACTCCTGAATATCCAGAATATCCTGATAAACCTAACTCTTGACTGCCCGTGTGGAAATTGGTGGGCACCCAGAGTTTAGGAAGGAAAATAATAAACTCCGAGTCAGTCATGAGACTGGTGTGAGAACTCAAAACATTTTATTTGTCTTTAAAATCAAAAATAGAGGAATATTTTTAAAGTCAATTCGCAATGCTTTTAAAAATGAGACTACCATAAGGCCTCCCGCACACACACACAATGCAAACGCAGAATCGGAGGAGATTTCTCCTTATGATAGTCAAAGATGCTTGATACGCATTTAAAAAGAACATTTGATATTATTACTAGTTCATAGTGTAGAGAAAATTCATTTCGAAAGTAAAGATATAAATCTTAGCCAACATACGACCATTATCGTATGCCTACTATAGCTACCATGTTCAATAGCGGGTTACCGCCACATTCCATAGCAGGTTATACAACTAAAACCGTACAAGGCTCGTATTTGAAGAATGGATTTTCCAACGAATGGTCAGGCTAAGGAACTTCCCATTGACACATGGAAACGCCTCTGAAAGGACGCCCCGAGAACCAACCGTTCTCCGCTAAAAAAAGCCGGGAACCCCTTTTCCCAAGGGATATTACAAACCCTCAGATATGCCACCCCCGGTCCTTTGGAACCTTTAATCGAGAGCTCTCTAACCAACATCACACCATAATAATAAGTGTTTCAACATGAGTAAGTATCTGGGCTCCATACCATGATACTACCCTTTTCCAGAAGGAATGGTCATACCCTAGGGAAGCGATCCCTGAAAACCTTTCCGCACAATTCCTGTTTCGACCATTACCGGTTTGTGAGGCTCGACGAAGTCTCGTCCACAAAAACATACTTTATACAAAAGCCATGCTTTGGGTCAACAAATGATCATAGAAATGATCACAAAGATAGACGATCAAACAAATGATCCTATCACAAATGATCAACACAATGATCATTTCACAACAACACTCAGCATGTCACATTACCAAATTGGGAATATATCGCTGATAACCTTCAACTACATAACCTCTGAGCTCGTACGTCTCAGAGAAGGGTGTTAAGCTAAGAGAATAAATTCTCCGCCACCAACAGAAATATATTTGAAAGAAATCGGCTTTATATCTCAACTTGTAATGTCAGACATACAATCCATACAAGTCTGTTCCGGGCTCGAACAGAACCGAAGGCACTTACAAAGAAGTCCTTGCAATCCGGATAATCTCTAATCACGTCCGGACTTCCCATCACATATGGAGTCTCTATACCGTAGCTACTCGGTGCAAAGACAATCGACGAGTTGTCCTTTCGCTTTCAAAAAGATCCGGTCTTCAACACCGGTCTTCAAATGCAATTCATAACGACGTATCACATATTCGGAATGGGTTATACGACCCCATGGTCCTTTCCCGGTTAACCCGAATAGTGAGCGCTTATTCAAAAATAAGTGTGACATTCAAATTCAAACAAATCACATCAATTACCCATTCAAAGGGAAATATTGATAGTCGGTTATTGAACTATCAATGGATATGCACAACATCACCAGATTCCAAATAATTTTCCAAATAATTTTTTTCCAAAATATCTTTACAAGATATATTATTTTCAATACTTCAAAAATAAATCAATATTTATTTTTAAACAAGTTCCCCTTTCTTTTATAAATTCCATAGTGAATTTATATTTCACAATATCTACTAATATACGATTTTCAATAGGTTTCAATATTCCTTTTCAATTTATCTTCAAAAAGATAAATTCTCAAAATATTCACTTTATATTGGAAAACATTTCCATACTTATTAAATAAGTAATTCACGAACCTATTTATTTTCAACACTTGGAAAATATTCAATATACTTAAATCGAGATTAAGTATATATTTCATTCTTTAAGGAAATCATTCTCTTAAACATATTTATTCGCGGTATATGTTTTTAATAAATAACATCCGCTTACTAACGGCGCATAATGTCTATTTTAACAATCAATAGATAACAATCATCATTCAAACATGCATTCAAGTATTTTAAATCTAACTATTTAAAATAAAATCGAAACTGATTCGATTGAGTGAGAAGTTCTCACCTTGATTTCAATTTCGTTTTAGCGATTTATTTCGAATAAAATTAAACGGACGTTTAACTTTACACGAAATTTTTCACTAACTCCAAACGACTCCAATCCAATTCCATAGCGTAGTGCTCGTCCATACGATTCCAACGCAACTAGTTTCGCGCGTTTTCGACCTCGTATGAAAAAGTTATGTATTTTTAAAGATTCACGAATTTATATACATAAATTTACAACCTTTTATTTTAATTTATAAACCTAAGTTTAATCACAACCTTTGATTTCAATCCCCTGCAATCTAAGCCGTGCATTGCATCTTCCTTCCTTCTTCTTCTCACGCACGTAACTTACAGTAGAACCGAACCCAAAATCAACTTTAAACCCTAATTCACGCGAGTCAAAACGCTCATCTCCACGTCGATCAAGAAACGCCAAAACGCTCACTTACCCATGGCACGTGCTCGGCCCGAGATCGGCCCTTCCTAGTGCCGCCATTGCCTCGTATTTCGTGCTCGAAGTCGCAGCCTTCATGGGCGATTTGGCGTTGATTCGTGAAGCTATTCGCGATCTTGACCGTTGATATTAAAGATCTCATCGAGCTCTTCAAGATTGTAGTTGGACATTTCTCCCAATGGTTAGTGGATTGCGAGATATTTAGGGAAGAGCAATGGTGATTTTCGGCCGTTCGTATAGGTGGAGGCGGCTGGCTAGGGTTAGGGTTTTATATTATTTTTTTTTAATTTAGAGAGAGAGGGGGCTATTTACAGGGAATTTATGAACACTATTCATCCGGGAATTCCAAACTCCGATTCACGCGCCATAACCAGCGTTTCTAGGGTTTACCCCGTGTTCCGGACACAATGGAACAGGTTTCGGAAGCTAATTCGGACATCTGTGCGAGATATGGCTACAAACGTTCAATTTAAATTAAACCGATTTAAACGATTTTCTAGGCGTTTTAATTTGTACCGGACAAACGGTAAATCCGATTGACACGAAATTTGAAACTATACAATAATATCACATTACGGATCCGATGAAACTGGTTTCGTCGAAATCCGAGACTTTTGAAAAATGGCTATTTTAACTCGCCAAATTAATATTAAAAAACAATTCGATGCGTTTCGAGCTGCCACGATCAAATGATAACTCCGATTGCTACGAAAATTGAAATCCGGTAATAACTAACTATTACGGATCCAATGGAATGGGTTTCGTTCAATTCTGAGACTGTTCAAAAATTGACTATTTTTCACTAGTCGATTTAATATTAAAATATTCAATTTTCACAAATTAACTTCTAATTCGAGTTTAAAAGTTCTAAAACATCATTCTAACTTCAATATGATAAAATAAAATTTTACAAATCATTTTCAATCATATTTAACTCAATTTTCAATTATTTCCATAATTTAACATATTAAATTATTGATTTAATTATCCAATTAAATCCAATTATTCAAATAAAAATTTATTCGACTTATAAATTCACTTATTAATATTTAAAATTAATTAAATATTCAAATTTTAATTACTTAAAATCCTGGGTCGTTACAATCTTCCCCCCTTAAAAGAATTTCGTCCTCGAAATTACTAAGTAAGAAAAGTTACAGAATCTATTAATTTTCCCAAAACCCATAGTTAAACTTCTTACAATAATTTTACTAAGTTTCCAAATCATACTTAGTTATCTTTTCAAAACAACTACTATTGTTTAACTTTCAACTTCAAATAAAGTTAAAGTTTTCAAAAAATTTCAATTTTCTCAAATTTTTCTAACGCTTTAAATTTCCGGAAAAATTCGCCATAGTCTCCTTTGTGCGGCTCGATCCGAAAAAAATGACAGTATATATATCACAAATATACATCTCATCAAGTAATGAGGCATCCCGCCGGGAAAAAGTATAAAAGTACGATATGTAATCCGAGATATGTACCTTGTATTTTATTAGCGAGCATATACGGCTAATATAGCACGAAATCGAGCTCCAAATGCGAAGCAAACGCGATCCGCACCTACTAAACACTCAACAAACAACATGAGAATCATGTATATAGACAATAATATCGATATACATCATATAGCAACATAATAACTATATATGTCAACATATCAAATGTAGTAAAAGCAACAAATGCAAACATCAACCAATTATTATCCAACTAACATTCATAACCAATAAATATTCATTCATATTCTCATTAATATTCAATGAAATAGGTTTTCAATTTAATCACATTTGATTCATTAACATTGGATTTACTAGCATTCATTTTCAATTAGTTTATATTCACTAATCCATATTCTAGTTGGTTCACTTCTAATTCAAATTCAATTCTATTTAAGATTCACTTAACTTCCAATTGAATTCCAATTACTTTAACTTTCAATATCATTAACTCAATTTCATTAACACTTAATGAATTATATACAATCAACTAACAATCAAATAACAACCAATGTATATTCATTACAACCAAATTCCTTTGCTTCACTTACATTCATTTTGGTTTAACTAAATTAATTTTCATTTACTTATTCAAGTTCCAAAATCATTAAATTTTAATGAATTAACACTTATATTCATTATTCCATATCAACTTTATTTACATTTAATTGATTATCATTCAATCCATTAATTCAATTCAATTACAAAAGTTGAATTTCATTTATATAACTCAAGTTCACATTTATTACTTAACTTCATTAATTTACTTTGATACTAATATCAACTTCATTCAACATCTCTTAAGTTATACTTCATTTAACTTTAAATTCATTTTTATTTACAACTCACATTCATAAATATATTCATATAGTTTCACTTCTTATATATATATATAAGTTTATTTCACAATTGTAAATCACTTTAATTATAATTCAATTCTTATAATTCATTTGCTTATACAATTATTCTTTTATTTAGTTTATTCAAACAACTAAACAATCCACTTATATACACTTTAATAATTCTTAAAAATTATTTCTTCATATATAAAAATATAATCAAGGAAAAATTATTTCATTTACCCAATTTAAAACAATATTGTGTCGAATTGTTCTGTACAAGTGTTTAGAGATCCCTATCAACAACGTTAATTACTCGTATTAACCAGAATCCATATACCACTCAACAAACCAATCATCACAATATAAAACAATTTTATATTCACTAACAAATACGCTCTCATAGCTATTATTACACTCAAACTCATTCTAGAGTACTGCTGACTCTATCTCTAATGAGTAACACCCAACATAACCATGGTTGTCGCTTAACCATATGCTCTAATACCAAATGTAACGTCCCGAAAATTTTCGACTTTCGAAAATTCAACATCGATACTCACTTTATCGACTGCCGAGAAATCGGAGGCCGGAAACCCGAAATGTTATGCTTTAAGAAAAGCAAAGAGGTAGAAGAAGAGAGAAAAAGATAGAAAATAGAGAGAAAAGTAGAACTGAAAGAAATAACAGAACAACATCAGAATCTCACAATTCGCAGCGGAACAACATATAATAAATAAATGAATAATCTTTAAACAAAGAACTATATCAGTTATTACATTACATCACATTATATTTCATTACATCATATCATCAGAGTGTACAACAATAACAACATCAAACAGCGGAAAAGAAATACTATACACTAATAATACGCCATGCCATCCAGCTTGCCTCCAGCAACTCTTGAATATCCAGAATATCCTGATAAACCTAACTCTTGACTGCCCGTGTGGAAATTGGTGGGCACCTAGAGTTTAGGAAGGAAAACAATAAACTCCGAGTCAATCATGAGACTGGTGTGAGAACTCAAAACAGTTTATTTGTCTTTAAAATCAAAAATAGAGGAATATTTTTAAAGTCAATTCGCAATGCTTTTAAAAATGAGACTACCATAAGGCCTCCCGCACACACACACAATGCAAACGCAGAATCGGAGGAGATTTCTCCTTATGATAGTCAAAGATGCTTGATACGCATTTAAAAAGAACATTTGATGTTATTACTAGTGCATAGTGTAGAGAAAATTCATTTCGAAAGTAAAGATATAAATCTTAGCCAACATACGACCATTATCGTATGCCTACTATAGCTACCATGTTCAATAGTGGGTTACCGCCACATTCCATAGCAGGTTATACAACTAAAACCGTACAAGGCTCGTATTTGAACAATGGATTTTCCAAGGAATGGTCAGGCCAAGGAACTTCCCATTGCCACATGGAAACGCCTCTGGAAGGACGCCCCGAGGACCAACCGTTCTCCGCTAAACAAAGCCGGGAACCCCTTTTCCCAAGGGATATTACAAACCCTCAGATATGCCACCCCCGGTCCTTTGGAACCTTTAATCGAGAGCTCTCTAACCAACATCACACCATAATAATAAGTGTTTCTACATGAGTAAGTATCTGGGCTCCATACCATGATACTACCCTTTTCCAGAAGGAATGGTCATACCCTAGGGAAGCGATCCCTGAAAACCTTTCCGCACAATTCCTGTTTCGACCATTACCGGTTTGTGAGGCTCGACGAAGTCTCGTCCACAAAAACATACTTTATACAAAAGCCATGCTTTGGGTCAACAAATGATCATAGAAATGATCACAAAGATAGACGATCAAACAAATGATCCTATAACAAATGATCAACACAATGATCATTTCACAGCAACACTCAGCATGTAACATTACCAAATTGGGAATATATCGCTGATAACCTTCAACTACATAACCTCTGAGCTCGTACGTCTCAGAGAAGGGTGTTAAGCTAAGAGAATAAATTCTCCGCCACCAACAGAAATATATTTGAAAGAAATCGGCTTTATATCTCAACTTGTAATGTCAGACATATAATCCATACAAGTCTGTTCCGGGCTCGAACAGAACCGAAGGCACTTACAAAGAAGTCCTTGCAATCCGGATAATCTCTAATCACGTCCGGACTTCCCATCACATATGGAGTCTCTAAACCGTAGCTACTCGGTGCAAAGACAATCGACGAGTTGTCCTTTCGCTTTCAAAAAGATCCGGTCTTCAACACCGGTCTTCAAATGCAATTCATAACGACGTATCACATATTCGGAATGGGTTATACGACCCCATGGTCCTTTCCCGGTTAACCCGAATAGTGAGCGCTTATTCAAAAATAAGTGTGACATTCAAATTCAAACAAATCACATCAATTACCCATTCAAAGGGAAATATTGATAGTCGGTTATTGAACTATCAATGGATATGCACAACATCACCAGATTCCAAATTATTTTCCAAATTATTTTTTTCCAAAATATCTTTACAAGATATATTATTTTCAATACTTCAAAAATAAATCAATATTTATTTTTAAACAAGTTCCCCTTTCTTTTATAAATTCCATAGTGAATTTATATTTCACAATATCTACTAATATACGATTTTCAATAGGTTTCAATATTCCTTTTCAATTTATCTTCAAAAAGATAAATTCTCAAAATATTCACTTTATATTGGAAAACATTTCCATACTTATTAAATAAGTAATTCACGAACCTATTTATTTTCAACACTTGGAAAATATTCAATATACTTAAATCAAGATTAAGTATATATTTCATTCTTTAAGGAAATCATTCTCTTAAACATATTTATTTGGGCCAAAACGAATGTTACGTAAAACATCGTTACGACAACCCAAAATCACTAGTATAGGGATTCGGAATTAAAATAGATATATAAATCCCAATACTATACAAAACATTTCCTTTCGGAAATCATTTACTATAACAACAGTGTTATAGTCCACTATTTCCTTTTATTTCTCGAAAACGTCTATTTCAACAATAAATGTTGGAATCTATGGTTTCGAATCTCAACATATTTTAAAACATCGTTAGATCGTTTTAATTCTATTTAAAACATCACATTCAAAACAATTTCTTTAACATATTATTCACTATTCAAAAACGTGAATATACTACGTTAACAAATTTCATCCTTTTATTCATTTTATTTTAAAGGATCATTCACTGTCAAAAACGTGAATATAGCTCCATAAATAAGTTATAACAATTTACTTATCAAAATAAGTCGTTTGCGAATTTATAAAACAACGTTTATAAATTCTATTTCTATTTGTTTTATAACTACTTCCTTTTTATACATCTCCTTTATTAACCTATTCGATTTATAACTCAATTATAAACTAAAGGTTCATATTATAAGTCAAATACTTATAATTTATTTGTTTACAAAATCGTTCCTTTAAACTTCACAATTATAAATATTATAACTTATAAGATTCATTTATTTATCCAAATAAATATTCTTTAATAACTTCACAAAATTTATAAATCTTACTATTTATAAATTTCATTTATAACTTCACCATTTATAATTTTATAAATTCCATTCACTTATGCAATCCATTTTCGCTTCATTCAAACACTTATAAAAACTCGTTTTATAATTCAAATGTTTTAATTTATAAATATCAATTTATAAATTCTTTATAAAAATCAATTTATACTATTATTTTAAAACATCTTTAATCTCCTTTATAATTTCATCATTTTGATTCATAAAATAATCAAGTTTTATAAATCCTATATTTAAACTTTTTACAATAAATTCAGAAATCCAATTTAATTATTTTATAAAAACATTAACCCCATATTTTCAAAAATCAACTTTTAACTATTTTTCTCAAAAATCATAATTTTTATAACTTTAAAAATTATAACGTTTATTTATTTAAAACGAATCAATTCCAAACATATAGTATATTTTCAAAAATCACTTTAAAAATCATTTTAAAATTCCAAAATTTGGTCCAATGATGCTACATACCAAATAGCCAATCACGACAACAACGATATCATATATCGATATGATAATCCATCAAATATCAAAATATCTGAAATCAAATAAATACTGTTGAGGAATCCAGTTGGATCCCTCCAACCTGTTTTCCTGCATCCACAAACATTAGCACAATACCAATTCCGCTCCAGTACGGAATTATCGCGGTATATGGGATTTAAAATATTATCCGCTTAATAGACGGCGCAATAGGGTCTCATCCGCTATGCAATTGCGGGAAATCAACAACTACAATATATACATATGCCAATATATATATATATATTGCTATTATATATAATACCAATTTCACTGTTTATGAAATATTCGCGGTATATGTTTTTAATAAGTAACATCCGCTTACTAACGGCGCATAATGTCTATTTTAACAATCAATAGATAACAATCATCATTCAAACATGCATTCAAGTATTTTAAATCTAACTATTTAAAATAAAATCGAAACTTATTCGATTGAGTGAGAAGTTCTCACCTTGATTTCAATTTCGTTTTAGCGATTTATTTCGAATAAAATTAAACGGACGTTTAATTTTACATGATATTTTCACTAACTCCAAACGACTCCAATCCATTTCCATAGCGTAGTGCTCGTCCATACGATTCCAACGCAACTGGTTTCGCGCGTTTTCGACCTCGTATGAAAAAGTTATGTATTTTTAAAGATTCACGAATTTATATACATAAATTTACAACCTTTTATTTTAATTTATAAACCTAAGTTTAATCACAACCTTTGATTTCAATCCCCTGCAATCTAAGCCGTGCATTGCATCTTCCTTCCTTCTTCCTCTCACGCACGTAACTTACAGTAGAACCGAACCCAAAATCAACTTTAAACCCTAATTCACGCGAGTCAAAACGCTCATCTCCACGTCGATCAAGAAACGCCAAAACGCTCGCCTACCCATGACACGTGCTCGGCCCGAGACCGGCCCTTCCTAGTGCCGCCATTGCCTCGTATTTCGTGCTCGAAGTCGCAGCCTTCATGGGTGATTTGCCGTTGATTCGTGAAGCTATTCGCGATCTTGACCGTTGATATTAAAGATCTCATCGAGCTCTTCAAGATTGTAGTTGGACATTTCTCCCAATGGTTAGTGGATTGCGAGATATTTGGGGAAGAGCAATGGTGATTTTCGACCGTTCGTATAGGTGGAGGCGGCTGGCTAGGGTTAGGGTTTTATATATTTTTTTTAATTTAGAGAGAGAGGGGGCTATTTATAGGGAATTTATGAACACTATTCATCCGAAAATTCCAAGCTCCGATTCACGCGCCGTAACCAGCGTTTCTAGGGTTTACCCCGCGTTCCGGACACAATGGAATAGGTTTCGGAAGCTAATTCGGACATCTGTGCGAGATATGGCTACAAACGTTCAATTTAAATTAAACCGATTTAAACGATTTTCTAGGCGTTTTAATTTGTACCGGACAAACGGTAAATCCGGTTGACACGAAATTTGAAACTATACAATAACATCACATTACGGATCCGATGAAATTGGTTTCGTCGAAATCCGAGACTTTTTGAAAAATGGCTATTTTAACTCGCCAAATTAATATTAAAAAACAATTCGATGCGTTTCGAGCTGCCACGATCAAACGATAACTCCGATTGCTACGAAAATTGAAATCCGGTAATAACTAACTATTACGGATCCAATGGAATGGGTTTCGTTCAATTCTGAGACTGTTCAAAAATTGACTATTTTTCACTAGTCGATTTAATATTAAAATATTCAATTTTCACAAATTAACTTCTAATTCGATTTTAAAAGTTCTAAAACATCATTATAACTTCAATATAATAAAATAAAATTTTACAAATCATTTTCAATCATATTTAACTCAATTTTCAATTATTTCCATAATTTAACATATTAAATTATTGATTTAATTATCCAATTAAATCCAATTATTCAAATAAAAATTTATTCGACTTATAAATTCACTTATTAATATTTAAAATTAATTAAATATTCAAATTTTAATTACTTAAAATCCTGGGTCGTTACAATCTTCCTTAATTTTACTGGCTACCAAATCAGTAGGGTTCTCCGAAATGACTACATCCACAAGAGTGTTGGGAGCCGGATCGACAAATTTTGGTGGAAGAATGGGAACTGCATCAGAAAGATCAAACTGAGGGACTGGGCTTTTCGGTATTTCCGAATCATGACTAGAGGATGGGCTATGAGATTCAGTTCCAGAACTTGATTCCACGTCAGGGTTATCCTATTGGGAAGATGATCCGACTAGTATAACTGCAAGAAGCCCAGAATGTCTAAAACCCATTGCTATTAAACTTAGTAAAAATCATGATTAGATAAAGTAACATGTGCCACCGGTGCATAGTGCGTGCTAGTGTCGTATGGTAAAGTGCTATGTAATGTCGTAATAAGTTATATGAAACTAAAGGACATGAAAAAGACAACGAAACTTCAAGGTTCGAATGGAGAGACCATCATTCCTGACCATCTCAACCATTTCCTTATGTCATCGGGGAACGATGCAGTTTGAGTTTCACGATCGATTGTCAGTAAGTAAAAGTTCAATTTTTATGTTCAATTTGCTGATAAGCTTCAATAGAATAGTCAAAGACATTGGTTCTTGAAGTTCAAATGTCACACGTTACCGAATATGCAGTTCAAGTCATGTACGAGTCATATGTGTTTATTTGAATATGCAAGGCCGAAGCTTATGATTGGATTCATTTATTTAACTTCCATTTTTAGAGCCTGTGTGCTGAACGCCAATCATTCTCCAAAATTCCTCATTACCGATCGTTCTCCTAGACAACATCTATCGAGCGTTCACCGTTGGCCATATTCACCGATCGTTCTCCTCGATCTTCGATGCAGATCGTTGTCTCTATGTCATCAATGGATCGTCCCAATTTAGCTTATTCAGCTCTAAAGCCTCCAACTACAAAACATTATGGACCGTTTGTAGACAATCGTTAAACACTTAAGCTTCAACGTTACTCCACAAGGATCGATACATCCTCAAGATCATCTACTCCAGATTCATCAAAGTCCAAGGTTTTGTCGATCCTACAAGAACGATTATAGTGCGTTAATTGAACAACTTCCCTAACTCCGCTAAAATTCGTCCTCTTCAGCAAACAATCGGTTAAGGCCACCGCCTCCTCCAGTTTCCATCTCTATCAACCTTTCTCAATTGTTTTACTTATCAATTCCATCATAGAAGATGAAGGCGACGACATTGATGAAGCTTGAAGACTCATCCTTGAAACATAAAGCAAATTTGAATCATCCTACCTAAATTTGAAATATGAGAAAGGAAGTTAGATTCGGGTTTGAACCGAAGTGAGATCTGGAGAAGTATAATGGTTCTTGAACAAAGGACATTGATTTTTGGAGTTCAGATTGTTTTGGATCGGTAAGGAAAAAAATTAGGGTGACTTTTCTTTATATTGCTACTTTGAGTTTGAATGATAGGAAATAAACTGAAGGATGAAGAAGAAATGGCTAAGTATAAATGCTTATATAGGTAGGATATGTACCGATCGTTCATGGCCCCAAAATCATGCCAATCGTTTCGTGGTAAAGATCTTAAACCGTTCGTTCCACAACTCTTAGCAATCCAAACTGTATGTCCTAACAATCAATGGTAAAAATAATAATAAAAAGAGAGGAGAGAAATAATAACGATCGGTGATTATATAAAAACATCAACGGAAATAATGATCGGTGGAGACTTTTTATAAAATTTAAAAACTTGACAATGACTCATGGAATCGCTATCGGGAGTCGCATAAAAATACACATAAGTTCTAGTATATGCTCCGAAATTAATTTCCTTAAAATAAAAAAATTAAATATTCACCTTAAATCGAACGAAGAAAAATTAAAACCAAGTTGTTGAGGCTTAGAAAATTCTAGAAACAAAAGAAGATGATCACCAACAAGTTATGATCCCATATTTATGATTAGGAATCGACAAATCGTCATGAAGAAATAGAAAATTTACAACCTTCGACAAGAAAATAAATCAATAGAGGAATAACGACTATTTGATAAACCGGATGTAATTTTTTCCGATGATTCTGGCTCGCGACTATTCAAAGCACGTCATGTTCACAAAAAGACATACTTTGAAGGACAAATGTTATCCTACCCTTTAGCAAGGTCGTTATATCATCAACTTGTCTAGGAACGGATGGTTATCAGCTCTAGGAATCGATTATATACGACATTATGGACGATAGTCGGGCTAATTTGGACTGGGTCCCAATCATGGTGCAATTAGTATGGATATACTGGCATAGTTTCATGAAGTTACAATTCAAATTTCAAGATGATTGGAGTTCATATGCTTGAATTATGGAAAAAGCAAAGATTTATATGGATCGATCGGGAATGATCCATAAATCAGCTCAGATTAGCGAAGATTGATCGATATCTCAAAATCCACATGGCCAATCCACTTAAAACTTTCAGGGTATCATATATTGAAGAGTGGAGGCTACAAAACGATTGCAGGTCAAAATCTTTAGATACAGAGATAGCCAAATGTTTTACGCCGATCGTTTTTGCTAATCCTTCATAACGATTGGGGTAGCTCAGTGAATGTCTCAAATGTTACAAGGGTTGATCCATATCTCATGATCCTCAAATCAGAATGACTTCATATTTTAGGAGCAAGTTCAGAAGTCACATTAGACCCCCTTTCCAAAATCGATCGAACATCTTTTGGAGACAATAATAACAATCGATATAACTATAACCAATCTTTTTTGAACATCGAGTTAAGGCCACCGGCCGTTATAGTGGGCCACTATGGACCTCGAGATCTTTTGTCGAAATCTTAGTGTAATATCTCATCATCTCTCTATATAAATACTAATCTTTGGGTTCATTTTCATAATTTTTGCGCTGCTGGTTACTTTAGACTCCATTGTAATCAAGTGCTTGATATTTTCTATTGATGTAATTAGATTCGTAAGTTAATAATAAAGGATCATCTTCAAAGTGGACATAGGTATACAGCACCGACCCACTATAAATTTCTGTGTCTCTGATTATAGTTGATTCTCAGTTACTTGTTAATTCATTTATTCAGTTCAATTTTGTTCTTCTTCATTTACTTGTCTACAGAAACTATTCTTGGGTATTTGTGACCAATTTAGTTGCAAACAATATATATACGAATTTAAAAATTGACTCAATATTAACATGATTACAAAATATAATTTATATGACTATTCTTTTTGTACTACATGATTGAGAGGTAACTGGATGTTAAAAAAATGGACATTTGATGGAGAATTAGGCTTAAGATGGCGAACAGAAGGAACTGGATTGTGCATTTGCATATCACACAATAGCAAAAACATATATTATGCATAGACTATTAAATAGTTCAGTAAAAATAAGCATTAAAATATAACATAATAAAATTGTATAGCCTTACTGTTTCTATAGCTGGAAATTTTTACACAGAAAATGGTATTAAAGTATAGAAGTAAGAGAAATTTCTATTATGTTTATAGTTTTCATCAAATTGAAATTTTAGTTATCTCTTACAACATGTATGTATGTTTTGCATTTTCAACGAACCCTGGATTTAAAAAAGTAAACATGAGAACATTCTCCTGAAGTTTGGAAGAAAAAAGTCACAATCAAATCTACTAATGCTTATGGTAATTTCACCACTTTATATATTTTTGTTTACTTATATCCATACATAACCAATTTTTATAAGAAAAATTATAAGAGAATGTAACGACCTGTAATTTTCGATAATTAAAAATTGTAAATTTAATAAGGTTTTGTGATTTAATATTGGAAGAAAAAAAATTTGTGACCTAATAATAAGAATATAACTGGAATAAAATGAAATAGTATTAATTTAAGGTAATTGTTGACTTCTTTAAATGTAATTCCAATTAATTAAAAGGATTAAAGAGTTATAATTGGTATAGATTGTAAATAAACTATAATGATGTATGTATTAATGGATAATTGGATTTAAAGAGCAATTGATAATTTAAATGTTGATTAATTAATGAAATAATGTGTAATAAATTGTAACTGAATAAAACTAGTGTTGTAGTAGTAATTATAACACTTGTTGTGGATAATAAACTTATAAGATGTGAATAAAAGTTAATGGTGATAATTATTATATGTTACCTATTTATTTAGCCTGTTAGATTAAATTGGAAATCAGTTTCAATTAATTCACTTAATTAGTGCAGTTAATGTAGATTAAATTGATAATTGTAGAACATTTATTCAATAAATGTAACCAATGTAAATTTTATTCATATATGACAAGTGATTGAACAAAAAGAATCAAAATCAAGTTTGATCAATTTATTGGAATTTAAAATATAATAAATAGATTTATTGCAATTATATTGTAACAACCGTGATTTTATTACCATTGAAATAAAAATTTAAAATAGTAATTTTTAAATTAAAATTTGAAAAAAAAAGAGTAAGCAAGGTTTCTATCAAGAATCAATATTTCAGGAAATATGAACTACAGGTGGATGAACAAATGCAATGTGACAGGTGAATATACAAGATGGTGGCCAAGCAATACCTTGATGCACATTACAAACTAAAGTCTAAATGCTTGAAAGTGACCAATATACCAAGTACAGAGGCAAAGCAAGTAGCTAACTTATATGAATCCAAGGAGTAGAACACTTAAAGAAGGCCACACATGTCACAGACTTCAACATGAAGTGCTAAACAACTTACATATATGCAGGAAAATGAAGAAGGTCTGGGCTCATAATATATTTTGCACGCAGAAAATATTCAAGGCCTGACACTTCTTTTTGTTCTTTTAAAAATAATTAGAGAAGTGAGTTTTGAACTCACCAATAACTTTTCTCAGAAATAGTTAGCAACAAGGATCCATAAGAAGCAAAAATTTGAAAACACCATTAAAGCTTCACCAAGCTACTAGAAAAATTGATGGAGCAAATAAATGATGTTGTGCTACTTGACAGATGAAAACGAATTGAAGGAGGCAGCTTACTTTTCTTTTCACAAATGTGCACCAGTCCAAAAAAAAAAAGTGTGCTGGCCTCATTTTGTACAAAAGCATTAAATGTGAGACATGAACAGATTAAAAGAAGGACAGGCTACTAATAAAATGATGATGGTGAAAAGTGTTCAACACTGCTCTCTAAAGGTTTTAGTGACAGTTAGCAAAAAGAATGGTGGTGCAAAGTGATTTCAAACTTTTGTTTACGGCAAAGAATATTCACATAATTTTCCTTTGAATTGGACTGTATTCACATGCACGTGAAGGCAACAAAATTTATAACACACCTAGTTATTTACAAAAGACTTTGCCACTGACTTTGTAACATTTTTATATTGCAAACTTTTTTTTTCAAATTTTGATTTAAAAATTACTATTTTAAATTTTTATTCGACGGTAATAAAATCATGGTTGTTATAGACTCCCCCTTATAAAAAATGCATCCCCGCAATTTTCATACTAGAAGCAATCAATAACACAAATAATTCATCACAACAAAGATTTAAAAAGAAAAGATAGATCAAGAATGCTCACCCTAACCCGAAGAGGAGAGAAAACCTGGATAAGAATGCTCGATGAATTCTCTGGTTTCCCAAGTGCAATCCTTGGGGTTTGCAGACCATTGAATTTTCACAAGCGGGACTTCTTTGTTTCGAAGGCGTTTAACCTCCGAAGCTAGCACACAAATAGGATTTTGCACCATAAACAAGTCGGTTGAGATCTCAAGATCTTGCAATACATGAGGATCAATAATAGAATCTGAATCTCGAAGGCATCGACGAAGCTGGGATACATGAAATACATCATGAATTCCCAAAAACTGGATAGGTAGCGATACACGATAATCAACAGGGCCAATGCATTCTGTAATAGCAAACGGTCCAACATAACGAGGAGCCAATTTCTTAGAGCTACTAAAACGCACCACACCCTTCATCGAGGAAACACGAATGAATACGAGATCGCCAACAGAAAATTCCAAAGGCTTCCTACGTTAATAGGCATAAGATTTCTGCCTATTTTGACCCTTTTTCATTCTCTGTCTAATGATATCAATCTTCTCCGAATATTCACGAATATAATCGGGGCCGAGAACTAACTTTTCCCCCGATTCCAACCAACAAGATGGTGATCGACATGGTCTTCTGTAAAGAGCTTCGAAAGGAGCCATACCGATACTGGATTGAAAACTGTTGTTATAAGAGAACTCTACAAGAGATAAGTGGTCTTTCCAGCTACCACCGAAAACAAGAATGCAAGCTCAAAGGAGATCCTCTTAAACCTGATTCACCCTTTCAGTCTGAAAATCAGACTGTGGATGATAAGCTGTACAGAGATTGAGCTTAGTGCCCAAAGCTTTCTGAAGGCTCTACCAGAAACCACTAGTAAAAAGCGGATCTCTGTCACTAACAGTAGAACTAGGAACACCATGAAGTCGAACGACTTTCTTTATAAGCAGCTTAGCCAACAAAGAGGCAGTCCGATTGGACTTGATAGGAATAAAATGGGCTGATTTAGTCAATCTGACAACAATCACCCAAATTGACGCAGTGGAGGATGATGCGAGCAGCTGTTATGCTTTAAGTCGCCCACAAGTTATGCATTTCCTTAAGCCGCCTGCGACTTATTATTTGAGTCGCACTAGCGAGTTACACGACCTAACAACCTATACCGCATTTGATTCCTTAAGTCGCGAATACTATGCAGCGATATCCCTTAAGTCGCGTGCATCCACAGTAGGTCGCTCCACCAGTATAAGTCGCGAGTATCTTCTGGATCGCGAACGACCTTCTTAAGTCGCTCCAGATTTCCAAAGTCGTTTTCCTAAGCCGAAGCTTGCCTAGGTCGCTGCTTGCCTAGGTCGCTGCCATGTTGTTTAGGTCATTACTTGCTTAGGTCGCATGGTTTGATAAGTCGTTTGTATTTTATTTCTTAAGTCGTTTGTATTGTGCTGTGTTGTTAAGTCGCGTGATATGTAATATGTTAGGTCGCGTAGGGTTCTTAGGTCATAGGTCATTTGTGCTGTTGCTAAGCCGCAGGTATGTGTTGTAAAATCTCTATAAATACAGGTGTGTTGCCAGTTGTAAAGTTGGTTGATTTTTGAATAAAATTTTGTTGAGTGCTTTGTGCCTCTTTAAAAATTGGAAGTTGAGTGTGAGCTCCTTTCTCCATCTTCGGATATTCGAGTGCGCTCGAATCAACGAACTTGAAGCTGATTCATGGAATCTCGTGCGCGAGATCAACGTCGAAGGATCGTAGATCTTCTAACGCGGTATCGTGCGCGATCAACGTGTTGAAGATAGCTAGAATCCGGTATCTCAAGAGATCAACGGATTTGGGCATTTATCTTTGTTTACTTGACACGAATCATTTCGCGAGGAAGAAATTTTCATCAATTTGTATCAAACATTAATAGCACGTCAAGTTTGTTAATCCGCTGCGTCAGTTTGGTATTAAAGCTTGAAGATCTTGTAGAGCTAAGTTGAAGCTAAGTTAGATCCAAGGCCGAATCAATTCAGTTCGAAACCGAGCTAAGTCAGATCCATATCAGATCCGAGAGAGTTAAGCGAGTTAGGTCGAAGCCGAGCCAGTGTAGAGCCGAGTTAGAGCAGTATTTGTGTCACATCCGAGTTTGTTGATAATCATGCCTCCGAGACGTGCTAATCGCTTTCAAAATGTTGAAGATGTATATAAAAGACAAGAAGCTGAGCAGAAGGAGCAGCGTATCAATGAAAAGTTCGATGAAGGTATTGGAAAGTTAGAGAAGTTGATGAGAGACATGACTCAAAGTTAAAGGAGAACTTCACCAGTTTCGCACCATAGTGGAAACGGAGTTTCACCTTCAGTTTCGGGTGAAAGAGATGTGCGTGGTAGCAGAAATGTTGATGGTCAGAATCGACATCGACATACGTCAGATTTGGAGGAATCCAGTGATGGTGATAATAGCTTTTGTCGAAACCATGGCCAAGGACGAAGTCGAAATAGAGATTTCAAAGATGATCGTCGATGGGAGTCGAGGATGAAAACAGAGATTCCAGAATTCAAGGGGGGAATGATAACAGAAGAATTTCTGGGTTGGTTATCAAATGTTGAAGAAATTTTTGACTTCAAGGAAGTACCCGAGCATCGTAGAGTTAAGTTGGTTGCTACATGATTGAGGGGAAGAGCTATGGCATGGTGGCAACAAACTAAACTTACATGGGAAAGAATGGGAAAGTCGAAGATTGTTTCATGGGAAAAGATGGAGAAGTTAATGAAGGCTATTTTCTTGCCTTATAATTATTAGTCTCTTATGTATCAGCGCTTACAGAATTTGAGACAAGGGACAAAGTCGGTAAATGATTATGCAGATGAGTTTTATCAACTGATTGTTAGAAATGATATCATGGAAACGGAGGAACAATTGATATCTAGATTTGTTGGAGGATTGAGAATGCAAATTCAGGATATGGTAAATATGTTTGATCCAAGATCCGTTACTGAAGCACATCAGAAGGCTCTAGCTTGGGAGAAGCAAGGTAGTAGAGGAGGTGGTGCGCTTACAAGTTCGATCAATCGGTGAAAGGGACTAGTAGCAATACTAATGTTTCCAAGGCTGTTAGTAAACCGGTTGTCAATGAAGTTGCTAAGACCAATGCCAACAACACATTCAAGTGTTATAATTGTCAGGAGTTTGGTCATAAGAGCAATGAATGCCCGAGGCCTAAGAAGCAAGCGATGGTTGCCGAGATTGAGGATGAGGATGCAGAAATAGAATGTTCCAATTCACCACAAGTTGAGGAGGAAGAAGAATTACTGACGGGAGACGAAGGATATTCTTTAATGATGATGAGATCTTGCTTGACGCCAAAGCAAGAAGAGGAGACTAGCTGGTTGAGGAGTAATATTTTTTAGTCGACGTGCACTATTTTGGGAAAGGTTTGTAAATTTGTTATCGATGCAGGAAGTTGTGATAACATCATTTCTACAGATGTTGTAAAGAAGTTAGCGTTAAAGATAGAGAAGCATCCCAAACCTACAAATTGGCTTGGTTGAGGAAAGGTGGGGAAGTGAAGGTTAGTCAAAGAGCTTGTGTATATTTTCCATCAGAAAGAAGTATAAGGATGAAATTTGGTGTGATGTGGTAGATATGGATGTATGTCATTTGTTGTTGGAAAGATTGTGGCAATTTGATAGAGCCGTGCAACACGATGGTAGGACTAACTGCTATAGTTTCATGTTCAATGGCACTAAAATCACCTTAGTTCCTAAAAAGCGACAACAAAGTGAAAGCAAGTTGGAGGAAATCGAGAAAATAAAGACTCTGTTATCTTTGAAGGAGTTTGTCAGAGAAGTAGAGGATGGGCCTCAATTATTTCTGTTGATTGGAAGTGAAAGTAGTGAAGAGGTTGAAATTCCTGAGGAGGTTAAGCCAGTGTTGAAGGAATTTGAAGATGTGTTTCTTGAAGACTTACCAAAAGAATTACCACCGTTAAGAGACACACAACACCAAATTGATCTTGTTCCGGGAGCTGTGTTACCACATAGACCACATTATAGAATGAGCCCAAAGGAGCACGAAGAGTTGAGAAGGCAGGTGGAGGAGTTACTTGAATAAGGGCGTGTACAAGAAAGTTTAAGTCCTTGTGCAGTACCAGCCTTGTTAGTGCCAAAGAAGGATGGAACTTGGAGAATGTGTACAGATAGTCCAGCACTAAACAAGATTACAGTGAGGTACATATTTCCGATGCCAAGATTGGACGACTTGTTAGATCAGTTGAATGGACCTGCTATCTTTTCAAAGATTGATCTGAAGAGTGGGTATCATCATATTCGAATTCGACTAGGGGATGAATGGAAGGCAGCCTTCAGGACACGGGAGGGGTTGTATGAATGGCTGGTTATGCCATTTGGTCTTCCGAATGCACCTAGTACTTTTATGCGAGTGATGAATCAGATCTTTCGACCGTTTATTGGAAAGTTCGTGGTGGTATACTTTGATGATATATTAATATATAGTGGAAGCACGGAAGAACATCTACAACACTTGCGGGAAGTGTTGATGATATTTCGTCAGAAGCAATTTTACGCGGCAACAAAGAAGTGCAAGTTCATGACACACAGTATTTTGTTTTTGGGACATTTGTTGTCCAAGGAAGTTATTCATGTGGATCAAGGTTAAGTTGAAGCAATCAAGGATTGGCCACAACCCAGAACTGTAACTGAAGTAAGAAGTTTCCATGATTTAGCATCATTCTACCGAAGGTTTATTCCATATTTCAGTAGCGTGATGGCACCAGTGACAGATTGTATGAAAGGAAAGCAATTTGTGTGGATTGAAGAGGTTGATTCTGCTTTCCAACAGATCAAGACACTTTTGACTACAACACCGATTCTTAGATAGCCGGACTTTCAGTTACTCTTTGAGCTGAATACTGATGCGTCTAAAGTTGGAATTGGTGGGGTGTTAAGTCAAAAGGGGCGTCCAATTGCTTATTATAGCGAGAAACTTTCTGGAGCCAAGACAAGATACAGTACCTATGACTTGGAGTTTTATGCTATTGTCCAAGCCATAAAGATTGGAGACACTACTTGTTTTATAAAGAGTTTGTGTTGTATACTGACCATGAAGCATTGAAATATTTGCTGGGACAGGGTAAGATTACAGCCATACATGCTTCATAGATCGCATACTTGCAACAGTTTACATTTGTTGTAAAGCATAAGTCGGGATTTACAAATCGTGTGGCAGACGCATTGAGTAGAAGAAATCATTTGTTGACTACGATGAGAGTTGAAGTTACGGGGTTTGATGTATTTCCAGAATTGTTTTTTGAGGATCCTTACTTTGCTAAGATTGTAGATGAAGTCGAGAAAGGGAAGATGGATGGGTATGTGTTGGTATATGGTTTCCTATTCAAAGGAAATCGGTTGTGTATACCAGAGTGCAGTTTGCGAATGAAAATTGTGAAGGAATTGCACGAAGAAGGTCATGTTGGAAGAGACTGTACCTTGTAGTTGATTTCTCAATCATAGTTTTGGCCTTCCATGAGGAAAGAAGTTGAAAGATTTGTGCAGAGATGTCACATATGTCAAGTTTCCAAAGGGACAACTACGAATGCAGGATTGTATATGCCATTTCCCATGCCTACTAGACCATGGGTTGATGTTAGCATGGATTTTTTTTTTGGGTTTGCCAAGAACTCAACGAGGGAATGATTCTATATATGTTGTGGTGGATAGATTTTCGAAGATGGCACATTTTATAGCTTGCAAAAAGACCGCCGATGTAGTCCGTGTTGATCAATTATTCTTTAAAGAGGTTTATCGACTACATGGGCTACCTGAGACCATTGTTTCTGACCAGGATAATCGATTTCTAAGTCATTTTTGGTTGAGTCTGTGGAAGTTGGTTGGGACTAAGCTGAATTTTAGTAGCACCCATCATCCACAAATGGATGGGCAAACGGAAGTGGTGAACAGATCTTTGGGAAACTTGTTGAGATGTCTTATGAAAGATAATTTGAAAAGATGGGATGTGAAATTGTGTTAGGCAGAATTCGCACATAATCATGCTGTTAATCGAAGTACTGGATTCAGTCCATTTCAAGTAGTATATTCAGCTATTCCGAAGGGACCGTTGGATTTGTCGACAGTTCCACGTTAGAAAGGGGTTGTTAAACGAGCTTGTGATTTCGTGAATGAGTTGCAGGAGTGTCACAGGATTGTTCATGAACGATTGCTTAAGTCAAATGAGAAGTATAAGCAACTGGAAGATAAGAAGCGAAAGAGTGTGGACTTCAAAGAGGGTGATTTTGTTTATGCAGTATTGATGAAAGATCGTTTTCCAGTTGGAAGTTACAACAAATTGAAAGCACGAAAGTTTGGTCCAGTAGAAATCTTGAAGAAGATCAATGATAATGCTTACCAGCTGAGATTGCCGGATCATATTCATACTGCTGACGTTTTCAACGTCAAACACTTGATTCCATGTCATGGGAAATAAACCGGTCGAGGAAGAAGAAAGTGTGAATTCGGGGTCGAATTTATTTCAACCAGGGGAGGATGATGCAGTGGAGGATGATGCGAGCAGCTGTTATGCTTTAAGTCGCCCGCGAGTTATGCATTTCCTTAAGTCGCCTGCGACCTATGCTTTGAGTCGCACTAGCGAGTTACACGACCTAACAACCTATACCGCATTTGATTCCTTAAGTCACGAAGACTATGCAGTGATATCCCTTAAGTCGCGAGCATCTGCAGTAGGTCGCTCCACCAGTTTAAGCCGCGAGCATCTCCTGGGTCGCAAATGACCTTCTTAAGTCGCTCCAGATTTCCAAATTCGTTTTCCTGAGCCGAAGCTTGCCTAGGTCGCTGCCGTGTTGTTTAGGTCATTACTTGCTTAGGTTGCATGGTTTGATAAGTCGTTTGTATTTTATTTCTTAAGTCGTTTGTACTGTACTGTGTTGTTAAGTCGCGTGATATGTAATATGTTAGGTCGCGTAGTGTTCTTAGGTCGTAGGTTGTTTGTGCTGTTGCTAAGCCGCAGGTATGTGTTGTAAAATCTCTATAAATATGGGTGTGTTGCCAGTTGTAAAGTTGGTTGATTTTGAATAAAATTTTGTTGAGTGCTTTGTGCCTCTTTAAAAATGGGAATTGAGTGTAATCTCCTTTCTCCATCTTCGGATATTCGAGTGCGCTCGAATCAACGAACTTGAAGCCGATTCACGGAATCTCATGCGCGAGATCAACGTCGAAGGATCATAGATCTTCTAACGCGGTATCGTGCGCGATCAACGTGTTAAAGATAGCTAGAATCCGATATCTCGAGAGATCAACGGATTTAGGCATTTATCTTTGTTTACTTGACACGAATCATTTCGTGAGGAAGAAATTTGCATCAATTTGTATTAAACATTAATAACACGTCAAGTTTGTTAATCCGCTGCGTCACAAATACTAGTATGGCCCGACCTCGAACCAGGTTGACCATCAATGAAGTCCATGAAAATCTGATCCCATTTCCATTATGGAATCTCAAGAGGCTGCAAAAGACCACTAGGACGCTGGTGTTCTGCTTTAACAAGTTGCCAAGTCATGCAACGACCTACATAACTTGCAACATCACGTTTCATACCCTCCCAATAGTATAAGCGTTTCATATCAGCATACATCTTACTACTAACCGAATGGATAGTATACTTAGAACGATGACTGTCCTCAAGAATGTCATTTCTAAGATTAGAAACATTGGGCACAACCAACCTACCCTTCTTACGAATACAACCATGAACATCAATATCGAAATCCTTAAGATCATCACTTCGGGATTCCGATTCACAACTCTAAATAAGAAAAGCAATATGTGGATCTTGTTTCTGGGCATCGGCAATACGATCCAGCAAACTAGGACGAGCTTCCATGCTAAATAAAAGCATGGGAGAATCAGAAACTGAAGGATGGTCTCTAATATCGCAAAGAGATAAAGCTTTCAAAATATTCCACTCTGCTAGCATCATGAAACAATAACTTTCTGCTTGTGACTAAGCGCATCAGCAACTCGATTACCCTTACTAGGGGTATACTGAATATCGAAATCATATGAAGCAAGAAATTCGAGCTAACGTTGTTGCCTCATATTAAGCTCTTTCTGAGTAAGTAAATACTTCAGAGATTTGTGATCAGTGAAGAGAGTAAAACGCTCGCCCAATAAATAATGTCGCCAAATCTTTAGAGCAAAGACTATGACGGCTAACTCCAAATCATGGGTAGCATAACGAATCTCGTTAGGCTTTAGTTGTCTAGAAGCATAGGCAACTACCCTATCCTTTTGCATGAGAACATCACCGAGTCCAAAACCACTGGCATTGGTATAAACAACAAGATCATGATTCCATTCGGGAACCACTAAGATAGAAGCATGAGTAAGGAGATCTTTTAACTTCAGGAAGGAATTCTCACACTTATCCGACCAAATAAAAGGAACAACTTTTCTCGTAAGAGTGGTAAGCGGTAAAGCAATACGAGAAAAGTCCTTAGTAAACCGACGATAATAACCCGCCAATTCAAGGAAACTACAGCAGTAACAGTCTCGGGCGTTTTCCAATTCTGAATAGATTCGATCTTGGAAGGATCGACAGAAATACCATCGGAAGAAACAATATGACCGAGAAACTCCACCCTGTTCTCCTAGAAGTGACACTTGGAGAATTTGGCATAAAGTTGATGGTGACGAAGAGTGCTCAAAACAATCTCCAAATTCTGAATATGATCGGCTTCACATTTGGAAAATAAGGATGTCATCAATGAAAACCAAGATGAACTTATCGAGATATTCCCGGTATAACGACACTGACTCGACCTTCGAAAATCGGCACCGAATGTGACACTCGTATTCAATGTCGCAGATCCAAGCGTCAAATCTGGTTCGCCGGAGCTTATAACACATCAAGTATAACAACACAGCGGAAGAAACAGAAATGAATATCATTGATATACAACATTCGATACAACAATGATACAATATGAATCAATAGAATGATACGATACAAGATACCAATGCTACAACGGAAAAAAATATGATATAGCAGCGGAAAAAAAAACTCCAAACTGCAACAACAACTCTAATTCCAAAGCACCAATCAAAGTGCACCAATCTACAGACTCCAATATCCAAGATCTCGAAAGAATACCAAAGAGAAAGCTTAAAGCTACCAAATCGATATCTATATCTACTATCTGAAAAACCCAACTCCAGATTACCTGTGTGGAAAATTGTGGGCATCCACAGTTTAGGAAAGGAACAATAAACTCCGGGTCAGTCATGGGACTGGTATGAGCAAACGAAAACATTTTATCTTTAAAACAAACAAAAGATTTTAATTTGAAATCCGCAATGCTTTTTTTTTGAAAATGAAACTACCATAAGGCGTCCCGCCACACACACCACGCAAACGCAGAATTGGAGGAGATTTCTCTTTATGGTAGTAAAAAATGCTTGATATGCAAAAACCATTTTGATATTATTATTAGTGCATAGTGGAAAACATTTCGAAAGTATAATATTAATCTTAGCCATCATAGACATTCCTAACTATGTCTACTATAGCTACCATCTAAACAGTGGGGCGCCACCATAAGTAGATGGCAGGTTATACAACTAAAACCATACAAGGCGCGTATTGTTTCTTTGGGTTTTCCAACAAATGGTCAGGCCAAGGAACCCATTGCCACATGGATACGCCTCTGGAGGGACGCCCCGAGAACCATCCCTCAGTTCTCTGCCAACACAAGGCCAATGTACCCCCTGCCCGGGAGTATCACCTCAAATATTCCATTCCCGCTCGTAACCAACCTTTATCCGAGCGCTCGATACCAACAACCACAAAGTAATGTATTTTCAGCAACCACATAGGTTAAATATCTGGGCGCCATATCATGATATCACCTCTATCCAGAAGAAATGGACATACCCTAGGGGCGCGACCCCTGAAACCTTGCGGCATCTTTCCTGTTTTGACCATTACAGGTTTGTGAGGCTCGATGAGGTTTCGTCCGCAAAGCTACGCTTTTCACAAAAGCCATGCTTTTGTCAACAAATGATCAGTAGCACTTCGTATGCCACATTACCAAATTGGGAATGTATCACTGGTAACCATCAACTTCATAACCTCTGAGCTCGTACGTCTCAAAGAAGAGTGTTAAGCTAAGAGAATAAATCTCCTCCACCAAACAAAAATGTATTTGATAGAAACCGGTTTTACATCGTAATGCCAGACACACATCCATACAAGTCTGTTCCGGGTTCGAACAGAACCGAAGGCACTTCCAAAGAAGTCCTTGCAAATCCGGATAATTTCTAATCACGTCCAGACCCCCACCACAATAGGTGCTCAAAATCAATACCGGGGATCAGCCGATGCAGAGACATTCGACAAGAAATCCTTTCGTTTTCGAAAATATCCGGTCTTCACCACCAGTCTTCAATTGCTATCCATAACGTCATATCATTATTCGGAATAGGTCATATGACACAAGGTCCTCTCTTGGCTAAACCGAATAATGAGCGCAATATTTAAAAACATATAGATATTGGGATTTCAGTTAGTCACAACTTTGAAACCCAAATTTTTTTCATTCAAATGGTTCAAAACAAATTACCATTTACAAATCTTTTAAACAAAAAGATTTTCTTCCCGAAACCTTCAATGGTTTAAAAAATTTCCACACTTAAATCTTTTAAACAAAAGATTTATCTTAAAAAACCCCTTTCAATTTAAAACAAGGTTTACCAATCTTTGACAAAGATTCATTCATAACTTTCAAAACAACTCCATTTCAAATTGGATTAACTCATTAAATCTTTAAATCAAGATTTAACTTATAGCTTTTTAAAAACTCATTTCCAAAGATTCTTTCAAAATTTGGAAAATTATTTTCAATTCAAACTTGAAATCCCTTTAATATAAATTGGAAGTTTATTACTCATGTGAAAGCTTTTATTGTTTGAAAACAAATTGTTTTTATTTTGGAAATTCGATTTTATTTATACAAGTTAACATTTTTGAGGTTAATTCAAATCCCCACAACAATTATTAAAAATGGTTTGAAACCCATATAAGCTTATGTACCGTTTTTAAATTATAAATACCAAATGTAGAATTCAATTCTAGATATTGAATTCCAATTTAAATCAGATTATTCAAATTCTAAATCTTTATTAAGTTACTTAGAATAAACTTTCATTTTTAAAACACTTGTTTCAAAAGCCTTTCACTTCAAATCCAATCCATTTTCAAAACCATTTGAATTAAAAATTCAAATTCAAAACTATTTAAAAATCTGTGACTTAACCGATTTCCACGTGTAATCCATATTTACGTGTGTATATGTGTGGTCCAGTGGTTTTACACAATGGTGCAACATTATTCAATCATCACAGATCAAAACACAAAAATACTGATAAGCAGTATAATCTATAACGCTTATCTTCATTTACAGATTCACAGATAAATGAATCACAGATGAATAAATAAATAAATAAATTACACACGGCTCAATTCACAGAACAGAATATCACAGATCAATCAATTCAAGGCAATTCATACAAGGCAAACATTCATAAGCAAGGTCAAGCATTCAATAATCATTTATAGGTAGGATTAATTAATCATTTAATCCTAATTAATTAAATCAATTACTTATGAATTAATTACCCAATTCTGATTTATTAATTACAAATCATTTGATATAAATTTATTTATCAAATATTTTAATTAATTATTCTTAATTAATAAATTATTCTTAAAATTAACCTCTAAACCAATTACATAATTAATTAACCCCTAATTTAATTTTTTTTAAGGAATTAAACTTTAATTTCTTACCATAAAGTAATTACACTTACACAATTTCATAAATGATTATCATTAATTAATTAATCTAATTAATTGTTAAATCTAATCACATTAATTAAATATTCAAATAATCTTAGTTAATGACCTTCATTAACTAATAACAATTCTTTAATTACTTTTCTAAAGAAATTACTTGCATTAATCATTATTAATTAAAATTTTAATCAATTATTTCTTAATCAATTATATTAATTGACTACTAATTATAAATTAATCAACTTTAGTTATCTAATAAACAATCCTTAATTACAAATAAATTAAACACTTAATTATTAATTAACCAATTAATTAGTTACAAAGTGATAAACCCCTAATTAATTACAATTATAAATTAATTAAAAAATCTTAATCACCCAATTAATAATTATTTATCTTAATTTACATTTAAAAGCTTCCTTAATCTTTGCAAACAATTTATTGCTAATTTGAAACTTTAATGTTAATTAACTTTAACACTTACTTTAAATTAACTACCTAATTAAGTATTACTTTGATTTTAAAACATCCTAAACTAAAATAATTAAAAATGGTAATGAAGTCTTAACTTAACATTATCAAACGTTAATTAACTCGATCATAACTAAAATTGGTATAAAGAAAAATTTGCTTAACCCATTTTTTTTATTTGCGGTTTTGAAACCAACCCGAGACCCCCCTGGTTTACTCGAGTTAAACTCGAGATTCCCACCCATTATCCCGAGTACTCCATCGTTCTCATACCCTTCATCTGCTTCTTCTACTTGTTTTTTTTTCTTTTAAAACTTAAACATTTGTTAACCGTTAACCCACACAATCTCACACGAATGTTTACTCGAGCTAGCACCACGAAACCACGGGACTTACTTCGAGACATCCCTTCTTCTCCAACCACCATATTTCCAGATGCACAGAGACACACACGTGCATATGTATAGTTCATCGGAGCGATTCCGATCATCGCGACAATCTCCGGCACATCACCTACAACTACCTCAACTCCATCAACTTCCAAGATTAATGATTCGAACCAAAAACAAAAATTGAGCTACTCGACTTGCCCCTGAACAAAACAGTTCATCAGAAACACCCTTCAACCCATCGCCTCAGGTCACCGGATACCTTGCAACCTCGTCCCTAGCTCCGCCACACCACCACGCTCCGATTTCCCTTGGTCCTATCAAGCCCGATGCATCATCGACAATGATCCAACCTTGAAACTCACGTCGACCAAATGAAGCCATTAAACCCTAATTTCACTTCGAACAGCCACCTCGGCCAAATAAGAAAATTTGAGCATTTTTCTAATGATCCTTAGCCTACGATCCACCTCTGGCCACAACCACGTCGACCAACTCATCGCCAATCGCCGGAATTTGTCAAGACTATCATTTCCGTTCATCTTGGAAATTCTCGACCATTACTTGATTAAAAATTTCGAGACCTTCACCAAAATCATTGCTTCATGATACAAATTTAATTATGTAATCTAATTACAAAATTTAAAGGTTTGATCTTTCTGATATATGATAATTTTACTGTAAATTATTATTTTCAAAATATTTACTTAATATTTTTACATAACATTATTTTTAGAAATAGCTTTACATTGTTATAAACAATTTCCTTTCTGGAATCATAGTTTGAAATGATCTAAATATGAAGATATGAATTTTCTTGATTAAATGGTAACATGTAAAGGTTAAACAGAGAGATTTCATGCTTAACACAGACATGCATACATCCATTCACACACACACACATATGTATTTATATATATACAAATACATTTACTTTCCTACCACATTTCCAAGTTATCATCACAGGTGTCAGATTCAAGAAAATTTAGTTTTAAAGGTAAGGTTTGCTCGCTGTAAAATAAAGACAGAGAGGAACACATTAGCTTCTGTAACTATGATTTGATTCATTTATTTCGTGTTTTCACTTGGATTTACTCATTAACATGATGTTGTACTCATACAAATAACTTTCGTTCAGCAATCAAAACTTAAAATTTTCTTGGGATGGGGTAGATTAAATTTTTCTAACAGAGTTTAAAACCTGGAATGAATACACAGAGACAAATTCTTCTTATTTTCAAGCATGCATTGCAATTATCATCACACAAACCAAATAATCAGCATAACATCACAATGTATCAACCAAATCAGGTTTTTAAAGAGGAAGTTGCTCACCTTTTAAAATGCAGAGAGCCTGCAAATGACATTGAAAACCGATCTTTGTTTTGAGTTGGTGTGCCTTTTGATCTTTGCATTGAATCTGTATTGTCTTAGATTTCCTGACGCTTAAATCCTGATTTTGATCCGTTCTTTACTTTAATTAAACTTGAAGGTGCGGCCTTTCTTTTATCTTTGCTTTGTTTGATTGCTTCTTGTTGCTTCAGATTGTAGTTTGATTTGTTTTTCCTGCAACTTCAATTGTTTTTCTAGATTTTGCCTACTTTTGAATCTGCATGCTTGATTTTTCTGATCTGAGTTTGTAGTTGCTTTCAGATTGAAGCTTCAGGTTTAAATTGCATTTTTTTTAACTTTTCTTTTTGAACTTTATTGTTTGATTTCCAGGTTTGTTTCTGTTTTCAACTGGTTTTGAAGATGAAGAATTTGAGGGAAAAGAAAACATGCAAACCAATTTTACTCTTTAATTCATATTATCTATGTTTTAAATTTTAAAGAAAATAAAGTATGACACTTGTCTTATTCATATCCTCTTTAAACTACACTTGTTAGAATTACAATTTATATACATACACTTGTCATTTAAGCAATTTCTTTTGTTTTAAATGTAAATAAAAGCTTTTAAACCTACTTTACAATTCTTATCTAAATTTATATATGCATTACTTTTTTAAAGAAAATGTTATAAGAACTTATGCATATATTTTAAAACCCAAAATACTTTAAAATATTTTTAACCTTTAATTAGTTACATTTATATATATATATATATATGAAAATGTTTTTACATTTTATATTCATGAATATACAACTATTGTTTAGTTATTTTAAAAGAAAATGTATTATCAAATGTAATTTTATTTAAATTTATGTCATACCTTATTTTATTTTCAAAAGAAAATTTCAATTACCTATACTTATATATCAAAATGCATATTCACAAAAAGTAGAAAAACAAGATTTCATTAGTTTCAAATAAAAAAATTTCTTTAAATCCAATTAGTTTCAATATATTAACATTTGAATTTCAAATTCACATTTTCAGATTGTAATCCATTTACAAAATATTCACTTTTGAACTTCAAATAAAAATATTTATTTAGTATAATTTGGAAAACAAATCTTTATTAATTGAATATATATTGTTTTCAAACCCAAAATATTTATAAGATTTTTAATTTTGAATTTTTATTCCAAGACTAAATTTATAAATATAAATAAATAACAGAACATATCTTTTATAAATCTTAAAACTTTCAAATTCTATTTATTTAAATCTAATTTATATACATATTCATTCCCAAACACTCAAATCCATTCTAAATCAATGTATAATTTAATCAAAATTTTATATTAATTTACCAAATTAATTCTTAGTTTAAATTAGGGATCACATTAATTACAAATTTAAATTTGTTTAGAAACAGGAATGTTACAGATTCCCCCCTTAGAAAATTTCGTCCTCGAAATTTGAAAGTGGGGAGATAACAAAGGATGGATACACAAAGATAGAGAATCAACTCATTAATTAACCGATTATCTATTTTGCATTTGGCTTACCAAATCAGAATATCAATAATAGATACAAGAACGAATCAAGATACTTGGGTCACCAGATCTACGAATATACAGGGTATTGATTAGTTTAAAGGGTAACTAACCACTCGTAGAATTTATCTGGACCCAATAGAATAAACAGATATATGGACGCAATCCAAATCTTTTAGTTTGAACAACCAAAATATACCTACCAACCAAAGCAACGAAAACAAACAATTCATCCAAACAAACAATTCTGACCCGTCTGGAGTTTATGACCCATGTAAATATATCAAAGCTTCTTCCTGGAGCTACCAGGAATCATCAAAGAATTGAAAAGATGAATCAAAGGAGATTGATAGAGAAAGATTGTTTCCGCTATTCCAGGGTACTGACCATTTGTAGTGGTACTCCCCTGCCCCTTATCTCGTCCTCTTCTCGCACTCATACTCACTATCAGTGGATAGTAAGAGAATTTACTGAGGCATTCAGACGGATATCTTAGGGATATACTCAATCTAGGGTATACTTCACCCTATCTCTAATGAGCTACCTAATGTGTTATACTCCCGAGCTAAAGTTTCAACCTTTAGCTCTAGTACCAATTATAACGACCCTGACTCGACCTTAGCCTACGATCCATTTTTCTGATGATCCTTAGCCTACGATCCACCTCTGGCCACAACCACGTCGACCAACTCATCGCCAATCGCCGGAATTTGACAAGACTATCATTTCCGTTCATCTTGGAAATTCTCGACCATTACTTGATTAAAAATTTCGAGACCTTCACCAAAATCATTGCTTCATGATACAAATTTAATTATGTAATCTAATTACAAAATTTAAAGGTTTGATCTTTCTGATATATGATAATTTTACTGTAAATTATTATTTTCAAAATATTTACTTAATATTTTTACATAACATTATTTTTAGAAATAGCTTTACATTGTTATAAACAATTTCCTTTCTGGAATCATAGTTTGAAATGATCTGAATATGAAGATATGAATTTTCTTGATTAAATGGTTAAAGGTTAAATAGAGAGATTTCATGCTTAATACAGACATGCATACATCCGTTCACACACACATATATGTATCTATATATACAGATACATTTACTTTCCTACCACATTTCCAAGTTATCATCACAGGTGTCAGATTCAAGAAAATTTTAGTTTTAAAGGTAAGGTTTGCTCACTATAAAATGAAGACAGAGAGGAACAGTTTAGCTTCTGTAACTATGATTTGCTTCATTTATTTCATGTTTTCACTTGGATTTACTCATTAACATGATGTTGTACTCATACAAATAACTTTCGTTCAGCAATCAAAACTTAAAATTTTCTTGGGATGGGGTAGATTAAATTTTTCTAACAGAGTTTAAAACCTGGAATGAATACACAGAGACAAATTCTTCTTATTTTCAAGCATGCATTGCAATTATCATCACACAAACCAAATAATCAGCATAACATCACAATGTATCAACCAAATCAGGTTTTTAAAGAGGAAGTTGCTCACCTTTTAAAATGCAGAGAGCCTGCAAATGACATTGAAAACCGATCTTTGTTTTGAGTTGCTGTGCCTTTTGATTTTTGTATTGAATCTGTATTGTCTTAAATTTCCTGAAGCTTAAATCCTGATTTTGATCCGTTCTTTACTTTAATTAAAGTTGAAGGTGCGGCCTTTCTTTTATCTTTGCTTTGTTTGATTGCTTCTTGTTGCTTCAGATTGTAATTTGATTTGTTTTTCCTGCAACTTCAATTGTTTTTCTAGATTTTGCCTACTTTTGAATCTGCATGCTTGATTTTTCTGATCTGAGTTTGTAGTTGCTTTCAGATTGAAGCTTCAGGTTTAAATTGCATTTTGTTTTAACTTTTCTTTTGAACTTTACTGTTTGATTTCCAGGTTTGTTTCTGTTTTCAACTGGTTTTGAAGATGAAGAATTTGAGGGAAAAGAAAACATGCAACCCAATTTTACTCTTTAATTCATATTATCTATGTTTTAAATTTTAAAGAAAATAAAGTATGACACTTGTTTTGTTCTTGTCCTCTTTAAACTACACTTGTTAGAATTAAGATTTATATACATACACTTGTCATTTAAGCAATTTCTTTTGTTTTAAATGTAAATAAAAGCTTTTAAACCTACTTTATAATTCTTATCTAAATTTATATATACATTACTTTTTTGAAAGAAAATGTTATAAGAACTTATGCATATATTTTAAAACCCAAAATACTTTAAAATATTTTTATCCTTTAATTAATTACATTTATTTATATTTGTGTAAATGTTTTTACATTTTATATTCATGAATATACAACTATTGTTTAGTTATTTCAAAAGAAATTGTATTATCAAATATAATTTTATTTAAATTTATGTCATACCTTATTTTATTTTCAAAAGAAAATTTCAATTACCTATACTTATATATCAAAATGCATATACACAAAAATTAGAAAAACAAGATTTCATTAGTTTCAAATAAAAAACTTTCTTTAAGTCCAATTAATTTCAATATATTAACATTTGAATTTAAAATTCACATTTCCAGATTGTAATCCATTTACAAAATATTCGCTTTTGAACTTCAAATAAAAATACTTATTTAATATAATTTGGAAAACAAATCTTTATTAATTGAATATATATTGTTTTCAAACCCAAAATATTTATAAGATTTTTCATTTTGAACTTTAATTCCAAGACTAAATTTATAAATATAAATAAATAACAGAACATATCTTTTATTAATCTTAAAACTTTCAAATTCTATTTATTTAAATCTAATTTGTATACATATTCATTCCCAAACACTCAAATTCATTCTAAATCAATGTATAATTTAATCAAAATTTTATATTAATTTACTGAATTAATTCTTAATTTAAATCTAGGAATCACATTAATTGCAAATTTAAATTTGTTTAAAAACAGGAATGTTACTCCCGGAATATCCGATTCATAAGATCAACAAAATACGCCGGAGCATTTGTCAAACCGAACGACATAACAAGCCATTCGTAAGAACCATAACGAGTACGGAATGCGGTAAGAGGAATGCTTTCTTCCGCAACTCGTAACTGATGAAAACCGGTAGCAAGATCGAGTTGGGAGAAGAGCTTAGCGCCACTTAATTGATTAAACATGTCGTCGATCCTAGGTAATGGATACCTATTTTTGATAGTGATCTCGTTAAGTTTGCGATAATCAACGCAAAGCATAAGTGTACCATCTAGCTTCCTAACAAAGACAACGGCGGCACCCCAAGGAGACAAGCTAGAACGAATAAAATGCTTGGCTTCCAACTCAGATAATTGTTGCTTGAGTTCTTCATTTTCCTTAGCAGACGTCCTCACGAGATGACGACTGAGAGGATGAGCACCAGAGATAAGATCAATACGGAACTCAATTGCCCTCTTCGGTGGCAAACATGAAATAGGCTCGAAGACATTAGAAAAATCACAAACAACCGGAATATTCGCAATGACATCCTTTGATTCGAAGGAAGAAATAAGAGCGCTCGAAGTATGATCCATGCTTCGAAATATAATAGATAACTGCTCGATAGCATCGGGATGCTTGAGATATAAAGTTCTTTCGGGACAGAATTTGAACTTCATAACGGACGAGCCAATCCATGCCCAATATCATATCAAAACCAAGATGATCCATAACATGCATATTCGTATGAAAGGAGAAACCACAAAGTATAATCTCAACATCAACACATAACAAACCAAGAGTAGCGGATCCACCAATAGGATTTACGATCCTCAAAGGGTTGCAAAGAGTAATAACATCCAAAGGAATAATATCAACAAGCTCCTTTGACATGCATGAATGTGATGCACCCATATCGAAAAGAACTCTAATAGAACGGCCATGAAATAAAATAAAACATTCCAAAACAGAAGGAGTAATACCTTTGGGCTGAGAAGAAACACCAGAAGCTTTAGTAACATTAAGCTTCCTAGATTTGAGACCCTTAGGAGCAATAGGACAATCAAAATTCCAATGACCTTCTTTCTTGCAGTAACGGCAAATGCGAGGCTTAGGACAACTACGAAGAAGATGATCCAAAGAACCACAATTATAGCACGCCCTCTGAATAGATGGTGGACTACTAGGCTGAGAACTAGAGGTAGCTTGCTTCTTCTTCTTCTGGTTGGAAGAATTTGGCTTTTGAAATGGAAACCTCTTCTTGTTGGGGTTCTTAGAAACCTCAACCTCATCACAACTATCACATTTCTTTTCAATAGCTTCAAGGCAAAGAGCCGAATCAACAAGCTCCTCAAAAGTGAGCTTAAGCTGAAGCAAAAGAACTTTCTTCAAATACTTCTTCAAACCATCAACAAAACAAAGATTTTTCTTATGCAGAGTGTTAATGAACTCAACTCCGTATTTGGACAAGGCCTCGAATGATGCAACAAATCAGAAGCAGAGGACTTTCTTTGCTTCAACTTAATGAAACTACGAACAAGATTATCCTTTTCTGATTCAGGAACGAACTTAAGTTCGAATCGTTCCTTAAACAAAATCCTGAGAGAGAGGACTCATCAACTTCCGCAATAAAAAGCTCATGCCAATCAAGCGTATGCTTTTGCAACATGCTAGATGCCACGAGAACGCGATGATGATCAGAAAGATCCATCTGAGAAAATATGCGCTCACAAGTGCGCAACCAAGTCTGGACCTCCATTACACTTTCCGATCCCTTGAAAGGCTTGCCTCCAAGGTGGGAATAGTCACTACACATGCGGGCAAAGGCAGACTTTTGAAAGGGAGCTGTGTGAGTAGCAACAGAAGGCCGAGTACCCCGAAATCGCTCCATAAACTGATCAGCTAACATATAGACTCCGTCCGGATGAGAACCACAAGACTGATCTATAGTGGAACGCTTCCCTCTACCTCTTCCAGCCATAGGCTGAGAGAACAAGAGAAGAAAAGGATTAGTTAAACCACACACAATTGATAAGAAATTTAACAAATGGACTACTACGAAATATGAAATTTTATTCCTAGACATACTCCACATGTTAAAGTGGAAGGAATAGATTAGAAAGGCATGAATAAAAACCCTCGAATAGTTGTAATGCATGTTCCATTCTGTTTCTGTTCTGTGTATATTATAATTTGTTCCGAATTTCAGCTCTGATACCAAGCTGTGACGCCCCACCTCTATGCTCACAATAACAAAGGTTATTGTAAGGAATAACATCTGCTATTGCGAAGAATAAGGCCTGTTAGAAGCAACCATTCGTAAGTTATGCCTTATACGAGTATTGATTACATCGATAGGAGTTGCATAAATTACTCCCAAAGATATATATTCAATCCAAATCTAAAACGAAACTACAGTGGTTTAAGAAAAATTCAGAACAACTCATAATAACAACAACACTGATAGTATAATCACATCAGAACAGAAATATCAGATATATAGCGGAAGACAAGTCTGGATATATGCTATTTGTATGTACACAAGTTTATACGTGAAACACGCACACAATTTCTTGCACACATTATAAAAGATACAATTGAACAAGTCAAGCATGCTACTGAAATGATTACGTGCATATATAGCAAGTACGAAAAAAAAGAATAAGAAAGGTTTCTATGAAGCATCAATATTTCAGGAAATATGAAATACAGGTGGATGAACAAATGCAATGTTACAGGTGAATATACATGATGGTGGCCAAGCAATACCTTGATGCAAGTAACAAACTATAGTCTAAATTCTTGAAAGTGACCAATATACCAAGTACAAAGGCAAAGCAAGTAGCTAACTTATATGAATCCAAGGACAAGAACACTTAAAGAAGGCCACGCATGTCACAGACTTCAACATGAAGTGCTAAACAACTTACATATATGCAGGAAAATTAAGAAGGTCTGGGCTCAGAATACATTTTGCACGCAACAAATATATTCAAGGTCGAACACATTTTGCACGCAACAAATATTCAAGGCCTAACACATCTTTTTGGTTTTTTTTTTTAAATTGGCAAAGTGAGTTTTGAACTCACCAATAAATTTTCTCAAAAACAGTTAGCAACAAGGATCCATAAGAAGCAAAAATTGGAAAAAACCATTAAGGCTTCACCAAGCTACTGGAAAAATTGATGGAGCAAATAAATGATGATGCGCTACTTGACAGATGAAAACGAAATGAAGGAGGCAGCTTACTTTTCTTTTCACAAATATGCACCAGTCCAAAGAAAAAAAGTGAGTTGGCCTCATTTTGTACAAAATCATTAAATGTGAGACGTGTACAGATTAAAAGAAGGACAGACTACTAATAAAATGATGATGGTGAAAAGTGTTCAACACCGCTCTAAAGGTTTTAGTGACAGCTTGCAAAAGAATGGTGGTGCAAAGTGATTTCAAACTTTTGTTTACAACAAAGAATATTCACTTAATTTGCCTTTGAATTGGACTGTATTCACACGCACGTGAAGGCAACAAAATTTATAACACACCTAGTTATTTACAAAAGACTTTGCCACTGACTTTGTAAGAATTTTATATTGCATTTTTTTTTCAAATTTTAGTTTAAAAATTACCGTTTTAAATCTTTATTTCGACGGTAATAAAATCACGGTTGTTACATAAATGTAATTAAATACTACTTTAATGAAAACTAAGATGATAATGGTAAAGTATTAGTGTAATAAGGTATAAAAAAATGTCAATTACAACCATGAGATGCCAATTGATTGAATAATAAGATGGAAAGACGAATAAATGGATTTATTGGAATTTAAAGCAATAATCACTATATTTACTTCAATTGGAATTAAACACTGTAACTAGTGTAATACTTAACCTTAAAATGACAGGTAAATTTGTTTTAAAATATTATAAACATCTAAGTAATCAAAAACGATAAAATCTGTTAATTATGGGATTTGAAATTGAAAAGTTATTCAATCACTTTAATAATAATTTATTTAATTAACGTGAAAATAGTCTTTTTGGTCGCTGTCTCGGATTTCGACGAAACTAGTTTCATCAGATCTGTAACGTTGAATTGTTATAAGGTTTCAAGTTCGTAGCCATCGAACTTGTCGTTTGATCGTACGGATTCGAAATGCCTATAAATCAATATTATTAAATTCAGTTGAAATCAATTTGAAATAAGCTGATTTTAAGCTAACTTCTTCATATGATGGAATTAGGACTTGAAACATGTTCCATTGAGTTTAAAATTATCGAAAATATATATTTTGATATATGGGATGACCAGTTTTCATTTCGGAAGCAGTACGGGCTTTTGGGTCGTATTTATCATTTCAAATCAATATAGATATTATTCATTTCTTATTGGGATTCGTTAGTGTATATTATTCTGTTCTAACCCTAGCCGCCTTTTTATTTCTTATTACTGTAAGTACATGTCTATTTAACCTACAGCTTCTTTCTTCTTCTAATGGCTGCAAAATCAAAACCCTAAATCCAAAATCAAAAATCAATTTCAAAATCAAACTCCTTCGAACCATATCAAATTATATATCAGTTCGAAGCTCTCGACAAATGTAATTCACTAGTGTGATTCATTTTTCAATTGGATTCACCGTTTTCCAGAAATCAACAAGGAACCTCAGCCGTCTATTGTAGATTTTGGACGATCCAACGGTGGATTTTCACCCGATCGACGATCGGGAAGTGGCATTGGGAAGAGCCAGGAAAGCAGGTTGTAGATCTCGTATTCATTCTTGATATTGATGATCAAAATCGCCTCGAACTGGCCATCGAAGTCAAAGGGCGGTGGTCATGGTCTAGTCGACTGGAGGTGGCCGCGTGGTGGCAAGTTGGTCGGCCGGACATGGGGGACGAGGGCATGACCTCTGATTGAGGTGCAAGACACGGTGGATGCGGCGAATTAGTGGAACGTGGTGGCGGCTCGTGTACTTCAGGGGTAGGGTTTCGAAAGAGCTTGTACGTGGTGGTAGTGGCGTACGCTTGATGACATGGTAGTGGTAAATGGGTTTGTTTGATTTTTTTAATTTAATTTAATTTTAATTTTGTTACGTTCTAACCTTAATAACTTTACGTACGAGGTCTGATTCATGCGCGATTTACTCTGCTGCGATCGTATCGAAAATCTCAAACATTTTGACGTTAGTTTGGATGAATTCAGAGACTATTTAATTATGGACCTTTATTTGGATTTCAAATCAATTTGAAATCAAAGGTGAGTGTTTTTACCAACTTACAACTACTAGATTATCTTACGTTAGTTAAATTAAATTTACGATGTGAGTAGAAATTAATTGATCGATGTTTGGTTTGTTTAAATTGTCGTTCTATTTAAATTTGATTTTATTCATTTAATCATCATTTAATCTAATATTGAATTTAATTTTCAATTTAGTATCCGGTAATGATAATCAGTTATCTATTGATGTTTATTGGTTGATTTTGATGATGATTGTGATGGACGTTTGATTGTTGATATTGGATGACTGCATGTTGTATTTTTATATTATTATAATACTGCAAGTTCCCTATGGGTTGAAATGATACATAGCCGAACGATCTAAAGATTAGTTCAAAGTCATTTTGGGTTGAAATGATAGACTCGATTTTATGGATTTTTACTTAATTCGGGATTGCGGTTTGAAATGATATAAAACCATAAAATTTTAAATTGAGGTTTGAAATGATAAATATCCGTATCACTTGACCATGGGGTAGAAAATTATATACGGACACCGAATTGGTTAAATTGAATGATTTTTAAATCTTTAAATTTTGAATTCAGTTAACTGGCATTTTGAAATAGAAATTGATTTATATAAACTAAATTAATTTCGATAATCCAAGCGTTAATGCTGAAATTGGAACTGATTTAATGAATTGTACAAAGGATTTAAATTGAAATTTCAAAGTCGAAGCGTTAAATATAAAAAAAATTATCGAAATTGAGTTATTGAAATGTTTGGATATAACTTTGAAATCTATTTCAAACTAATTTAAACTATTTTTACTAATTTGAACTATTTTAATCAATTTTAATTATTTTAATTTATTTTAATCTATTATAACCTATTTAATCCAGTTTAATCTATTTTTCTTATTTAAACTAATAAAATTTATACTAATCTATTTTAAATCTATTTAATATAATTTAATCTATTTAATCTATTTTAAATCTATTTAATATTAGTTAAATCTATTTAATCTATTTTAAGTTTATTTAATCTATTAAAAAAATTAATTAATATAATTTACATCTATTTAATCTAATTTAAATCTATTTAAACCGTTTTAAACCTAATTAAATAAAATATAAATCTATTTAAACTATTATTACTATTTAACTATTTTAATCTATTTCACAATATTTTTAGAACTATTGAAAAACTATTTATGACTATCTAAACTATTTTCTAAATTTTCAAACTGTGTGAAGTTGAAGTATTTATATTTATATTCGTGATGATGATACAACCTAAGTTGGAATTTGGAATTGATACGTTTCTATAAAATGACATATTTGAGGAAATATGATGATTTTGGAACGAGGACTTAATTAACCTATCATATTGATAAATTCAAAAGTGACTATGATTTTTGAAGTGAATGTGGCTTTGAAAGGGAATATGATTTTGAAAGTGATATGGTTTTGAGAATATGATTTTTGATATCAATTATGAATTGGTTTTGAGAAATGTAAAAGAACCATCCAGTGTGTCATAAGCGTTTGGTTGGTAGAGAAACCCGGATCAGATATCGTCAAACTGTCTGCCAATACCGAAAACCATTTTAACAACTGTGTATGTGGTGGAGATTCCAGAAATGAAGTAGGATGGTTTGGCGAATGATTCCGTATGAGGTATTTACGCGACCCTAACTCCCACGAGTCAGCTTAGTGTGACTAAAATAAGAGCTATACCGAGCCAAGCGACGTCATTCCTCCTATTAGGCACATTTCTTCGATGCTATATTTTGACTTTGTGATTGATTTGGTGGCCACCCCTCGATTTTGATTGTGGCAGTGTGTCCGAGGTGGGCGGTAGTAGCTGCTATGCGTTTTCACCAGTTCGGGAGTGCAGTTGGTATATCTACCCTAGCATTTCCTCGAAGGCTGTGTTCACATGCCCTATCGTGGCTTCTACGAGTTTGTTTTGTACCAAACCTATGGAGTGCCCTCTTGGCAAACCTCACGGAGGAGCATACGGTACTATATAGACTACGAGAATATATAAAATGTGTTAAGGGGGATAAGGGTAACGCCTTAATGCTACTTTACTTTATTGTAGACCCTATTATAATAGCGTATTGTACTACATAGTAGATAGTTTACAGATCCTTAGGAGATGGAAATCCCGAACAATTCTTAAGATATTGCACTCACGTTGACACTGTATAGGAAATTGTCAAACCCCATACACATCTCTGAAGCCACTACACTCATATTAATTTACTGTTGATTTAACTTACGTAAGATCTCTTAGTTCTAGCTCGAGTGTTTTTTCTTTTCAATTTGCTCGGGTCAGTCTGAGCTTTCCAGTTTATCAAAGACTGCTTTTTGGAGGATGAAGACGAAGATTTTGTACTATTATTATTTATTGTTTTTATTCCATTGCATCATGTTGTTCAGCTGCATTTATTTATTATTTGTTATTGTGGTATGTAACCCTGATCTATATTATAAAAGGTTTAATCAATGTTATTTATAAACAGCTTTATGAACTGTTTATTTGATTATTATATTTTGTCATTCCGCTGCGAGATTCTGTATTTGTTTTCTTTCTTTCTCTGCTTTTTCTTATTTACCCTATAACAATTTTCCATTTTGAATGGTTTTAGTCTGACGTGTGTGGTTTATCGTCGATTTAAACCATCCACAATGGTAGGTCGTTACAGAGAAACTGTGGTGGCTCAGTTGCCATGGTATTTTCTAACAAAATTGGTGTTGTTCAGGTAGTTTGATTATGAAATTTTTCAGTATGATGACACACATATGTTGGCAATATGTAACATACTTAAAACGGTTAAATTCGAAACTATTAGGTTATTTTTTACATTAGATAGAAACTTTAAAAAAAAGTCTCTGTATCATTATATGGAAAACAATATTCTTTACAAAACTGTTTTTGATACCGGTTTATATCTTTTTTTGTAATCTGAATTCAATTCAATGCAAAACAAAAAATGTCATATGCTTTTTCATGTTTTTTTAAAACTATTTCTACAAGCAAATAATGAAGGTAATGAGTTGGAAATAGCTAATAAGAAAGGAGTAATGGAAGAAAGCATATTGTATGGAGATTGTTAAGCTAAATGAAAGGAACTAATCAAAGCTACAAATTAGAGAAAGCGAAGAGAAAGACAAGAATTATTTGGAGTTGGTAGTTACTGAAGTGAAGAAGACAATGTAAGTGATGGTAATTGTTCATATCGGAATGTGTCAAAAATACACAAGAAATTTAATTAGAGCAATAACTGAAGAAAATTAAAGGAAAACGAGGAAAAACAGTACACATAATCTTTACAACGGTTCGGCTAACTGATGCCTACGTCCACCTAGTTTTATTGATGATTATATTGCTATTTACAAACAATGTTCTTACGGATTGGTAATAATCCACGAGAATACATGAAATTATAGAGAAATTTGTAAGTAACTCCAAAAGATCCTTTGAAATAACACCCTCCACCTCTATTTATAGCTAAAGGTTGCTGGAAATCCCTCCATCGTGTTTTAAGCCACGTCCCCGCGTTAAGGAAGAAATGTGCTTGGATGATCATGGCTACATCATCAATTATCATGGATCGGTACCCATCCATAGTCATGGGTCGATACTGATTCATAAGATTTCTTTATGGATCTTTCTGTTGGCCTTGAGCAGATTCAACTTGTTAATAGCTTTATGTTTCCTATCTTGATTTCTATGCTTAGAGCTTGTTTCTGGGTCAACAAGTTGCATCGGTAGTGGAATGGAGTTCCTAACTTTATGTGCTTGAGATGATTGATGGTACGTTGCATATAAATGATATAAGGAAGCTTGAAATGGCTTCTATAACCAATGATTGGAAGTTGAGGGGATTCAATGTGGAATGGGTTGACTTGCATGGATCGTTCTTGGTCCACATGGATAGATCGATACCGATCCATCACTTGGATGGATAGGTGTTATTGAACTTCATAATGCTATGCATTCATCTTATGGTCTTTTTCTTGGCTTATAAGCTATCTCTTTGGGATCTCTGCCTCGATAACTTTAAAGTTCAACTTATCAGGTTTGTCCAACTACGTCCCGCTTCAAAATGTTGGATAACGGTAAAGGAAACTGAATTGGACTGTTTTAGAGTTGGATGAGTAGAGCCAAGCTTTGATGAGTTTATAGTTAGGGAGTAGAGGGAGAAACTACTGGAGAATTTACAAAATAATATGATACTATCTTATATTTGCCTGAATGTTGATTAGGATTCTTCTGTAGTCACAAATCTTAGTTACATAAGTTCAAAGAGCTAATGAAATTTGAATATTTTGATTGTTAATGGGTTTATCAATATTCATCAAATCTAATTGGCGAATGACAAAACTATGCAAGTTTATCTTAAAATTGATATGTATGATTGATTTTACGTTGTGAAAATTTGGATATGAGTTTTAGTTTAAACGAATAAGACAATATAATTTTGTAATGCTTTTCTAATATGGTGACAAATCCAATATATTAGATCATGTAAAGCATTGTTTATCTATAAGAAATCGGTGTAGATTTGAATAATACATGTTTTGTGGCCTTAATTATCATAAAATCTAAGAAATAGAAAAAGTCCAAAATGTTACAACCAACTTCACTCCAACTGAGTTTTGTCGTAAGATGACGAGGCATAAGCATCTAAACCGAGGATATATAAATCTTCGGTGAATCAATGCCGATTGTAAAGGAGTTTTCACCCCCTTTACAAAACATTCAGTAGAGTTATGGAACACTCCAGAATCAAACGAATATAAATAGAAGAGACAAGAATGAATTTCGGAACCGAGGGACATTCCAAAGTTAAAAGGAAATCGAATCAAAAGGAAGAGATTCGACTCGAACGAAAGTGATTCTGTAAATAAATTTACCATATATGCTAAGTTTTGCCTAGAGCCAAAGCTTTGATACCAACTGTAACGACCCGCTGTTTTAGGACCATTCAAATCGACAATAAAACCGTACATGTCCGACTTGAATAATTCAAAATACCGCGTTGCTAATTTAAATTTGGCTAAACTTATCATTTACAGTAAATACATCAATCACATATCACAGACACAAAGTAAATAATGCAGCGGAATAGATAAAGAATAGTAGTTCATGAAGCTACTATATACATATCAGAGTTAGAAATAAAATACAGCAGAACTCTCAGATGCAGTGAAGTCTTCAGTACGAGTAGATGACTTCTATGAACCAATCAACTGGAAAAGCTGAAAGAATAGATAGCTGGATCTTCAAGCTAAACTCCAACTTCAAAGGTGAGTCTCAAAAGTTGTATCACTCGGTCTGACCCGAGTGTAAAGCAAAACCCAAAACACTCGAGTCAGGATTAACATTCTTATATCAATAAATCCAACTCAAGTGAAATATCAACTGAAATATAATTAACTTAAAGGATGTTTGGGATAACCATCCTCTAAGGATCTGTAGAACTATCTACAAGGTAGAAATATACACTATAACACCGTGGTCATTTTAATTTATACTTCAAAACAAAATATCATTTTTACTTCAAATATCTCTATATTTCCCAAAATAGTATTTATATTTATTAAATAATTTATACAGTAAAGTGTTTTCAATTCCCTCAACTTAACAAATCGTTTCAACATCATCCCGACCTTCCCATTCAAATTTTATTCAATCTCAATTTATCAATTTAAATTCGACTCAATTCCCAAAATAACCACTTAAATTTTATCGATGTCAAATTCGGATTTGAAATCGCAAAATACCCCTTTATATTTCAATATATTTCAAAACTTTAAGTATTCAACGTTTCAACTAAATTTTTATTCAATCTATTTTTCTAAATAATAATTTCAAATTTAGTTCAACCTAAATTTTAACTTAGTTTCTAAATAACAAATTCAACTATATTGATTTCAAATACGGATCTGAATCTCAAAATAAACCATTTAAATTCCAATGTAGTTCAAGGCTTTAATATTTAAATGTTCAATATAACAGTTTCATATAGATCTCGATTTAACCTCATTATTATTTAGTCTTGAAATACTCCCTCATTAAATTCAATATCATTTAAGTAACCTTAATTTACATTTTACTCAATATTTTCTTTAATTTATTTAAACGTGAAATATTCATTAAATCGCTTAAATCAAAAATCCAGTGATAAAATCATACCTTTTAAATTTCCCATTCAGTAATTTCCAATCGATTTGATTAAATAAATCCTTATTTAAATACTATTTTTAATAAACCTAATTTATCTCCCAATCTTACTTATTCAATTTATTACAAGAAAATCTATTGAAATATAGATTTACAAAAATACTTAACCATATATATGTATTAAATCCATCTAATTTATATCAAATATTACTACTAAATTTATGTATAAAATTTCCATTTATATAAAATCTAAAGAATCAAAATTTGTTAAACCATATATTTCTTTCCAAAATCATAGAAATTATTTTCAAAATATTTATATATGGACCAATGGTGTCTGTATATATTTCCTATCATATAGTCAAGTGCTACGGATATTTATCATTTCAATCCGTACACTAAATATATATACGGGTGGATATCATTTCAAAGTTGCTTTATAGTTTATACTTACCTAAGTTGCTTTATAGTTTATACATACCTAAGTTGCTTTATAGTTTATATATGGACCTTCACAAAGTTGCTTTATAGTTTATACATACCAAAGTTTTACATATATATATATATATATATATATATATATATATATATATATATATATATATATGCAGACAAGATATAGAACCAGAGAAGAATCGAGGAAGAGGACAGCAAAACTCACCGCGGCAAGGTAGTGGCTCGCCGAACAACATCAGCATGGAAGAGGAGGAGATGGAGGGCGGAGATGATCAGGTGGAGGTACGGCAGTTGAGGCGGAGAAGTGTGTTCGTTTCCTTTTTTGTTGCTAGGTTTCAAAAGAGAAGGGAGCAATTTATGTAGAGGGAGTAAAATGTGTGCAGGTGAGTAAAAGAAGGATGCAAGCATGAGGTGGAAAGTGAAAGCAAAGTGAAGTTGCAAAAGTGGAAATTGATTTATAAACGCAATTGAAATATGAGCCTTTGCCCAATCAATGTAAAAAAACGTACAAAAATAAATGAATATGGGACAAATGAAGATGAAGGGGGAAAGAAATAAACTATTTATGGGCGATGAATTTATAAAAGAAACCATGATGTGTACAATAATTGAAATGAAAACGTACACAAATAAATGAATATGAGACAAATGAAGATGAAGGGGAAAAGAAATAAACTATTTATGGGCGATGAATTTATAAAAGGAACCATGAGGTGTACAAAAATTGAAACGAAAACGTTGACAAATAAATGAATATGAGACAAACGAAGATGAAGGGGGAAAGAAATAAACTATTTATGGGCGATGAATTTATAAAAGGAACCATGATGTGTACAATAATTGAAACGAAAATGTACACAAATAAATGAATATTAGACAAATGAAGATGAAGAGGGAAAGAAATAAACTATTTATGGGCGATGAATTTATAAAAGGAACCATGAGGTGTACGAAAATTGAAACGAAAACGTACACAAATAAATGAATATGAGACAAATGAAGATGAAGGTAACCTTATATATAATATTAAAAAAAAATCAATATTCATTTAATATTATGTATATTCTTTCGAAATGTAAAGGCTACGTATGCATGAATTCATATATGCTTATCTTTGTACATAACAAACATGTAGACTACCAATTTTAATGCAGACCTTAAATCAACCCTTAAAACATATACTTCATATATGTAGTTAAATATAGTATATACTTCTCTTCTTCTTCGGTTCATATGATATATGAAACCCTTAACTATCGTATTTATAGCTAACGACATATGTATAGATATACTAAATATGCACTAAAATAAACTGGAAATGGTGACACAAAAACCCAAAATCATATATATATATATATATATATATATATATATATAACATGACTAAAAATCAAAACTTCAGTAAAACTATATACTAGTATCAAGACTAACATATATATATATATATATATATAGCTATTATAACACATATAAATAAAATAAAACTCGGTATAAATATGCTTTACTATATATACACTTCAAATAGACCATCATACATATACAGTGGTTTTCCAAAATAAATATATATGGAACGAACTCAATATACTTAAAATTTACACACCTTGCTGAAAAGCAAAAGGAGACCGTAAATTTATTACCCACACTATTGATATTTATACCCAACAGAAATGAACTATGCTATCCAATTTACATCAAACTTAACTTATATTATAATATAAATAATAGTTTATAAAGTTTATGTACTAGATCTTATAGGTATAACCACAACCAAACTTTAAAATATATGTACACAACTCGCACTACAAATCATTAATATACATAACATATTTCCTTTTTTGTCAAAATTTTATTATTAATAATTTCTCAAAAATCCAATTCAATACGTTATAAACAATTAAAAATTGCTAAAATTTTATGGGTCGTTACACCACCTCCGAAAGAATTAACAGAGAAGTAGAAACAAACCAAGAAATATTGCCAGTTTCACAAATGTTGTGGGCATAACACCAATGAATGCAGGCACCTCCAGGATGTTATTGAAAAGATGATTAAGGAAAGAAGGTTACAACAGTTCGTAGAACGCCCGCAGGATGGCGGGCAGGGGACATCCGACCCCAATCGAGGATAAGTACCGCACAGGATTAAGGGACTGAGATGGACCAGAGGAAGAATAGTGATCAATATAGTAGTCGGAGGACCACGTCCGGTTGATAAAAGTTGGCATGAGATGGAACGCTACGCTATTGCGCTTAAGCTTGTAGTTTTCGAATGCTGTTCAAACAAGGTAGAAGGAACTCTAGCAAAACGACATCATACAATGAAAGATGATATAACGTTTATGAATAGAGATGAAGACATGGTAGAGGCTCCAACGGTAGACCCAATGGTCATTTCGGCCATGATCGGCCCTACTTTTATGAAAAGGATATTAGTTGATTGTGGAAGTTCTATAAATATAATTTTTAATAAAGCTTATGTTCATATGAGGATGGAAGCAAATGATTTAAAGCGGTCTAAAGCCTGCATGCACGGTTTAATGCTGTTGCAACTGAAGCTGTTGGTTATGTGGAATTACATGTCTAGTTGGGAGAAGGAGAAAATGCGAATCTTACCGTTAGTTGATTTGGATGTTGAGTCTCCTTACAAATTTTTTGGGTTGATCGGCCCTAGCCGAAGTCTGGGCAGCCCTTGCCTCATGGTGTTTAACTTTGAAGTTTTCAATAAACAACGGTATTGGAGTTGTTCATGGTGATCAGGAATAGGACATGCCTATTATGTAGCCGAGTTTAGGGATGCTCAAAACAAAGAGAAAGTTAAGGGTGTAGACAAGACTGTTTGCATCCAAGCTATCGAAGATCAACAACCAGTGCTTGAGCCTTGGCTCGGGTGCCACAGTTCGTTCTATAGATATATAGATCTAGAAGATGATGAGGTGGAGCCCAAAGAGAGCAAGGCTGCACCGGCTGAACTGACAATTGATATTACAGTTAGCCACGATGACCCGTCATAGCTCCTAAAGGTCGATTCACAACTCAGCCCCCTGATGATGAAAGAACTTACTAGATTTCTTCATGTGAATCTTGACTTGTTCACTTGGATTCACTCCGACATGTGTGGAATCTCACCTTCCATTGTAAGCCATGCACTAATTATAGATCCGAGGCATATCTCGGTGAAATAAAAAGACGCAGCATGGATTTAGAGAGATTTGTTGCTCTCAAAGAGGAGGTGGATAGATTCAAAGACAATGGGTTTATCCGCGATGCCCTCTACCCTAAATGGGTATCTAATCCTATGCTTGTAAAAAAGGCGCATGAGAAATGGAGAACATGTGTCGATTATTTAGACCTGAACAAGGCGTGTCCTAAAGATAGTTTTCCCCTTCGAGGATCGATCAATTAGTGGACTTAACCGCGGGACATGAATTGCAATCTTTCATGGATGCGTACTCGGGATATAACCAAATCTCAATGCATATTCTCGATCGAGAGCACAACAGTTTTCTCACCGATGTTGGATTATATTGCTATGTTGTGATGTCACTTGGACTAGAGAATGCAGGTGCGACTTACCCGTGCTTAGTCAATAGAATGTTTAATGATCGAACTAGAAAAACATGAAAGTATATGTGGATGACATGCTCGTGAAGCCACGACGATCAAGCGACCACATTAGAGACTTGGCGGAAATGTTTGGCATCCTCCAACATTACAAGATGAAAATTAATCCTTTAAAGTGCTCTTTTGGCATAGCATCAGGGAATTTCTTGGGCTTTATTTGTAATGCTCATGGAATAGAAGCTAATACCGAGAAGATTCAGGCTATCCGCGATATCCAAGCGCTAAAGACTATTAAACAAGTACAAAGTCTGAATGGGAAGGTTGCTACCTTAAGCTGACTCATATCCAGAGTTACCAACTAATGCATTCCTTTCTTTGACTTGATTAGGAAAAGGAAAAGAAACTTCGAATGGCAATAGGATTGTAAAGATGCATTTCAAACTTTAGTGAATCATTTGGAGAGACCCCCCATCCTGTCAAAGCCGGTGGATCATAAAGATTTGAACATTTATTTGGCCATGTTAATACATGCTATAAGTGCTACGCAACTATGTGAGGAGAATCGAATTTAGAGACCGGTTTACTACATCAGCAAGTGATTGATGGGAGCTGAATGAAACTATATAAAAATAGAAAAACTGGCATACTGCTTGCTGATCGCATTATGGATGCTCCGCCCATAATTCAAGGTACATCCGATCAATGTTTACACTGACTAGCCATTATGAAAGGTCCTATAGCGACCTGAGACAGAAGATTACCCAAGTGGAATATCGAGCTTAGTCATCTCTATATCACTTATCTCCCTCAGAGGGAAATCCATGAAACGACACTGGCAGATTTTATAGCAAAATTCACTGCACAAAATGATTCCCTGAAGAATAGCGAAATCCTTACCATACGGTGGAAATTGTACACTGATGGATCATCCAATGATCGGAGTTCTGGAGCTGGAATTGTGCTTGTAACTCCTAAAGATCGGTCGATCTGTTACGCTTTAAAGCTTGATTTTTCAGTGATAAATAATGAAGTTGAGTATGAGGCCCTGATTGATGGATTTAAACTCGCTAGAGAACTGCGAATAAAGTCTCTCGAAATCTTTTGTGATTCACAGTTGGCAGTATACCAAGTCAGGGGAGATTATCAAGCTAAAGGACAACGGCTTGCTCCATATCTACCTTGAGTCCAAGATTTATTGACTGAAATTAAGCATTAAGACATTTCGCATATTCCATGGGATTGAAACAAAGAGCCTGATTCATTGGCAAAGTTTGTTAGCACCGGCGATGCACAATAGATGGGCCTGGTTCCAATAGAGGTACTAAATGCCTCGATTATAAATCTGATGGAAATTGACCAACTACTAGAGACGGAACTTGAGAAGGAATCATGGAAGATTCCTTTTAAAGACTATTTACTACAGGAAGTTCTTCTCGAACGAAGGAATGAAAAGCGACAAATCCTTCGGAAAGCTTCATGGTATATCATGTAAGAAGGAATTATGTACAAAAGGGTTTTTCTGTTCCTCTACTCCGGTGTATTATTCATGACGAGATAAAATGGGTCCTAAAAGAAGTTCATGAAGAGAAATGTGATGATCATATTGGGAGGCAAACCCTTGAAAAAAATACTTGGTTATGGGTATTACTGGCCAATAGTTAATCAAGATGCTATTGATTATGTAAGGCGTTGTAGCAATTGCCAGATAAATGCAAAAGTTCCAATAGCTCTGCCGACTGAAATTACATAAATGGTAATCCCATGGCCTTTTACCATCTGGGGCATAGATATTATTGGTTCCTTACCAATCTCTAAAGGTGGTGCAAAATAAACTATTGTCGTAGTTGATTACTTCACTAAATGGACCGAAGTGGAACCTTTAGCCACAATAACAAATAAGAAAATAATCAATTTCACCATTCGAAAAATTATCTGTCGCTTTGGTCTTCCACAAACTATTATAACAGACAACGGGACTCAATTCGATAGTGCCGAATTCAAAGACTTCTGCCGTCAACATCTATTGAAAAGAGATTTGCAGCAGTTTCTCACCCTCAAGCGAATGGGCAAGTTGAAGCCGTGAACAAAGTCATAAAGTCCATTCTGAAGAAGCGTTTGGACAAGGCTAGAGTTAAGTGGGTGGATGAACTCCTGATAGCGCTGTAGGATTATAGGACCACCCATAAGTCTGCGACTGGCCATGATCCATTCGCTCTCACTTACGGTTCCAAGGCTATTATTCTTGTTGAACTCGAAGTTCCTTCTCATCGAGTAGCTTATTATGATCCCAAAACGAACAAAAATATACTTTTGAGTCTCTAGACTTCATAGATGAAAAATGTGAGGAAGCTGATTTGAGAGCAGCTGCATACTGACATTGAGTTGTCCGATACTACAACACTAGTGTTTGACTAGAAACTTTGAAATCGATGATGTCATCTTAAAATGGGTTTTTCCTGCCCCCGTCACATATGAATCCGACTTGGGAAGGTCCATATGTCATCAAGCAGAGGCTTGGATAGGGAATTTTCAAGTTGGCGACTATTGATGGCATCACACTCCCAAAGGCGTGGAATAGTGAGCACTTGCGACGTTATTTCACTTAGTTCATTTCATTTTCATTCAACCGTGTTTAGTTTCAGAATTTACTTTAGCATTTGTTTTCCAAACATGTAACAAGACGGATTATGTCATTCTTTTCCATTTAGCAAATAAAGTTTTGGACTTCCTTTGTATTTATGTTTGATGTAGCATTATGTATGAGTCACATGATGAAACCAGTTGATGTTGATATGTCTAAACAGGTTCCTAGAGCTTGGATTTAATCAATTATTCTAGCTACTAATAGGACTAAATAAGAAGAGATTGGTCCACTTGTTCATTTGATAACTCCCATTCATATTCCAACGGACATGATACACAATAAGGAATAGATGTGACTCGACCATCTGATGATCGGATAGATCCTATCAAATGACAGAACTGAAACAACATAAGAGAGATCATGACACAATTGATTGCTCGCTAAATTAAACCCCTAACCCTTGGTGCAAAATCGATCAATTATGAAGAGCACAATCCGACCACTCTTCGAAATAATTCTTAGTCCCCAATGTGCAGACTGGAGTATAAACATAAATCGGGTGTGATTCAACAACCTGCAAAATAACTCCAAGTCCTCAGAATGCGAATTGGAGTATAAAAAATCGTGTGTTAATCGACCATCCATGAAATAACTCTAAGTCCTCGGAGTGCGGACTGTAGTCTAAACATAAATTGGGTGAGGTTCGACCACCCATCAACTAACTCTTATCCCCAGAGTGTGGATATAAGTATAAAGAGATAGATGAGTGAGTTTCGACCATTCATTATTCCAGGAACTTCGGCCTGAAATTGATAGAAAGAGTACAAACTCACTAAGGATAAAGTTCGACCATCCACCATAACTCCACTAAACCGAGACTGGGAGGTAGGAGTACTGTTACTCAAACTGTTGAATTTAATAAGCGCAACACTACGGTTGAGCTTAGTGTTTAGTGTGACTCGAGGCAACGAACTCAGGGAGGCCTTGGGATGGATAAATCAGATCGATATTTGATCCAACGAGCAACAGATCACAAATACATTAATTGGAAAACGTGATAGCTCAATCATTTAAACAAGCGTATACAAGAATTATACCCAAAAATAAATGAATTCTTATTCACACTAAAACTTACTGTACATAATACAAGTTTATCCAATATGAGAAATAAAAGTGGGGGTCGTACCTAAACAAACACGACCAACAAAAAGAAAGGGTAGCCATCCGAGCTATTTACATATCACTCCAACCCAATGATTATTTTTTGGATTTCCTATCTTTCCTTTGCTTCTTTAGAGCAGCTCCTTCCGAACTGCCACTCGATCCTCTCTTCCACCATATTCTGCCTCAGATTCTCTTCGAAGAAACATCTTTAGTTATATGGATGGAGGTAGTGTCATCTTTAGTAGCAGGAGGTATCGAGGCACTCTCAACACCAGAAGGGGGAAGGACCATATTCTAGGAATTGTCCCGTTGGAAGGGATCATCTAGAGCGAGGCAGTAACTGGTTCACAGAAATCCAAATCAACAGGCTTAGTTTTTACCTTCTTTTTCAATAGTTCTTTCCTCTCAACAAGCTATTTCATGCTAAGCTTGTCAGTGGGGTTGGAAGAACCCATCATCACAATATCCTAATCAAAGGGAATGTCTTGGTATGGGTCACTTCCTTCCCTAAATAATGCCTTTGTGAACTGATCATCAATGATAAAGGCTTCTTCTTGAGCACCCTGAGCAGCGGCCGAAGTTGTAATTTTAATGGATTCTATCATGGGCGCTTGTAATTCCAATTGAGGCTCTCACGAAGGAAGAGGAACGACACACGATAGATTCAAAGCTGAGAAAAGATAGATGAAGAGATTAGAAATATCAACTGATAACTCCCTAATTTTTAAAAGACAAGAAATATCGACGGAATATCTTTGTGGCTTCCAAGTTGAGCCGAAATATCCTTAGAAATTCGTTCAGAAATGGAGCAAGCTAAGGCTTGTCTAGATCATACCTAAAGATGGTTGAAGAGCCTGATGTAGAGCTAGGGATGACCTAGGGTGCTGGAGGAAATTCAGTTGTAATATCGATTTGTGCCGACCTGGATCCTTAACCCACTTCATGTAAAGAAGCAGCAATAGACTCTTTCTAAGGTATAAGCTAGATATCATGCAATGTTTCGGTTCATCGCCCAATAGAAATTCACTTTCAAGCCTAGATAGGTCAATATCATCCGAATTAAGAAGTTTCTTTTCTTCTGCAACAAGAAATTCCCATGCGCGCCTGAGCTTAGTGATAATTGTCACCAAGCCATGTTAAATTTCTATGCTTGAGAACGTTGGCATTGTAAAGAACAAGAAGTTGGTCGAGCTTGTTCATTACCTCTTCCCTAACCTTATCCTAGGTAGCTTCTGCATCACGTTGAATAAGTGCATCAACATTTTTGGCCATTCGACGGCCGTGTTTATTTCAAGTTTAACATTTACCAACTCATCTAAAGCATCCTGAGCAATTTTCTAAGCAACATCTTTCTTTTCATTTGCATGATCGAGCTTAGCCTTGAGTATCACTATCCTCTTCTAGGTTGCGGATTCATTACATCGAGCTGTATCCCACTCGAGTGTTATTTATTGATTTCGACGATGTCATACCTAAACTATATCAAGGTGATTGGATTTCATCACCTCCATGGATTTTACATCAACATTAGCTTTTCCTTTAGCCTCTAAGAGGGAGGTCCTAGAAGACTCTAGATTGTTTGTTAAAGCACCTATAATTATTTTATTTTGAGCTTCCTAGCATTTGAAAATTTCAATTTCCGCCGCGTTCGAGGGATACTTTCGACATTTTCTCTGCTGCCCTCATCCATTCATAATACTGCACGTGGATATCAATGACACAGTCAATAGTCATTTTTGGAAACTGATCTCTGACCCTCTTTACGATGGGAGGGAGAAAACCCTTCAAAACATAAGTTTGGAAACACTTCACGAAATTATGCATACGAGCAGCTATATTGACCGTAGGACCTTCTGTAGCAGTTTCAACTTCAGTAGTTTCCTTGCTAGCGCTTTGAGCAGCAACATATTCGTTGTGGTAATGACGATCACTAGACTGTTGAGAATGAGAAGGATCCCAACGCTATGGAGGAGCTGAAGCGGGAGGAGGACCACGAGAGGGATCAATAGGTAGGTCCTGTCGATCAGTTGGCTTCTCGAGACCCTTTGGAGGGGGAGATCTCAATCCTGATCAATGTTTGTCTTGGGGTAGCTTATCCTTATCACCTCTGTCTTGATGACCTTGGTTCCAACCAGAGCGATAACCGAAATCATAATACTCTCGACTACCACCTTAACGGTAAGAGCTAGAGCATGAACCCGAGGATTGGTGGCCTGGACGGAATCAACATGTTCCTTTTCTTTGCCATCATTTCTACAAAGGAAAAAAGAAATCAATCAACTTTAAGCATTAAAAATCACAAGTCGAGCATAACGTAATGTTAAGGGGTACAAATGTCTGCAAGTGTCCTTGTGTTGCCCCCGACAAACCAGGTGCAGGAGTTTTGTTCATTGGAGTAACTTCTCCACCAGAAGTAGGAATCTCATTTCCAATTTTAGTGGGAGATTCCGATCCTTGATGCTCACATCAGTAAAATGAAAAGCGTCAAAGTCATGTGGGATTGGTAGACAGAACAAAGAATCAAGTGAAAACTCGAATGCTCTGACGGTTGAGAAGAAGATTCACCTTAAACAACATTAAGAGCCATCAAAGACTTGAATTGATAAGAAAGGCGACTCTTTCGAAGTTTATAAACAAACAATTTTCTTTTTTCTCCTATTGAGGACCAAGGGTTACTAGGTCTATAACGATCTGAACTTAACTTCAAGACCAAGCTCATCATCATTGTGACTGGGCACATCGCTTTTATCTCCTTCGGCATCGATACCAGTGAATTCTTAGGTACCCATGGCTAAGGGCACAGCGGGATCGGTTCGATTGTCCCTTTGACTGACTGCAGCCGATGGTCTTATCCCAACATTTGAGCATTGTAGTTAGCCATATGCGAAGGCCCTGTTCTATCAAGAAAAATGTAATGAGGCGTCCGTCCATAAGCAAATACTCGATGTTCCTGCCTTTGGACGGTGCATTTTACAGAGTCATGATCGCCTCCTCGTAAAGATTACTGCTAGGCCAAATGATGGTACCTATAAAAGGATTCACGTAGTTAAGAATACGCCCTAAATGTTGGTTTTCCATGCTAATATAAGGATAGTGGATAATACTTATGTCTTTCCAACTACCGTCGAGCAAAACTAGGTGGATAGAAGAAAAACAACCATTCGCTTTTAAAGGCACTTAATTTGTTCCACACACAATTTAGAATTTGGCACCTCTTTGCCAACTCAAGAAATGTAAACAAAAGACTCCCTGTCCATCGCTTGATAGATAATATGAATCAAATGCCATCGATGGTTGGAGGACAGTGCAAGAACTCCATAAATACCATATAAATATAGTAGAAAAGAGCGTAGCCATTTAGATGAAGTTGCACTAGAGCTATCCTTAAATAATGAAGAATTTCCCGAATGTATAATTAAATGGAAGGATGCATCAGGCCCAACACATTAACTTGTTGCACACTGTATATCCTTCCGAGGATCTATGATCCCTGTCATCCCACGATAGAGCCAACATATAGTCAAAAGGAACTTCATGCCTTATGCAGATTCAGTGAAGAACATCTTTGTAACGTCCCGAAAATTTTCGACTTTCGAAAATTCAACATCGATACTCACTTTATCGACTGCCGAGAAATCGAAGGCCGAAAACCCGAAATGTTATGGTTTAAGAAAAGCAAAGAGGTAGAAGAAGAGAGAAAAAGATAGAAAATAGAGATAAAAGAAAATAAACTGAAAGAAATAACAGAACAACATCAGAATCTCACAATTCGCAGCGGAACAACATATAATAAATAAATGAATAATCTTTAAACAACGAACTATATCAGTTATTACATTACATCACATTATATTTCATTACATCATATCATCGGAGTGTACAACAATAACAACATCAAACAGCGGAAAAGAAATACTATATACTAATAATACGCCATGCCATCCAGCTTGCCTCCAGCAACTCCTGAATATCCAGAATATCCTGATAAACCTAACTCTTGACTGCCCGTGTGGAAATTGGTGGGCATCCAGAGTTTAGGAAGGAAAACAATAAACTCCGAGTCAGTCATGAGACTGGTGTGAGAACTCAAAACAGTTTATTTGTCTTTAAAATCAAAAATAGAGGAATATTTTTAAAGTCAATTCGCAATGCTTTTAAAAATGAGACTACCATAAGGCCTCCCGCACACACACACAATGCAAACGCAGAATCGGAGGAGATTTCTCCTTATGATAGTCAAAGATGCTTGATACGCATTTAAAAAGAACATTTGATATTATTACTAGTGCATAGTGTAGAGAAAATTCATTTCGAAAGTAAAGATATAAATCTTAGCCAACATACGACCATTATCGTATGCCTACTATAGCTACCATGTTCAATAGCGGGTTACCGCCACATTCCATAGCAGGTTATACAACTAAAACCGTACAAGGCTCGTATTTGAAGAATGGATTTTCCAACGAATGGTCAGGCCAAGGAACTTCCCATTGCCACATGGAAACGCCTCTGGAAGGACGCCCTGAGAACCAACCGTTCTCCGCTAAACAAAGCCAGGAACCCCTTTTCCCAAGGGATATTACAAACCCTCAGATATGCCACCCCCGGTCCTTTGGAACCTTTAATCGAGAGCTCTCTAATCAACATCACACCATAAAAATAAGTGTTTCAACATGAGTAAGTACCTGGGCTCCATACCATGATACTACCCTTTTCCAGAAGGAATGGTCATACCCTAGGGAAGCGATCCCTGAAAACCTTGCCGCACAATTCCTGTTTCGACCATTACCGGTTTGTGAGGCTCGACGAAGTCTCGTCCACAAAAACATACTTTATACAAAAGCCATGCTTTGGGTCAACAAATGATCATAGAAATGATCACAAAGATAGACGATCAAACAAATGATCCTATCACAAATGATCAACACAATGATCATTTCACAGCAACACACAGCATGTCACATTACCAAATTGGGAATATATCGCTGATAACCTTCAACTACATAACCTCTGAGCTCGTACGTCTCAGAGAAGGGTGTTAAGCTAAGAGAATAAATTCTCCGCCACCAACAGAAATATATTTGAAAGAAATCGGCTTTATATCTCAACTTGTAATGTCAGACATACAATCCATACAATTCTGTTCCGGGCTCGAACAGAACCGAAGGCACTTACAAAGAAGTCCTTGCAATCCGGATAATCTCTAATCACGTCCGGACTTCCCATCACATATGGAGTCTCTATACCGTAGCTACTCGGTGCAAAGACAATCGACGAATTCTCCTTTCGCTTTCAAAAAGATCCGGTCTTCAACACCGGTCTTCAAATGCAATTCATAACGACGTATCACATATTCGGAATGGGTTATACGACCCCATGGTCCTTTCTCGGTTAACCCGAATAGTGAGCGCTTATTCAAAAATAAGTGTGACATTCAAATTCAAACAAATCACATCAATTACCCATTCAAAGGGAAATATTGATAGTCGGTTATTGAACTATCAATGGATATGCACAACATCACCAGATTCCAAATAATTTTCCAAATTATTTATTTTCCAAAATATCTTTACAAGATATATTATTTTCAATACTTCAAAAATAAATCAATATTTATTTTTAAACAAGTCCCCCTTTCTTTTATAAATTCCATAGTGAATTTATATTTCACAATATCTACTAATATACGATTTTCAATAGGTTTCAATATTCCTTTTCAATTTATCTTCAAAAAGATAAATTCTCAAAATATTCAATTTATATTGGAAAACATTTCCATACTTATTAAATAAGTAATTCACGAACCTATTTATTTTCAACACTTGGAAAATATTCAATATACTTAAATCGAGATTAAGTATATATTTCATTCTTTAAGGAAATCATTCTCTTAAACATATTTATTTGGGCCAAAACGAATGTTACGTAAAACATCGTTACGACAACCCAAAATCACTAGTATAGGGATTCGAAATTAAAATATATATATAAATCCCAATACTATACAAAACATTTCCTTTCGGAAATCATTTACTATAACAACAGTGTTATATTCCACTATTTCCTTTTATTTCTCGAAAACGTCTATTTCAACAATAAATGTTGGAATCTATGGTTTCGAATCTCAACATATTTTAAAACATCGTTAGATCGTTTTAATTCTATTTAAAACATCACATTCAAAACAATTTCTTTAACATATTATTCACTATTCAAAAACGTGAATATACTACGTTAACAAATTTCATCCTTTTATTCATTTTATTTTAAAGGATCATTCACTGTCAAAAACGTGAATATAGCTCCATAAATAAGTTATAACAATTTACTTATCAAAATAAGTCGTTTGCGAATTTATAAAACAACGTTTATAAATTCTATTTCTATTTATTTTATAACTACTTCCTTTTTATACATCTCCTTTATTAACCTATTCGATTTATAACTCAATTATAAACTAAAGGTTCATATTATAAGTCAAATACTTATAATTTATTTGTTTACAAAATCGTTCCTTTAAACTTCACAATTATAAATCTTATAACTTATAAGATTCATTTATTTACCCAAATATATATTCTTTAATAACTTCACAAAATTTATAAATCTTACTATTTATAAATTTCATTTATGACTTCACCATTTATAATTTTATAAATTCCATTCACTTATGCAATCCATTTTCACTTCATTCAAACACTTATAAAAACTCGTTTTATAATTCAAATGTTTTAATTTATAAATATCAATTTATAAATCCTTTATAAAAATCAATTTATACTATTATTTTAAAACATCTTTAATCTCCTTTATAATTTCATCATTTTGATTCATAAAACAATCAAGTTTTATAAATCCTATATTTAAACTTTTTACAATAAATTCAGAAATCCAATTTAATTATTTTATAAAAACATTAACCCCATATTTTCAAAAATCAACTTTTAACTATTTTTCTCAAAAATCATAATTTTTATAACTTTAAAAATTATAACGTTTATTTATTTAAAACGAATCAATTCCAAACATATAGTATATTTTCAAAAATTACTTTAAAAATCATTTTAAAATTCTAAAGTTTGGTCCAATGATGCTACATACCAAATAGCCAATCACGACAACAACGATATCATATATCGATATGATAATCCATCAAATATCAAAATATTTGAAATCAAATAAATACTGTTGAGGAATCCAGTTGGATCCCTCCAACCTATTTTCCTGCATCCACAAACATTAGCACAATACCAATTCTGCTCCAGTACGTAATTATCGCCGTATATGGGATTTAAAATATTATCCGCTTAATAGACGGCGCAATAGGGTCTCATCCGCTATGCAATTGCGGGAAATCAAAAACTGCAATATATACATATGCCAATATGTATATATATTGCTATTATATATAATACCAATTTCACTGTTTATGAAATATTCGCGGTATATGTTTTTAATAAATAACATCTGCTTACTAACGGCGCATAATGTCTATTTTAACAATCAATAGATAACAATCATCATTCTAACATGCATTCAAGTATTTTAAATCTAACTATTTAAAATAAAATCGAAACTGATTCGATTGAGTGAGAAGTTCTCACCTTGATTTCAATTTCGTTTTAGCGATTTATTTCGAATAAAATTAAACGGACATTTAATTTTACACGAAATTTTCACTAACTCCAAACGACTCCAATCCAATTCCATAGCGTAGTGCTCGTCCATACGATTCCAACGCAACTGGTTTCGCGCCTTTTCGACCTCGTATGAAAAAGTTATGTATTTTTAAAGATTCACGAATTTATATACATAAATTTACAACCTTTTATTTTAATTTATAAACCTAAGTTTAATCACAACCTTTGATTTCAATCCCCTGCAATCTAAGCTGTGCATTGCATCTTCCTTCCTTCTTCCTCTCACGCACGTAACTTACAGTAGAACCGAACCCAAAATCAACTTTAAACCTTAATTCACGCGAGTCAAAACGCTCATCTCCACGTCGATCAAGAAACACCAAAACGCTCGCCTACCCATGACACGTGCTCGGCCCGAGACTGACCCTTCCTAGTGCCGCCATTGCCTCGTATTTCGTGCTCGAAGTCGCAGCCTTCATGGGCGATTTGCCGTTGATTCGTGAAGCTATTCGCGATCTTGACCGTTGATATTAAAGATCTCATCGAGCTCTTCAAGATTGTAGTTGGACATTTCTCCCAATGGTTAGTGGATTGCGAGATATTTAGGGAAGAGCAATGGTGATTTTCGGTCGTTCGTATAGGTGGAGGCGGCTGGCTAGGGTTAGGGTTTTATATATATATATATATATTTTTTAATTTAGAGAGAGAGGGGGCTATTTATAGGGAATTTATGAACACTATTCATCCGGGAATTCCAAACTCTGATTCACGCGCCGTAACCAACGTTTCTAGGGTTTACCCTGCGTTCCGGACACAATGGAATAGGTTTCGGAAGCTAATTCGGATATCTGTGCGAGATATGGCTACAAACGTTCAATTTAAATTAAACCGATTTAAACGATTTTCTAGGCGTTTTAATTTGTACCGGACAAACGGTAAATCCGATTGACACGAAATTTGAAACTATACAATAATATCACATTACGGATCCGATGAAACTGGTTTCGTTGAAATCCGAGACTTTTTGAAAAATGGCTATTTTAACTCGCCAAATTAATATTAAAAAACAATTCGATGCGTTTCGAGCTGCCATGATCAAACGATAACTCCGATTGCTACGAAAATTGAAATCCGGTAATAACTAACTATTACGGATCCAATGGAACTGGTTTCGTTAAATTCTGAGACTGTTCAAAAATTGACTATTTTTCACTAGTCGATTTAATATTAAAATATTCAATTTTCATAAATTAACTTCTAATTCGATTTTAAAAGTTCTAAAACATCATTCTAACTTCAATATGATAAAATAAAATTTTACAAATCATTTTCAATCATATTTAACTCAATTTTCAATTATTTTCATAATTTAACATATTAAATTATTGATTTAATTATCCAATTAAATCCAATTATTCAAATAAAAATTTATTCGACTTATAAATTCACTTATTAATATTTAAAATTAATTAAATATTCAAATTTTAATTACTTAAAATCCTGGGTCGTTACAATCTTCCCTCCTTAAAAGAATTTCGTCCTCGAAATTACTAAGTAAGAAAAGTTACAGAATCTATTAATTTTCCCAAAACCCATAGTTAAACTTCTTACAATAATTTTACTAAGTTTCCAAATCATACTTAGTTATCTTTTCAAAACAACTACTATTGTTTAACTTTCAACTTCAAATAAAGTTAAAGTTTTCAAAAAATTTCAATTTTCTCAAATTTTTCTAACGCCTTAAATTTCCGGAAAAATTCGCCATAGTCTCCTTTGCGCGGCTCGATCCGAAAAAAATGATAGTATATATATCACAAATATACATCTCATCAAGTAATGAGGCATCCCGCAGGGAAAAAGTATAAAAGTACGATATGTGATCCGAGATATGTACCTTATATTTTATTAGCGAGCATATACGGCTAATATAGCGCGAAAGCGAGCTCCAAATGCGAAGCAAACGCGATCTGCACCTACTAAACACTCAACAAACAACATGAGAATCATGTTTATAGACAATAATATCGATATACATCATATAGCAACATAATAACTATATATGTCAACATATCAAATGTAGTAAAAGCAACAAATGCAAACATCAACCAATTATCATCCAACTAACATTCATAACCAATAAATATTCATTCATATTCTCATTAATATTCAATGAAATAGGTTTTCAATTTAATCACATTTGATTCATTAACATTGGATTTACTAGCATTCATTTTCAATTAGTTTATATTCACTAATCCATATTCTAGTTGGTTCACTTCTAATTCAAATTCAATTCTATTTAAGATTCACTTAACTTCCAATTGAATTCCAATTACTTTAACTTTCAATATCATTAACTCAATTTCATTAACACTTAATGAATTATATACAATTAACTAACAATCAAATAACAACCAATGTATATTCATTACAACCAAATTCCTTTGCTTCACTTACATTCATTTTGGTTTAACTAAATTGATTTTCATTTACTTATTCAGCTTCCAAAATCATTAAATTTTAATGAATTAACACTTATATTCATTATTCCATATCAACTTTATTTACATTTAATTGATTATCATTCAATCCATTAATTCAATTCAATTACAAAAGTTGAATTTCATTTATATAACTCAAGTTCACATTTATTACTTAACTTCATTAATTTACTTTGATACTTATATCAACTTCATTCAACATCTCTTAAGTTATACTTCATTTAACTTTAAATTCATTTTTATTTACAACTCACATTCATAAATATATTCATATAGTTTCACTTCTTATATATATATATAAGTTTATTTCACAATTGTAAATCACTTTAATTATAATTCAATTCTTATAATTCATTTGCTTATACAATTATTCTTTTATTTAGTTTATTCAAACAACTAAACAATCCACTTATATACACTTTAATAATTCTTGAAAATTATTTCTTCATATATAAAAATATAATCAAGGCAAAATTATTTCATTTACCCAATTTAAAACAATATTGTGTCGAATTGTTCTGTACAAGTGTTTAGAGATCCCTATCAACAACGTTAATTACTCGTATTAACCAGAATCCATATACCACTCAACAAACCAATCATCACAATATAAAACAATTTTATATTCACTAACAAATACGCTCTCATAGCTATTATTACACTCAAACTCATTCTAGAGTACTGCTGACTCTATCTCTAATGAGTAACACCCAACAGAACCATGGTTGTCGCTTAACCATATGCTCTGATACCAAATGTAACGTCCCGAAAATTTTCGACTTTCGAAAATTCAACATCGATACTCACTTTATCGACTGCCGAGAAATCGAAGGCCGGAAACCCGAAATGTTATGGTTTAAGAAAAGCAAAGAGATAGAAGAAGAGAGAAAAAGATAGAAAATAGAGAGAAAAGAAAATAGAACTGAAAGAAATAACAGAACAACATCAAAATCTCACAATTCGCAGCGGAACAACATATAATAAATAAATGAATAATCTTTAAACAAAGAACTATATCAGTTATTACATTACATCACATTATATTTCATTACATCATATCATCAGAGTGTACAACAATAACAACATCAAACAGCGGAAAAGAAATACTATGCCATCCAGCTTGCCTCCAGCAACTCCTGAATATCCAGAATATCCTGATAAACCTAACTCTTGACTGCCCGTGTGGAAATTGGTGGGCACCTAGAGTTTAGGAAGGAAAACAATAAACTCCGAGTCAGTCATGTGACTGGTGTGAGAACTCAAAACAGTTTATTTGTCTTTAAAATCAAAAATAGAGGAATATTTTTAAAGTCAATTCGCAATGCTTTTAAAAATGAGACTACCATAAGGCCTCCCGCACACACACACAATGCAAACGCAGAATCGGAGGAGATTTCTCCTTATGATAGTCAAAGATGCTTGATACGCATTTAAAAAGAACATTTGATATTACTACGAGTGCATAGTGTAGAGAAAATTCATTTCGAAAGTAAAGATATAAATCTTAGCCAACATACGACCATTATCGTATGCCTACTATAGCTACCATGTTCAATAGCGGGTTACCGCCACATTCCATAGCAGGTTATACAACTAAAACCGTACAAGGCTCATATTTGAAGAATGGATTTTCCAACGAATGGTCAGGCCAAGGAACTTCCCATTTCCACATGGAAATGCCTCTGGAAGGACGCCCCGAGAACCAACCGTTCTCCGCTAAACAAAGCCGGGAACCCCTTTTCCCAAGGGATATTACAAACCCTCAGATATGCCACCCCCGGTCCTTTGGAACCTTTAATCGAGAGCTCTCTAACCAACATCACACCATAATAATAAGTGTTTCAACATGAGTAAGTACCTGGGCTCCATACCATGATACTACCCTTTTCCAGAAGGAATGGTCATACCTTAGGGAAGCGATCCCTGAAAACCTTGCCGCACAATTCCTGTTTCGACCATTACCGGTTTGTGAGGCTCGACGAAGTCTCGTCCACAAAAACATACTTTATACAAAAGCCATGCTTTGGGTCAACAAATGATCATAGAAATGATCACAAAGATAGACGATCAAACAAATGATCCTATCACAAATGATCATTTCACAGCAACACTCAGCATGCCACATTACCAAATTGGGAATATATCGCTGATAACCTTCAACTACATAACCTCTGAGCTCGTACGTCTCAGAGAAGAGTGTTAAGCTAAGAGAATAAATTCTCCGCCACCAACAGAAATATATTTGAAAGAAATCGGCTTTATATCTCAACTTGTAATGTCAGACATACAATCCATACAAGTCTGTTCCGGGCTCAAACAGAACCGAAGGCACTTACAAAGAAGTCCTTGCAATCCGGATAATCCCTAATCACATCCGGACTTCCCATCACATATGGAGTCTCTATACCGTAGCTACTCGGTGCAAAGACAATCGACGAGTTCTCCTTTCGCTTTCAAAAAGATCCGGTCTTCAACACTGGTCTTCAAATGCAATTCATAACGACGTATCACATATTCGGAATGGGTTATACGACCCCATGGTCCTTTCCCGGTTAACCCGAATAGTGAGCGCTTATTCAAAAATAAGTGTGACATTCAAATTCAAACAAATCACATCAATTACCCATTCAAAGGGAAATATTGATAGTCGGTTATTGAACTATCAATGGATATGCACAACATCACCAGATTCCAAATAATTTTCCAAATTATTTATTTTCCAAAATATCTTTACAAGATATATTATTTTCAATACTTCAAAAATAAATCAATATTTATTTTTAAACAAGTTCCCCTTTCTTTTATAAATTCCATAGTGAATTTATATTTCACAATATCTACTAATATACGATTTTCAATAGGTTTCAATATTCCTTTTCAATTTATCTTCAAAAAGATAAATTCTCAAAATATTCACTTTATATTGGAAAACATTTCCATACTTATTAAATAAGTAATTCACGAACCTATTTATTTTCAACACTTGGAAAATATTCAATATACTTAAATCGAGATTAAGTATATATTTCATTCTTTAAGGAAATCATTCTCTTAAACATATTTATTTGGGCCAAAACGAATGTTACGTAAAACATCGTTACGACAACCCAAAATCACTAGTATATGGATTCAAAATTAAAATAGATATGTAAATCCCAATACTATACAAAACATTTCCTTTCGGAAATCATTTACTATAACAACAGTGTTATAGTCCACTATTTCCTTTTATTTCTCGAAAACGTCTATTTCAACAATAAATGTTGGAATCTATGGTTTCGAATCTCAACATATTTTAAAACATCGTTAGATCGTTTTAATTCTATTTAAAACATCACATTCAAAACAATTTCTTTAACATATTATTCACTATTCAAAAACGTGAATATACTACATTAACAAATTTCATCCTTTTATTCATTTTATTTTAAAGGATCATTCACTGTCAAAAACGTGAATATAGCTCCATAAATAAGTTATAACAATTTACTTATCAAAATAAGTCATTTGCGAATTTATAAAACAACGTTTATAAATTCTATTTCTATTTGTTTTATAACTACTTCCTTTTTATACATCTCCTTTATTAACCTATTCGATTTATAACTCAATTATAAACTAAAGGTTCATATTATAAGTCAAATACTTATAATTTATTTGTTTACAAAGTCGTTCCTTTAAACTTCACAATTATAAATCTTATAACTTATAAGATTCATTTATTTATCCAAATATATATTCTTTAATAACTTCACAAAATTTATAAATCTTACTATTTATAAATTTCATTTATAACTTCACCATTTATAATTTTATAAATTCCATTCACTTATGCAATCCATTTTCACTTCATTCAAACACTTATAAAAACTCGTTTTATAATTCAAATGTTTTAATTTATAAATATCAATTTATAAATCCTTTATAAAAATCAATTTATACTATTATTTTAAAACATCTTTAATCTCCTTTATAATTTCATCATTTTGATTCATAAAATAATCAAGTTTTGTAAATCCTATATTTAAACTTTTTACAATAAATTCAAAAATCCAATTTAATTATTTTATAAAAACATTAACCCCATATTTTCAAAAATCAACTTTTAACTATTTTTCTCAAAAATCATAATTTTTATAACTTTAAAAATTATAACGTTTATTTATTTAAAACGAATCAATTCCAAACATATAGTATATTTTCAAAAATCACTTTAAAAATCATTTTAAAATTCCAAAGTTTGGTCCAATGATGCTACATACCAAATAGCCAATCACGACAACAACGATATCATATATCGATATGATAATCCATCAAATATCAAAATATCTGAAATCAAATAAATACTGTTGAGGAATCCAGTTGGATCCCTCCAACCTGTTTTCCCGCATCCACAAACATTAGCACAATACCAATTCCGCTCCATTACGGAATTATCGCGGTATATGAGATTTAAAATATTATCCGCTTAATAGACGGCGCAATAGGGTCTCATCCACTATGCAATTGCGGGAAATCAACAACTGCAATATATACATATGCCAATATATATATATTGCTATTATATATAATACCAATTTCACTGTTTATGAAATATTCGCGGTATATGTTTTTAATAAATAACATCCGCTTACTAACGGCGCATAATGTCTATTTTAACAATCAATAGATAACAATCATCATTCAAACATGCATTCAAGTATTTTAAATCTAACTATTTAAAATAAAATCGAAACTGATTCGATTGAGTGAGAAGTTCTCACCTTGATTTCAATTTCGTTTTAGCGATTTATTTCGAATAAAATTAAACGGACGTTTAATTTTACACGAAATTTTCACTAACTCCAAACGACTCCAATCCAATTCCATAGCGTAGTGCTCGTCCATACGATTCCAACGCAACTGGTTTCGCGCGTTTTCGACCTCGTATGAAAAAGTTATGTATTTTTAAAGATTCACGAATTTATATACATAAATTCACAACCTTTTATTTTAATTTATAAACCTAAGTTTAATCACAACCTTTGATTTCAATCCCCTGCAATCTAAGCCGTGCATTGCATCTTCCTTCCTTCTTCCTCTCACGCACGTAACTTACAGTAGAACAGAACCCAAAATCAACTTTAAACCCTAATTCACGCGAGTCAAAACGCTCATCTCCACGTCGATCAAGAAACGCCAAAACGCTCGCCTACCCATGACACGTGCTCGGCACGAGACCGGCCCTTCCTAGTGCCGCCATTGCTTCGTATTTCGTGCTCGAAGTCGCAGCCTTCATGGGCGATCTGTCGTTGATTCGTGAAGCTATTCGCGATCTTGGCCGTTGATATTAAAGATCTCATCGAGCTCTTCAAGATTGTAGTTGGACATTTCTCCTAATGGTTAGTGGATTGCGAGATATTTGGGGAAGAGCAATGGTGATTTTCGGCCGTTCGTATAGGTGGATGCGGCTGGCTAGGGTTAGGGTTTTATATTTTTTTTTTAATTTAGAGAGAGAGGGGGCTATTTATAGGGAATTTATGAACACTATTCATCCGGGAATTCCAAACTCCGATTCACGCGCCGTAACCAGCGTTTCTAGGGTTTACCCCGCGTTCCGGACACAATGGAACAGGTTTCGGAAGCTAATTCGGACATCTATGCGAGATATGGCTACAAACGTTCAATTTAAATTAAACCGATTTAAACGATTTTCTAGGCGTTTTAATTTGTACCGGACAAACGGTAAATCCGGTTGACACGAAATTTGAAACTATACAATAACATCACATTATGGATCCGATGAAACTGGTTTCGTCGAAATCCGAGACTTTTTGAGAAATGGCTATTTTAACTCGCCAAATTAATATTAAAAAACAATTCGATGCGTTTCGAGCTGCCACGATCAAACGATAACTCCGATTGCTACGAAAATTGAAATCCAGTAATAACTAACTATTACGGATCCAATGGAACTAGTTTCGTTCAATTCTGAGACTGTTCAAAAATTGACTATTTTTCACTAGTCGATCTAATGTTAAAATATTCAATTTTCACAAATTAACTTCTAATTCGATTTTAAAAGTCCTAAAACATCATTCAACTTCAATATGATAAAATAAAATTTTAAAAATCATTTTCAATCATATTTAACTCAATTTTCAATTATTTCCATAATTTAACATATTAAATTATTGATTTAATTATCCAATTAAATCCAATTATTCAAATAAAAATTTATTCGACTTATAAATTCACTTATTAATATTTAAAATTAATTAAATATTCAAATTTTAATTACTTAAAATCCTGGGTCGTTACAATCTTCCTTAATTTTACTGGCTACCAAATCAGTAGGGTTCTCCGAAATGACTGCATCCACAAGAGTGTTGGGAGCCGGATCGACAAATTTTGGTGGAAGAATGGGAACTGCATCAGAAAGATCAAATTGAGGGACTGGGCTTTCCTGTATTTCTGAATCATGACTAGAGGATGGGCTATGAGATTCAGTTCCAGAACTTGATTCCACGTCAGGGTTATCCTATTGGGAAGATGATCCGGCTAGTATAACTGCAAGAAGCCTAGAATGTCTAAAACCCATTGCTATTAAACTTAGTAAAAATCATGATTAGATAAAGTAACATGTGCCACCGGTGCATAGTGCGTGCTAGTGTCGTATGGTAAAGTGCTATGTAATGTCATAATAAGTTATATGAAACTAAAGGACGTGAAAAAGACAACGAAACTTCAAGGTTCGAATGGAGAGACCATCGTTCCTGACCATCTCAACCATTTCCTTATATCATCGGGGAACGATGCAGTTTGAGTTTCACGATCGATTGTCAGTAAGTAAAAGTTCAATTTTTATGTTCAATTTGCTGATAAGCTTCAATAGAATAGTCAAAGACATTGGTTCTTGAAGTTCAAATGTCACACGTTACCGAATATGCAGTTCAAGTCATGTACGAGTCATATGTGTTTATTTGAATATGCAAGGCCGAAGCTTATGATTGGATTCATTTATTTAACTTCCATTTTTAGAGCCTGTGTGTTGAACGCCAATCATTCTCCAAAATTCCTCATTACCGATCGTTCTCCTAGACAACATCTATCGAGCGTTCACCGTTGGCCATATTCACCGATCGTTCTCCTCGATCTTCGATGCAGATCGTTGTCTCTATGTCATCAATGGATCGTCCCAATTTAGCTTATTCAGCTCTAAAGCCTCCAACTACAAAACATTGTGGACCGTTTGTAGACAATCGTTAAACACTTAAGCTTCAACGTTACTCCACAAGGATCGATACATCCTCAAGATCATCTACTCCAGATTCATCAAAGTCCAAGGTTTTGTCGATCCTACAAGAACGATTATAGTGCGTTAATCGAACAACTTCCCTAACTCCGCTAAAATTCGTCCTCTTCAGCAAACAATCGGTTAAGGCCACCGCCTCCTCCAGTTTCCATCTCTATCAACCTTTCTCAATTGTTTTACTTATCAATTCCATCATAGAAGATGAAGGTGACGACATTAATGAAGCTTGAAGACTCATCCTTGAAACATAAAGCAAATTTGAATCATCCTACCTAAATTTGAAATATGAGAAAGGAAGTTAGATTCGGGTTTGAACCGAAGTGAGATCTGGAGAAGTATAATGGTTCTTGAACAAAGGACATTGATTTTTGGAGTTCAGATTGTTTTGGATCGGTAAGGAAAAAAATTAGGGTGACTTTTCTTTATATTGCTACTTTGAGTTTGAATGATAGGAAATAAACTGAAGGATGAAGGAGAAATGGCTAAGTATAAATGCTTATATAGGTAGGATATGTACCGATCGTTCATGGCCCCAAAATCATGCCAATCGTTTCGTGGTAACGATCTTAAACCGTTCGTTCCACAACTCTTAGCAATCCAAACTGTATGTCCTAACAATCAATGGTAAAAATAATAATAAAAAGAGAGGAGAGAAATAATAACGATCGGTGATTATATAAAAACATCAACGGAAATAATAATCGGTGGAGACTTTTTATAAAATTTAAAAACTTGACAATGACTCATGGAATCGCTATCGGGAGTCGCATAAAAATACACATAAGTTCTAGTATATGCTCTGAAATTAATTTCTTTAAAATAAAAAAATTAAATATTCACCTTAAATCGAACGAAGAAAAATTAAAACCAAGTTGTTGAGGCTTAGAAAATTCTAGAAACAAAAGAAGATGATCACCAACAAGTTATGATCCCATATTTATGATTAGGAATCGACAAATCGTCATGAAGAAATAGAAAATTTACAACCTTCGACAAGAAAATAAATCAATAGAGGAATAATGACTATTTGATAAACCGGATGTAATTTTTTCCGATGATTCTGGCTCGCGGCGATTCAAAGCACGTCATGTTCACAAAAAGACATACTTTGAAGGACAAATGTTATCCTACCCTTTAGCAAGGTCGTTATATCATCAACTTGTCTAGGAACGGATGGTTATCAGCTCTAGGAATCGATTATATACGACATTATGGACGATAGTCGGGCTAATTTGGACTGGGTCCCAATCATGGTGCAATTAGTATGGATATACTGGCATAGTTTCATGAAGTTACAATTCAAATTTCAAGATGATTGGAGTTCATATGCTTGAATTATGGAAAAAGCAAAGATTTATATGGATCGATCGGGAATGATCCATAAATCAGCTCAGATTAGCGAAGATTGATCGATATCTCAAAATCCACATGGCCAATCCACTTAAAACTTTCAGGGTATCATATATTGAAGAGTGGAGCCTACAAAACGATTGCAGGCCAAAATCTTTAGATACAGAGATAGCCAAATGTTTTACGCCGATCGTTTTTGCTAATCCTTCATAACGATTGGGGTAGCTCAGCGAATGTCTCAAATGTTACAAGGGTTGATCCATATCTCATGATCCTCAAATCAGAATGACTTCATATTTTAGGAGCAAGTTCAGGAGTCACATTAGACCCCCTTTCCAAAACCGATCGAACATCTTTTGGAGACAATAATAACAATCGACATAACTATAACCAATCTTTTTTGAACATCGAGTTAAGGCCACCGACCGTTATAGTGGGCCACTATGGACCTCGAGATCTTTTGTCGAAATCTTAGTGTAATATCTCATCATCTCTCTATATAAATACTAGTCTTTGGGTTCATTTTCATAATTTTTGCGCTGCTGGTTACTTTAGACTCCATTGTAATCAAGTGCTTGATATTTTCTATTGATGTAATTAGATTCGTAAGTTAATAATAAAGGATCATCTTCAAAGTGGACATAGGTATACAGCACCGACCCACTATAAATTTCTGTGTCTCTGATTATAGTTGATTCTCAGTTACTTGTTAATTCATTTATTCAGTTCAATTTTGTTCTTCTTCATTTACTTGTCTACAGAAACTATTCTTGGGTATTTGTGACCAATTTAGTTGCAAACAATATATATACGAATTTAAAAATTGACTCAATATTAACATGATTACAAAATATAATTTATATGACTATTCTTTTTGTACTACATGATTGAGAGGTAACTGGATGTTAAAAAAATGGACATTTGATGGAGAATTAGGCTTAAGATGGCGAACAGAAGGAACTGGATTGTGCATTTGCATATCACACAATAGCAAAAACATATATTATGCATAGACTATTAAATAGTTCAGTAAAAATAAGCATTAAAATATAACATAATAGAATTGTATAGCCTTACTGTTTCTATAGCTGGAAATTTTTACACAGAAAATGGTATTAAAGTATAGAAGTAAGAGAAATTTCTATTATGTTTATAGTTTTCATCAAACTGAAATTTTAGTTATCTCTTACAACATGTATGTATGTTTTGCATTTTCAACGAACCCTGGATTTAAAAAAGTAAACATGAGAACATTCTCCTGAAGTTTGGAAGAAAAAAGTCACAATCAAATCTACTAATGCTTATGGTAATTTCACCACTTTATATATTTTTGTTTACTTATATCCATACATAACCAATTTTTATAAGAAAAATTATAAGAGAATGTAACGACCTGTAATTTTCGATAATTAAAAATTGTAAATTTAATAAGGTTTTGTGATTTAATATTGGAAGAAAAAAATTTTGTGACCTAATAATAAGAATATAACTGGAATAAAATGAAATAGTATTAATTTAAGGTAATTGATGACTTCTTTAAATGTAATTCCAATTAATTAAAAGGATTAAAGAGTTATAATTGGTATAGATTGTAAATAAACTATAATGATGTATGTATTAATGGATAATTGGATTTAAAGAGCAATTGATAATTTAAATGTTGATTAATTAATGAAATAATGTGTAATAAATTGTAACTGAATAAAATTAGTGTTGTAGTAGTAATTATAACACTTGTTGTGGATAATAAACTTATAAGATGTGAATAAAAGTTAATGGTGATAATTATTATATGTTACCTATTTATTTAGCCTGTTAGATTAAATTAGGAATCAGTTTCAATTAATTCACTTAATTAGTGCAGTTAATGTAGATTAAATTGATAATTGTAGAACATTTATTCAATAAATGTAACCAATGTAAATTTTATTCATATATGACAAGTGATTGAACAAAAAGAATCAAAATCAAGTTTGATCAATTTATTGGAATTTAAAATATAATAAATAGATTTATTGCAATTATATTGTAACAACCGTGATTTTATTACCATTGAAATAAAAATTTAAAATAGTAATTTTTAAATTAAAATTTGAAAAAAAAAGAGTAAGCAAGGTTTCTATCAAGAATCAATATTTCAGGAAATATGAACTACAGGTAGATGAACAAATGCAATGTGACAGGTGAATATACAAGATGGTGGCCAAGCAATACCTTGATGCACATTACAAACTAAAGTCTAAATGCTTGAAAGTGACCAATATACCAAGTACAGAGGCAAAGCAAATAGCTAACTTATATGAATCCAAGGACTAGAACACTTAAAGAAGGCCACACATGTCACAGACTTCAACATGAAGTGCTAAACAACTTACATATATGCAGGAAAATGAAGAAGGTCTGGGCTCATAATATATTTTGCACGCAGCAAATATTCAAGGCCTGACACTTCTTTTTGTTCTTTTAAAAATAATTAGAGAAGTGAGTTTTGAACTCACCAATAACTTTTCTCAGAAATAGTTAGCAACAAGGATCCATAAGAAGCAAAAATTTGAAAACACCATTAAAGCTTCACCAAGCTACTAGAAAAATTGATGGAGCAAATAAATGATGTTGTGCTACTTGACAGATGAAAACGAATTGAAGGAGGCAGCTTACTTTTCTTTTCACAAATGTGCACCAGTCCAAAGAAAAAAAGTGTGCTGGCCTCATTTTGTACAAAAGCATTAAATGTGAGACATGAACAGATTAAAAGAAGGACAGGCTACTAATAAAATGATGATGGTGAAAAGTGTTCAACACTGCTCTCTAAAGGTTTTAGTGACAGTTAGCAAAAAGAATGGTGGTGCAAAGTGATTTCAAACTTTTGTTTACGGCAAAGAATATTCACATAATTTTCCTTTGAATTGGACTGTATTCACATGCACGTGAAGGCAACAAAATTTATAACACACCTAGTTATTTACAAAAGACTTTGCCACTGACTTTGTAACATTTTTATATTGCAAACTTTTTTTTTCAAATTTTGATTTAAAAATTACTATTTTAAATTTTTATTCGACGGTAATAAAATCATGGTTGTTATAGACTCCCCCTTGTAAAAAATGCATCCCCGCAATTTTCATACTAGAAGCAGTCAATAACACAAATAATTCATCACAACAAAGATTTAAAAAGAAAAGATAGATCAAGAATGCTCACCCTAACCCGAAGAGGAGAGAAAACCTGGATAAGAATGCTCGATGAATTCTCTGGTTTCCCAAGTGCAATCCTTGGGGTTTGCAGACCATTGAATTTTCACAAGCGGGACTTCTTTGTTTCGAAGGCGTTTAACCTCCGAAGCTAGCACACAAATAGGATTTTGCACCATAAACAAGTCGGTTGAGATCTCAAGATCTTGCAATACATGAGGATCAATAATAGAATCTGAATCTCGAAGGCATCGACGAAGCTGGGATACATGATATACATCATGAATTCCCAAAAACTGGATAGGTAGCGATACACGATAATCAACAGGGCCAATGCATTCTGTAATAGAAAACGGTCCAACATAACGAGGAGCCAATTTCTTAGAGCTACTAAAACGCACCACACCTTCATCGGGGAAACACGAATGAATACGAGATCGCCAACAGAAAATTCCAAAGGCTTCCTACGTTGATAGGCATAATATTTCTGCCTATTCTGACCCTTTTTCATTCTCTGTCTAATGATATCAATCTTCTCCGAATATTCACTAAAATAATCGGGGCCGAGAACTAACTTTTCCCCCGATTCCAACCAACAAGATGGTGATCGACACGGTCTTCTGTAAAGAGCTTCAAAAGGAGCCATACCGATACTGGATTGAAAACTGTTGTTATAAGAGAACTCTACAAGAGATAAGTGGTCTTTCCAGCTACCACCGAAATCAAGAATGCAAGCTCAAAGGAGATCCTCTTAAACCTGATTCACCCTTTCAGTCTGAAAATCAGACTGTGGATGATAAGCTGTACAGAGATTGAGCTTAGTGCCCAAAGCTTTCTGAAGGCTCTACCAGAAACCACTAGTAAAAAGCGGATCTCTGTCACTAACAGTAGAACTAGGAACACCATGAAGTCGAACGACTTTCTTTATAAACAGCTTAGCCAACAAAGGGGCAGTCCGATTGGACTTGATAGGAATAAAATGGGCTGATTTAGTCAATCTGACAACAATCACCCAAATTGACGCAGTGGAGGATGATGCGAGCAGCTGTTATGCTTTAAGTCGCCCACAAGTTATGCATTTCCTTAAGCCGCCTGCGACTTATTATTTGAGTCGCACTAGCGAGTTACACGACCTAACAACCTATACCGCATTTGATTCCTTAAGTCGCGAATACTATGCAGCGATATCCCTTAAGTCGCGTGCATCCACAATAAGTCGCTCCACCAGTTTAAGTCGCGAGTATCTTCTGGATCGCGAACGACCTTCTTAAGTCGCTCCAGATTTCCAAAGTCGTTTTCCTAAGCCGAAGCTTGCCTAGGTCGCTGCCATGTTGTTTAGGTCATTACTTGCTTAGGTCGCATGGTTTGATAAGTCGTTTGTATTTTATTTCTTAAGTCGTTTGTATTGTGCTGTGTTGTTAAGTCGCGTGATATGTAATATGTTAGGTCGCGTAGTGTTCTTAGGTCATAGGTCATTTGTGCTGTTGCTAAGCCGCAGGTATGTGTTGTAAAATCTCTATAAATACAGGTGTGTTGCCAGTTGTAAAGTTGGTTGATTTTGAATAAAATTTTGTTGAGTGCTTTGTGCCTCTTTAAAAATTGGAAGTTGAGTGTGAGCTCCTTTCTCCATCTTCGGATATTCGAGTGCGCTCGAATCAACGAACTTGAAGCTGATTCATGGAATCTCGTGCGCGAGATCAACGTCGAAGGATCGTAGATCTTCTAACGTGGTATCGTGCGCGATCAACGTGTTGAAGATAGCTAGAATCCGGTATCTCAAGAGATCAACGGATTTGGGCATTTATCTTTGTTTACTTGACACGAATCATTTCGCGAGGAAGAAATTTTCATCAATTTGTATCAAACATTAATAGCACGTCAAGTTTGTTAATCCGCTGCGTCAGTTTGGTATTAAAGCTTGAAGATCTTGTAGAGCTAAGTTGAAGCTAAGTTAGATCCAAGGCCGAATCAATTCAGTTCGAAACCGAGCTAAGTCAGATCCATATCAGATCCGAGAGAGTTAAGCGAGTTAGGTCGAAGTCGAGCCAGTGTAGAGCCGAGTTAGAGCAGTATTTGTGTTGGATCCGAGTTTGTTGATAATCATGCCTCCGAGACGTGCTAATCGCTTTCAAAATGTTGAAGATGTATATAAAAGACAAGAAGCTGAGCAGATGGAGCAGCGTATCAATGAAAAGTTCGATGAAGGTATTGGAAAGTTAGAGAAGTTGATGAGAGACATGACTCAAAGTTAAAGGAGAACTTCACCAGTTTCGCACCATAGTGGAAACGGAGTTTCACCTTCAGTTTCGGGTGAAAGAGATGTGCGTGGTAGCAGAAATGTTGATGGTCAGAATCGACATCGACATACGTCAGATTTGGAGGAATCCAGTGATGGTGATAATAGCATTTTTCGAAACCATGGCCAAGGACGAAGTCGAAATAGAGATTTCAAAGATGATCGTCGATGGGAGTCGAGGATGAAAACAGAGATTCCAGAATTCAAGGGGGGAATGATAACAGAAGAATTTCTGGGTTGGTTATCAAATGTTGAAGAAATTTTTGACTTCAAGGAAGTACCCGAGCATCGTAGAGTTAAGTTGGTTGCTACATGATTGAGGGGAAGAGCAATGGCATGGTGGCAACAAACTAAACTTACATGGGAAAGAATAGGAAAGTCGAAGATTGTTTCATGGGAAAAGATGGAGAAGTTAATGAAGGCTACTTTCTTGCCTTATAATTATTAGTCTCTTATGTATCAGCGCTTACAGAATTTGAGACAAGGGACAAAGTCGGTAAATGATTATGCAGATGAGTTTTATCAACTGATTGTTAGAAATGATATCATGGAAACGGAGGAACAATTGACATCTAGATTTGTTGGAGGATTGAGAATGCAAATTCAGGATATGGTAAATATGTTTGATCCAAGATCCGTTACTGAAGCACATCAGAAGGCTCTAGCTTGGGAGAAGCAAGGTAGAAGAGGAGGTGGTGCGCTTACAAGTTCGATCAATCGGTGAAAGGGACTAGTAGCAATACTAATGTTTCCAAGGCTGTTAGTAAACCGGTTGTCAATGAAGTTGCTAAGACCAATGCCAACAACACATTCAAGTGTTATAATTGTCAGGAGTTTGGTCATAAGAGCAATGAATGCCCGAGGCCTAAGAAGCGAGCGATGGTTGCCGAGATTGAGGATGAGGATGCAGAAATAGAATGTTCCAATTCACCACAAGTTGAGGAGGAAGAAGAATTACTGACGGGAGACGAAGGATATTCTTTAAGGATGAGGAGATCTTGCTTGACGCCAAAGCAGGAAGAGGAGACTAGCTGGTTGAGGAGTAATTTTTTTCAGTCGACGTGCACTATTTTGGGAAAGGTTTGTAAATTTGTTATTGATGCAGGAAGTTGTGATAACATCATCTCTACAGATGTTGTAAAGAAGTTAGCGTTAAAGACAGAGAAGCATCCCAAACCTACAAATTGGCTTGGTTGAGGAAAGGTGGGGAAGTGAAGTTTAGTCAAAGAGCTTGTGTATATTTTCCATCAGAAAGAAGTATAAGGATGAAATTTGGTGTGACGTGGTAGATATGGATGTATGTCATTTGTTGTTGGAAAGATTGTGGCAATTTGATAGAGCCGTGCAACACGATGGTAGGACTAACTGCTATAGTTTCATGTTCAATGGCACTAAAATCACCTTAGTTCCTAAAAAGCGACAACAAAGTGAAAGCAAGTTGGAGGAAATCGAGAAAATAGAGACTCTGTTATCTTTGAAGGAGTTTGTCAGAGAAGTAGAGGATAGGCCTCAATTATTTCTGTTGATTGGAAGTGAAAGTAGTGAAGAGGTTGAAATTCCTGAGAAGGTTAAGCCAGTGTTGAAGGAATTTGAAGATGTGTTTCTTGAAGACTTACCAAAAGAATTACCACCGTTGAGAGACACACAACACCAAATTGATCTTGTTCCGGGAGCTGTGTTACCACATAGACCACATTATAGAATGAGCCCAAAGGAGCACGAAGAGTTGAGAAGGCAGGTGGAGGAGTTACTTGAATAAGGGCGTGTACAAGAAAGTTTAAGTCCTTGTGCAGTACCAGCCTTGTTAGTGCCAAAGAAGGATGGAACTTGGAGAATGTGTACAGATAGTCCAGCACTAAACAAGATTACAGTAAGGTACAGATTTCCGATGCCAAGATTGGACGACTTGTTAGATCAGTTGAATGGACCTGCTATCTTTTCAAAGATTGATCTGAAGAGTGGGTATCATCAGATTCGAATTCGACTAGGGGATGAATGGAAGGCAGCCTTCAGGACACGGGAGGGGTTGTATGAATGGCTGGTCATGCCATTTGGTCTTTCGAATGCACCTAGTACTTTTATGCGAGTGATGAATCAGATCTTTCGACCGTTTATTGGAAAGTTCGTGGTGGTATACTTTGATGATATATTAATATATAGTGGAAGCACGGAAGAACATCTACAACACTTGCGGGAAGTGTTGATGATATTTCGTCAGAAGCAATTTTACGCGGCAACAAAGAAGTGCATGTTCATGACACACAGTATTTTGTTTTTGGGACATTTGTTGTCCAAGGAAGGTATTCATGTGGATCAAGGTAAAGTTGAAGCAATCAAGGATTGGCCACAACCCAGAACTGTAACTGAAGTAAGAAGTTTCCATGATTTAGCATCATTCTACCGAAGGTTTATTCCATATTTCAGTAGCGTGATGGCACCAGTGACAGATTGTATGAAAGGAAAGCAATTTGTGTGGAATGAAGAGGTTGATTCTGCTTTCCAACAGATCAAGACACTTTTGACTACAACACCGATTCTTAGATAGCCGGACTTTCAATTACTCTTTGAGCTGAATACTGATGCGTCTAAAGTTGGAATTGGTGGGGTGTTAAGTCAAAAGGGGCGTCCAATTGCTTATTTTAGCGAGAAACTTTCTGGAGCCAAGATAAGATACAGTACCTATGACTTGGAGTTTTATGCTATTGTCCAAGCCATAAAGATTGGAGACACTACTTGTTTTATAAAGAGTTTGTGTTGTATACTGACCATGAAGCATTGAAATATTTGCTGGGACAGGATAAGATTACAGCCATACATGCTTCATAGATCGCATACTTGCAACAGTTTACATTTATTGTAAAGCATAAGTCGGGATTTACAAATCGTGTGGCGGACGCATTGAGTAGAAGAAATCATTTGTTGACTACGATGAGAGTTGAAGTTACGGGGTTTGATGTATTTCCAGAATTGTTTTTTGAGGATCCTTACTTTGCTAAGATTGTAGATGAAGTCGAGAAAGGGAAGATGGATGAGTATGTGTTGGTATATGGTTTCCTATTCAAAGGAAATCGGTTGTGTATACCAAAGTGCAGTTTGCGAATGAAAATTGTGAAGGAATTGCACGAAGAAGGTCTTGTGGGAAGAGACCGTACCTTGTAGTTGATTTCTCAATCATAGTTTTGGCCTTCCATGAGGAAAGAAGTCGAAAGATTTGTGCAGAGATGTCACATATGTCAAGTTTCCAAAGGGACAACGACGAATGCAGGATTGTATATGCCATTTCCCGTGCCTACTAGACCATGGGTTGATGTTAGCATGGATTTTGTTTTGGGTTTGCCAAGAACTCAATGAGGGAATGATTCTATATATGTTGTGGTGGATAGATTTTCGAAGATGGCACATTTTATAGCTTGCAAAAAGACCGCCGATGTAGTCCGTGTTGCTCAATTATTCTTTAAAGAGGTTTATCGACTACATGGACTACCTGAGACCATTGTTTCTGACCAGGATAATCGATTTCTAAGTCATTTTTGGTTGAGTCTGTGGAAGTTGGTTGGGACTAAGCTGAATTTTAGTAGCACCCATCATCCACAAATGGATGGGCAAACGGAAGTGGTGAACAGATCTTTGGGAAACTTGTTGAGATGTCTTGTGAAAGATAATTTGAAAAGATGGGATGTGAAATTGTGTTAGGCAGAATTCGCACATAATCATGCTGTTAATCGAAGTACTAGATTCAGTCCATTTCAAGTAGTATATTCAGCTATTCCGAAGGGACCGTTGGATTTGTCGACAGTTCCACGTTAGAAAGGGGTTGTTAAACGAGCTTGTGATTTCGTGAATGAGTTGCAGGAGTGTCACAGGATTGTTCATGAACGATTGCTTAAGTCAAATGAGAAGTATAAGCAACTGGCAGATAAGAAGCGAAAGAGTGTGGACTTCAAAGAGGGTGATTTTGTTTATGCAGTATTGACGAAAGATCGTTTTCCAGTTGGAACTTACAACAAATTGAAAGCACGAAAGTTTGGTCCAGTAGAAATCTTGAAGAAGATCAATGATAATGCTTATCAGCTGAGATTGCCGGATCATATTCATACTGCTGACGTTTTCAACGTCAAACACTTGATTCCATATCATGGGAATAAACCGGTCGAGGAAGAAGAAAGTGTGAATTCGGGGTCGAATTTATTTCAACCAGGGGAGGATGATGCAGTGGAGGATGACGCGAGCAACTGTTATGCTTTAAGTCGCCCGCGAGTTATGCATTTCCTTAAGTCGCCTGCGACCTATGCTTTGAGTCGCACTAGCGAGTTACACGACCTAACAACCTATACCGCATTTGATTCCTTAAGTCACGAAGACTATGCAGTGATATCCCTTAAGTCGCGAGCATCTGCAGTAGGTCGCTCCACCAGTTTAAGCCGCGAGCATCTCCTGGGTCGCAAATGACCTTCTTAAGTCGCTCCAGATTTCCAAATTCGTTTTCCTGAGCCGAAGCTTGCCTAGGTCACTGCCGTGTTGTTTAGGTCATTACTTGCTTAGGTCGCATGGTTTGATAAGTCGTTTGTATTTTATTTCTTAAGTCGTTTGTACTGTACTGTGTTGTTAAGTCGTGTGATATGTAATATGTTAGGTCGCGTAGTGTTCTTAGGTCGTAGGTTGTTTGTGCTGTTGCTAAGCCGCAAGTATGTGTTGTAAAATCTCTATAAATACGGGTGTGTTGCCAGTTGTAAAGTTGGTTGATTTTGAATAAAATTTTGTTGAGTGCTTTGTGCCTCTTTAAAAATTGGAATTGAGTGTAATCTCCTTTCTCCATCTTCGGATATTCGAGTGCGCTCGAATCAACGAACTTGAAGCCGATTCACGGAATCTCATGCGCGAGATCAACGTCGAAGGATCATAGATCTTCTAACGCGGTATCGTGCACAATCAACGTGTTAAAGATAGCTAGAATCCGATATCTCGAGAGATCAACGGATTTGGGCATTTATCTTTGTTTACTTGACACGAATCATTTCGTAAGGAAGAAATTTGCATCAATTTGTATTAAACATTAATAACACGTCAAGTTTGTTAATCCGCTGCGTCACAAATACTAGTATGGCCCGACCTCGAACCAGGTTGACCATCAATGAAGTCCATGAAAATATGATCCTATTTCCATTATGGAATCTCAAGAGGCTGCAAAAGACCACTAGGACGCTGGTGTTCTGCTTTAACAAGTTGCCAAGTCATGCAACGACTTACATAACTTGCAACATCACGTTTCATACCCTCCCAATAGTATAAGCGTTTCATATCAGCATACATCTTACTACTAACCGAATGGATAGTATACTTAGAACGATGACTGTCCTCAAGAATGTCATTTCTAAGATTAGAAACATTGGGCACAACCAACCTACCCTTCTTACGAATACAACCATGAACATCAATATCGAAATCCTTAAGATCATCACTTCGGGATTCCGATTCACAACTCTGAATAAGAAAAGCAATATGTGGATCTTGTTTCTGGGCATCGGCAATACGATCCAGCAAACTAGGACGAGCTTCCATGCTAAATAAAAGCATGGGAAATCAGAAACTGAAGGATGGTCTCTAATATCGCAAAGAGATAAAGCTTTCAAAATATTCCACTCTGCTAGCATTATGAAACAATAACTTTCTGCTTGTGACTAAGCGCATCAGCAACTCGATTACCCTTACTAGGGGTGTACTGAATATCGAAATCATATGAAGCAAGAAATTCGAGCTAACGCTATTGCCTCATATTAAGCTCTTTCTGAGTAAATAAATACTTCAGAGATTTGTGATCAGTAAAGAGAGTAAAACGCTCGCCCAATAAATAATGTCGCCAAATCTTTAGAGCAAAGACTATGACGGCTAACTCCAAATCATGGGTAGCATAACGAATCTCGTTAGGCTTTAGTTGTCTAGAAGCATAGGCAACTACCCTATCCTTTTGCATGAGAACATCAACGAGTCCAAAACCACTGGCATTGGTATAAACAACAAGATCATGATTCCATTCGGGAACCACTAAGATAGAAGCATGAGTAAGGAGATCTTTTAACTTCAGGAAGGAATTCTCACACTTATCCGACCAAATAAAAGGAACAACTTTTCTCGTAAGAGTGGTAAGCGGTAAAGCAATACGAGAAAAGTCCTTAGTAAACCGACGATAATAACCCGCCAATTAAAGGAAACTACAGCAGTAACAGTCTCGGGCGTTTTCCAATTCTGAATAGATTCGATCTTGGAAGGATCGACAGAAATACCATCGGAAGAAACAATATGACCGAGAAACTACACCCTATTCTCCTAGAAGTGACACTTGGAGAATTTGGCATAAAGTTGATGGTGACGAAGAGTGCTCAAAACAATCTCCAAATTCTGAATATGATCGGCTTCACATTTGGAAAATAAGGATGTCATCAATGAAAACCAAGACGAACTTATCGAGATATTCCCGGTATAACGACACTGACTCGACCTTCGAAAATCGGCACCGAATGTGACACTCATATTCAATGTCGCAGATCCAAGCGTCAAATCTGGTTCGCCGGAGTTTATAACACATCAAGTATAACAACACAGCGGAAGAAAAAGAAATGTATATCATTGATATACAACATTCGATACAACAATGATACAATATGAATCAATAGAATGATACGATACAAGATACCAATGCTACAACGGAAAAAAATATGATATAGCAGCGAAAAAAAAAACTCCAAACTACAACAACAACTCTAATTCCAAAGCACCAATCAAAGTGCACCAATCTACAGACTCCAATATCCGAGATCTCGAAAGAATACCAAAGAGAAAGCTTAAAGCAACCAAATCGATATCTATATCTACTATCTGAAAAACCCAACTCCAGATTACCTGTGTGGAAAAATGTGGGCATCCACAGTTTAGGAAAGGAACAATAAACTCCGGGTCAGTCATGGGACTGGTATGAGCAAACGAAAACATTTTATCTTTAAAACAAACAAAAGATTTTAATTTGAAATCCGCAATGCTTTTTTTTTGAAAATGAAACTACCATAAGGCGTCCCGCCACACACACCACGCAAACACAGAATTGGAGGAGATTTCTCTTTATGATAGTAAAAAATGCTTGATATGAAAAAACCATTTTGATATTATTATTAGTGCATAGTGGAAAACATTTCGAAAGTATAATATTAATCTTAGCCATCATAGACATTCCTAACTATGCCTACTATAGCTACCATCTAAACAGTGGGGCGCCACCATAAGTAGATGGCAGGTTATACAACTAAAACCATACAAGGCGCGTATTGTTTCTTTGGGTTTTCCAACAAATGGTCAGGCCAAGGAACCCATTGCCACATGGATACGCCTCTGGAGGGACGCCCCGAGAACCATCCCTCAGTTCTCTGCCAACACAAGGCCAGCGTACCCCCTGCCCGGGAGTATCCCCTCAGATATTCCATTCCCGCTCGTAACCAACCTTTATCCGAGCGCTCGATACCAACAACCACTAAGTAATGTATTTTCAGCAACTACATAGGTTAAATATCTGGGCGCCATATCATGATATCACCTCTATCCAGAAGAAATGGACATACCCTAGGGGCGCGACCCCTGAAACCTTGCGGCATCTTTCCTGTTTTGACCATTACCGGTTTGTGAGGCTCGATGAGGTTTCATCCACAAAGCTATGCTTTTCACAAAAGCCATGCTTTGGTCAACAAATGATCAGTACCACTTCGTATGCCACATTACCAAATTGGGAATGTATCACTGGTAACCATCAACTACATAACCTCTGAGCTCGTACGTCTCAAAGAAGAGTGTTAAGCTAAGAAAATAAATCTCCTCCACCAAACAAAAATGTATTTGATAGAAACCGGTTTTACATCGTAATGCCAGACACACATCCATACAAGTCTGTTCCGGGTTCGAACAGAACCGAAGGCACTTCCAAAGAAGTCCTTGCAAATCCGGATAATTTCTAATCACGTACAGACCCCCACCATAATAGGTGCTCAAAATCAATACCGGGGATCAGCCGATGCAGAGACATTCGACAAGAAATCCTTTCGTTTTCGAAAATATTCGGCCTTCACCACCAGTCTTCAATTGCTATCCATAACGTCGTATCATTATTCGGAATAGGTCATATGACACAAGGTCCTCTCTTGGCTAAACCGAATAATGAGCGCAATATTTAAAAACATATAGATATTAGGATTTCAGTTAAGTCACAACTTTGAAACCCAAATTTTTTTCATTCAAATGGTTCAAAACAAATTACCATTTACAAATCTTTTAAACAAAAAGATTTTCTTCCCGAAACCTTCAATGGTTTAAAAAATTTCCACACTTAAATCTTTTAAACAAAAGATTTATCTTAAAAAACCCCTTTCAATTTAAAACATGGTTTATCAATCTTTGACAAAGATTCATTCATAACTTTCAAAACAACTCCATTTCAAATTGGATTAACTCATTAAATCTTTAAATCAAGATTTAACTTATAGCTTTTTAAAACTCATTTCCAAAGAATCTTTCAAAATTTGGAAAATTATTTTCAATTCAAACTTGAAATCCCTTTAATATAAATTGGAAGTTTATTACTCATGTGAAAGCTTTTATTGTTTGAAAACAAATTGTTTTTATTTTGGAAATTCGATTTTATTTATACAAGTTAACATTTTTGAGGTTAATTCAAATCCCCCCAACAATTATTAAAAATGGTTTGAAACCCATATAAGCTTATGTACCGTTTTTAAATTATAAATACCAAATGTAGAATTCAATTCTAGATATTGAATTCCAATTTAAATCAGATTATTCAAATTCTAAATCTTTATTAAGTTACTTAGAATAAACTTTCATTTTTAAAACACTTGTTTCAAAAGCCTTTCACTTCAAATCCAATCCATTTTCAAAACCATTTGAATTAAAAATTCAAATTCAAAACTATTTAAAAATCTGTGACTTAACCGATTTCCACGTGTAATCCATATTTATGTGTGTATATGTGTGGTCCAGTGGTTTTACACAATGGTGCAACATTATTTAATCATCACAGATCAAAACACAGAAATACTGATAAGCAGTATAATCTATAACGCTTATCTTCATTTACAGATTCACAGATAAATGAATCACAGATGAATAAATAAATAAATTACACACGGCTCAATTCACAGAACAGAATATCACAGATCAATCAATTCAAGGCAATTCATACAAGGCAAACATTCATAAGCAAGGTCAAGCATTCAATAATCATTTATAGGTAGGATTAATTAATCATTTAATCCTAATTAATTAAATCAATTACTTATGAATTAATTACCCAATTCTGATTTATTAATTACAAATCATTTGATATAAATTTATTTATCAAATATTTTAATTAATTATTCTTAATTAATAAATTATTCTTAAAATTAACCTCTAAACCAATTACATAATTAATTAACCCCTAAATTAATTTTTTTTAAGGAATTAAACTTTAATTTCTTACCATAAAGTAATTACACTTACACAATTTCATAAATGATTATCATTAATTAATTAATCTAATTAATTGTTAAATCTAATCACATTAATTAAATATTCAAATAATCTTAGTTAATGACCTTCATTAACTAATAACAATTCTTTAATTACTTTTCTAAAGAAATTACTTGCATTAATCATTATTAATTAAAATTTTAATCAATTATTTCTTAATCAATTATCTTAATTGACTACTAATTATAAATTAATCAACTTTAGTTATCTAATAAACAATCCTTAATTACAAATAAATTAAACACTTAATTATTAATTAACCAATTAATTAGTTACAAAATGATAAACCCCTAATTAATTACAATTATAAATTAATTAAAAAATCTTAATCACCCAATTAATAATTATTTATCTTAATTTACATTTAAAAGCTTCCTTAATCTTTGCAAACAATTTATTGCTAATTTGAAACTTTAATGTTAATTAACTTTAACACTTAATTTAAATTAACTACCTAATTAAGTATTACTTTGATTTTAAAACATCCTAAACTAAAATAATTAAAAATGGTAATGAAGTCTTAACTTAACATTATCAAACGTTAATTAACTCGACCATAACTAAAATTGGTATAAAGAAAAATTCGCTTAACCCATTTTTTTTATTTGCGGTTTTGAAACCAACCCGAGACCCCCCTGATTTACTCGAGTTAAACTCGAGATTCCCACCCATTATCCCGAGTACTCCATCGTTCTCATACCCTTCATCTTCTTCTTCTACTTGTGTTTTTTTTCTTTTAAAACTTAAACATTTGTTAGCCGTTAACCCACACAATCTCACACGAATGTTTACTCGAGCTAGCACCACGAAACCACGGGACTTACTTCGAGACATCCCTTCTTCTCCAACCACCATATTTCCAGATGCACAGAGACACACGCGTGCATATGTATAGTTCATCGGAGCGATTCCGATCATCGCGACAATCTCCGGCACATAACCTACAACTACCTCAACTCCATCAACTTCCAAGATTAATGATTCGAACCAAAAACAAAAATTGAGCTACTCGACTTGCCCCAGAACAAAACAATTCATCAGAAACACCCTTCAACCCATCGCCTCAGGTCACCGGAGACCTTGCAACCTCGTCCCTAGCTCCGCCACACCACCACGCTCCGATTTCCCTTGGTCCCATCAAGCCCGATGAATCATCGACAATGATCCAACCTTGAAACTCACGTCGACCAAATGAAGCCATTAAACCCTACTTTCACTTCGAACAGCCACCTCGGCCAAATAAGAAAATTTGAGCATTTTTCTAATGATCCTTAGCCTACGATCCACCTCTGGCCACAACCACGTCGACCAACTCATCGCCAATCGCTGGAATTTGACAAGACTATCATTTCCGTTCATCTTGGAAATTCTCGACCATTACTTGATTAAAAATTTCGATACCTTCACCAAAAATCATTGCTTCATGATACAATTTAATTATGTAATCTAATTACAAAATTTAAAGGTTTGATCTTTCTGATATATGATAATTTTACTGTAAATTATTATTTTCAAAATATTTACTTAATATTTTTACATAACATTATTTTTAGAAATAGCTTTACATTGTTATAAACAATTTCCTTTCTGGAATCATAGTTTGAAATGATCTAAATATGAAGATATGAATTTTCTTGATTAAATGGTAACATGTAAAGGTTAAACAGAGAGATTTCATGCTTAACACAGACATGCATACATCCATTCACACACACACACACACACACACACACACACATATGTATTTATATATATACAAATACATTTACTTTCCTACCACATTTCCAAGTTATCATCACAGGTGTCAGATTCAAGAAAATTTAGTTTTAAAGGTAAGGTTTGCTCGCTGTAAAATAAAGACAGAGAGGAACACATTAGCTTCTGTAACTATGATTTGCTTCATTTACTTCATGTTTTCACTTGGATTTACTCTTTAACATGATGTTGTACTCATATAAATAACTTTCGTTCAGCAATCAATACTTAAAATTTGCTTGGGATGGGGTAGATTAAATTTTTCTAACAAAGTTTAAAACTTGGAATGAATACACAGAAACAAATTCTTCTTATTTTCAAGCATGCATTGCAATTATCATCACACAAACCAAATAATCAGCATAACATCACAATGTATCAACCAAACCAGGTTTTTAAAGAGGAAGTTGCTCACCTTTTAAAATGCAGAGAGCCTGCAAATGACTTTGAAAACCGATCTTTGTTTTGAGTTGCTGTGCCTTTTGATCTTTGCATTGAATCTGTATTGTCTCAAATTTCCTGAGGCTTAAATCCTGATTTTGATCTGTTCTTTACTTTAATTAAACTTGAAGTTGCAGCCTTTCTTTTACCTTTGCTTTGTTTGATTGCTTCTTGTTGCTTCAGATTGTAATTTGATTTGTTTTTCGTGCAACTTCAATTATTTTTCCAGATTTTGCCTGGTTTTGAATCTGCATGCTTGATTTTTCTGATCTGATTTTGTAGTTGCTTTCAGATTGAAGCTTCAGGTTTAAATTGCATTTTTTTAACTTTTCTTTTTGAACTTTATTTTTTGATTTCCAGGTTTGTTTCTGTTTTCAACTGGTTTTGAAGATGAAGAATTTGAGGGAAAAGAAAACATGCAAACCAATTTTACTCTTTAATTCATATTATCTATGTTTTAAATTTTAAAGAAAATAAAGTATGACACTTGTCTTATTCATATCCTCTTTAAACTACACTTGTTAGAATTACAATTTATATACATACACTTGTCATTTAAGCAATTTCTTTTGTTTTAAATGTAAATAAAAGCTTTTAAACCTACTTTACAATTTTTATCTAAATTTATATATGCATTACTTTTTTAAAGAAAATGTTATAAGAACTTATGCATATATTTTAAAACCCAAAATACTTTAAAATATTTTTATCCTTTAATTAATTACATTTATTTATATTTGTGTAAATGTTTTTACATTTTATATTCATGAATATACAACTATTGTTTAGTTATTTTAAAAGAAAATGTTTTAGCAAATGTAATTTTATGTCATACCTTATTTTATTTTCAAAAGAAAATTTCAATTACCTATACTTATATATCAAAATGCATATTCACAAAAAGTAGAAAAACAAGATTTCATTAGTTTCAAATAAAAAAATTTCTTTAAATCCAATTAATTTCAATATATTAACATTTGAATTTCAAATTCACATTTTCAGATTGTAATCCATTTACAAAATATTCACTTTTGAACTTCAAATAAAAATATTTATTTAGTATAATTTGGAAAACAAATCTTTATTAATTGAATATATATTGTTTTCAAACCCAAAATATTTATAAGATTTTTAATTTTGAATTTTTATTCCAAGACTAAATTTATAAATATAAATAAATAACAGAACATATCTTTTATAAATCTTAAAACTTTCAAATTCTATTTATTTAAATCTAATTTATATACATATTCATTCCCAAACACTCAAATCCATTCTAAATCAATGTATAATTTAATCAAAATTTTATATTAATTTACCAAATTAATTCTTACTTTAAATTAGGGATCACATTAATTACAAATTTAAATTTGTTTAAAAACAGGAATGTTACAGATTCCCCCCTTAGAAAATTTCATCCTCGAAATTTGAAAGTAGGGAGATAACAAAGGATGGATACACAAAGATAGAGAATCAACTCATTAATTAACCGATTATCTATTTTGCATTTGGCTTATCAAATCAGAATATCAATAATAGATACAAGAACGAATCAAGATACTCGGGTCACCAGATCTACGAATATACAGGGTATTGATTAGTTCAAAGGGTAACTAACCACTCGTAGAATTTATCTGGACCCAATAGAATAAACAGATATATGGACGCAATCCAAATCTTTTAGTTTGAACAACCAAAATATACCTACCAACCAAAGCAACGAAAGCAAACAATTCATCCAAACAAACAATTCTGACCCGTCTGGAGTTTATGACCCATGTAAATATATCAAAGCTTCTTCCTGGAGCTACCAGGAATCATCAAAGAATTGAAAAGATGAATCAAAGGAGATTGATAGAGAAAGATTGTTTCCGCTATTGCAGGGCACTGACCATTTGTAGTGGTACTCCCCTTCCCCTTATCTCGTCCTCTTCTCGCGCTCATACTCACTATCAGTGGATAGTAAGAGAATTTACTGAGGCATTCAGATGGATATCTTAGGGATATACTCATTCTAGGGTATACTTCACCCTATCTCTAATGAGCTACCTAATGTGTTATACTCCCGAGCTAAAGTTTCAACCTTTAGCTCTAGTACCAATTATAACGACCCTGACTCGACCTTCGAAAATCGGCATCGAATGTGACACACGTATTCAATCCCGCAGATCCAAACGTCGAATCTAGTTCGCCGAAGCTTATAACACATCAAGTATAACAACACATTGGAAGAAAAAGAAACGAATATCAATTATATACAACATTCGATACAACAATGATACAATATGAATCAATAGAATGATACGATACAAGATATCAATGCTACAGCGGAAAAACAATATGATATAGCGGCGGAAAACAAAGACTCCAAACAGCAACAGCAACTCTAATTCCAAAGCACCAATCAAATTGCACCAAGACAAGCAAGTCTCGTCCATAAATCCACGGACTCCAATATCCAATATCTCCAAAGAATACAAAAGAGAAAGCTAAAAGCTACCAAATCAATATGTAAATCTACTATATGAAAAACCCAACTCCAGACTGCCCGTGTGGAAAATTTTGAGCACCCAGAGTTTAGGAAAGGAACAATAAACTCCGGGTCAGTCATGTGACTGGTATGAGCAAACAAAAACATTTTATCTTTAAAACAAACAAAAGATTTTAATTTTGAATCCGCAATGCTTTTTTTTGAATATGAAACTACCATAAGGCCTCCCGCTACACACACCATGCAAACGCAGAATTGGAGGAGATTTCTCCTTATGATAGTCAAAAATGCTTGATACGCAAAAACCATTTTGATATTATTATTAGTGCAAAGTAGAAAACATTTTGAAAGTATAATATTAATCTTAGCAACATAGACATTCCGAATTATGCCTACTATAGCTACCATCTAAACAGTGGGGCGCCACCATAAGTAGATGGCAGGTTATACAACTAAAACCGTACAAGGCGCGTATTGTTTCTTTGGGTTTTCCAAAAAATGGTCAGGCCAAGGAACTTCCCATTGCCACATGGGTACGCCTCTGGAGGGACGCCTCGAGAACCATCCCTCAGTTCTCTGCCAACACATGGCGGGTGTACCCCCTGCCCGGGAGTATCACCTCAGATATTCCATTCCCGGTCGTAACCAACCTCTATCCGAGCGCTCGATACCAACAAACACAAAGTAATGTATTTGCAGTAATCACATAGGTTAAATATCTAGGATCCATACCATGATATCACCTATATTCAGAAGAAATGGACATATCCTAGGGGCACGACCCCTAAATCCTTGCCCCATCTTTCCTGTTTTGACCATTACCAGTTTGTGAGGCTTGATGAGGTTTCGTCCAAAAAGCTACGCTTTTCACAGAAGCCATGCTTTGATCAACAAATGATCAGCAACACTTCGTATGCCACATTACCAAATGGGGAATGCATTACTGGTAACCATCAACTACATAACCTCTGAGCTCGTATGTCTCAAAGAAGAGTGTTAAGCTAAGAGAATAAATCTCCGCCACCAAACAGAAAAGTATTTGATAGAAACCGGTTTTACACCTCAAAGTGTAATGCCAGACACACATCCATACAAGTCTGTTCCGGGTTCGAACAGAACCGAAGGCACTTCCAAAGAAGTCCTTACAAATCCGGATAATTTCTAATCACGTCCGGACCCCCATCACAATAGGTGCTCAAACATCTATACCAGGGATCAACCGATGCAGAGACATTCGACAAGAAACCCTTTCGTTTTCGAAAATATCCGGTCTTCACCGCCGGTCTTCAATTGCTATCAATAACGTCGTATCATTATTCGGAATGGGTTATATGACACAAGGTCCTCTCTCGGCTAAACCGAATAATGAGCGCAATATTTAAAAACATATGGATATTGGGATTTCAGTTAACTCACAACTTTGAAACCAATTTTTTTTCATTCAAATGGTTTAAAACAAATTACCATTTACAAATCTTTTAAACAAAAAGATTTTCTTCCCTAAACCTTCAATGGTTTAAACAATTTCCACAATTAAATCTTTTAAACAAAAGATTTATCTTTAAAATCCCCTTTTAATTTAAAACAAGGTTTACCAATCTTTGACAAAGATTCATTCATAACTTTCAAAACAACTCCACTTCAAATTGGATTAACTCGTTAAATCTTTAAATCTAGATTTAACTTATAGCTTTATAAAAACTCGTTTCCAAATATTCTTCCAAAATTTGGAAAATTATTTTCAATTCAAACTTGAAATCCCTTTATTATAAATTGGAAGTTCATTACTCATATGAAAGCTTTTATTGTTTGAAAACAAATTGTTTTTATTTCGAAAATCCGATTTTATTTATACAAGTTAACATTTTTGAGGTTAATTCAAATCCCCACAACAATTATTAAAAATGGTTTGAAACCCATATAAGCTTATATACCGTTTTTAAAATTATAAATACCAAATCTAGAATTCAATTCCAAATATTGAATTCCAATTTAAATCAGATTATTCAAATTCCAAATCTTTATTAAGTTACTCAGAATAAACTTTCATTTTTAAAACACTTGTTTCAAAAGCCTTTCACTTTAAATCCAATCCATTTCCAAAACCATTTGAATTAAAAATTCAAATTCAAAACTATTTAAAAATCTGTGACTTAACCGATTTCCATGTGCAATCCATATTTGTGTGTGTATAAGTGTGGTCTAGGGGTTTTACACAATGGTGTAACATTATTCAATCATCACAGATCAAAACACAGAAATACCGATAAGCGGTATAATCAATAACGCTTATCTTCATTTACAGATTCACAGATAAATGAATCACAGATGAATAAATAAATAAATAAATTACATACAGCTCAATTCACAGAACAGAATATCATAGATAATCAATTCAAGGCAATTCATACAAGGCAAACATTCATAAGCAAGGTCATGCATTCAATAATCATTTATAGGTAGGATTAATTAATCGTTTAATCCTAATTAATTAAATCAATTACTTATGAATTAATTACCCAATTCTGATTTATTAATTACAAATCATTTGATATAAATTTATTTATCAAATACTTTAATTACTTATTCTTAATTAATAAATTATTCTTAAAAGCAACCTCTAAACCAATTACATAATTAATTAACCCCCAAATTAATTTTTTTAAGGAATTAAACTTTAATTTCTTACCATAAAGTAATTACACTTACACAATTTCATGAATGATTATCATTAATTAATTAATCTAATTAATTGTTAAATCTAATCACATTAATTAAATATTCAAACAATCTTAGTTAATGACCTTCATTAACTAATAACAATTCTTTAATTACTTTTCTAAAGAAATTACTTGCATTAATCATTATTAATTGAAAATTTAATCAATTATTTCTTAATCAATTATCTTGATTGACTACTAATTATAAATTAATCAACTTTAATTATCTAATAAACAATCCTTAATTACAAATAAATTAAACACTTAATTATTAATTTACCAATTAATTAGTTTCAAAGTGATAAACCCCTAATTAATTACAATTATAAATTAATTAACAAATCTAAATCACCCAATTAATAATTATTTATCTTAATTTACATTTAAAAACTTCCTTAATCTTTGCAAACAATTTATTACTAATTTGAAACTTTAATGTTAATTAACTTTAACACTTATTTTAAATTAACTACCTAATTTAGTATTAATTTGATTTTAAAACATCCTAAACTAAAATAATTAAAAATGGTAATGAAGTCTTAACTTAACATTATCAAACATTAATTAACTAGATCATACTTAAAATTGGTTTAAAGAAAAATTTGCTTAACCCAATTTTTTTTATTTGCAGTTTTGAAACCAACCCGAGACCCCCCTTGATTTACTCGAGTTAAACTCGAGATTCCTACCCATTATCCCAAGTACTCCGTCGTTCTCATACCCTTCATCTTCTTCTTCTACTTGTTTATTTTTCTTTTAAAACTTAAACATTTGTTAACTGTTAACCCACCTAATCTCACACGAATGTTTACTTGAGCCAGCACCATGAAACCGCGGGACTTACTTCGAGACATCCCTTCTTCTCCAACCACCATATTTGTAGATGCACATAGACACACGCGTGCATATGTACAGTTCATTGGAGTGATTCCGATCATCGCGACAATCTCCAGCACATCACCTAAAACTACCTCAACTCCATCAACTTCCAAGATCAACGATTCGAACCAAAAACAAAAATTGAGCTACTCGACTTGCCCCTGAACAAAATAGTTCATCAGAAACTCCCTTCGACCCATCGCCTTAGGTCACCGGCAACCTTGAAACCCCGTCCCTAGCTCCGCCACACCACCACGCTCCGATTTCCCTTCGTCCCATCAAACCCGATGCATCATCGATAATGATCCAACCTCGAAACCCACGTCGACTAAATGAAGCCATTAAACCCTACTTTCACTTCGAACAGCCCCCTCGGCCAAATAAAAAAAATTCGATCATTTTTCTAATGATCCTTAGCCTACGATCCACCTCTGGCCATAACCACGTCGACCAACTCATCGCCAATCGTCGGAATTTGACAAGAATGTCATTTCCGTTCATCTTGGAAATTCCCGACCATTACTTGATTAAAAATTTCAATACCTTCACTAAAAATCATTGCTTCATGATACAAAATTAATTATGTAATCAGATTACAAAATTTAAAGTTTTGATTTTTCTGATATATGATAATTTTACTGTAAATTATTATTTTCAAAATATTTACTTAATATTTTTACATAACATTATTTTTAGAAATAGCTTTACATTGTTATAAACAATTTCCTTTCTGGAATCATAGTTTGAAATGATCTGAATATGAAGATATGAATTTTCTTGATTAAATGGTTAAAGGTTAAATAGAGAGATTTCATGCTTAACACAGACATGCATACATCCGTTCACACACACATATATGTATCTATATATACAGATACATTTACTTTCCTACCACATTTCCAAGTTATCATCACAGGTGTCAGATTCAAGAAAATTTTAGTTTTAAAGGTAAGGTTTGCTCACTATAAAATGAAGACAGAGAGGAACAGTTTAGCTTCTGTAACGATGATTTGCTTCATTTACTTCATGTTTTCACTTGGATTTACTCATTAACATGATGTTGTACACATACAAATAACTTTCGTTCAGCAATCAAAACTTAAAATTTTCTTGGGATGGGGTAGATTAAATTTTTCTAACAGAGTTTAAAACCTGGAATGAATACACAGAGGCAAATTCTTCTTATTTTCAAGCATGCATTGCAATTATCATCACACAAACCAAATAATCAGCATAACATCACAATGCATCAACCAAATCAGGTTTTTAAAGAGGAAGTTGCTCACCTTTTAAAATGCAGAGAGCCTGCAAATGACTTTGAAAACCGATCTTTGTTTTGAGTTGCTGTGCCTTTTGATCTTTGCATTGAATCTGTATTGTCTTAAATTTCCTGAAGCTTAAATCCTGATTTTGATCCGTTCTTTACTTTAATTAAACTTGAAGGTGCGGCCTTTCTTTTATCTTTGCTTTGTTTGATTGCTTCTTATTGCTTCAGATTGTAATTTGATTTGTTTTTCCTGCAACTTCAATTGGTTTTCTAGATTTTGCCTACTTTTGAATCTGCATGCTTGATTTTTATGATCTGAGTTTGTAGTTGCTTTCAGATTGAAGCTTCAGGTTTAAATTGCATTTTGTTTTAACTTTTCTTTTGAACTTTACTGTTTGATTTCCAGGTTTGTTTCTGTTTTCAACTGGTTTTGAAGATGAAGAATTTGAGGGAAAAGAAAACATGCAACCCAATTTTACTCTTTAATTCATATTATCTATGTTTTAAATTTTAAAGAAAATAAAGTATGACACTTGTTTTGTTCTTATCCTCTTTAAACTACACTTGTTAGAATTAAGATTTATATACATACACTTGTCATTTAAGCAATTTCTTTTGTTTTAAATGTAAATAAAAGCTTTTAAACCTATTTTATAATTCTTATCTAAATTTATATATACATTACTTTTTTGAAAGAAAATGTTATAAGAACTTATGCATATATTTTAAAACCCAAAGTACTTTAAAATATTTTTATCCTTTAATTAATTACATTTATTTATATTTGTGTAAATGTTTTTACATTTTATATTCATGAATATACAACTATTGTTTAGTCATTTCAAAAGAAACTGTATTATCAAATATAATTTTATTTAAATTTATGTCATACCTTATTTTATTTTCAAAAGAAAATTTCTATTACCTATACTTATATATCAAAATGCATATTCACAAAAATTAGAAAAACAAGATTTCATTAGTTTCAAATAAAAAACTTTCTTTAAGTCCAATTAATTTCAATATATTAACATTTGAATTTAAAATTCACATTTTCAGATTGTAATCCATTTACAAAATATTCGCTTTTGAACTTCAAATAAAAATATTTATTTAATATAATTTGGAAAACAAATCTTTATTAATTGAATATATATTGTTTTCAAACCCAAAATATTTATAAGATTTTTCATTTTGAATTTTAATTCCAAGACTAAATTTATAAATATAAATAAATAACAGAACATATCTTTTATTAATCTTAGAACTTTCAAATTCTATTTATTTAAATCTAATTTGTATACATATTCATTCCCAAACACTCAAATTCATTCAAAATCAATGTATAATTTAATCAAAATTTTATATTAATTTACTAAATTAATTCTTAATTTAAATCTAGGAATCACATTAATTGCAAATTTAAATTTGTTTAAAAACAGGAATGTTACTCCCGGAATATCCGATTCATAAGATCAACAAAATACGCCGGAGCATTTGTCAAACCGAACGACATAACAAGCCATTCGTAAGAACCATAACGAGTACGGAATGCGGTAAGAGGAATGCTTTCTTCCGCAACTCGTAACTGATGAAAACCGGTAGCAAGATCGAGTTGGGAGAAGAGCTTAGCGCCACTTAATTGATTAAACATGTCGTTGATCCTAGGTAATGGATACCTATTTTTGATAGTGATCTCGTTAAGTTTGCGATAATCAACGCAAAGCATAAGTGTACCATCTAGCTTCCTAACAAAGACAACGGCGGCACCCCAAGGAAACAAGCTAGAACGAATAAAATGCTTGGCTTCCAACTCAGATAATTGTTTCTTGAGTTCTTCATTTTCCTTAGCAGACATCCTCACGAGATGACGACTGAGAGGATGAGCACCAGAGATAAGATCAATACGAAACTCAATTGCCCTCTTCGGTGGCAAACATGAAATAGGCTCGAAGACATTAGAAAAATCACAAACAACCGGAATATTCGCAATGACATCCTTTGATTCGAAGGAAGAAATAAGAGCGCTCGAAGTATGATCCATGCTTCGAAATATTATAGATAACTGCTCGATAGCATCGGGATGCTTGAGATATAAAGTTCTTTCGGGACAGAATTTGAACTTCATAACGGACGAGCCAATCCATGCCCAATATCATATCAAAACCAAGATGATCCATAACATGCATATTCGTATGAAAGGAGAAACCACAAAGTATAATCTCAACATCAACACATAACAAACCAAGAGTAGCGGATCCACCAATAGGATTTACGATCCTCAAAGGGTTGCAAAGAGTAATAACATCCAAAGGAATAATATCAACAAGCTCCTTTGACATGCATGAATGTGATGCACCCATATCGAAAAGAACTCTAATAGAACGGCCATGAAATAAAATAAAACATTCCAAAACAGAAGGAGTAATACCTTTGGGCTGAGAAGAAACACCAGAAGCTTTAGTAACATTAAGCTTCCCAGATTTGAGACCCTTAGGAGCAATAGGACAATCAAAATTCCAATGACCTTCTTTCTTGCAGTAACGACAAATGCGAGGCTTAGGACAACTACGAAGAAGATGATCCAAAGAACCACAATTATAGCACGCCCTCTGAATAGATGGTGGACTACTAGGCTGAGAACTAGAGGTAGCTTGCTTCTTCTTCTTCTGGTTGGAAGAATTTGGCTTTTGAAATGGAAACCTCTTCTTGTTGGGGTTCTTAGAAACCTCAACCTCATCACAACTATCACATTTCTTTTCAATAGCTTCAAGGCAAAGAGCCGAATCAACAAGCTCCTCAAAAGTGAGCTTAAGCTGAAGCAAAAGAACTTTCTTCAAATACTTCTTCAAACCATCAACAAAACAAAGATTTTTCTTATGCAGAGTGTTAATGAACTCACCTCCGTATTTGGACAAGGCCTCGAATGATGCAACATAATCAGAAGCAGAGGACTTTATTTGCTTCAACTTAATGAAACTACGAACAAGATTATCCTTTTCTGATTCAGGAACGAACTTAAGTTCGAATCGTTCCTTAAACTAAATCCACGAGAGAGAGGACTCATCAACTTCCGCAATAAAAAGCTCATGCCAATCAAGCGTATGCTCTTGCAACATGCTAGATGCCACGAGAATGCGATGATGATCAGAAAGATCCATCTGAGAAAATATGCGCTCACAAGTGCGCAACCAAGTCTGGACCTCCATTACACTTTCTGATCCGTTGAAAGGCTTGCCTCCAAGGTGGGAATAGTCACTACACATGCGGGCAAAGGCAGACTTTTGAAAGGGATCCGTGTGAGTAGCAACAGAAGGCCGAGTACCCCGAAATCGCTCCGTAAACTGATCAGCTAACATATAGACTCCGTCCGGATGAGAACCACAAGACTGATCTATAGTGGAACGCTTCCCTCTACCTCTTCCAGCCATAGGCTGGGAGAACAAGAGAAGAAAAGGATTAGTTAAACCACACACAATTGATAAGAAATTTAATAAATGGACTACTACGAAATATGAAATTTTATTCCTAGACATACTCCACATGTTAAAGTGGAAGGAATAGATTAGAAAGGCATGAATAAAAACCCTCGAATAGTTGTAATGCATGTTCCATTTTGTTTCTGTTCTGTGTATATTACAATTTGTTCCGAATTTCAGCTCTGATACCAAGCTGTGACGCCCCACCTCTATGCTCACAATAACAAAGGTTATTGTAAGGAATAACATCTGCTATTGCGAAGAATAAGGCCTGTTAGAAGCAACCATTCGTAAGTTATGCCTTATACGAGTATTGATTACATCGATAGGAGTTGCATAAATTACTCCCAAAGATATATATTCAATCCAAATCTAAAACGAAACTACGGTGGCTTAAGAAAAATTCAGAACAACTCATAATAACAACAACACTGATAGTATAATCACATCAGAAAAGAAATATCAGATATATAGAGGAAGATAAGTCTGGATATATGCTATTTGTTTGTACACAAGTTTATACGTGAAACACGCACACAATTTCTTGCACACATTATAAAAGGTACAATTGAACAAGTCAAGCATGCTACTGAAATGATTAGTGCATATATAGCAAGTACGAAAAAAAGAATAAGAAAGGTTTCTATAAAGCATCAATATTTCAGGGAATATGAAATACAAGTGGATGAACAAATGCAATGTTACAGGTGAATATACATGATGGTGGCCAAGCAATACCTTGATGCACGTAACAAACTATAGTCTAAATTCTTGAAAGTGACCAATATACCAAGTACAAAGGCAAAGCAAGTAGCTAACTTATATGAATCCAAGGACTAGAACACTTAAAGAAGGCCACGCATGTCACAGACTTCAACATGAAGTGCTAAACAACTTACATATATGCAGGAAAATGAAGAAGGTCTGGGCTCAGAATAAATTTTGCACGCAACAAATATATTCAAGGTCGAACACATTTTGCACGCAACAAATATTCAAGGCCTAACACTTCTTTTTGTCTTTTTTTAAATTGGCAAAGTGTGTTTTGAACTCACCAATAAATTTTCTCAAAAACAGTTAGCAACAAGGATCCATAAGAAGCAAAAATTGGAAAAAACCATTAAGGCTTCACCAAGCTACTGGAAAAATTGATGGAGCAAATAAATGATGATGCGCTACTTGACAGATGAAAACGAAATGAAGGAGGCAGCTTACTTTTCTTTTCACAAATATGCACCAGTCCAAAGAAAAAAAGTGAGTTGGCCTCATTTTGTACAAAATCATTAAATGTGAGACGTGTACAAATTAAAAGAAGGACAGGCTACTAATAAAATGATGATGGTGAAAAGTGTTCAACACCGCTCTAAAGGTTTTAGTGACAGCTTGCAAAAGAATGGTGGTGCAAAGTGATTTCAAACTTTTGTTTACAACAAAGAATATTCACTTAATTTGCCTTTGAATTGGACTGTATTCACACGCACGTGAAGGCAACAAAATTTATAACACACCTAGTTATTTACAAAAGACTTTGCCACTGACTTTGTAAGAATTTTATATTGCAATTTTTTTTCAAATTTTAGTTTAAAAATTACCATTTTAAATCTTTATTTCGACGGTAATAAAATCACGGTTGTTACATAAATGTAATTAAATACTACTTTAATGAAAACTAAGATGATAATGGTAAAGTATTAGTGTAATAAGGTATAAAAAAATGTCAATTACAACCATGAGATGCCAATTGATTGAATAATAAGATGGAAAGACGAATAAATGGATTTATTGGAATTTAAAGCAATAATCACTATATTTACTTCAATTGGAATTAAACACTGTAACTAGTGTAATACTTAACCTTAAAATGACAGGTAAATTTGTTTTAAAATATTATAAACATCTAAGTAATCAAAAACGATAAAATCTGTTAATTATGGGATTTGAAATTGAAAAGTTATTCAATCAATTTAATAATAATTTATTTAATTAACGTGAAAATAGTCTTTTTGGTCGCTGTCTCGAATTTGGACGAAACTAGTTTCATCAGATCTGTAACGTTGAATTGTTATAAGGTTTCAAGTTCGTAGCCATCGAACTTGTCGTTTGATCGTACGGATTCGAAATGCCTATAAATCAATATTATTAAATTCAGTTGAAATCAATTTGAAATAAGCTGATTTTAAGCTAACTTCTTCATATGATGGAATTAGGACTTGAAACATGTTCCATTGAGTTTAAAATTATCGAAAATATCTATTTTGATATATGGGATGACCAGTTTTCATTTCGGAAGCAGTACGGGCTTTTGGGTCGTATTTATCATTTCAAATCAATACAGATATTATTCATTTCTTATAGGGATTCGTTAGTGTATATTATTCTGTTCTAACCCTAGCCGCCTTTTTTATTTCTTATTACTGTACGTACATGACTATTTAACCTACAGCTTCTTTCTTCTTCTAATGGCTGCAAAATCAAAACCCTAAATCCAAAATCAAAAATCAATTTCAAAATCAAACTCCTTCGAACCATATCAAATTATATGTCAGTTCAAAGCTCTCGACAAATGTAATTCACTAGTGTGATTCATTTTTCAATTGGATTCACCGTTTTCCAGAAATCAACAAGGAACCTCAGCCGTCTATTGTAGATTTTGGACGATCCCACGGTGGATTTTCACCCGATCGACGATCGGGAAGTGGCATTGGGAAGAGCCAGGAAAGCAGGTTGTAGATCTCGTATTCATTCTTGATATTGATGATCAAAATCGCCTCAAACTGGCCATCGAAGTCAAAGGGCGGTGGTCATGGTCTAGTCGACTAGAGGTGGCCGCGTGGTGGCAAGTTGGTCGGCCGGACATGGGGGACGAGGGCATGACCTCTGATTGAGGTGCAAGACACGGTGGATGCGGCGAACTAGTGGAACGTGGTGGTGGCTCGTGTACTTCAGGGGTAGGGTTTCGAAAGAGCTTGTACGTGGTGGTAGTGGCGTACGCTTGATGACATGGTAGTGGTAAATGGGTTTGTTTGATTTTGTAATTTAATTTAATTTTAATTTTGTTACGTTCTAACCTTAATAACTTTGCGTACGAGGTCTGATTCATGCGCGATTTACTCTGCTGCGATCGTATCGAAAATCTCAAACATTTTGACGTTAGTTTGGATGAATTCAGAGACTATTTAATTATGGACCTTTATTTGGATTTCAAATCAATTTGAAATCAAATGTGAGTGTTTTGACCAACTCACAACTACTAGATTATCTTACGTTAGTTAAATTAAATTTAAGATGTGAGTAGAAATTAATTGATCGATGTTTGGTATGTTTAAATTGTCGTTCTATTTAAATTTGATTTTATTCATTTAATCATCATTTAATCTAATATTGAATTTAATTTTCAATTTAGTATCCGGTAATGATAATCAGTTATCTATTGATGTTTATTGGTTGATTTGGATGATGATTGTGATGGACGTTTGATTGTTGATATTGGATGACTGCATTTGTATTTTTATATTATTATAATACTGCAAGTTCCCTATGGGTTGAAATGATACATAGCCGAACGATCTACAGATTAGGTCAAAGTCATTTTGGGTTGAAATGATAGACTCGAACGATTTTATGGATTTTTACTTAATTCGGGATTGCGGTTTGAAATGATATAAAACCATAAAATTTTAAATTGAGGTTTGAAATGATAAATATCCATATCACATGACCATGGGGTAGAAAATTATATACGGACACCGAATTGGTTAAATTAAATGATTTTTAAATCTTTAAATTTTGAATTCAGTTAACTGGCATTTTGAAATAGAAATTGATTTATATAAACTAAATTAATTTCGATAATCCAAGCGTTAATGCTGAAATTGGAACTGATTTAATGAATTGTACAAAGGATTTAAATTGAAATTTCAAAGTCGAAGCGTTAAATATAAAAAAAATTATCGAAATTGAGTTATTGAAATGTTTGGATATAACTTTGAAATCTATTTCAAGCTAATTTAAACTATTTTTACTAATTTGAACTATTTTAATCAATTTTAATTATTTTAATTTATTTTAATCTATTATAACCTATTTAATCCAGTTTAATCTATTTTACTTATTTAAACTAATAAAATTTATATTAATCTATTTTAAATCTATTTAATATAATTTAATCTATTTAATCTATTTTAAATCTATTTAATATTAGTTAAATCTATTTAATCTATTTTAAGTTTATTTAATCTATTAAAAAAATTAATTAATATAATTTACATCTATTTAATCTAATTTAAATCTATTTAAACCATTTTAAACCTAATTAAATAAAATATAAATCTATTTAAACTATTATTACTATTTAACTATTTTAATCTATTTCACAATATTTTTAAAACTATTGAAAAACTATTTATGACTATTTAAACTATTTTCTAAATTTTCAAACTGTGTGAAGTTAAAGTATTTATATTTATATTCGTGATGATGATACAACCTAAGTTGGAATTTGGAATTGATACGTTTCTATAAAATGACATATTTGAGGAAATATGATGATTTTGGAACGAGGACTTAATTAACCTATCATATTGATAAATTCAAAAGTGACTATGATTTTTGAAGTGAATGTGGTTTTGAAAGGGAATATGATTTTGAAAGTGATATGGTTTTGAGAATATGATTTTTGATATCAATTATGAATTGGTTTTGAGAAATGTAAAAGAACCATCCAGTGTGTCATAAGCGTTTGGTTGGTAGAGAAACCCAGATCAGATATCGTCAAACTCTCTGCCAATACCGAAAACCATTTTAACAACTGTGTATGTGATGGAGATTCCAGAAATGAAGTAGGATGGTTTGGCGAATGATTCCGTATGAGGTATTTACGCGACCCTAACTCCCACGAGTCAGCTTAGTGTGACTAAAATAAGAGCTATACCGAGCTAAGCGACGTCATTCCTCCTATTAGGCACATTTCTTCGATGCTATATTTTGACTTTGTGATTGATTTGGTGGCCACCCCTCGATTTTGATTGTGGCAGTGTGTCCGAGGTGGGCGGTAGTAGCTGCTATGCGTTTTCACCAGTTCGGGAGTGCAGCTGGTATATCTACCCTAGCATTTCCTCGAAGGCTGTGTTCACATGCCCTATAGCGGCTTCTACGAGTTTGTTTTGTACCAAACCTATGGAGTGCCCTCTTGGCAAACCTCATGGAGGAGCATACGGTACTATATAGACTACGAGAATATATAAAATGTGTTAAGGGGGATAAGGGTAACGCCTTAATGATACTTTACTTTATTGTAGACACTATTATAATAGCGTATTGTACTACATAGTAGATAGTTTACAGATCCTTAGGAGATGGAAATCCCGAACAATTCTTAAGATATTGCACTCACGTTGACACTGTATAGGAAATTGTCAAACCCCATACACATCTCTAAAGCCACTACACTCATATTAATTTACTGTTGATTTAACTTACGTAAGATCTCTTAGTTCTAGCTCGAGTGTTTTTTCTTTTCAATTTGCTCGGGTCAATCTGAGCTTTCCAGTTTATCAAAGACTGCTTTTTGGAGGATGAAGACGAAGATTTTGTACTATTATTATTTATTGTTTTTATTCCATTGCATCATGTTGTTCAGCTGCATTTATTTATTATTTGTTATTGTGGTATGTAACCTTGATCTATATTATAAAAGGTTTAATCAATGTTATTTATAAACAGCTTTATGAACTGTTTATTTGATTATTATATTTTGTCATTCCGCTGCGAGATTCTGTATTTGTTTTCTTTCTTTCTCTGCTTTTTCTTATTTACCCTATAACAATTTTCCATTTTGAATGGTTTTAGTCTGACGTGTGTGGTTTATCGTCGATTTAAACCATCCACAATGGTAGGTCGTTACAGAGAAACTGTGGTGGCTCAGTTGCCATGGTATTTTCTAACAAAATTGGTGTTGTTCAGGTAGTTTGATTATGAAATTTTTCGGTATGATGACACACATATGTTGGCAATATGTAACATACTTAAAACGGTTAAATTCGAAACTATTAGGTTATTTTTTACATTAGATAGAAACTTAAAAAAAAGTCTCTGTATCATTATATGGAAAACAATATTCTTTACAAAACTGTTTTTGATATCGGTTTATATCTTTTTTTGTAATCTGAATTCAATTCAATGCAAAACAAAAAATGTCATATGCTTTTTCATGTTTTTTTAAAACTATTTCTACAAGCAAATAATGAAGGTAATGAGTTGGAAATAGCTAATAAGAAAGGAGTAATGGAAGAAAGCATACTGTATGGAGATTGTTAAGCTAAATGAAAGGAACTAATCAAAGCTACAAATTAGAGAAAGCGAAGAGAAAGACAAGAATTATTTGGAGTTGGTAGTTACTGAAGTGAAGAAGACAATGTAAGTGATGGTAATTGTTCATATCGGAATGTGTCAAAAATACACAAGAAATTTAATTAGAGCAATAACTGAAGAAAATTAAAGGAAAACGAGGAAAAACAGTACACATAATCTTTACAACGGTTCGGCTAACTGATGCCTACGTCCACCTAGTTCTATTGATGATTATATTGCTATTTACAAACAATGTTCTTACGGATTGGTAATCCACGAGAATACATGAAATTATAGAGAAATTTGTAAGTAACTCCAAAAGATCCTTTGAAATAACACCCTCCACCTCTATTTATAGCTAAAGGTTGCTGGAAATCCCTCCATCGTGTTTTAAGCCACGTCCCCGCGTTAAGGAAGAAATGTGCTTGGATGATCATGGCTACATCATCAATTATCATGGATCGGTACCCATCCATAGTCATGGGTCGATACTGATTCATAAGATTTCTTTATGGATCTTTCTGTTGGCCTTGAGTAGATTCAACTTGTTAATAGCTTTATGTTTCCTATCTTGATTTCTATGCTTAAAGCTTGTTTCTGGGTCAACAAGTTGCATCGGTAGTGGAATGGAGTTCCTAACTTTATGTGCTTGAGATGATTGATGGTTCGTTGCATGTAAATGATATAAGGAAGCTTGAAATGGCTTCTATAACCAATGATTGGAAGTTGAGGGGATTTGCATGGATCGTTCTTGGTCCACATGGATAGATCGATACCGATCCATCACTTGGATGGATAGGTGTTATTGAACTTCATAATGCTATGCATTCATCTTATGGTCTTTTTCTTGGCTTATAAGTTATCTCTTTGGGATCTCTGCCTCGATAACTTTAAAGTTCAACTTATCAGGTTTGTCCAACTACGTCCCGCTTCAAAATGTTGGATAACGGTAAAGGAAACTGAATTGGACTGTTTTAGAGTTGGATGAGTAGAGCCAAGCTTTGATGAGTTTATAGTTAGGTAGTAGAGGGAGAAACTACTGGAGAATTTACAAAATAATATGATACTATCTTATATTTGCCTGAATGTTGATTAGGATTCTTCTGTAGTCACAAATCTTAGTTACATAAGTTCAAAGAGCTAATGAAATTTGAATATTTTGATTGTTAATGGGTTTATCAATATTCATCAAATCTAATTGGCGAATGACAAAACTATGCAAGTTTATCTTAAAATTGATATGTATGATTGATTTTACGTTGTGAAAATTTGGATATGAGTTTTAGTTTAAACGAATAAGACAATATAATTTTGTAATGCTTTTCTAATATGGTGACAAATCCAATATATTAGATCATGTAAAGCATTGTTTATCTATAAGAAATCGGTGTAGATTTGAATAATACATGTTTTGTGGCCTTAATTATCATAAAATCTAAGAAATAGAAAAAGTCCAAAATGTTACAACCAACTTCACTCCAACTGAGTTTTGTCTTAAGATGACGAGCACAGTATATTGTCGATCTTCTTTCACTTTGTTTGCTTGGTACTTCTTTGAATTTTATTACGTGTTCTTATCAACATCTCTTACTTTCAATAGGATTATAAATGACTTCAATAAATATTAATTTCTTTTCATTTCAAGTAGTAATGCAATGGACTCAAGGAATATTTTCAATCAATTGAAAATCAATAATATGCTTGTTCAAGTTTAGGGATGGCCTATGTCATTATTTTATATGATCTTTATTCTAAAAACATCTTTGTTTTCATCTCTCAATTTTGTCACTAGAAATCTTACATTTGTTAATGTAATGTGGAGGTAGATATAGCTTGATGCTTGGAATGTCATGTCATAACATTACCTAAACATGCAAATGCCTAGCTTTGAAAACTTTGAAAGTCTTTTGACACTTCTAACTAAAGAGTAAAAAATGATATGAGAGGTTTTGCCTTGAAATATATTTACAAGTATCATCAATTTTTGGGGGTATGCCTTGGGTAACTTTTGAAGTATTATTACTATTTTGGTAGGAACTTATGCATACATGTAGTTTGCCGTTGCAAACATCCGGTACAATCTTAATAGATGCATAGAACCCATTGGCAGTTAGGTGATGAAGCACCAAATAGTGGAAAAGAATGGATGATGTTTATTGATCTAAAGTGTAGCATTAGCAATGATGTGTTTTAAAATTATGCACGACGGTTATTTTTACATCATTATATGAACATAAAAGTGTGCATGGTGTTATTATATAGTTAAGTGCGTTATATTTATATTTCTATGTAATTTTATTATTTTTATACTTTATTGAATAATGCGATTATTAGTTTTGTGTGCTTAAAATAAAAATTATTAATCAATAACTTGCATTGATTAAATCTATTAGCTTCTATGTTCAAAGTGAGTTACATTCGCTCTTTTTTACTTACATGCAAAGCATTAATATATGTATTTATATATCCATGTTAGTATTTTTTTTCTACTAATGCATGCAAAAAAGGAAAGGGGTCATATATAATTCTCTCCATGTTTTGACCTTATACCAACAATTGATATTTTCTGTTTCTTCTTTCGGAAATGATGGATAGCCAATTTTAAATAATATTAGCCCAAAATTGCTGGAAACATTGAAGAAGTTTTTCTGCAGTGGGTAGAGGACTATAGCATCAATTATAGTGTCTCACCGTACTCACACCAAAGACAATCAATTATATTTCCATGGATTTCCTTTGAATTATAGAGATAAATTAGTTTTTCATTATCGAATTTTATGCACGTTTGTTCATACAGCTTTACACCAAATGGAATATATCATATATTTATTTTGCACACATCCAACGGATGTACCATACGTATAAAAATTCAATTTGTAAAATTCAATTTCTTAAAAATTGGTAGTTTCAAATATAAATATCATACCAAAGACCCTACTGCATCTTTCAAAGCAATAAAATAAATCTATTTCAAAATTAATTCAAAAGTTCAAAAAATTAATTATAAGACTTTTGTTGTAATGGCCTGCAAATCCATACCCCTTTGGGTCGACAATATTTTCCATCAGTGAAACTCAAATTGGATGGAAATGTAAACCATTAGGGTTAAAGAAGAAAGAGATAGAAGAAGAAAATAGAGAACAACATCAGAATCTCACAATCGCAGCGGAATAATATATAATAGATAATAACTGATCTTTATACAGGAAGAAGCTATACTGTTTATGTACATTACATCATCAGAATACAACACGATCAATAACACAACACTGGACAGTTCTAATAACTTGTCCTCACAAAGCTGAATATACAACATGCTATACACAGCAGAATATAGGTCAGAACGTGATATACGACTCCGTCGTCCAGCTCGTCTCCTAAGCTCCATTGCATCCTATCCCGCATCTGTAGTACTCGGTCTGACCTAAGCATTATAATATAATAACACCCGAGTCGGTCTGGAAAACCAGCGTGTGAAACACCATACTCAATTTGGTTATTATATTTTCGAAAATCCTTTAAAACAAAGGTATCTCGTAAGACCACGCCACAAAAAAACATGTTGGGTTTTTACCTTATGACAACCAAAACATTTTTATCAAATCCGTCTCATATTATAATAGTGTCTATAGAAAGTAAAATAGAATCTAGCTAAAATGCTTGCATCTCACATTCCACCAATAGTTGGGCACAATCAGAACCGTATGAGAACTTATTGGAGAACGGATTCCATACAATGGCAGGGTTACTAGAGTACCGCCCGTCATAGTACCTGGCCTAGATCAGAGTACCAAGGACCACTCCCGATCCCTTGCAACACAAGACCGGAGCTAACCCTTACTGGATAGTCAGAATAAGATCATCCCGCGGTTGGGATCAACAACCGCCCACACAGCCGAGATCAAAGGGACTCTAGACAGGGATGAACTTACCCTAATTGAATGCTATCCACTTAGCCATGCTGCACCTCCCCTGTTTTAGCCATTCCCGGTTGATGAAACTTGAGGCTAAGTGTTACCTTTTAAGACATATTCACTCAGAATGCTCGTCGTCCTCCAATGACGATGGTCTGATAACATTCGTTCCATACAAGTTGCCCTAGGTCTGGACAATCCGAGTCACCACCATCATCATCTTTACAGTCTTCATTCAATACGTTCAAACCTGACTGAAGTGGTTTTCAGATAATTAAATCTGATCCCGGTCTCTTCAAAACGATCAGCGCATTGGCCAATATTGATAGTCGGTTATTTAACAATCAAATTAGACAATCATTCGGCCAAGTATTTTATTTCCACCGGAAAACACTAAGTGACATTAATTTAGCTTTTAAATAAATTAAATCACTTTATCAAAAATATATACTTAAACATTTAAAATAAACAACTAAATTTCTTTATTTAAAATAATAGTTGTGAAATTCTATAATAATTTTCCAAGTAACACTTTAGCCAAAAACTACTTTAAAATAAAACTGTTATGCAACATCCCCAAAATTTTATCAATTTAAAATTAGTAATTTATTTGAGTTTTTGAAATTTAATTTGAAATTAATATGAAAGAATAATTCAAATCAAATAAAATAAGTGTTAGTTTGTATGAATAAGATTTCAACTTCATTTGAGTTAAAAAATTTAAATAATAAATGTTTTTAAAATCATTTGAATTTAAATTACATATATGTGTGTATATATGAGTAGATTTGAATTTAACTTTGAATTTAAATTTAAATTTTAAATAAATGCTTTAGTATAATAATTTGGATTTACAAATACATATATGTGTGTGTGTGTGTGTAATTTATTTAATGTGTACTCAAATTCAAAACATTCTCTTTTAAATAGTATTTATCAATAAAAGCAAATGTCTTTATCAAATGGAAAATGTAAATTAAAAATACAATTTAAATATTGTAAAAATATTGTTCTAATAAAAATTTACAATTAAATAAGCAATACATATAAAGACAAGCGCTGAAAATTTAAATAAATGGATTAACAAGTGTAATCCATGTAGAAAGAAAATTAAAAAGTGTCATCATATTATTTTTGTTTTTGGGAAAATTTATAAAAAGAAAATAAAACTATATAACATCTCAAATCCCTCCTTTCTCCTTTCTTTTAACTTTTAAAAGATTAAGAAAAAAAATCTGTAAACTTCCTCAGATCAGAGAAAGAAAATTATCACACAAATTTCAAAAACAAATCAAAGAAAAAAAATCAAAAAGTCATTAAAAAAAAAAAGCAAAAATCTAGAAATTCAAACACACTCTTCAATTCAAAGCCTAAGCTTGAAAATCATCTCAAGCAAAGGAATCAGATTAAGTTGAAATAATTACAGCTTCAAGATCAAAACAACAACACAACTTAGTATAATCAAACAACAAACAGAGAACCATAACAAGATCATGCTCAGAAAAATAAAAAAAAATCAAACGTCAAGCATCTCTGTTTTAAAGCTACAGGTGAGTAAATTTCATTAAAAACTTGGAATGGCACTTGTGGTTTGTGACGATGCTTGAGATAAAATTGTAAAAGGTTTATATGCAAGCAGATATATGTAAATATATGCAAGATTACTGTGTATGCCTGGTATCAGGCATTTTGCCTCTGTCTGGAAAAAGGTTTTCAAAACCCGTTTGAAATTTAAAATATTTCATCCTTGATACTTGTTAGATCTTAGGATTCAAACAAATTTTGTTTGTTTAAACCTGTTTTAGGTTTAAAAATAAATTCAAGCAAAACAAATTAAAGTTTTCTTCTGGAAAGTGAAATTACAAGCAAAAATTCAAAATGTGTAAAAATTCAAATATCATGATTCCTGTTCTTAAGTTTATAAATCGAAACGTTTTTGAAATTTATGATTTTAAGAGCAAAATCATAATTTTTAACGAAGTATCCTCTGAGAAAATCGAGGATGAATGGAATCACGTTTTTGATGAAGTGATGGTGATCGGCAAATTTTTGGGTGTCGGGATTACTTCCAGAGATGCTTGGGTGGTCGTCAAACTCGATAAAAATGCAAGGCGAATTTATAGATCATCGTGGTGATCTAATTCTGATGATCTAGGGTTTAAAACCCATACTTAATCGAGGTCGGGTTTTGAGCTGCTGTCACCTCGTCGTGGCATCAGAGCCGTTCGTACCAGTGGCGATCGGAACTAGGAAGGCAAGTGTAGCACTGGCCAGAATTTGGTGACCTCTGATGGTCGGAGGAGGAAGGACGTGGTATTTCTGGTGATCAATGTTTCGTTCCATTTGATGATGAGCGACGAAATTTTGAGTTCGTTGATGTTGTGGACTTCTGGGTGCTCAGGTGGCCAGGAAAGGTTGTCAATGACCTGTCGACAATTGTAGCACCGATCGTAGTTGGTTGGAAGGGCCGTGCATGTGCACAATGTCATTGTAGTATTTGGAATTTGGGGTTGGTGGAAGAAGCATTGGACTCAAAGTAATCTTCGGGGAACTAGGGTGATGGCTCGAGTTTGGGTTCGTGCCTTTTCAAGCTTGTGCCGGGAGGGGGGGTTTGACATTTAAACAAATTTTAAGTTAAAATTGGGAAAAAAAATACTCGGGTTGATTTCTAGGAAAACTCGAAGCGTTTAGGCATTTTGATCCGGTACAACTCGAAGTGGTTCTCGGGTCCGATATGTATAGTTTTACATTAAAGTAAAATTCAAACTTTTAAACATTTCTAATCCATATTTTCAAATGATTATTTTGATCAAAGTTTTGAATTAATTAAGGATTTAAGTAAGATGTTTTTAAAAGAATTTAATTTAAATTATTTAATTTTGATACATTATTTTGTAAAGATATTTATATTAAATAAATAATGTAATTAAAAAGGATAACTAAGATAAAATGTTATTTAAACTAATCTTAACCTTTTAAAGCAACTAATGTGATAAGGATGATTTATTAAGCAAGGTTTAAAAGATAATCAAAGTAATAAATATAGATAAAAAGATTTATCTTTTAATTTATTAAGCAATTAATGATTTGCTAATATAATTACTTAAGAATAATTACTTAATTAATCACTTAATATTAAATATTAATTAAATAAATAATTAGGGTTAACTGATTTGTAATTAATAATTAGTTACTTAAGGAATAATTAATTAATAGAAGTAATTAAGATTTAATTAATTAACAATTAAGGATTAATTAATTAAGGAATAATTAACTAATAAAAGTAATTAAGATTTAATTAATTAACAATTAAGGATTAATTAATTAAGATAATTAATTAAAGAATAATTAATTAATGAAGGTGATTAAGATTTAATTAATTTATAATTAAGGATAATTAATCATTGGTTAATTGAAGATTGTAACGACCCGGAAATTTCGATCCCGAAAATTCCAGATAGTTAGGAAAAGAAGAAGAGACAAAAGAAAAGGAAACAGAAAACCAAACCCAAAATCTCACAGGGGATAAAATATAATATCACATAAATAATAGTTACACAAAGGAAACTGTACTTGTCAAATTAACTTTATTATATATTAGAGTTACAACAGATTTACAATCACAGAACAGATAAATCAATATGTTCCAGATACTATAATATATCACATCAGAAGTTTTCCATACGTTCCTGCTCTCCAGCTCGCCTCCTAAGCTCCAGAACGTCCTTACCTGAAATCTGTAACACTTGGTCTGACCCGAGCATTACATCAAAGTAACACCCGGGTCAGGCTGGAAACCAGCGTAAGTAAACCCATCTAACATGAATGACAAAAGCATACAACTTAAATAAACCCGGGGTAACTTATATCAATTTACAACTCCACAAGTTGTTATAGACATCACCTATTTCCCATAACAATTTATACAGAATCGAAGTGGCTTCGGGAATTTACTAATACCGGACACCAGTCTCTTCGAGTCCAAAGTCATCTTAACCAAAATTATCCAATTAAATACAATTCGACCTTAATTACCAGATAACATTTTTATTCACACCAACTCATAATTGATAGATAATCATAATATCATCATCCATTCAACATATCATGTAACAACCCGCATATTTATCGATTGTATATTTAAATATTTTATTTAAATATTTTATCGTTCGTCGGATTTTGGTCCGAAAAACTACTTTTTGCAAACAGTCGAATTAGGACTCGAGACCCCTCCCATTGAGTTCAAAACGCCGTTTGCGATCTTTTTAAGTGTAAACTTTGATATGTTTGGAGTTAGTGAAATTTTGCTACTTTTTCACTTAGGGCTTTGGTTTGGGCTGAGTCCATTAACCCCACTTAACTCAGTTCCAACCATCTCCTCTTCATTACTTCATTTCATATTCCTAACCCTTCAAGCTTTAGCAACAATGGTGGAAGAGAGTGGAAATTAAAACTCCAAGCCCTAGTTCCATAGCAAAATCCAACTTCTAGCTCCAAATTCAAGAGAACCCATTGGTAAGCATCTCCTTCTTCTTCTCCAACTCATTCTCCTTCCAATTTCAGAAATTTCCTAAACGTAATTTGAGAAATATTTCTCTTTTAAGCTTAGAATCAAGCTTCTTGAGTTGGGATTGAAGAGTGGTTGATTCTCCTTTGCTTTCAAGCTTCTTCTTCATTTGTTTGGGTTCAAAGGTGAGATTTTTATCTCACATCTTAGTCTATAACTATCTTCGATTGTTAGGTATGAATTCCTAACACTTATTCATGTGCATTTGATTTTGATTTGGATTGCTTTTGTGAATATTCCAATTTTTGATGTTTTGGGTTCAATTCTTTAAAAATCATAACTTTGATGTTTTGATCATGTTTTTGGTGATGAACCAAAGAGCTTCTATGGCCGGGTAGTCGATTGGCATAAACCCTTAGCGCCGTTGCTCGAAAGAATGCAATTTAGTCGAGGTTGGACATCATTTGGATGGGCTGGGAAGGGACTAGGAACAGGTCCGGCCGACCGAGCCCTGTAGTCGGCCGGCCGACCTGCTTCCAAATGCATAAGCACTTCTCTGTTTATGGTCCGGTCGACCAACTACAGGGTTCGGCCGACCGACCTGCTACCCCAAGCATTTCTGTTTTTTTGGTCCAGTCGACCGAGCTCTGTAGCCGGCCGGCCGACCTGTTGCTGTTTTGCCTATTTCGCCTATATTGCATTGTTTTTCAAATTTAATCGATTCGTGTTATTGCCCTATTTGTTGTTATCATTTGTTATTGACTTTGATGACTTATTTTCTTCGGGAATTCTTGGAATATCCATTTCGATGGATTCGGTATCGATTTCTTTGGATTTTATTCACGTTTTCGAATGTGAATCTTAGTGATTGATTGTTCCTACAATCTTCTTTGTGATTTGTCACTTTAAAAATATAAAGGTTTTCTATACTAGTAGTAAATATCAAAACTCTTTCTTCAAATGATTTTAACACTATTTTATTACAAAGCTCATTTTCTTAAACCGTTTTCCAATCTATTAGTATATACAAGCCTTTACCTCACTCGTATGAGAAATCCAATTAAACGACTTAGTAAAACGAGTAGTCTGAAATGCTTGCGTTTACTTCGTCGGTTAATTCTTGGACTTGTTCGATTGAATCTCTTGTGACAATTTTATAGTGGAAATCTACAGTTTTTCGTAAATATTTAAGTTAAGCAAGTGGTTATGTGACATGAAGCTAAACTCATATATTTACTAGCTTAGTGTAATTGACACTTCTCGGTGATCATGACGATCATTTTATGGTTTAGACTAGCATTGTGCGATGTCTCTTTGTCTATGTGGAGGATTGTTCCTCATTTTATTGAGCTTCATCTCATTTCTTGCATGGGTCGTACCTATTTAGGTGCGTCGATGTTTGTTTACACATGGGTCGTACCTCTAAAGGTGCATCGATGTTTGTTTACTTTGTGGAGCAATCGGCTCAATAAGTTGGGACATGGGGCGTATTTTTCTAGGTGCGTCGATGTTCGACTTTGCATGGGGTGTATCTTTCTAGGTGCATCGATGTTAGACATTACATGGGGCGTATCTTTCTAGGTGCATCGATGTTTATTTATGCATGGGGTGTATCTTTCTAGGTGCATCGATGTTTATTTGTGCATGGGGCATATCTTTCTAAGTGCGTCGATGCTAGAGCATAGGGCGTATCTTTCTAGGTGCGTCGATGTCCGACTGTGCATGGGGCGTGTCTTTCTAGGTGCGTCGATGTCCAGTTTATGGGATTGGCCATCCTTTTATTGTGATTTCTAGATTTCTTGAGATGATTTCTAGAATCTGTGCTTCACCAATTTTCGTGATTTCCATTGATAAGTTTTATCAATATTTGTGCATTGGTGAATTTGTGTGCCATCGACTTTTTCCTCTTCTTTCTTTCTTTCTTAAAGAAGAGAAATGGTTAGACCTGGCCATCCCAGCGCCGGTCAATCTAGTGCTACTCCCCAAGATGGAGTTTTTATGTCTGCCCAGCAACTTCTTGATCTTGTCACGAATGCTCAAGCAGCTGGTTCTAATCCGGAGCCTACTCATCCTAGATCTTGTTTTGCACGCTTGTGCAGAGACTATACCGATTTGGGTGGAAGGCCATTCAAAGGATCCGAGAGTGTTATAGAAATTCAAGCTTGGCTCAAATCATGCGATCGCATCTTTTCTCGCATGAACCTTACTGACCTACATCGAGTCCAAGTGGCTTCTAGCATGCTCCAAGAAAGAGCATTAGATTGGTATGAGCTCTTGGTTTCTGAAATCATTGAAGCGGATCTCACTTGGGAGCAATACCGGGGAAGATTCGAATTGAAATTTTTGCCGGAGGCTGAAAAAGTAACTTTGGCCCGGCGTTTTATGGACCTTGTTCAAGGTGAATCTTCTGTGACAGACTATGTCGCATCTTTCGAATCTCTTTCCAAATACGAGGTTGAATACATTAACACCCTAATGAAGAAAAATCAGAGATTCGTCTATGGCTTGAATAAGAATCTTAAGAAGCCATTACTCCTGAAACTTGAGATTTCATTTGATCAGCTTATTGATATCGCTCTTCGTCTTAAAGAGGCCGATAATGAAGGTGATGTTGAAGTTGTGCGTGCCCAACAGAACTTCGATAATAACTTGAAGAGGCTTATCAAATTCAAAGGCCCCGATTCTAATAAGAAAGGGAAGCAACAAATCCCGGTAGCAAAAGCACCTACCTCTAGTCGTCGACAATGCTACAATTGTGGTTCCACAAACCACTATGCAAGAGAGTGTCCGAAACCCCTCTTTTGTCGCTATTGCAAAAATTTGGGTCACCATATTACTGCATGTCCCGTACTTCAAAGTAAGAAGGAGGGAGAGCTCAATGCAGTGCAAGCCCCTTGTGTCACTTCTCTTGGTCAAGGTATTTCTCATTCAATCCTTGACTTCATTTGTTTTATGATTTTCCTTTTCGAGTTCTTTTTGATATGGGTTTCATCTCACTATTTTATATCAAAAGAACTTGTGATTCTTTTTCTTTAAAAATATTTTAGGCTTGATGTCTTCATTGAGAATTGCGAATCCGGATGGTAGATCCGCAACACTCAATTTGCTTTTATTTGATGTCGAAAATTATTTTATGTGATTTTTCTTTCCGAGCCGATATTTTTACTTAGGCTCCGGAATTGATTTGTGCGATAGGATTGGCTTAATCATTAATGAAGCCTATATCCTATTTTCTCAAGTGGGCTATTCATCTTTGACATTTTCCATCTGTTAAGTAGATTTCCATTTTTCCTTTATGATTTTGAATTAAAAATTGATAGCATCATTTTATTCTTTAAGCTCACATGTTGAGTAGAGCGTTATTTCTCTCATTTGGGTAGTTGTGAATTTTCCGAAATCTTTGAGCTTGTCTTAGGATTATCACCTAAGTAATCTTTTGTGTGGTGCTAAGGTCTTTTCAGTTTGACCTTACCACCGGTTTTCATTTGCTACGAGTTGTGGAAGTTGGCATTCCACTTACCGCATTTCGCACTTGTTATGATTCCTATGAATGAATTATTATGTCATTCGGTTTATCCAGCTCATTTCATCCATTTTATAAATCGAATATTCTATGAATATTTCGATGAGACCATTCTTGTATTTATTGATTTTGGATGAAAATAGTAATTAAGACGATTTTGTGATTTTATTGCCCGTTGAGTGCTTTAAGAATTTTGGTCCATGCGCTTGATCAACGTTATCGATAGGAATTTCCTAAACGCTTTGATCAGACAATCAAACACAGTAAAAGTCACTTCAAATAAGTAAAATTTTCTAAAAAGATGATTACATAAGTTAATTGTAATTTTGAAAGTTTTAGTTTTTGGGAAAGAAGATTATTTGAAAGAATTCTTTTCCGATACTCTTATTCTTGTGTTTTCCGAAGGGAACGAAGACTTTGCTATTTGTACCGATACTAGTCGTATTGGTTTGGATGTTGTTCTCTTGCAAAGGAGAACGTGCTATCACTTGTGCTTCTAAATCATTATAGCTTATCGAGACTAGATATGTCACTCATGATCTAGTGCTCGCGGCTATTGTTTTTACTTTTAAAATTTGGCATCATCATTTTTGGGGAAGAAATTTGTTCTCCACCTCAATCATAAATCTTTGGAATATTTATTTTCTCATAAGGAGCTTCATGTTGGCTCGAGTTCCTAGCATCTTGTGATCATGATATTCTTTTTATTCCCGGAAGGGAAATCGTGTTGCCAATGCGCTTTGTCGTAAGCAACAAGTGGTTGATTCTTTGATGATGTCTGAATGGAATTCTCTTTTTATTAATTTCATCGGACGTTTTGATATACTTCGTTTTATTGAATTTCATCTTATTTCTTTTATGGACTTGCGTCTGATGTTCTTTTATGGTGTTCGGTTCATTGGATGTACTGTTATTATACTACATCGTTGTTCCGGTTTATCGGTTCATTGGACGTACCGTTTTTGTACTACGTCGTTGCACCAGCTCAATTTTCTGCTATTCTTGACGTTCTCCACGTCTTTTATCTACGGAAATGCCTTAGGGATTCCGAATTTTTATTTTTGAGCCCGGTGTTATTGAGGGGATTGAAGTTTCACCAAATTTGACTTTTGAGCAACATTCTATTCGCATCATTGCTTCGGAGGTTGAGCGCCTTCGGAATAAAGATATCCTTCTTGTGAGAGTTCAATGGTTCTCAAATCCTAAGGATTGCTCTTGAGAAATCTTGAGAATTCATCGAACGAAAACTTTCGGATTTGCTCCTTCGTGCTCTTTATGGTGGATTTCTTGATTCAAATTTTCTTTTGTGTAGATATGCTTCCATGGTTGTTACTTCTTATTTTCCTCTTAAGTATTGCGAGGACGCAATTTCTTTAAGGAGGGGAGTCTGTAACAACCCGCATATTTATCGATTGTAAATATAAATATTTTATTTAAATATTTTATCGTTCGTCGGATTTTGGTCCGAAAAGCTACTTTTTGCAAACAGTCGAATTAGGACTCGAGACCCCTCCCATTGAGTTCAAAACGCCGTTTTCGATCTTTTTAAGTGTAAACTTTGATATGTTTGGAGTTAGTGAAATTTTGCTACTTTTTCACTTAGGGCTTTGGTTTGGGCTGAGCCCATTAACCCCACTTAACTCAGTTGCAACCCTCTCCTCTTCATTACTTCATTTCATATTCCTAACCCTTCAAGCTTTAGTAACAATGGTGGAAGAGAGTGGAAATTAAAACTCCAAGCCCTAGTTCCATAGCAAAATCCAACTTCTAGCTCCAAATTCAAGAGAACCCATTGGTAAGCATCTCCTTCTTCTTCTCCAACTCAATCTCCTTCCAATTTCAGAAATTTCCAAAACGTAATTTGGGAAATATTTCTCTTTTAAGCTTAGAATCAAGCTTCTTGAGTTGGGATTGAAGAGTGGTTGATTCTCCTTTGCTTTCAAGCTTCTTCTTCATTTGTTTGGGTTCAAAGGTGAGATTTTTATCTCACATCTTAGTCTATAACTATCTTCGATTGTTAGGTATGAATTCCTAACACTTATTCATGTGCATTTGATTTTGATTTGGATTGCTTTTGTGAATATTCCAATTTTTGGTGTTTTGGGTTCAATTCTTTAAAAATCATAACTTTGATGTTTTGATCATGTTTTTGGTGATGAACCAAAGAGCTTCTATGGCCGGGTAGTCGATTGGCATAAACCCTTAGCGCCGTTGCTCGACAGAATGCAATTTGGTCGAGGTTGGACCTCATTTGGATGGGCTTGGAAGGGACTGGGAACAGGTCCGGCCGACCGAGCCTTGTAGCCGGCCGACTGACCTGCTTCCAAGTGCATAAGATCTTCTCTGTTTATGGTCCGGTCGACCGACTACAGGGTTCGGCCAACCGACCTGCTACCCCGAGCATTTTTTTTTTGGTCCGGTCGACCGAGCTCTGTAGCCGGCCGATCGACCGACCTGTTGTTGTTTTGCCTATTTCGCCTATATTGCATGGTTTTCCAAATTTAATCGATTCGTGTTATTTCCCTATTTGTTGTTATCATTTGTTATTGACTTTGATGACTTATTTTCCTCGGGAATTCTTGGAATATCCATTTCGATGGATTCGTTATCGATTTCTTTGGATTTTATTCACGTTTTCGAATGTGAATCTTAGTGATTGATTGTTCCTACAATCTTCTTTGTGATTTGTCACTTTAAAAATATAAAGGTTTTCTATACTAGTAGTAAATATCAAAACTCTGTCTTCAAATGATTTTAACACTATTTTATTACAAAGCTCGTTTTCTTAAACCGTTTTCCAATTTATTAGTATATATAAGCCTTTACCTCAATATGAGAAATCTAATTAAACGACTTAGTAAAACGAGTGGTATGAAACGCTTGTGTTTACTTCGTCGGTTAATTCTTGGACTTGTTCGATTGAATCTCTTGTGATAATTTTATAGTGGAAATCTACAGTTTGTTCATAAATATTTAGGTTAAGCAAGTGGTTATGGGACATGAAGCTAAACTCGTATATTTACTAGCTTAGTGTAATTGACACTTCTCGGTGATCATGATGATCATTTTATGGTTTAGACTAGCATTGTGCGATGTCTCTTTGTCTATGTGGAGGACTGTTCCTCATTTTATTGAGCTTCGTCTCATTTCTTGCATGGGTCGTACCTATTTAGGTGCGTCGATGTTTGTTTACACATGGGTCATACCTTTAGGTGCATCGATGTTTGTTTACTTCGTGGAGCAATCGGCTCAATAAGTTGGGACATGGGGCGTATCTTTCTAGGTGCGTCGATGTTCGACTTTGCATGGGGTGTATCTTTCTAGGTGCATCAATGTTAGACATTACATGGGGTGTATCTTTCTAGGTGCATCGATGTTTATTTATGCATGGGATGTATCTTTCTAGGTGCATCGATGTTTATTTGTGCATGGGGCATATGTTTCTAGGTGCGTCAATGCTAGAGCATGGGGCGTATCTTTCTAGGTGCGTCGATGTCCGACTGTGCATAGGGCGTGTCTTTCTAGGTGCGTCGATGTCCAGTTTATGGGATTGGCCATCCTTTTATTGTGATTTCTGGATTTCCTGAGATGATTTCTAGAATTTGTGCTTCACCAATTTTCATGATTTCCATTGATAAGTTTTATCAATATTTGTGCATTGGTGAATTTGTGTGCCATCGAATTTTGTGATTGACATTGATATATATGTCATTTATTGTGGCTTGGTGAATGAAATTAGGAGTATGACATTCCTTTTTATCTTTGAGAAGATCTTTGCGATATTGATATATATGTCATTTATTGTGGCTTGGTGAATTAAATTAGGAGTATGACATTCCTTTTTATCATGGAGAAGATCTTTGCGATATTGATTAATCTCTTATTGATTTTTCAATTATTTATTTATCACAGCTTGGCATTGTGATTATTATACGTTTAGTCATATCTCTTGTTCTATATCATTTCTTCTGATATTTATAGCTAGACTGATCGGTTTATTATTTTCTTCTTAAATAATACTCGGGTCAGACCGAGATGTTACAGGTGCTTCTGTTTGACTTCTCTTCTGGGGTTATCATATAATCTTTTGGCTAACTACTTAGATTAGTAGTTTTTGTTGTATACATTTGAGATACAGACTCTATGATGTATACTTATTCTTTTGTCTAGCACTTGTATCTATTCTTTTTGATATTGTGGATCTTGTTTGACCAATACTCTGATGTACACTTTCATGTGTTATATTCATATCTATTTCCGCCTTTGTGATATGAATTATTTGTGACTGATTTGTGTTATGTTTATTTCTATATTTGTTTCCGAAGATTATTATAGCCACTGTGTAGTAGCTTTGTGTTTGTATCGGTATGTCGGATTTCCTCTTGAAATAAAATGCATGTTATACTATCTGACATATCGGTGCTCGCGCAAAGCAATTACACGGATGGTCTCTCCTCAACAGCCTTATTCTCCGTGCTAGTCGACAGCATTACTCCGTAGTATTCTTGGCTAGCGTGGGTATAGAGGTGGGGCATCACATATCATGTCACAAAGCAATTCATATCAGAGGTATCAACCAGTCCAAAGCACTCATCATCATTCAATCATTAATAAGCAAGATTGATCACTTCATTAATTATATTAATTAATGATCATCAAATTACTTTCATTAGTAAATTATTCTTAAATTTCATATAATAATTAATCTTTACCTTAATCACATTCATTAATCAATATTGATTATTCATCAATAGATATCAATTCAATAAATATCATCCAATCCAAACATTCAACAACCAATCATCCATAAGCAAGCATTATCAATTCATATCATAATTAATTTATTTACTTAAATTAATTTAACTTCTTAAGGATTAATCACTTAATCTTGCTTATACAATCATTAATTAATTACTAACCTTAATTAATTAATCACATCCTTGATTAACTCAAATAATCAATTTATCAGTCCTTAATCCCACATTAATTATCCTTTATTTATCAATTGATAGTCCATAATTATTATTTAATTTCTTTTAATACAAAGTAATTAATCCTTAATTACTTCTATAATCAATTAATTAACCTTTAATTAATCCTTCATTAACTGTTAACCCATCCTTAATCAACAGATAATCAATCCTTAATTACCATTTGATTAATCCTTAATCACCATTGATTAATCAAGTAATTACCGTCTAAAAACTTCTTAATTAATCCTTAATTACGGATTAACTATTCTTTAATTATTAATTAATAAAACCTTAATTATTAATTAATAAAGATTAATTACAAGTTAAGAACTACTTAATTATTAGTTAAGTAACCCTTATTACTTAACTAATAACTTATTAATTAATTTCTTAATCAATCCTTTATAATTAAACTAATTAATTAAACTTAATTTCTTTAAATTGACTTAATCAAAATTAAGATATCAAAACCTTAATTAAAATAAAACATTTATCTTATAAATGCTTTAATAACCCTTAACACATTTGCATCATTTACTTTAGAACAATCTTTGCTTAATTAAATTATTAATTAAGTTCTTTTTTTTTTAAATAAAACAATCATTTAACTTGATAAAAATTAAAGTTATCAAAACATAACTAAAAATAGCTTAAATATTTATCAATTATTAGTTGTTTTAAACTATTTCAATTTGGATTTAAAACTTGTCTTCTATATAAACTTCTCAAATTACATTCAAACTCGATTTTTAAAATCACTTTAAAATTTCTTAACAAAGTTTAAATTTAACAGACTTCAAAACTTCTTAAAATATGTTTAAGAAAACCTTTATTAAAACATCAAATAATTTATATAAGTGTTTTAAACTAATTTAAATTTTTAAATATCAAAACACAAACTTTTAAAACCTTAACTACTGTTTACTTAAGCTGCTTCGGGTCAAACCTGTAGATTATCGGATCATACCCGAGTTTCCTTATCTTTTCCATCTCAATTTATTTTAAATTTTTTACCCTGTAGAAACATAAACTGTTAACAACTAATCATCACGAGCTACTCGCGTTTAAACTCAAGCAAATTTCCCTCAGACCCGAGCTTCAACCCATGTCCCCATCTTCCTCCTCAATTACTGACGCCGGAACTCGCTGTGCAAGTGCACCAGCGATCGCCGAAGCTCCGGCCACCACGACCTCCCTTGACAAGTCGCCGACGCCACACCCATTTGATTCCGATCACCCAAATTTCCCTACAAACCCCAAAATAAGATCGAGCTATCACGATCAAACTCAAAAAACACCCATCACCAGAAAACTGGCCGAAACCACGACACTGACCACCAGAAGTTGCTGCGACCTCGGCCACGCCTTCCCGACCTTCCACGCTTCCTTTACCCAAGGTTTCGTGCAACTTGATCACCAGAGTTGCTGCAGTGACCTGAGATTTTGATCTCTCCAAAAACTAGGGTTAAAAACCACTCCAACCCACCGCCGCTGCCACGGTGGCTTATCCACCCATCTACCATTTTTGCCAACATCCTAGATCATCCAACTAACTCAGGCAAAAACCCCGACCCTCCACAATACTCCGATCACCCAAAAATGCACAGAACTCATATTCTGATCAAACCCCAATATCTCCCTCTGAATTTAATTAGAAAATTTGATTTTCATTCTAAAAACCAAATTTCACCATGAAGATTCATGTTACATTCCTGAAACAAAAATTTTCAATGTTTTATTTTTAACAAGATTAAAAGAATCTTCACTGTCTCTTTTTTTTCTTTAATCAACCAATTATTTTCTTAAATTCATTTCAGAGATTTAATCTATAACTAATCTAACAATTTTTGTTTGTAAATTTAATCCTAACAGAAATCAGTAGTAGAGAAAACGAAATTTATCCAAAATTTAGACCCTGTAACAAGTAACAGAGTTTACAGCCATGCACATCATAAACCCATATGAACAAACAAAGATTTTTTTTATACATACATGCAAAGTAATCTTCATTTCAGAAAATCACATTCAACAGATTTCACTTATTTAAGCTTATGAATTTAAATGTAGATTTTGAGTTCTGGGAAACAACAGAAAGGTTATATACACAATCATCTATATTTATATCCCTGCATTCATTTAAATCCATTCATGCATCAAAATTTCTTCAGCAATTATATCACACACATCAGGTTTAAATCAAATATACTAGTGAAAGATGATTTACTCACCGTTTGAAAAGTAGAGGTTTTAAACTGGATTTGAAACATTTGCATTGCTTGACTTCCTTTAAACTGAATAAGCTTTGATCTCTTTAAAATGAAAAGCTTTAGCTACCGTTTTTTATTAACACTGGAACAACTTTGATGATTAAGGTTTGTTTTCAGGTTGCTACTTTTCTAGAGATGATTCAGGTTTTGATTCATGCATTTCGAGTTTGCAAAGTTTTGGATTGCATGAAATTTCTGTTTTTTTTTCTTTTGGAGATGAACACAGTTTCTTTTGATTTAGAACTGAGATTAGGGGAAAAAAATATTTGATGGGAAAAGATAAAATTTTATATAAGTTAATTTCAGATTTTCTTAAAATTAAAAGAAAATTTAAATAATGAAACACTTGTCTCTTACCTTACTTAATATGTTGACACATGTACTAAAGAGGTTTATAACTTTAACACTTGTCATTATTTATATTTACTTTATTTTTAAATGATATCAAAAGCTTTTCTTATTAAATTCGTAATTAACAAATACATTTACAAATTTATAAATGTTTTCTAAATTTTATATAAATACAATCTAAAATGATGATTTAAAACATCACATTATAAATAATTGGTTATTTATATTTAAAGATAACAATTTTATCAATTTATATTTTATATTTATATTCACACCTTTCTTGTATTTATACATATAAAAATTTTCAAAAGAGAAGACTTTAAAAATCTTAATTATACACTAATATAATTATTCTTTGAATTTCAAACCTCAAATTCAAATTCAAATTCATTTTAAATTGACTCATATACATATTTTAAACAAACACACATTACATGTGTTTTGAAAATAATGATTTTGCAAATTTTAAAATTATTATACTAGAAGATTATCAAATAAATATCTATCCCAGCCTAAATATTTATCATCAGATTATTTGTTTAATCCATAAATCAATATTCTAAATTTTATTATATATATATTTATTTATTTTTAAATCAGATAATTATACAATTATCTGATGCCAAAGAAATCCGGGTTATCATATTCCTCCCAATATGAATCTTTTCGTCCTCGAAAAGGAACGAAGCCAGATTTATTAAAATGCTTGCAACCAGATAAATTTCTCTTTGATTATTTTAAAACACTTTTATAATTTATATAGTATTATAAAATTATTTTATGAAAATATTTTTTATAACTCGATGTTACAATAAGTCCGTCCTCGTTCTCATAGAAATTCGGTCATACTTTGATCAGGCGTAGGACTGGAAATCTATAAGTACTTAGTAGACCCATCTTCAACACCTAGTGAAAACATTTGGAAAATAATTTTATTGAAAATATAGAAAACAGTTTTTGAAAATAGAGGATATATCTTTGGTGAGAATGCTTTGGAAATCATCACTCCCATCCATGGCCACAGTTACATTCCAGGGTTACGTTACCATCACAGCAAAAGTCCATGTAACTACAGGCTCTCCGTGGCCTCTCGATTACGCCATGGATCCCGCACAATAGATCACAGTTACATCCAGGGTTACGTTGCCATCGCAGCGAAAGTCCATGTAACTTCAGGCTCTCAGCGGCCTCTGATTTTCGCTGTCAAAATGAAACTTCTCCACTCCTACATAGGTCGTAGTCTACCGATATAAAATCAAACGCAGACTGTTGGCTCTCAACGGCACACATGACTTCCGCTATGTTATACCATAGATCGCAGTTACATCCTGGGTTACGTTGTTGTCGCAGCAAAAGTCCATGTAACTGTTGGCTCTCAGCGGCACATACGACTTCCGTTATGGTATACTCTACTCATAATCCTCAGGAACTAGTTTTGTCCGGACTCCTCACAGGATCAACTTTAGAACCCCCCTTGGGGCTCAAGGCAGCACCACCCGGTGGTACTCCTGAGAAATTCATTTCAAGGGGCGCCTTTTCCCCAGAGCCATCATCAAAACATTTTATACTATACATATATAGTATCTTTCAAATCATACACCTAGTATGATCTCATAAAAAGCTCCTTTACACAAAATCGATTATTCCAAAATCGATAATTCTCAAACTAGGCTTTCCAAATTCAATATTGATTTTACCTAAAATCAAAAGCCTTTCCAAATTCAAAGGTTCCCAAAACCTTTTCCAAAATCCTCATAAGATCCTTTATATATATACATATATATACAATTTTTAAAACTTCGGATCATTTCAAACTTGTATAAAACTCCTTTTATACTTCAAACACTTTCAAAATCCTTTCCTTTTGGCAATAGATTCATCAAAGGGAGTTTTATCTTATAAAACAAAGATATTTACTATGTTTACTCAAAATCAGATATTCAAATTTTAATACTCTTTTCAATATCATTTTCATCCAAATCCGTACGATGTACACATATCATCTGTACGCTATACCAATCTAACCGCTCACTCGATCACACAATTTCACTTCTGAACTAGTATCGTCCACCCGACTTCGTAGTGCGGACACATATCTGGTTTCTTGATCAGAAACTATCATTCTCCTTGCATAGCTTAACTATGATAGAGAATACCCTGAACCAATCAACAATCCATATCCAGGTTCGCCATCGAAAATCGAGTGAAAAAATCCCACTCGGATCGATATAACTACCACGAAATTCTATGCTCGAATCTGGATCAAAACGCTATGCGAATAGAATAACATACGTACACCCTACGTATTTATCTTTTTTGGTTATTAGCCAAATTAATTCTTTTCTATTAACATTTACTTTAATTTTTATTCACTTATTCACAACTGCTTCAATCCCATTTGGATTATCACCTCTATTTTACCTCGATTGGGTATTTAACCAATAACAGTTTGAACTCCGATCGGTTTATTTAGAAAATAGCTTGAAAAGTTAAAAATAGATAAGTAGTTGGAAAATAATTACTAGTTTTTAAAATAGGTGTAAAATAGTTGGGTAGTTGTAAAATAGTTGGAAAATAGTCAAATAATTATAGAAATTTTAAATAATTGCAAAATAGCAATAAAATAGTAATTTTTTATAAAGTAGTTGAAAAACAGTAATTAGTTATTAAAATAGTTGAAAAATTATTAAATAGTTCCAAAAATAATTGTAAAACAAGTATAAGATAGTTTGGCTTTTAAAAGAAAGGTTGCATATATAATGAATAGCTTGGAAAAATAGGTTTATATTAAAATAATTTATATTAAAATAGTCCAGAGTCAAAACTGTTCAATTCCCAATCTCCATTCCCATCAATTCAATTTAAATTCCACTTCCATTTAAATTGACCCAATTCCAATTTAAATAACTTCAATTTCCATTGAAATTGATTTAACTCCAATTCAAGTTGAATTAACCACAGTTTCTTTCCAAATTTAACTTTATTCAACCTTGATCTCAAATTCTACTAATTCAAATAAATTTCAACTGATCTAGTTCCAATTTAAATTTATTTCAACTCCAGTTTGAATTAATCCCAATTTCAAACTCCATTTCCAAGTTGAATTATTCTAGATTTCCTCCCAAATTTAATTCAAACTCCATTTGAATTTTTTACTATTCAACTTTAATTACAATTCCATATTATTCAAATCAATCCACTTCGAATTTTCCATTTGAATCTTATACTCATACATCTTCAATCACCATTTCAATCAAATCAAATTCAATTTGAACTATTTCAAATTTCAAATTTAAACCATCTCGAATTATATAAATTCGAGTTAATACTTCAAATATTGACTTGATTCCTTTAAATCAATTTACTTTTAAAGTTTTAAACAATTCAATTCACAGTTCAGGCCTAACATATTATACCACAAATCAAATTAGCCTTTATTTTAAAAAATATCCATCCATTTCCAATTTTCGGATCTCAAACCCAATTTGAGATCACTCAAACTCTCAAATATACTTAATCGTTTAACTTTCCAAGTTAAAACTTAATTTCATCTTGAAATTTCCAAATCAGGTTGATCATTCCAATTTATTTAACATTTCCCAAGTTAAACTCAATTCACTTAATCCAGTCAACCTTACCCAGTTTGAACTTCCATTTCAAATTTTAAACTTCTCATAAATAATCTTCCCACTTATTAAGTTCAAAAGTTCATCACTTTTGTGTATCACATCTCATTCCAGATTTTAAACTCAATATTTAGAGTTTATTTCAAACCGTCCACACATATACATACATCATACTTCTTGGCCCACCAAGCCAAATTTTTAAATTTAAACTACCCTTGGTTTTAATTCAAAACAAATTTCTTTAAATTTTCAAACAACTCTTGTTTGAAATATGATCATTTCATTCAATTGCATTAAATAATACTATTTATTGTTTCTTTAAATTAATTACGTCATTAATTTATTCCAATTAATCACATTCGGTAATTAACTTATTTCTTAATTGCCTTCATTAAGTAGTTGTCATTTAAATTACTTACCTCCAGTTACTTCAATAAGTAACTTCCTCTTAATTTATTATTTCTAATTATTATCCTAAAACCTTTCCCAAATTCAAGATTTAATTTCAGTTTGGTTGTATTTCTGTTACTTCTTAATTTAATTCAATAATTTAACAACCAATTCCTTTACTATTTGTTAGAAATATATATTGCTTTATATATCAAAATATAATCTTATATAAACCATTTAAAATCTTTTATATAAGAAAATAACAAGTACGCTCTCTCTCATATACACACACACACACACACACACGCTCAACTCATTCTAGGGTACCACTTACCATATCCTTAATGAGTAATCCTACCAGAGCCAAGGTTCTCGCTTAACCTCGCTCTGATACCAAATGTAACGACCCGGAAATTTCGATCCCAAAAATTCCAAATAGTTAAGAAAAGAAGAAGAGATAGAAGAAAAAGAAACAGGAAACTAAACCCAAAATCTCACATACGCAGCGAATAAAATATAATATCACATAAATAATAGTTACACAAAGGAAACTATACGTATCAAATTACACTTTATTATATATCAGAGTTACAACAGATTTACAATCACAAAACAGATAAATCAATCTGTTCCAGATACTATAATATATCACATCAGAAGTTTTCCATACATTCCTGCTCTCCAGCTTGCCTCCTGAGCTCCAGAACGTCCTTACCTGAAATCTGTAACACTCGGTCTGACCCGAGCATTACATCATAGTAACACCCGGGTCAGGCTGGAAACCAGCGTGAGTAAACCCATCTAACATGAATGACAAAAGCATACAACTTAAATAAACCCGGGGTAACTTATATCAATTTACAACTCCACAAGTTGTTATAGAAGTCACCTATTTCCCATAACAATTTGTACAGAATTGAAGTGGCTTCGGGAATTTACTAACACCCGACTCCGGTCTCTTCGAATCCAAAGTCATCTTAACCAAAATTATCCAATTAAATACAATTCAACCTTAATTACCAGATAACATTTTTATTCACATCAACTCATAATTGATACATAATCACAATATCATCATCTATTCAACATATCATGTCACAAAGCAATTCATATCAGAGGTATCAACCAGTCCAAACCACTCATCATCATTCAATCATTAATAAGCAAGATTGATCACTTCATTGATTATATTAATTAATGATCATCAAATTACTTTCATTAGTAAATTATTCTTAAATTTCATATAATAATTAACCTTTAACTTAATCACATTCATTAATCAATATTGATTATTCATCAATAGATATCAATTCAATAGATGTCATCCAATCCAGACATTCAACAACCAATCATCCATAAGCAAGCATTATCAATTCATATCATAATTAATTTAATTACTTAAATTAATTTAACTTCTTAAGGATTAATCACTTAATCTTGCTTATACAATCATTAATTAATTACAAACCTTAATTAATTAATCACATCCTTGATTAGCTCAAATAATCAATTTATCAATCCTTAATCCCACATTAATTATCCTTTATTTATCAATTCATAGTCCATAATTATTATTTAATTTCCTTTAATACAAAGTAATTTCCTTAATTACTTCCATAATCAATTAATTAACCTTTAATTAATCCTTCATTAACTGTTAACCCATCCTTAATCAATAGATAATCAATCCTTAATCACCATTTGATTAATCCTTAATCACCATTGATTAATCAAGTAATTACCGTTTAAAAACTTCTTAATTAATCCTTAATTATGGATTAAACATTCTTTAATTATCAATTAATAAAACCTTAATTATTAATTAATAAAGCTTAATTACAAGTTAAGCACTACTTAATTATTAGTTAAGTAACCCTTATTACTTAACTAACAACTTATTAATTAATTTCTTAATCAATCCTTTATAATTAAACTAATTAATTAACTTAATTTCTTTAAATTGACTTAATCAAAATTAAGATATTAAAACCTTAATTAAAATAAAACATTTATCTTATAAATGCTTTAGTTACCCTTAACACATTTGCATCATTTACTTTATAACAATCTTTGCTTAATTAAATTATTAATTAAGTTCTTTTTTTTAAATAAAACAATCATTTAACTTGATAAAAATTAAAGTTATCAAAACACAACTAAAAATAGCTTACATATTTATCAATTATTAGTTGTTTTAATTTATTTCAATTTGGATTTAAAACTTGTCTTTTATATAAACTTCTCAAATTACATTCAAACTCGATTTTTAAAATCACTTTAAAATTTCTTAACAAAGTCTAAATTTAACAGACTTCAAAACTTCTTAAAAATATGTTTAAGAAAACGTTTATTAAAACATAAAATAATTTTTATAAGAGTTTTAAACTAATTTAAATTTTCAAATATCAAAACACAAACTTTTAAAACCTTAACTACCGTTTACTTAAGCTGCTTCGGGTCAAACCTGTAGATTACTCGGGTCATACCCGAGTTTCCTTATCTTTTCCATCTCAATTTGTTTTGAAATTTTAACCCTGTAGCAACATAAACTGTTAACAACTAATCATCACGAGCTACTCGCGTTTAAACTCGAGAAAATTTCCCTCAGACCCGAGCTTCAACCCGCGTCCCCATCTTCCTCCTCAATTACTGACACCGGAACTCGCTGTGCAAGTGCACCAGCGATCGCCGAAGCTCCGGCCACCACGGCCTCCCTTGACAAGTCGCCGACGCCACACCCATTTGATTCCGATCACCCAAATTTCCCTACAAACCCCAAAATAAGATAGAGCTATCACGATCAAACTCGGAAATCACCCATCACCAGAAAACTGGCCGAAACCATGACACTGACCACCAGAAGTTGCTACGACCTCGGCCACGCCTTCCCGAGCTTCCACGCTGCCTTTACCCAAGGTTTCGTGCAACTCGATCACCAGAGTTGCTACAGTGACCTGAGATTTTGATCTCTCCAAAAACTAGGGTTAAAAATCACTCCAACCCACTGCCGCTGCCACAGTGGCTTGTCCACCCATCTACCATTTTTGCCAACATCCTAGATCATCCAGCTAAGTCAGGCAAAAACCCCGACCCTCCACAATACTCCGATTACCCACAAGTGCACAGAACTCATATTCTAATCAAACCCCAATATCTCCCTCTGAATTTAATTAGAAATTTTGATTTTCATTCTAAAAACCAAATTTTACCATGAAGATTCATGTTACATTCCTGAAACAACAATTTTCAATGTTTTATTTTTAACAAGATTAAAAGAATCTTCACTGCCTCTTTTTTTTCCTTTAATCAACCAATTATTTTCTTAAATTCATTTCAGAGATTTAATCTATAACTGTAAATTTAATCCTAACAGAAATCAGTAGTAGAGAAAACGAAATTTATCCAAAATTTAGACCCTGTAACAAGTAACAGAGTTTACAGCCATGCACATCATAAACCCATATGAACAAACAAAGGTTTTTTTTATACATACATGCAAAGTAATCTTCATTTCAGAAAATCACATTTAACAGATTTCACTTATTTAAGCTTATGAATTTAAATGTAGATTCTAAGTTCTGGGAAACAACAGAAAGGTTATATACACAATCATCTATATTTATATCCCTGCATTCATTTAAATCCACTCATGCATCAAAATTTCTTCAGCCATTATATCACACACATCAGGTTTAAATCAAATATGCTAGTGAAAGATGATCTACTCACCTTTTGAAAAGCAGAGTTTTTAAACTGGATTTGAAACATTTGCATTGCTTTACTTCCTTAAAACTGAATAAGCTTTGATCTCTTTAAAATGAAAAGCTTTAACAACCGTTTTTGATTAACACTGGAACAACTTTGATGATTAAGGTTTATTTTCATGTTGCTGCTTTTCTGGAGATGATTCAGGTTTTGATTCATGCATTTCAAGTTTGCAAAGCTTTGGATTGCATGAAATTTCTGGTTTTTTTTCTTTTGGAGATGAACACAGTTTCTTTTGATTTAGAACTGAGATTAGGGGAAAAAAATATTTGATGGGAAAAGATAAAATTTTGTATAAGTTAATTTCAGATTTTCTTAAAATTAAAAGAAAATTCAAATAATGAGACACTTGTCTCTTACCTTACTTAGTATGTTGACACATGTACTAAAGAGGTTTATAACTTTAACACTTGTCATTATTTATATTTACTTTATTTTTAAATGATATAAAAAGCTTTTCTTATTAAATTCCTAATTAACGAATACATTTATAAATTTATAAATGTTTTCTAAATTTTTTATAAATACAATCTAAAATCATGATTTAAAACATCACATTATAAATTAATTGGTTATTTATATTTAAAGATAACAATTTTATCAGTTTATATTTTATATTTATATTCACACCTTTCTAGTATTTATACATATAAAAAAATTCAAAAGAGAAGACTTTAAAAATCTTAATTATACACTAATATAATTATTCTTTGAATTTCAAACCTCAAATTCAAATTTAAATTCAATTTTAATTGACTCATATACATAGTTTAAACAAACACACATTACATGTGTTTTGAAAATAATGATTTTGCAAATTTTAAAATTATTATACTAGAAGATTATCAAATAAATATCTATCCCAGTCTAAATATTTATCATCAGATTATTTGTTTAATCCATAAATCAATATTCTATGTGTTATTATATATATATTTATTTATTTTTAAATCAGATAATTATACAATTATCTGATGCCAAAGAAATCCGGGTTATCACAAAGATGATTGATTATTATTGAATGTTGTGTATTAGATTGTTATTTCGGATATGTGATTGTGATGCTACGTAATATGAGTTGCTTTGTGCTAAGCTGTGATATCTATGATTTTTTATGTGAATGTGAAAACACATTGGCTCGTAAAACGGCATTTAAATTTCGATGCGACAGGGAGTCGGATTCCAGTTGGTTTTTCGAAACCCACATCGAATATTAATGATGAATCTTTATAATTGATATATCCACGTGTTTTTAAATGATCGCTCACTATTCGGTTTAGTTATGAGAGGACTTTGTGTCATATAACCCATTCCGAATAGTGATACGACGAAATGGATAGCATTTGAAGATGGTGGTGAAGACCGAGCGTCTTTGAGAACGATAGGATAACCTGTCGAATGAATCTGCATTGAGTTGCTCTGGTATAGAGATCTCCATACGTGATGGGGAGTTCGATCGGGATTGTAGATGCCCGGATTGCAAGGGCTTCTTCGAAAGTGCCTACGGTTCTGTTCGAACCCGGAACAGACTTGTATGGTTGTATGACTGACATTACACTTTGAGATATAAAGCCGATCTCTTTCAAATACATTTCTGTTTGGTGGCGGAGAATTTATTCTCTTAGCTTAACACACTTCTCTGAGACGTACGAGCTTAGAGGTTATGTAGTTGATGGTTATCAGTGATATACTCCCAGTTTGGTAGTGTGGCATGTTGAGTGCTTCTGTGTGTTGCTGATCATTTGTTGATCAAAGCATGGATTTTGTGTAAAGCATAGCTTTGTGGACGAGACCTCATCTGACCTCACACCCCGGAAATGGTCGAAACAGGAAAGATGCGGCAAGGTTCTGAGGGTCGCGCCCTTTAGGGTATGTCGGTTTCCTTCTGGAAAATGGTGATATCATGGTATGGAGCCCAGATACTTAACCTATGTGGTTGCTGCAAATTCATTACTTTGTGGTTGAGGGCCCTCGGATAAAGGTTGCAAACGACCGAGGGATGGCATACTCGTGTAGTAGTTACCTAGTTATAGAGGTAACCCGGCCTTGTTTGGCAGAGAGCTGATTAAGTTCTTAGGACGTCCCACCAGAGGCGTACCCATGTGGCATAGGAAGTTCCTTAGCCTGACCATTTGTTGGAAATCCAATCATCAATACGAACCCAGTACGGTTTTAGTTGTATAACCTGCCATTTACTTATGGTGGTCACCACTGTTTAGATGGTAGTCATAGTAGGCATACAATAATGGTTATATGCTGGCTAAGATTAATATTATACTTTCGAAATGTTTTTCTACACTATGCACTAGTAATAATATCAAAGAATTTTCTCGTATCAAGCATGTTTGACTATCATAAGAAGAAATCTCCTCCGATTCCGTGATTGCATTGTGTGTGTCGCAGGAGGTCTTATGGTAGTTTCATTTTTCAAAAGCATGAATGGATTTCTTTTATAAACTGTTTTATACAAACAACTGTTTTGTTTACTCATACCAGTCTCATGACTGACCCGGAGTTTATTCTTCCCTTCCTAAACTCTTGGTGCCCATAATTTTCACACGGGCAACCTAGAAACAGGTTATCCGTGTTTTGGAGCTTGCTTAGATTTTGGAGACTTTTGGTTTGGAAGCTATCGGATTCTGAAAAACTTTGGTTTGGTTATCTTTTGATAAGTTTGGATTTTTGAAGACCTTATCGAAGTTGAAGTATGTTGGAACCTTTTAAAGACTCCGTTGTTGTTCCGCGTTGAAGTTGTTATTATTCTGTTGTTATATCATGTGTAGCACTCTGATGTTGGTGATAAATGTTGTAATCAAATACTATGATGAATGTTGTATCTGCATAATGATCAATGATAATTCATTTTGTTCCGCTGTTGATTTTCATCTAATGTTGTTATAAGCTCCATCCGAACTGGAGTTCAACGTTTGAATTTCCGTCAGTCGAATACAAGTGAGGTATTTGATGTCGATTTTCGAACGTTGGATTTCGGGTCGTGACATGTTATATAAGGTATAAATATTTAATAGTCATCCTTTAAATCACAATACCAATTTAACCTTTAAAAATAATTAACTACTAAAATTTTCTTAACTACTATTTACCTTAACACTTTTAAAACAATTAAAAATAAATTTTCCTAATAACATTCTTTTTAAAACACCTTTAAAACGTCTAATTTATACTAAAAATTCTTTCTTTGATAACATACATAGCTTTTCAAGGAAATACACTTTCAACTCCAGTATAGCCCATCTAATTCTTTATAAATCCTTCTCGATTTATCTCTAGTTTAATTTATGTCCCAATCCAATAAATTTTCTTTCCCATACATCTAAAAGTAATAATCTCTTTTTATTTATAAAACGAATTACCCTTTCCTTATAAATTCCCACGATGAATTTACAAATCCAAATTATCCACTGATAAATGTTCACTTTATTTACAAACTCAGTTTATAAATCCCACAATCTCATTTTCCTTTTATAACTGTTTCAAAACACATAAATCGATTTTCAAATTGATTTTTTGAATTAATTCCATTTTAAAGATTATTTCTTGATTTACTCAAGTTTATTCCAAATCCATTAATTCCAGTTTTACTCCTTTATTATGATTTAAAACCTTATTTAAATCTGAAATATCAGTTTCATACTCTATTTCAAATTCTCTTTTTATTTTTCCCAACTCATTTAAAACTTAAATTTAAAAATAAATCCTTTAATTCTTAAACAATATCGCTTAAGTCTTCAAAACTCTTTTATTCCTATTTATTCAAAATCTCTATTTCCCATTCCTCGAAATTTATTAAATAGATTTTCAAAGTCATCTATTTACTTTTCTCAAATTCACGCTTTTTATATACTCAACTTTGCTATAATTAGTTTACTTAAAAATTCCCTTTTTATTTTCCTTCAAAAATCCAATACTTATATTTTTGATATATTATAGTGTGAAAATATTCAGCAAAACCATAGCATTCAATACTTCAATTTCAATATAATCTATCACAGATTATCAAATAATTCATATCACAGAATATGAAATAAATTTCAATACTTTTGAGAAATCCAGTTGGATCCCTCCATCCTGTTTCCCTGCATCCATAGATGTTTGCACAATATAAAAATACCAATCCCACTTCGAGGGGGATATCGCGGTATAAATGTTCATCCGCTATTATGCAGGGCGCATAGGGTCTCATCCGCTATATAATGCAGGAATATCAGTCACTCCAATACACACACACACACACACACACACACATACATACACATAATATCACATCTACACTTATAATAAATTATCAATTCAATCAGTCAACCAATAATTTAAATTTTAACTGTTTAAATTCACCAATAATCTAATTTGAGTGAGATTAGCTCACCTTTGACTTTTAACTTGCAATCCGATCCAAACCGGCCTGTCTCTCTCTGATTTTTGACCTTGTATAAACATTATATGGTTTATTAACATTTGAAATAATCGAACAGTCAATTACCATTTATTTTTTTTAATTTAAATTAGTTTTCCTTTAAATAATTTTTAGTTACTGAAATAATTAGACTAGTTAATTTAAACAAGTTAATCTCCTTAATCCATCATTTTAAAATAATCTAGTAAGTAAACATATGCATATACATTCTTATATAGATATATTTATACTTATATTTTTTTCTTTTTATTTGAAACCCATACACTTATAAAAATGAATTTATATAGATTAAAAAAAAACTAATTTCTATATAACATTTTAAATTCCTATATATTTTTTCAAAATCTTTCTGTATATATATCTCTGCCTAAAAAAAGTTTTCTGTTTTAAAGTTTATATATATATTTTTTTCTTTTAACTTATAACCAAAAATTTTAATAATAAAACTAGCTAAATTAATTTAAAGAAATAAACTAAGAAATTACCCTCCCCGTGAAAAACTGTAGCCATCGACAACTCACCCTGACCCCTTCCAAACCCACGCTCGTCCCCTCCTCAGCTCACCGCGCCGCCTGTATCCTTCCCAAGAGCTCCCTCACGTGCGCACGAATGCCAATGACGTGCCAAACCAGATGCGTCGAACCCTAGATCGACCCCTATGCAATTGCGGCCCCCACTCGAACGCGTCTCAACATGAACGCGCCTCTATCCTTTCTAAACGAAGCGTGCACGCACGAGTTAGAGGACCCCAGATTCACGCCTCCCTTTATTTTATTCTCTGCATTCTCCTTCCAGCAAAGGGGAAATAAAGACGGCCGCTATCCTCTGATGAACGTCGATTTGCTGTTTATTATTTTTTTCTTCGAATTTGTTTGGTTTTTGGGGATTTAGATTTTGAAATGGAATTTCGTTCGATTTGAACCTAACAGGAAGATAGGCTCGAGAATTTTTTTCTGGTTTTTTTGTTTCGGCTGTTTAAGTTTTATAGAGGATGAAGGGTATAAGAATGTACATGCTTTGAAAAGGTAGAAGACGTGTTTCTGAAGACAAAGTAGATAGTAAGGTGGGTGTGGGTACAAGGTGGTCTGCTAGGATGTTGACTTGAGGTGATAAGGGAAAGACAGCTGATGTGAAATTTTTTGACTGGTCAACCATATATATCAAATTTAAAATTTAAATCATCTCGAATGTGCAACTAAAATTTTAAACCCCTATCGAGGCGTGCCGCTAGGCGTTTATAATGTTATACCTCTATTTCGAACGCAAAGGAAAAGGTTTCGAATCCAAATTCGATTGCATGGAGAAGATAGCTTTTTGGACCCATTTATTACATTGAATTTCGATATAGATTTTAGTGCGCTTACAAACCGTATAACCACACGAACGCTTGAAAGTTGAAATCTTTTAAAAACACACTATTATGGATCCAATGAGACTGGTTTCGTCAAATTCCAAGACTGTGTTCCAGAAGGCTATTTTCAAACGTTAATTTAAACGATGTATTTTTAAAACCAAACATATCACCTCCAAATTCAATTTTAAAAGTTGTATTGTCTTCAATATTATTAATATAAGTTTTACAAGCCTTTGAGATATCTTTAGCAAGCTTGAAACTCCAAATTCCATATTTTACCCAATTTCCAGTTATTAATTTCAATAATTTAAATCACCCAATAAATAGTGATATTTGAAATTCAAGTTAAAAATTAACTTTTAAATATTCAAATCAATTAAATATTCCAAAGTCAAATATCCAAAATTTCGGGTCGTTACATTCTTGCCCCCTTATAAGAATCTTGCCCCCGAAATCACCAAGTAAGAAGAATGGCCCAATACCCGCTTCTATTTCCCAAAACCAAACAGTTTTTAGCAACTCCTTAAAACAATCTTTTTATTAAAGACACACTATCACTCTTACTAACTTTCCAACTCATCCATCTGTTCCAAATAATATTACTTACTCAACCATTCAAATTGTAATTTAAAACCAAATTTTAAATTATCAAAATTTTCTTACTCCTTGAGTTTTCAAAAAGTTTCGCCAACGTCTCCTTTGCACGGCTAGATCGGGACAACTACAAAATGCATCTACGGACCACAAACTTCCAAAAGAAAACAATAGCCAAGTGGTTAGACCAGAAAATCATCAAAATTCATATGGCAATTTGAAATGCATACCTTTTTGTCGGGCGATTCAATTTATCTTCTGAAATCAAAAACACCAATTTTCCTTTGCGTTTAAACACCTATACCCTACTCAGTAATAATATCCAATCACAGAATTCAAAATCATTTTATTCATTTTTTTACAAAACTTTCAATATTTGTTTTACTTAAGTCCGTACAATGTACATATATCATCCCTACGCAATAGCAACTCTGATCGCTCACTCGATCACATAATTTCACTTTTGAACTAGTATCGTCCACCCGACTTCCTAATGCAGACTCAGATCTGGTTCCTTGATCAGAAACCGTCAACTTCCTTGCATAGCCATATACTATGATAGAGAATTTTAGAATAAATCAAAAATCCATGCCTAGGGTTCTCCGTCAAAATTCGAGTGAAAATCCTAACTCGGATCGATATAAATACCTTGAAATTCTGTGCTTGAATCTGAACCAAATCGCTATGCGAATAAATTAATATATATGCATGCTATATATTTATCTCAGTTGATTATTAGCTATATCAATTCTCTTTCTATTCATATTTATTTTGATTTCTATTCACTTATCCACATTTATCATTTCACACGCCTTTATTAAATCTTCATTCATTAACTAACTTAGTATATTTCTCAATTCCACATTTACTTAAGAAATTTCACCATCCATTTCTTAAGTTCAATATAAATACTTTATACAACATCTTATATTGATTTCCTCTTTGTCACTTTGGTTATATCCATTTTTATTCAATTTGCAATTTGAATTCCATTTGAATTCAATTTACAATTTGAATTCCATTTGAATTCAATTTACCTTCCAATTTTTCAATATTGAATTTTACCGACCACCTCTCAAACCTCATTTAGTTAACCAATTCCCTTAGTTAGTTCCATTAACTCATTTATTTATATCTCAATCAATTTTTATTTCCAAACCTTTCATTTTATTTTGCCCATTTGAACTAGTTTTCCGCTTTCACTTTACTTACACAATTTAAATTAAATATCATTCCAATATTCAATTTCAACTCATTTGCTTACCCATTTAAAATTAATTAGTTTACTTTCTAATTTTTTTTCAATCCTTTGTTTTGTTTAGTCCAACTTGGACCAAATTTTCAGATCCCTCTTAGTCCAAGTTAATTCCCTTTCAGTTAAATTTTCAATTTTTATAAGTTCAAACTTACCAATATTTTATTACCCATTTCTTCCCATTTATTTCACTTAAATGGTTTATTTTACTCATTTATTTTAACATAATTCGAGTTTAAACATTATTCAAATGTTCAGTTTCAATTTCAATTTAGTTACACTAAATAAGTTTGTTCATTCACAAATTATTTCCAACATGATAAATTTCACTTCAATGTCCATTTCACTCTGCCTACTTAGACTTTTTCCTCAAAATTCACCTTTATTTAACTTGATTCAGTTAAATTCCATTTCAATTCAAATTTAAACTTCTATAAGTTTTTCAACCTATTATAATTCCATTCACTACTCTCTTCCAATTTACTTCATCTAATTGACCTGCTTTTCTAACTTATTTGGTTTTCACACTTATTTTAATTTAACTCTTCTTAAGTTAAATTTTATTCTAAACAAATTTCAAATTTTTATAAGTATTCAAACCCATTTATTATTCCATAAACATTTTTAAATGACCTCCAGAGTTTAAGCAATTTCTCCACATTTCAAAATCACCTTCGAAATCTACTATATCCAAAATCTTTTGGTATACCAAATTATTTCTTTGCATTTCAAAACCAACCCAACTTTTTCAAACACCAACTCAAAAATTCAGGTAGCAACTCCTCCCTTGGAAACTCAAAAATGAACACCGATGATGTCGCGATCATCATTAGAATTATTTTTCAACGATCGAAGTGCGTTCAGTGCTTTTATTCTTTCAAAAACCTTTCATATATTTTTAATTCCAAATCTTCCCAGATTTCATATCCCATTCAAAAATATTTTTGAATAATACCACCATTATTCCTCTAAAACCTTTGAAAATCATTTTCAAACCCAAAGAAAAATTAATTTTCCCAAATTTTCGAACTTCAAATCCTTTCAGTATATATTCAAATATTACTCTGGAATTTTTATTGTATTTCAATTATAAATCGCATTTATAATTCATATTTACAAATTCTATTCCGTTATATGAATTTATTTCTTAACCTTTGGTCGTAATGTCATCTTTCATTTCAATTACCATAAAAAAATGATAATAATTCAATATTATCATTTTCTAACAACCAAGAAACCATATATAACTATAAGAACTTATGAAAAATATTCCATTTATATATAAAAATAATTTGGGTAAAATTATTTCATTCACCCTATTTAAACAACATTATGTCGAATTGATCTATTCGAGCGTTTAGAGATCCTTATCAATAATGTTAATTACTCGTATTAACCAGAATCCATAAGCCACTCAACACACCAATCAACACGATATAAAACAATTTTATATTCACTAACAAATACGCGCTCATATCTATTTATACACTCAAACTCATTCTAGGGCACTAGTGACCCTATCTCTAATGAGTAATCCCCACCAGAGCCAAGGTTCTCGCTTAACCTTCAGCTCTCATACCAACTGTAATGCCTGCAAATTCGTATCCCTTTGAGTCGACAATATTCTCCATCAGTGCAACTCAAATTGGACGGAAATACAAACCATTAGGGTTAAAGAAGAAAGAGATAGAATAAGAAAATAGAAAACAACATCCGAATCTCACAATGGCAGCGGAAAAATATATAATAGATAATAACTGATCTTTATACAGCAAGAAGCTATACTTTTTTTATACATTACATCATCAGAGTACAACATAATCAATAACACAATACTGGACAGTCACAATAACTTGTCCTCACAAAGCTGAATATACAACACCATACACAGAGGAATATAGGTTAGATACGTGATATACGACTCTGTCATCCAGTTCGTCTCCTGAGCTCCATTGCATCCCATCCTGTATCTGTAATACTCATTCTGACCCAAGCATTATAATAAAATAACATCCGAGTCAGTCAAGAAAACCAACTTGAGAAAAACCACACTCAGTTTGATTATTATATTTTCGAAAATCCTTTAAAACAAAGATATCTCGTAAGGTCATGCCACAAATAAACATGCCGGGTTTTTACCTTACGATAACCAAAACATTTTTATTAAATCCGTCTAATATTATAATAGTGTCTATAGAAAGTAAAATAGAATCGAGCTGAAATGCTTGCATCTCATGCTCCAGCAATAGTTGAGCACAATCAAAACCATACGGGCACTTATTGGAGAAAGGATTCCATACAATGGCAGGGCAACTGGGGTACCCCCCGTTATGGTACCTGGCCTAGATCAGAGTATAGAGGACCACTCCCGATCCCCTGTTTAATGGTCCGCAAATCCGTACCCCTTGAGACAACACTATTCTACATCAATCAACTCAAAATGAACAGAAATACAAACCATTTGGGTTAAAGAAGAAGTGGTAGAAGAAGAAAATAGAAAACAACATCAGAATCTAACCATCGCAGCGGAATAAAATATAATAGATAATAAATGATCTTTACACAAAAACAAATCTGTTTATAAATTTCATCATCAGAGTATACATAACACATATGTGGACAGTAATCATAATCTGTCCTCACAATCTGAATACATAGCTACTCAACACAGCGGAATATTTAAACAAGTACGGAAGTACGTATCGCCATCCAGCTCGTCTCCTGAGCTCTACAGCATCCTTTCCTGTATCCTATAATACTTGGTCTGACCTGAGCAATATAGTTAAATAACACCCGAGTCAGTCTGGAATACTAGCGTGAGAAATCACACTCAAATTGATTACTAAAGTTTCTAAATTCTTTTGAAAACAAAAGCATCTCGTAAGACCATGCCACAAATAAACATGTCGGATTTTTACCTTACGATAGCCAAAACACTTTTTATTAAAATTCTCTGATATTATAATAATGTCTATAGAAAGTAGAATAGAATCTAACTGAAATGCTTGTATCTCACGTTTCAGCAATAATTGGGCACAATCAAAACCATACAGGCGCGTAGGGGTAATGGATTTCCAACTAATGACTAGGCACTGGGGTACCACCGGTCACAGTACGTAGCCTAGATCACCGTAACGAGGATTACTCCCAATACCCTGCAACACAAGGCCGAGACTACCCCTTACTGGATAATTTCAAGTAAGATCACCCCACGGTTGGGATCAGCAACCACACCACTAAGCCGAATAAAAGGGACATCTAGACAGGGATGACCTCACCCTAGTGGGCGCTACCCACCTAGCCTTGCTGCATAACCACTGATTTTCAATTATTCCCGATTAATGAGGCTTGAGGCTAAGCATTACCTTTTTATAACTTTTCACTTAGAATGCCCATCGTCCACCTAACTATGTTCTAAAAGCATTCATCCATACAAGTCTGTCCCGGATTCAAATGGAACCAAAGGCACTACTCCTACTACATCCATACTAATTGACTAGCCCTTGCATTTCACTGCTCCATCTTCGAATCCAAACTCGTCTTCCTCACGAAAACGTACAAACCGGATCGAAGTGGTTTTTGAGAAATTAATCCCGATCCCGGTCTCTTCGAAAGGATCAAAGCATTGGCCAATATTGATAGTCGGTTATTTAACTATCAATTAACATTCACAAACAACCATCAACCATAAATAATTTCACCAAATTATTTATTAACCTCAAAATATCTTTGCGAGATATATTTCAACTTTTCAACCCTTTTGAAAACAGCTTTCAAACCATACTCTTCTCATGGGATAAATTTCCAAATAGTTATGTCCACTGAAAATACCAAATACAAAGCTTTAGATTTTTAAAATAATTTAAAACACTTTGCTATAAAGTATACTTAAACATTTAAAATGAAAACTACTTCAATACTTTATTAAGAATATATTCTTTAGGAATATTTAAAATGACGTTACTTTATAGAATATAAACTAGATTTTCTCATTTAAAACAAAACACCAAGTCACCTTTAAATAATTACTAGGATAATAGATTTGGAAAATATTTACTTTAGAATTTAAACATTTAGAAATAATAAATTTTCTGAAACATGCTTTTTAAAACAACATAGCTTATATTTAAAAAATTTACGTTGAAAACGTACTTGGCTATCCAGAAAAATACTCTTCTCTTTCTATCTTTAAAAATAAATCACTATTTATTTTTAAACAATTTTTCCCATTCCTTTAATAAATTCCCGTCGTGAATTTATTCTTCCAAATATCCAATGATATATTACTTTACTTTTGTAAACCCAGTTTATAAATTTCAAGTCTCACTTCTCTTTTAAAAATCCCGGTTTTACACACTTAAATCAATTCCCAAATTGATTTCCAATTTACTTTACTTTTAAATAAATTTCCTTACTTACTCCATTTATTCCAAATCCATTAACTTCGAATTTTATTCCTTAATTATGATTTAAAATCCATTTTAAATGAAAATACCAATTTAAGATTTTCCCAAATTCCATCTTTGCCCTTTTAAATAAATTCAGACCTTGAATTTTAAAATAAATTCTTTGTTTCTTGATATGACATCACTTAAGTTTAAAATTCATCATTTCTCTGTTTATTCAAAATCCCCTTTTTCCATACTCGGAATTATTTATTAGAATTTTAAAATCACTTTTATTCTTATCCAGTTCATTCTTGAATTTATTCAAATTCTCAATGATTATTTTACTTAAAAATCCACTATTTTATTTTCTTTCAAAAATCCAATTCTATATATTTTGATAACTTAGTGTAGCGAAATATATTCAAGCAAACTATAGCATTCAATATTTAAATTATCAATAATATTCATCACAGAATATCAAATACTCATAACATAGAATATTAAACAATCTAAATAATTTTGAGGAATCCAGTTGGATCCCTCCAACCTTTTTCCCTGCATCCACAGATGTTAGCACAATACCAATTCCACTTCGAGATGGAATATCGCGATATATGAGATTAATATAATATCATCCGCTATTAAGTGGCACATAGGGTCTCATCCGCTATATAATGCGGGAAATCAATCACTCCAATATGTACTATATATATACTACCATATATACTATAGCATATAAAATCAATTCAAACCAATTATTTGAATTTAACCATTTAAATTTAAATTAACACCCAGATGAGTGAGATTAACTCACCTTTGATTTTTGTAGTTGCAATCCATTCCAACTGGCTTGATTTTTCATAATTTAAGATCCTTGAATAAATATTGAATGATTTTATTAACATTCGAACAATCAATCATCATTTAATAATTTAATTTAACTAATGATTTAAATTTTAATGAATAATTTAATTTCAAACCAATTTCCTTTTTAATAAATTAATTAACTAATAATTTAGCTTTAAACAAAATTTTCCTTCCCCCTTTTTTTAAATATCTTTTAGTAACTAAATAATTTAAATAAAAAAAATCAGTCATCAAATCTATTATTTAAAAATAAACTCATAAATCAAGAATGTGTATAAGTATGTTATTATTATTTTCCATTTTGAAACTACATATATAAAAATTTTAAAATAAGTTGTGGGTTCCAAAAATCTAAATTTACATATCCTTAAACATATTTTAAAATTCACAAATATATATATATTCCAAACCTTTCTTTCATATATATATATATATATATATATATATATTTCTTTTATATCAAAATTAAGATATGCATATGTATTTATAAATTCAAATTCTGTAATCAACAAAACAGCAGCCTATTTTCCATCCCAAACTTTACTTACATACATATATAGATTAAAACAAAATTCCTTAGTTGAAATCTTACTCTTTATATTAATATAAAGTTATGGTTTCTTCTCTGCAAACATAAACTGTGACTGTAAAATATTGACTGTAACCATTTTTTTTATATAACTAAAATTAACTAACTTAGAAATTAAATAACTTCAATTGATGGGAAAATACCTCTCCGCGATAACTCAGGCTCCTCTCTTCCATCATTCGAACAAATCGAAACCAGCACCTCGAGTTCGAAACCCTAGCTGCGTAGTGCCATCACCTTACTGCAACACTGCCGACACCTCACTAGAATCAAGGGATCCTCTCAACCCAAAATTCACGAGCCTCCCTCCCTTTGAGCGACCGTGCTCCTTTCCCCCTCGAGTTCGAATTGAACTCATATGCCCTTCCTCCAGACGAAACTCGCACGTACGAGTACAAGTTGCCACGCGCGAGCTCGTTCGCGCTTCCTCACCGAACCCTACATCACCGAAACTTCGCCTTGAACGCGATCTCGGTTTGAAATCGCGAAAATTTCCCTTTCTCTTCGATCGAATCGAGTTCAAGACGATTTGATTTTGATGTGGGATCTCTTTGTTTCGCATCTTTTATTTAATTGACGACTTCACTCTGGTTTGCACGAGAAGGAAATAGATGGGTATTCGAGATTTATAAAGGTAGTATCGAATCCTATTATTTTAATTTATTTTTCAAATCCTTCTTTCGGCTGTTGTTAAATCGATGGAGGGCGATGGGAAAGGAGAAAGGAAAGGTGGGTTGCGTGTCAGAGGAGAAAAGCAGAATTAATTTGAAAAAAATACAGCTGGTGTGAATGGAATAAAGAAAATATATTATTAAATTTTAAAAATGTCACGAATTCGCAGCTTAGAATCTCGAACCCCTAAGGAGGCGTGCTGCTAGGCGTTCATAATGTTATAACCCCATTTTGAACGCAATGGAAATGGTTCCGAGTGCTAATTCGACCGTATGGAGAAGATATCTTTTCAGACCTAGTTATTATATTAATTTTCAATTTAATTATCAGCGCGTTTACTTATCATATGGCCAAAAAGTCACTCCAAACACTGCGAAAATTGAAACCCAATAATAATACAATATTACGGATCCAATGAAACTAGTTTCGTCAAATTCCGAGACTGTGCCTCGGAAGGCTATTTTTAAATATCGATTTAAACGGTATATTTTCAAAACTGAACAAATCACCTTTAAATTCAATTTTAACACTTTTACTCTCTTCAGTATTATCAATATAAATTTTATAAGCCTTTGAAATATTTTTGACAAGCTTATAACTCCAGATTAAATATTTTACTCAATCTTCAATTATTGAATTGAATAATTATATTATTCAATGAATTGCTATATCTACATTCTGAATAGATAAATCCAAGTTTTTCATATTCAAAACCAATTTATAATTCAATTTCTATATTTAAAACCATTTAAATATTCTAGATTCAATGCTGAAAAATCCGTGTCGTCCCATTCCTTCCCCCTTAAAAGAATTTCTTCCCCGAAATTGCTAGTTAAGAAGAATGATCCAATACCTCTTACTATTTTCCGAAACCAAACAGTTTTATCAACTTGCCATAACATATCTTTTATTAAAGACCCACTATTACTTCCACCAACTTTCCATAGTTTCCAACAATATTATTTACTCCACTTATTCAAATTTAAATTTAAATCCATATTTAAATTATCAAAACTTTCTCAAAAAATTTCTAACGCTCTAAATTTCCGAAAAAATTCGTCAACGTCTCCTTTGCGCGGCTAGCTCGGTACAACTACAAAATGCCTCTACGGGCCCCAAGATTCAAAAGAAAACCAAAGCTAAGTGGCTAGACCAGAAAATCATCAAATTTCATACAGAAATTTAAATACATACCTTTGCCGAGCAAATTTCAATTTATCCTCTGAAATCAAAAATCCCAAATTCACTTTCCTAATCCTCTAGTTCCAACTAAACTATTAGTTTCAATTTCCATTTCCAAAATTCCTTATTTCAATTCCTAATTTGAAATCGTTTTGTCGCTAACAAAAGTTTTTCCAAAAAATTTCAAAATTTTTTCTAACTCCCAAAATTTTCGAAATTTTTTGGCAGAGTCTCCTTTGTACGGAGGAGCTTTTGCAATTTGACAAGAGATATAAATATATATACATCGACCCACACGGTCGGAAAAACAAAAAATAGTTCATATTTCCTATTTTTATTGCATAGGCGTACCTCTATTTAGCATTTTTAAGCAAGCGGCTTATTTAATTAGCATTTTGCGCGATCAAATCCAGCCCAACGACTTCCCTAAACCTGTACTTACTCAACTACAACATGTAAGTGCTAAATATATGCAATTTACTAGTACTTCACTTATTTTAATATAGCTAACACATAAATTTCACATATAATGCATGTTATATAATTTCCATAAGCACATACAAGGTTCCAACGCTTATTACAATTGCTTACAACCAATTCTCAAACCATTCCATTCAGTTTAAGTGATTTACAACTTACTCGCTTATATTTAATTCATTCTAAGCAAAACAAACTCATATTCATTCCAATTGATTTCAAAAGTATCCCATTTCACTTCTAATAACTCATAGGATTTTATTTAATCTCCTTTACATCGAACGACCCATTTTCTTATGCAATTCGACAATATTCATGTGAATAAATAATTACTTAAGCTTATAACCATTTTAAATTGATTACAACTCAATTTATATTTAATTCCTATTTTATTTCATTCACAACCATTTTATTTAGCTCGGCACATTCCATTTCAATTTTATTCCTTTTCAATTTTATTCCTTTTCAATTTTATTCACGATCCATTCATTTGCGTTTCATGTGTTATCCGCATTCATTTCATTTGAAACTACTCTATTAAACTTGAAAACATTCCATATCTCTTATTGTCTTTAAGTTATTTCGACTCCTTAACAATTTCATTTCTTCTTAACTTGTTGCGACTAAAACTACTCCATTTTTAACATTATAGCATATGCTCGTTTCATTCAACCAATCTCTATTTCTTTTTTCAACAAATTCTATTTCCGTCTTTCATTTGATTCTTATTTAATCAAATTCCATCCATTTATTTTAATTCATTATCAATCCAGGTCGAATTCTATTTGTAATTCGAGTTTATTTCCAAACTTCATTATTAACTTACAATCCATTTTATTTAACCGAGTTAAATTTTATTAACATACTCTATCAAATAATTTATTTGGCTAATTAGCTTACTTCCAACTTTTAAATCAATATTCGATTATATTACAAAAATCACTTCATCAAATTTCCCTGAGTCTAATTTTTTTTTTATAATTCCAGTTTGGCTTTTCTTTCACTTTTCAAAATTCCAACACTTTTATTTTGTCTTATTTATTCCCTTTTAAAAAAAAATTTATAAGCTACTCATTCATTAATATTCATACTTCTCCATCCATTTACAGTCGATCATATTTTTCACTTTACTTTTAACTAGGGATTATATTTTATCTCAATGCTTTTCAATTCTTTTATAAGCTTCCAAAGCTTATTTATTCCAATTCAATACTATCTATAGCTCAACTGAATTTATTTCAATTAAATTTTATTTAACTTAGCATCAATTAAATCTAGCTACCTACCATTTTTTTGAATTTTATTAAGCAAGGACTTAATTTCATTTAATACCAACCCACACAATTCACATTAATTTCATTTCAATTCTTTTTAACTTACTTCAAATCCAATTCATTATTATTAACTTTGCTTAAGTTAATTTAATTCTAATTAATTTTATTTCTCAATTCAAATTTAATTTTATTTCTTCATCCCATTCAATTCCAATTTATATCCCAATTTTTTTTAATTCATTTACTTTGCTAAAAAATTTCAATTCAAGCCATAATCAATTAAATTCTAAAGTTTAATCTTAATCCAAGTTAAATCCTCATTTTTAACTTTCACCTTTAAATTTTAATTACAAAATCCAATCCCCATATTCCTCATCAAAATCATTTACCATTTATAAGTTTATAACTCATCTCCTGATGATCTCTAAATTGTCTAAATAAGGATTTTCAAGATTTTAAACACCCGGCTTTAGGTTTTCAAATCATTTTGAAATTATCTCAAAATCAAACTTCTTAAAATTTTAAACCAATCCTGGTTTTTATTCCAAACTAATTTCCTGTGAAATTTCAAAAAAAACTAGTTTTCTGAACAAATCAATTTGTCGACAATCCGTCACTTAGAGACTCGAAAATGAACACCGATCATGTCGCGATCATCATCGGATTATTTCCTAGTGACCGAAGCGATTTCAGTGCTATGACATCTCCAAAACCTATTTAAAACCGTTTTCTTTCAAAAATATCTCCAAAATAATATTATTGTTTTTCCTTTCAAAATAGTTCGGAAAACACTTCCAAATTCTCCGGGGTTTTAAATTTACAGATTTGATTTAAATCAAATTTTAACTATAACTCATTTGTATAATTTATGGTCATGTGAATTTCCATTTGATTATACAAGTCATTCCGATTTTTATAATCTTATTTGTTTAGAATATTATCATCCAAACATCCAAGTTATATAACAATTTAAGAAAATATTTCCTTTATATCAAAAATATATTTTTGGGTAAAATTATTTCATTCGCCCACATTTAAAACAATATTGTGTCACTTTATCGTGTTAGGTGTTATAAACTCTTCTCGAATAGCGGCTAACTTACTCGATCAGAATTCATATTCCACTCAACCAATAAGTCAATACAATATTAAAAAAATTTATATTCACTAACAAATACATGCTCGTATCTATTAATACGCTCAAACTCATTCTAGAGTACTACTGACTCCATCTCTAATGAGTAATTCCCACGAGAGCCAAGGTTATCACCAACCTAAGCTCTGATACCAACTGTAATGGTCCGCAAATCCGTACCCCTTGAGTCAACACTATTGTAAATAAATCAACTCAAGATGAATAGAAATACGAACCATTTGGGTTAAAGAAGAAGATGTAGAAGAAGAAAATAGAAAAAAACATTAGAATCTAACCATCGCAGCGGAATAAAATATAATAGATAATAAATGATCTTTACACAAAAACAAATCTGTTTATAAATTACATCATCAGAGTATACGTAACACACAACTGGATAGTAATCATAATCTATCCTCACAATCTGAATACACAGCAAATCAACACAGTGGAATATTTAAACAAGTACGGAAGTACGTATCGCCATCCAACTCATCTCCTGAGCTCCATGGCATCCTTTCCTGTATCCTATAATACCCAGTCTGACCCAAGCATTATAGTTAAATAACACCCGAGTCAGTATAGAATACCAGCGTGAGAAATCACACTCAAAATGATTATCAAAGTTTCAAAATTCTTTTGAAAACAAAAGCATCTCGTAAGACCACGCCACAAATAAACATGTGGGGTTTTTACCTTACGATAGCCAAAACACTTTTTATTGAAATTCTCTAATATTATAATAGTGTCTATAGAAAGAAAAATAGAACCTAGCTGAAATGCTTGCATCTCACGTTTCAGCAATAGTTGGGCACAATCAAAACCGTGCAGGTGCGTAAGGAGAATGGATTTCCAACTAATGACTAGGCACTGTGTTACCACCTGTCACAGTACGTGGCCCAAATCACTGTACCAAAGATTACTTCCAATCTCCTGCAACACAAGACCGGGACTACCCCTTACTGGATAATCCCGAGTAAGATCACCCCACGGTTGGGATCAGCAACCGCACCACTAAGACGAATAAAAGGGACATCTGGACAGGGAAGACCTCACCCTAATGGGCGCTACCTACCTAGCCTTGCTGCATAACCCCTGATTTTCAGTCATTCTCGGTTGATGAGGCTTGAGGCTAAGCGTTACCTTTTCAGAACGTTTCATTTAGAATGCCCATCGTCCGCTTGACGATGTTTCGAAAGCATTCATCCATACAAGTCCGTCCCAGGATCGAACGGAATCGAAGGCACTACTCCTACTACATCTATTTTGGAATTATCCTCAGGATTAGTAGCGATTAGCCCTTGCATTTCACTACTCCATCTTCGAATCCAACCTCGTCTTCCTCACGAAAACATACAAACCGGATCGAAGTGGTTTTCGAGAAATTAATCGTGAACCCGGTCTCTTCGAAACGATCAGCGCATTGGCCAATATTGATAGTCAGTTGTTTAACTATGAATTAACATTCACAAAAAACCATCAACCATAAATAATTTCACAAAATTATTTAGTAACCTCAAAATATCTTTGCAAGATATATTTCCACTTTTCAACCCATTTGAAAACAGCTTTCAAACCATACTCTTCTCATGGGATAAATTTCCAAATAGTTATTTCCACTGAAAATACCAAATACAAAGCTTTAGATTTTTTAAATAATTTAAAACACTTTATTATCAAATATACTTTAACATTTAAATTGAAAACTACTTCAATACTTTATTAAAAATATATTCTTTAGGAAGATTTAAAATGAGGTTACGTTATAGAATATAAACTAGATTTTCTCATTTAAAACAAAATACCAAGTCACCTTTAAATAATTACTACAATAATAGAATTGAAAAATACTTACTTCAGAATTTAAACATTTAGAAATAATAAATTTTCAAAAACATGCTTTTTGAAACAACATATATTATATTTAAAAAAATTACGTTGAAAACGTACTTGGCTATCCAGGAAAGTACTCTTCTCTTTCTATCTTTAAAAATAAATCCCTATTTATTTTAAACAAATTTTCCCATTCCTTTAATAAATTCCCATTGTGAATTAATTCTTCCAAATATCCACTGATATATTACTTTACTTTTATAAACCCAGTTTAAAATTTTCAAGTCTCACTTCTCTTTTAAAAATCCCGGTTTTACATACTTAAATCAATTCCCAAATTGATTTCCAATTTACTTTTCTTTTAAATAAATTTCCTTACTTACTCCATTTATTCCAAATTCGTTAACTTCAAATTTTATTCCTTAATTATGATTTAAAATCCTTTTTAATTGAAAACACCAATTTCAGATTTTCCCAAATTCCTTCTTTCCCTTTTAAATAATTCAAACCTTAAATTTTAAAATAATTTTTTTGTTTCTTGATATAACATCACTTAAGTTTAAAATTCATTATTTCTCTGTTTATTCAAAATCCCATTTTTCCATACACGAAAATATTTATTAGAATTTTAAAATCACTTTTATTCTTGTCCAGTTCATTCTTGAATTTATTCAAATTCTCAATGATTATTTTACTTAAAAATTCACTCTTTAATTTTCTTTAAAAAATCCCATTCTATATATTTTGATAACTCAGTGTACCGAAATATATTCAAGCAAACTATAGCATCCAATATTCAAATTAACAATAATATTCATCACAGAATATCAAATATTCATAACACAGAATATTAAACAGTCTAAATAATTTTGAGGATCCCAGTTGGATCCCTCCAACCTGTTTACCTGCATCCACAGAAGTTAGCACAATACCAATTCCACTTCGAGGTAGAATATCGCGGTATATGGGATTAATATAATATCATCCGCTACTATGCGGCACATAGGGTCTCATCCGCTATACAATGCGGGAAATGAATCACTCCAATATGTGCTATATATATATATATACATATATACTACCATATATAATATAGCACATCAAATCAATTCAATCGTTCAACCAATTATTTAAATTTAACCATTTAAATTTAAATTAACACCCAGATGAGTGAGATTAACTCACCTTTGATTTTTGTAATGCAATCCATTCTAAATGACTTGATTCTTCATGATTTAAGATCCTTGAATAAATATTAGATGATTTTATTAACATCCGAACAATCAATCATCATTTAATAATTTAATTTAACTAATGATTTAAGTTTTAACGAATAATTAATTTCAAACCAATTTCCTTTTTAATAAATTAATCAACTAATAATTTTGCTTCAAACAAATTTTTCCTTCCCTTTTTTTAAAAATATCTTTTAGTAACAAAATAATTTAAATAAGAAAAATTATTTACCAAATCTATTATTTTAAAATAAACTCGTAAATTAAGAATGTGCATAAGTATATTATTATTATTTTCCATTTTGAAACTACATATATAAAAAATTTAAAATAAGTTGTAGGTTCCAAAAATCTAACTTTACATATCCTTAAACACATTTTAAAATTCACAAATATATATATTTTCCAAACCTTTCCTTATATATATATTTTGCTTTTATAGCAAAATCAAGATATGCATATGTATTTATGAATTCAAATTCTGTAATCAACAAAACAGCAGCCTGTTTTCCATCCCAGACTTTACTTACATACATATATAGATTAAAATAAAATTCCTTAGTTGAAATCTTACTGTTTATATTAATATAAAAGTATGGTTTCTTCTCTGCAAATTTAAACTTTGACAGTAAAATATTGACGGTAACCATTTTTTTATATAACTAAAATTAACTAACTTAGAAATTAAATAACTTCAATTGACGGGAAAATACCTCTCCGCGATAACTCAAGATCCTCTCTGCCATCATTCGAACAAATCGAAACCAGCACCTCGAGTTCAAAACCCTAGCTGTGCAGCGCCATCACCTTACTGCAACACTACCGATGCCTCACTGGAATCATGGGATCCTCTCAATTCAAAATTGATGAGCCTCCCTCCCTTTGAGCGACCGCGCTCCTTTCCCCCTCGAGTTCGAATCAAACCCGTACGCCCTTCCTCCAGACGAAACTCGCACGTACGAGTACAAGTTGCCGTGTGCAAGCTCGTTCACTCTTCCTCACCGAACCCTACATCATCGAAACTTCGCCTCGAACGCGATCTCGGTTTGATATCACGAAATTTCCCCTTACTATTCGATCCAATCGAGTTCAAGACGATTTGATTTTTATCTGGGATCTCTTCATTTTGCATCTTTTATTTAATTGATGATTTCACTCTGGTTTGCACGAGAAGGAAATAGATGGGTACTCGAGATTTATAAGGGTAGTATGGAATCCTATTATTTTAATTTATTTTTCAAATCCTTCTTTCGGTTGATGTTAAATCGATGGAGGAAGATGGGAAAGGAGAAAGGAAAGGTGGGTTGCGTGTTAGAGGAGAAAAGCAGAATTAATTTGAAAAAAAATACAGCTGATGTGAATGGAATAAAGAAAATATATTATTAAATTTTAAAAATGTCACAAATTCGCAGCTTAAAATCTAGAACCCCTAACGAGGCATGCTGCTAGGCGTTCATAATGTTATACCCCTATTCTGAATGCAATGGAAAAGGTTCCGAGTCCTAATTCGATCGTAAGGAGAAGACAGCTTTTCGGACCTAGTTATTATATTAATTTTCAATTTAATTATCAGCGCGTTTACTTATCGTACGACCAAACGGTCACTCCAAACACTACGAAAATTGAAACCTGATAATAATACAGTATTACAGATCCAATGAAACTGGTTTCGTCAAATTTCGAGACTGTACCTCGGAATGCTATTTTTAAATATTGATTTAAACGATATATTTTCAAAACTGAACAAATCACCTTTAAATTCAATTTTAACATTTTTACTATCTTTTGTATTATCAATATAAATTTTATAAGCCTTTGAAATATTTTTTCCAAGCTTATAACTCCATATTAAATATTTTACTCAATCTTCAATTATTGAATTGAATAATTATATTATTCAATGAATTGCTATATCTACATTATGAATAGATAAATCCAAGTTTTTCATATTCAAAATCAATTTATAATTCAATTTCTATATTTAAAACCATATAAATATTCCAGATTCAATGATGAAAAATCTGGGTCGTCACACCCTGCAACGTAAGACCGGAGCTTACCCTTACTGGATAGTCCGAATTAGATCACCCTACGGTTGAGATCAGCAGCCGCCCACACAGCCGAGATCGAAGGGACTCTAGACATGGATGACCTAACCCTGATTGGATGACCTTAAAAGCATTACCTTTTAAGACATATTCACTTAGAATGCTCATCGTCCTCCAATGACGATGGTCTGATAGCTTTCGTCCATACAAGTTGCCCTAGATCTGGACAAACCGAATCACCGTCCTCATCATCTTCACAGTTTTCATTCGCTATGTTCAAACTGGATCGAAGTGGTTTTTGAATAATTAAATTTGGTCTCGGTCTCTTCGAAACGATCAGCGCATTACCCAATATTGATATCGGTTATTTAACTATCAAATTAGGCAACCATTCGACCAATTATTTTATTTCCACTGAAGAACACTAAGTCTTATTAAATTTAGCTTTTAAATAAATTAAATCACTTTATCCAAAAATAAATACTTAAAACATTTAAAATAAAACTACTTAATTTCTTTATTCAAAATAATAGTTATGAAATTCTATAACAAATTTCCAAGTAACACTTTAGCCATAGACAACTTTAAAATAAAACTATTATATAAGGTATAAATATTTAATAGTTATCCTTTAAATCACAATTCCAATTTAACTTTTAAAAATAATTAACTACTAAAATTTTCTTAATTATTATTTACTTTAACACTTTTAAAACAATTAAAAATAAATTTTCCTAGCAACATTCTTTTAAAAACACCTTTAAAACCTCTGATTTATATTTAAAAATCTTTCTTTGAAAATATACTTAGCTTTTTAAGGAAATACACTTCCCACTCCAATATAGCCCATCTAATCCTTTATGAATCCTTCTCGATTTATCTTCAATTTAATTTACGTCCCAATCCCGTAAATTTTCTTTTCCATACTTTTAAAAATAAAATTCTCTTCTTATTTATAAAATGGATTACCCTTTCCTTATAAATTCCCACCGTGAATTTATAAATCCAAATTATCCACTGATAAATATTCAATCTATTTACAAACTCGGTTTATAAATCCCACAATCTCGTTTTCCTTTTATCACTGTTTCAAAACACTTAAATCGATTTTCGAATCAATTAGCTGAATTAATTCCTTTTTAAAGTTTATTTCTTGATTTACCCAAGTTTGTTCCAAAATCCATTGATTCCAGTTTTACTACTTTATTATGATTTAAAACCTTATTTAAATCTGAAATATCAATTTCATACACTATTTCAAATTCTCCTTTCTATTTTTCCCAACTCATTTAAAACTTAAATTTAAAAATAAATCCTTTAATTCTTAAACAATATCGCTTAAGTCATCAAAACTCTTTTATTCCCATTTATTCAAATTCTCTATTTCCCATCCCTTGAAATTTATTAAATAGATTTTCAAAGTCAACAATTTACTTTTCTCAAATTCACCCTTTTTATATCAATTAGTTTACATAAAATTCCCTTTTTATTTTCGTTCAAAAATCCAATACTTATATTTTTGATATTTTAAAGTACCAAAATATTCAGCAAAACAATAGCATTCAATACTTCAATTTCAATATAATCTATCACAGATTATCAAATAATTCATATCACAGAATATGAAATAAATTTCGATACTTTTAAAGAATCCAGTTAGATCCCTCCAACCTGTTTCCCTGCATCTACAGATGTAAGCACAATATAAAAATACCAATCCCACTTCGAGGAGGATATCGCTGTATAAAGGGTCACTTATTATGTAGCACGCATAGGGTCTCATCCGCTATATAATGTGGGAATATCAATCACTCCAATATATACACACCACTGTATATAATATCACATCTACACCGATAATAAATTATCAATTCAATCCGTCAACCGCTAATTTAAATTTTAACTATTTAAATTCACTAATAATCCAATTTGAGTGAGATTAACTCACCTTTGACTTTTAACTTGCAATCCGATCCAAACCGGCTTGTCTCTCTCCGTTTTTTGACCTTGTATAAACATTACATGGTTTATTAACATTTTAAATAATCAAACAGTCAATTACCATTTATTCCTTTAATTTAAACTAATTTTCCTTTAAGTAATTTTTAGTAACTAAAATTATTAGATAAGTTAATTTAAACAAGTTAACCTCCTTAATCCATTATTTCAAAATAATCTAGTAAATGAAAATATGTTTATATATGTTTGTATAGATATATTTATACTTATATTTTTTCCTTTTTATTTGAAACCCATACACTTATAAAAATTATTTTGTATAGATTCAGAAATCTAATTTTATATGACATTTAAAATTCCTATATATTTTTTCAAAATCTTTCTGTACATATTTATATCTGTGACTAAAAACAAGTTTTTTGTTTTAAATTTATATATATATATATATGTAATTTTCTCTTAATTTTTAACCAAACATTTTAATAATAAAACTAGCCAAATTAATTTACAGAAATAAACTAAGAAATTACCCTTCTCGTGAAAAACTGCAGCCATCGACAACTCACCCCGGCCCCTACCGCTTCCAAACCCACGCTCGTCCCCTCCTCAACTCACCGCACCGCCTGCATCCTTCCCTATAGCTCCCTCATGTACGCGTGAATGCCAACGACACGCTGACCCCTAGATCGATCGCTATGCAGATGCGACCCCTACTCGAACGCATCTCCATCTGAACGGGCCTCCTACCTCTCTGGACGAAGCGTACGGGCATGAGTTAGAGAACCCCAGATTCGTGCCTCCCTTCATTTTATTCTCCGCGTTCTCCTTCCAACGAAAGGGAAATGGACGATGGCCGCTATCCTCTAATGAACGTCGATTTGCTTTCACTATTTTTTTCTTCGAATTGGTTTGATTTTTGGGGATTTAGATTTTGAAATAGAATTTCATTCAAACTGGATATGAAAGGAAGATAGGCTCAAGATTTTTTCTGATATTTGTTTTCTATTTTTTGTTTCGGTTGTTCAAGTTTTACAGTGGATGAAGGGGATAAGAATGTACGCACTTTAAAAAGGCAGCACATGTGTTTCTAATGACAAAGTAGGTAGTAGGGTGGGTTTGGGTACATGGTGGTCGGCTAGGATGTTGAGGTGACAATGAAAAGTCAGCCGATGTGAAATTTTTTGATTGGTCAACCATATATATCATATTTAAATTTCAAATCGTCTCGAATATCCAACTATAATTTCGAACCCCTATCGAGGCATGCCGCTAGGGGTTTATAATGTTATACCTCTATTTCGAACGTAAAGGAAAAGGTTTCGAGTCCAAATTCGATCGTATAAAGAAGATAAGCTTTTGGACCCATTTATTATATTGAACTTTCGATATAGATTTTCGCACGTTCACAAAGCGTATGACCGCACAAATAACTCCAATCACTACGAAAATTGAAATCCGATAATAACACACTATTACGGATCCAATAGGACAGATTTCGTTGAATTACGAGACTGTGTCCTGGAAGGCTATTTTCAAATATAAATATAAATGATATATTTTTAAAACCGAACAGATCACCTCCAAATTCAAATTTAAAAGTTGCATTGTCCTCAATATTATTAATATAAATTTTAAAGCCTTTGAGATATCTTTAACAAGCTTGAAACTCAAGATTCCATATTTTACCCAATTTCCAATTATTAATTTCAATAATTTAAATTACCCAATAAATAGTGATATTTGAAATTCAAGTTAAAAATTAACTTTTAAATATTAAAATCAATTAAATATTCCAATTTCAAACATCCAAAATTCTAGGTCGTTACATTTATGTAGATGATTAGCGCATCTCATAAATTCATTTTTAAGGGTTTAAATTTGCTAAGTCTACGTGAAACTAAAATAACATTGGTAAAGTAGATCTACTTTAAAATTATTTCAAAGTATGAAAAACTACATATATCAAATGTAGTTAATAAGGGCATTAACATAGAAATGCATTTTTAAAATAAAGTAAAGAATATCTACTTCAAATTGATCTAAAGTTAAAAAAAATTAAATGCATAACAATTTTGCAGTTAATTAATGCATCTTTCAACATAGTTTTAAGGCTTTAAAATTTCTAAAATCTACTTGAAACAAATTTAACTACTCAAAACTATATCTTTCAATTGTATAGAAATATATCTATTTTGAAAATGGTTCAAAATATAATAGAAATTAGCTGCATAACAATCATGTAGTTAATCACTAAAAATTTCAATTGTAGTTTTCCGATTAAAATTCTCAAATTAATTGTAAAGACAATATTAAACTACTTTAAAATGCAATTTTCAACTTCACTAAAATATATCTATTTTAAACCTGCATCAAATTACTAAAAGAATTTATGACATAATAGTTATGTAGTTAAATAACCACATCTTCAAAATGCAACTTTAAGGGCATTAAAAATGTAAAGACTAACAAAAACAGTGTTAAAATACATCACAAATAATTTTTGAATCTATTTTTAAATATTAGAAAAAATTGACTACATATATTTATGGAATTAATTACTAGAACTTTTAAAGCATTTAAAAAAATTAGTTACGTAACTTTTATGCAAATAATCATTGTACCTTATAAATAAATTCTCTTATAAATAAATTCTTTTAAGGCTTTAAATTTACTAAAATGTTCTAAAACTATTTTAAACTATATAAAACAACATCTTTCAAATGCAATAAAGTAGATCTATTTTAAAACTAATTCAAAATAATAAAAAAATGTGTGATTCATATACAAATAATTAATGCATTTTCGTAAAACTGCATCTTTTAAATGAAGTAAAATAAATATAGTTTAAAGCTAATTCCAAATTAAAAAGGTTTAACTGTAGAATAATTATGTTGTAAATTACTATATCTTTCAATACAATTAAAAGGCTTTAAAATTGCTAAAATCTACCTAAAGCGGTCAAGGATCTCTAAGTGGTTAGTGGTATTACGCTCTAGACAAAGCTTCTAGAGGTTAATGGTTCAAACCCCTAAGACATCAAAAAAGAGTGCTCTATTTGAATAAATGTATCACTCGTGTTATCAAAAAAACCTACTAAAACAATATTTAACCACTCATACTTTATCTTTCAACCGTAGTTAAATAGATTTATATTAAAAATGATTCAATGTGTAGCAGAAATAACTGCATAACAATCACGCAGTTTATTACTAAAATTTTCAAATATAATTTATGGCTTAAAAATGCGCAAGATAATTATGAAAACAATAATAAACTACTTAAAACCGCATCATTCAACTTTAGTAAAGTAGATCTATTTTAAATCTGCATCAAATTACTAAAACAAATTAACTACATAATAGTCATGTAATTAAAAAATGCACCTCTAAGTTGCAACTTGAAGACATTAAAAATGAAAATACTACCAAAAATCATATTAAACTACATTATAAATATATATTAAATATATATGTAAATACTAAAAAATTGATTCCGTATAGTTATGAAGTTAATTACTGCAACTCTTGAAGCATTTCTAAAAAATTAATTGCATACTTTTATGCCGATGATTACTTCACCTTATAAATGCATTTTTAAGGCTGTAAATTTGCTAAAATCTACCTAATACTATATTAAAGAAATAAAACATCTTTCAAATACAGTAAAATAGATCCGTCTTACTACTGATTCAAAATAGATAAAACTACGTAACTCATATGCAGTTAATTACTGCATTTAGTTAAAATTGCATTTTTCAAATGAAGTAAAATAAATATGTTTTGAGACCAATTTCAAATTTGAATTTAACTACATAACAGCGATGTAGTTAATCATTGTATATTTATGTCGTTTTAAGACTTTAAAACTATACTAAAATGATGAAATTAAAACTGCAATGTTTAAATATTAAATGCTCTTATTATTGACTCGAAATTATAATATTCAAATGCAACCAAAATTGCATAATTCAAAAACAAATTCCTTTCGATTAGGTTAACAGATAATAACTGCATTACTATAATGCAATTAAAACAACTATATAAAAGTTATGATCATCCACAACAAATGTAGTTACATAAATGCAGCTACATAATGTGATTACATAAAATGACTGCATTACGTAAATGCAGTTAAAACTATTGCGTAAAATTATGATTTTCAAATTTTATTTTAGTAATCAACAATAAATATCGATGGAAAGTTTATTAAATCTACGAGCATATCCAGTTGTGTTGATGCAATTTATGAAGTTAATCTATATATAGTAAGAATACCTCCATTTTAAGCTTTTAAAATTACTAAAATACCCCACCGAGTATGAAACGAATTAATGATAATCTTGCCATTTTGATCTCTATGTTCTATTTACACTACTTTATCTAAAACTATATCAATTTGTGACTGGATGACATGGCAACAACCTTGGTGAAATCCTTATGTGTTTTTATGCTAGTTCAGTTGTCTTGCCATGTGAATTCAAAAACATGGATTGGAATATGTTTTGGATCTATATTGTAACGATCGTCTTTCATCTCACAGAAAGACGCATCATTATTAAGAAAGAAAGAGATAGAAAAGAGAAAAGATAGAGAAGAAAGAACGAAACAACATCAGAATCTCAACAGCGGAACGAATAAATTATATTAATCACATAAGTATTGCATAGTATATAACATCTATCAGAGTTACATAACTTACACATCACATACTAGATGGTTATAACACCTGTCTAGTTATTACAACTCAAATACAACGCAGAGATACCAACACAGCGGAATACACTATATCACTACGAATGCTGAAGCCTCCTGCTCCATATCTCCTCCAGAATTCATCAAAGCTAATCTAAATCCCTTGGCTACTCGCAAAAATTTGAGTACCCAAGAGTTTAATAAAATAGAAAATAAACTCCGGGTCAGACATGGGTCTGGTGTGAGTAAACTGGTTAAAGTTGTTTAACTTTGAAAACCTTTGAAAAACATAGGGTATCTCGTAAGACTTCCCGCACATAAGCACGGAAAAGTTTTTACCTTACGGTAACCAAAACATTTGATAGGAAATCCAGTGATATTATAATAGGGTCTAGGGTTTTCATATAAAATACAGTAAGAGCTGGAATGCTTACATTTCACATTCCAACATAGTTGGGTACAACTAAAACATACGGCACTTATTGGAGATTGGATTCCATACAATGACAGGGCTACTGGGGTACCGCCCGTCATAGCATGTGGCCTAGATCACCGTACTAAGGATCCACCCTAAGTCCCCTGAAACACAAGGCCGAAACCATCCCTTACTGGATAGTCTCGAACAAGACAACCCCGCAGTTGGTGCGCATTTCCAACTGCCCACATAGCCGAATAAAAAGGGACCTCTAGACAGGGGAAAATCTTGTCCTACTTGAGCGCGACTCACTTAGCCTTGCTGCACCTCCCCTATTTTAGACATTCCCGGTTGATGAGGCTTGAGGCTACGATTACCTTTATAGAACACAACTATCTTAGAATGCTCATCGTCCACGTGACGATGTTCTGAAAGCATTCAATCCATACAAGTTCGTTCCGGGTTCGAACGAAACCGAAGGCATTATTTCATTACACTCATTTTGGAATCATCCTTAGAGTTAACGACAATAACCCTTGCACTCTGAATCTTCATCTTCACTTGAGATTCACGACCTGCCATTTAACTGGATCGATGTGGTTTTCGGACATCCAAATCTGAAAACCTGATCTCGATCTCATCAAAATCCAAAACGCCATGTTGTTTTAAAGTTAAAATAATTCAATTCATTATCTATATTCACACAGATAGATAGTCCACAATCTCACAAATAGATAATCCATATCATCATAATTCAACTAAAGCATCCAATATCATAGATAAATACATATCTCATATCAGAGATATCAAACAATTCAAGGCATTCAATGACATTCAGCCATCCGTAAGCAAAGGTTCATAAATCACACCATCTATAATTAATTTAAAATGAATTAATTAATTACTTCAATCTTTAATTATAAATTAAATTAGTTACTTCCATTCATAATAAATCCTGCTTACTTAACCATTTATTCATTACAAACCAGATAATTAATCACCCTTTAATTATCCATCTTAATTAATCATCTTTGATTAATTATTCTTTAATCACATTAAGTAATTATCCTTTAATTAATTACACAAATTAATTATCCTTAACCATTTACAGTAATTAACCTTTAGTTACTCCCATTAATTAATTAACTATAATCAGTTACATTAATTCTTAATTAATTACAATTAATTAATTACTCTATAATCACTTCATTGATTAATTATCCTTTAATTAATCGATCCTTAATTACTTCATTAATTATATTAATTAATGATCCCTTAATTACAATTTTAATTAATTTTATTTTTATTGGTCACATTTAATAATTAAACTTTAATTAACCATATTCATTAATCAGCCTTGAATAATCCCATTCAGTAATTAATTACCCTTAATTAATTACATTACTTAATTCATTTCTATATAAATTTTATTAACTAATTCTTTAATTAATTACACTAAATAATTAATTCTTAATTACTTCCACTAAGTAATTATCCTCCTTATTAATTACACTAAGTTATTAAACCCAAACTACTTTCAATCTTCAATTAATTATATCCAATAATTACCTATTAAGCACTTCACTAAGTAATTATACTTAATAAATTACATCAACTAATTATACTTAACAAATCACCAAGTGATTGACTTAAATTAATTAAACTACTTAATTAACTTAAACTAATCAAATTAATTTAATTAATTACATTGAGTAATTTATCCCTTTAATCACTCACATTAAGTATTATACTTAAACAATCCCACAAACAATTATCCTTAATTAATTAACCTAATTAATTATCTTAATTAATTATTTAATAATCCCTAGTTAATGATCTCTCATTAACTATTAACAATTCTTTAATTACTTTTCTTAAGTAATTATACTTTAATTAACCATTATTAGTTACAATTAATTAATTTTTTATCACTAATTAATTAACCTAGAATTACTTAATTAATTGATGCTTAATTATAACTTAATTAATCATTAATTACTTGATTAAAAAATTTCAAATCATTAATTAATAATCTATACTTATCTAATTAATGATCCTTAATTTCAAATTAATTATCCCTTAATTAATTCTAACAATTCCTTAATTACTAATTTATTTATCCTTAATGATTAACGAATTAAATTAATTAATGACTCTTTAATTATCTTATTAATTTAACTAATCTCAAATCATTTAAATCTTAATTAGTTTTAAGATAAAGTATTACCCTTTTCAATGACTTAATTATCATTTACAAAGCCTTTGAAACTTTTTACTTTTAAGTTTACTTTTAAATTTACTTTTAAATTTCATTTCAAATTTAAGATTTTAAATGATTTAACAAATTTAATTTTAACAAAATTTAAAACAATTTGCAAACCTTTTAAATCAAATGTTAAAGAAACATTTATCTTATAAAAGAAATTTATAAGAGTTTAAAAACCAAATTATTTAAATTTAAAATCTTGTTTTATTTTTAAAACTTATAATATCTGTTTTCAAATACTGCTTCGGGTTCGACCAGTAGCCTACTCGAGCACTTACCCGAGAAAACCCATTTTTTTCTTTTCTTAAAAACTTTGAACTAGTACCTTTATTTGAAAACACCTTTGAATTTAATTACAAAATTAATCTAACTTATAATTATTATTATTTTTAAAAAACAACAACTTTCAACATTTTTAAATCTTTGAAAACATATTCAATTTAAAACAAACTTTTTAAACTTGACTAACATTCTTTGGAAATTTAATCAATACTTTAACTTTGAAAACTTGTTTTTGTTTTGCTTTTAAATTATGTACCTTTTTCTTCAATCTTGAAAACTAGTATTTTTTAAAACACAAGTTCATTTACACAAAAACCCGAGCTTAAAAATGAAAAACCTAGAGCAATCATGAGTCATTCGCGTTCACTACCTACCCCGAGTCGACCCCGTAACAATCTCGAGCAACACGCATGAAGACTTCATCTTCCCCAAATCCCAAACCAACCCAGGTATGAACGAAGGCGCGTGTACGTGCATGGTCGTGCCAACCATCGAAGATCAACGCCTCGACTTTTGACAAGTCGCTCACCACCTCGCCATCCTCCTCAACCTCACAGATTGACGATCCCTCCAAGCTATCAAAATTGAACAGAATGACGCACACAGGAACCCACCTCGATTGGAAAATCCCTCCTAGCCAGCACCTCCAATTACCGATATTCACGCCGACCACACCGAAGCCGCGCCTCTCCATGACGAACCCTTTTCCCCACATGCAATGGAGTCCAATCAATCCTTGCTGACGTACAAATCTCGATTACCCCGACATCCCAATCAGGTCACCAAACCCTATATCATCTTCGTCAACAAACAACGGCCATCAGAAAAATTCCACTCTAATTTTCCCCTGATCCACGGCACTCCGGCCTCCTCCACCAAACCTTATCACAAACTTCGACGCCGTTCATCGACAATCGACCAAAATACCCTAAACGTTCATCTCAGAAAAAATCACCAAATGCAATATTAAAAATCGTGAAACCTATGTTAAAATTCATGAATTTCTAACACTAACTAGGTTCTATAATCAAATTCTGAATTTGTGATGATTGATTTCTAGCTATTATTTAGATTTTCACTGTATTTGTTATTCTTGTGAAATTTACTAAATATAAAATCCTATAACTATTTTAATATTAACACTACATAGTAACAAAAAAAATTCATCCAAAGATCAAAGCTTAAACTGAATGTTGAAAGAGAAATGAAATTTAATTTATAACGGTTAAACCTTGACAAAGGACAGAGAAGTTCATATTCATGCACATAGAGTTTTGTTCAGGCATTTCCTTTACACAAGCATGCATTCACATATATCAACAAAAGCAAACCATATTGCTATAAAAATCCATCACAACATCTAAGCATAATCACATATTAAACCTGTTTTTAAGAATAAAAGTTTACTCACAGAATTCAAAAGTAGAGAAAAGTTTCTATTTTGTTTTCCTGGAACTTTGCTTTTGAACTGTCATTTTGAATTGATTCTCGACCTTTTCATATGATTTGAATTCATTGATATTGAAACTGAATTTGCACTTGTTATTTGATCAGGTTAAACAACTTGAGTTGTTACTAGCTTTATTTTCTTCCATTTGTGGTTGTTTAAAGCTTTGGTTTATCTCAGTTATCCTTTAAATTGAGTTTCAGGTTTTAGTTAAGAAAGAGAAAAAAAAGTTTGGGAAAGAAAAGATTTTGAAATGAGAAATGAAAGTGTTTGTAAAAAAATAACCTAGTTTCTTCTTTACACATTTATTTAAAAATTAAAATAAAGCAAAAACAATGTTGTCACTTGTTGATTTAAATGATACATAAGTGACAAACGTATTTTACATGGATCCATTTATTAACAAATGTCTAAATCTTGACTTATGTATTTACAAATGTGTAAACCATCTTTAAATTAATTACACAAGTATTCATATTAGTATGTCATGTTTTTATTAATTTATATTTAATGTTTAAGCTTATATGTATATTTACAAACCATGTTCATGTGTTATTTAAGGAAAGAATTATAAAAGCAAGGAAACAAAATTTAAATCCTATTTTAACTCAAGCTAAAATATTTTTGGTTAATATATATATATTGATTTTGAAAATATAGAATAAATTTTAACTAGCTTTGAAAATTATTAGCTTGAATTTTTTTTATTAAAACAAATTTTCCAATTACTATATATATATATGCACGTATATATATATTTTGATATTAGACAACATATCCTTTATTAAATTTAAATCCAAAACTTCCTATTTTCAATATATATACTAATATATATACACATTATAAATAGAAAACAAAAGTTATTTAGTTTTAAAAAAGATTAATTTTACCAATTAAATATTATTAGTTTTAAAAAGATAAATTTTGCTAAATTAAATATTTATGAAAGAAAATTATTAACCAATATTATCAAATTGAAATCAATATTTTCAATTCTATAAATTTTTAAATGAAGAATATCGAATTGCTATTGCCCAATATTCCGGGTTATCACATTTATCATGGTGTGTTCTTTAATTTAGGTTATCTACTTTATTTGTAAATTAAATCTTTCCCTATAAAACTTTGACTTCTCTTGCCATTATTTCTTTGTAAAGACAATAATGGATATCTAATACTGATCCACCAAACGAGTAAGCATGTGACGACTAGGGTTCTTGAATGTTTGTTAATCGGGAAATTAACTGATCTTATTCTTGGAATATTAATACTTATTAATCAAATAAATGAATTTCTGATAATTAAAGATATTTGAATATATCTGTTGATTTGGAAATTTAATAAACATTGAATTCAAATATATTTATATATATAAAGATAAACATATAGACAAGTCTTATGATGTTCAAATATAAATATACATAAGTAAGTATGTATGTATATATGATAAACGAAGTGGTGAAAGTGATAAAATGGAAATACACATATGATGTATGTATGTTATGTAAAACAATACGTATAGAATGTAGATATATATATATGCATAGATATGTTTACAAGGGGACATAGCATTTAATGCATATCCTCTTAAACTCTGAATACATCAAATATTATCAGGAATTGTTGCCAAAAGAAAACAAAAGGAAAGAAAAAGCAAACAGAAGCTTGCTGTAGAATGTAGCCACTTCTCTACATATATCTACACATTATCCTTATCATGTTTATATCATTCGAGAACATTCAATATATATATATATATATATATATATATATATATTGAAGCTTGCTGTGTGCAACAATGCAACCTACTTTCTTATGTATACCTCCACTATCATCCTTTATTTTCCATTCTCTAGAACTAAGTAAAATAAAGGAAGACATTACTGCTTTTTTTCACACATAAAGAAGATCATCATCTAGTTCAAGTTCTCAGATCAAAATTTCAGTTTCAAGTGCAAGAGCAGTTTCCAGTTTAAAAGCTTTCTCTGTTTATAAACACATGGTGAGTAAACTTATATTTTAAAAGATTAAGTAAACATAAATCTGAGTAGGTGATTTTTTTTTTGAAAAGATTTGAGCTGTGAGTATATAAGTATGAATGACTGGTTATATGCTTGCATTGATCCGTGTATGTTAATATATTTGTCCTTCTATGTTTCCAGAGTGCAGGGTTCAAACCATATCAAAATTTCCAATCTTTTTCCTTGATCATTGTTAGGGTTTAAGATTCAAACACCGTATGATTGTTCAAAAGTAAATTCAAGTTTTAAAATTGTATTCAAGAAAAATAGTTTCGAAAATCTTCCAGACTTGTGTTGATACAGTAGTTTATTTTTTTATGTTAAGAATCAAACAATTTAATTTGTTGATTCAAGTATGTAACTTGAATCATCTCTGGATAATATGATTTGTGGATAAAAATGGTAATTTTTAGTTTGGTAAGTCAGGAGCAGATCACAGTTGGACGGAAAATGGGTTTTTACCATGTTGTAGCGATCGATGATATTCTGGGTGTTGAGGTTTCAGACGATGCTAGTGTGAAACCGATGAGGCTAGGAAAAATGGCGGAAGTGATGCACGATCACCGTAGCGTCGACAATAGGCCAATCGGGTTTTAAACCCTAGTTTTGTCGAGGTCGAGAAAATTGGCCACTATGATTTCTTGGGTGCATCGAGTTGCACGTGGTTAGGGGAAGTGATAGTGTGGATGGTGGCGAGCATCCTGTCGAAGTATGGGAAATGATGGAGATTCGTGGTTGTGAAACGAGACGCTTTGGATGATCGTAGATTCGACCTACCTGGGTCGAGCAGTTCGATTTTGAGCTAGGGGTTTTGACAAGGCTTCAAGGTGGCCAGGAGGACGAGGGGATAATGGGTGAACTGTAGGAGTAGTCGGCAGCATGGGTAGGTCGGTCGGCGTCGTGTGTAGGTGCATGATCGACATGTGCACGCGTAGGAAGTAAGAACAGAAGGAAAAGGAGAAAGAAGCACTGGGAAGAATAAAAAGAAAGGAAAGGGAGAAAGGGAAACGGGCCAAAAAAAGAAGTATGGGCCGAAGTAAAATAAATAAAAAAAAGAAATGGAAAAGAAGAAAATAAAGAAAAGGGAATAAGAAAGAAAAGAAAAGATAAAAGTAAAAGTAAAAAGGGGGAAAATGTCTTAAGTGTTCAAAGTCAAGTTTTCTTCTAACCATTTCTTGACTTTAAATTCTTGTTTCTATAAAATAAGCTTTGCCTAATCTCTTAACCCCTATGAATAACTTATCTAAGTAATAAGTTGAAATTTAAATTTAGTTAATGGTCAATATAAATAATATGATTAAACCTAAATTAATTAAACTTAGGTTAATTTTATAAGTTAATTATTGATTAATCTCTAGAATTTATTCAAAGTAAAATAAATAGTATGTGATAAATTTTGACCTAAATTAACAGGGTTTGTAAAATAATAGTTATTTTTATATTAGATAAATGATAAGTAGGATTGAAAATAGAAATCATAAATTGTTTAAATCGTTAAGTACATCGAATTGCCTTGATTTCTCTAATGAGTCCTTTCAGTTTTCTGTGATATGAGGTACTATGAACCAAAGAGTTAAATAACAATGCGTGTCATTTTATACGAGTAGACATTGTGATGTTATTTCTATGTGAATGTTGACATTCTGAAATTGAATTGTTTGGTTAAAAACAACTGGGCTTAAAGATGGCATTTGGATTCAAAGAGGCCAGGATCGGATATCAGCAATATTCGGAACCACTTCAATTAAATAAGCACTATAATCCTTTACGGGATTGATTATAGAATCGTATAGACTGGAATGGAAAAAAAACAAAAAATAAATCTAACCATTTAAATTAAGTAACGGTACATGGATATCATCTTAAATATCAATGAAATTATGAAATAAATGTTTTGCCTATAACAACCTAAGAACTCGTAATGTTGGACGAGTTACCTGATTTTCAAAGACATTTTTACAACTTTAGTATTTCAAATTAGATGGGTTTACTCATGCTGGTCTCCAACCTGACTCGGGTGTTACTCTGATATAATGCTCGGGTCAGACCGAGTATTATAGATTTTCAGGTAAGGACGTTCTGGAGCTCAGGAGACGAGCTAGATGGCAGGAACATATGTAGTGTTTCCGCTATATTATATTGCTGTATATATCTGAGACATGTCAATTGTATCTGTCCAGTGTTTGTATATATGTTGTAACTCTGATGTATTAAAGTGAAGTTTGACAAGTACAGTTTTCCTTTATATAACTGTTATTATTTGTTATTATATTTTATCCGCTGCGAATGTGAGATGTTGATGTTTTTGTTCTTCGTTTCTTCTATCTTTTTTTCCTTTTTCCTAACTATCTGGAATTTTCAGGTTCAAAAATTCTGGGTCATTACATTTGGTACTAGAGCAGAAGGTTAAGCGAGAACCTTGGCTCTAGTGGGTGTACTCATTAAGGATAGGGTAAGTGGTACCCTAAAATGAGTTGAGTGTGTGTATATACATATATGAGAGCGCACTTGTTATTTTTATATAATGATTTTAAAGGTAAGTGATTTTTATAAGATTATATTTTGATATATAAAGTAATATATCTTAATAGAAATACAACCAAATTGAAATTAAATAAAGCTAAGTTTGGAATGGTTCAAACTGAAAATTAAAATTTTGAATTTGGAAAAGGGTTCCAGAATAAGATAATAATGAATTGGTTTCCTAATATGATAATGTTGGTTATTATCATAAATGAGTGTTGTGTTTGATAATAAAATGTGTATTAATGAGTATGTGACGACCCGACTTTCTCTCCATAGAAAGTCGCATGATCTTGAAGAAAGAAAGGGTAGAAAAGAGAAAGATAGAGAAGAAAGAAACAACACCAGAATCTCAATAGTGGAACGAATAAATTATATTAATCACATAACTATTTACATAATATACAATATCTATCAGAGTTACACAGCTTATACAACACATACTAGACAGTTATGAACACCTGTCTAGTTATACAACTCAAATACAACTCAACAAACACAACACAAAGAACATACAGCGGAAACTATATATCTAACGCCGAAGCCTCCTGCTCCATTGCTCCTCCACAATTCGTCAAAGCCAACCTGAATCCCTGGGCTACTAGTAAAAATTTGAGTACCAAGGAGTTTAAGAAAATAGAAGATAAACTCCGGGTCAGACATGGGTCTGGTGTGAGTAATAGGTTAAGGTTGCTTAACTTTTCAAAAATCTTTGGAAACAAAAGGTATCACGTAAGACTCCCACACATAAACATGGAAAGTTTTTACCTTACGCTAACCAAAACATTTGATAGGAAATCCGATGATATTATAATAGTTTCTAGGGTTTTCAAGTAAATAAGGAATAGCCGAAATTGTTACATGATTAAATTCCAGCTACTAGCCACAAAAGTGGGTAATACAATCAAAACCGTAAGGGGACGTAGGAAAAATGGGTTTCCATCAATGGCAGGGCTACTGGGGTACTGCCCGTCACAGTACGTGGCCTAGATCACCGTACCGAGGATCCACACTAAATCCCCTGCAACACAAGGCTGGAACTATTCCTTACTGAACAGTCCCGAACAAGACAACCTCAGTAGTTGTTGCAATGAACTGCCTCACACAATCGAATATAAAGGGACTTCTAGACAGGGGTTCATCTCATCTTACTTGGGCATGACCCACTTAACCTTGCTGCACCTCCCCTGTTTTAGCAATTCCCGGTTGATGAGGCTTGAGGCTACGATTACCTTTAGAGAACACCTCTTAGAATGCTCATCATTTACCTGACGATGTGCTGAAAGCATTCAATCCATACAAGTTCATTCCGGGTTCGAACGAAACCAAAGGCATTATCTCGTTAGACTCATTTTGGAATCACCCTCATAATTAACGACGATAACCCTTGCACTCTGAATCTTCATCTTCACTTGAGATTCGCGACCTATCGTTAATGTGGATCGAAGTGGTTTTCGGATATCCAAATCTAAAAACCCGATCCCGGTCTCATCGAAATCCAAAACGCCATCTTTTAGGTCGAAGTTGTTTTAAAGTTTAAAACAATTGAATTCAATATTATCTATATACACACAGATAGATAATTCACAAAATCACAGTAGGTAAACAACATTATCATCATAAACAGATAATCCATATTATCATCACAAACAGATAATTCATATTATCATCACAATGCAACCAGAGCATCCACATCACACAGCATCACTTATCTCATATCTAAGATCTCAAACCATTCAAGGTAATCAATATCAATCAGCATTCATAAGCAATGATTTATTAATCACCATTCTATAATTAATTTAAAATGAATTAAATTAATTACTTAATCTCTAATTAATTTAAAGTAAATTAAATTAATTACTTCGTCAATATAAATCTTGTTTACATATCCATTAGTTAATTACAAATCAATTAATCAATTACCCTCTAATAAATCACCTTAATTAATCACCCTTGATTAATTATCCTTTAATTACATTCAAGTAATTAGCCTTTAATTAATTTCACAAATTAATTATTCTAAACCAAATTCAGTAATTAACCATTAATTACTTCATTAATTAAATAACTATAATTAATTACATTAATCCTTAATTAGTTACCTTAATTAGTCACTTCATTGATTAATTATTCCTTAATTAATCAACCCTTAATTACATCATTAATTATATTAATTGATGATCCTTAACAACTTCCTTAAGTAATTATTAACCATAATTTTTAATCACTCTTGATTAATCACAAATAGTAATTAATTGCCCTTAATTACTTTATTAAATAAATTAATTACTCCTTAATTAATTAACAATTAATCATTAATTAATTATTTAATCACCCTTGATTAATCCCATTCAGTAATTAATTACCCTTAATTAATTACATCACTTAATTATCTTTAAATAACATTATTAATCAATTCTTAAATTAATTACACTAAGCAATTAAATATTAATTACTTTCACCAGGTAATCATTCTTCATATTAATTACACAAAGTAGTTAAACCCAAAACTACTTTCAAATCTCTAAGTAATTACATCCCGTAATTACCCACTAATTACTTCACTATGTAATTATACTTTATAAATTACACTAAGCAATTTTACTTAACCCATCATCCAATGATTATTTAAATTAATTAAACCAATTAATCAACTTAAACTAATCACATTAATTTAATTAATTACCTTGAATAATTAATTCCTCTAATTACTTTCATTAAGCAATCATACTTAAACAATTTCCATAAATGATTATCTTTAATTAATTAATATTATTTAAAATTAATCACATTAATTAATTATTTAATAATCCCTAGTTAATGATCTTCATTAACTATTAACAATTCTTTAATTACTTTTCTTTAAGTAATTAACTTAAATAAATCATTATTGAATCCAAATTAATTAATCATAAACAACCAATTAGTTAACCTCTAAATTATTTAATCAATTATGTTTAACTGCAACTTAATTAATTTCTAATTACTTGATCAATCAATTTCTAATTATCAATTAAAAATCTCAACTTTTCTAATTAACGATCTTATTTTCAAATTAAATAACCTTAATTAACTAACTTAAACTTTAATTAATTAATTTAACCCTTAATTACTTAATTTATCAATCTAAATCATTATTTAATTAAATTAATTAATTATTTCTTTAATTACCTTCGTAATTTAATGAATCTCAAATCATTAAATCTTAATTAATCTTTTAAGTTAAAGTATTAGCCTTTATAATTACTTTAATTACCATTAACAAAGTCTTTAAAACATTTTACTTTTAAATCTTCCTTTAATTTGTTTCAAATTAAAGATTTAAAATAACTACAATTTAAACTTTAACAAAATTTAAATCAAATTTTACAAACTTTTAAATCAAATGTTAAATAAAATTACTTATCTATAAAAGAGATTTATAAAATTTTAAAACAAAATTATTTAAATTCAAACTTTGTTTTAAATTTAAATCCTTTTTAAAATCTAGTTTCAAATGCTGCTTCGGGTTTGACCCGAAGCCTACTCAAGTACAAACTCGAGAAAACCCTGCTTTTTTTCAAAAACTCATACTTCATCAGACTCCACATGTGCACCGTGCACATGCACGGTGGCTCTGACCACCAACGGTCGACGACGAAACCTCCCACAAGTCGACCACCACCTCACTGACACACATGGTCACCCAGAATGACGATTTCGTCTTTGAATCAAAAACGAACCCATCATCCCATTTACAGGAAACAGTCACCATTGGAAAATCATCCATCCGCGACGATCTTAACCACGATGAACATTGCCGTCTTCACCATAGGTGCCTTGACCTCCATTCTTTATTTTCCCCCCACGCGATCCATCCCGGAGCACCCCCGTCGCCACAAATTCCATGACAACAACGACGTACCAAACAACTTTCCAAGCCCTAGTTCACCGCACTCTAGCCACCACGGTCACTGATTAATCATTTAACCATTTTTCCCCAAGTCATCATCCCCTAAACCCTCTTCGACACCAAACCTGAGCTCCAGATCATCATCGATCGCCGATGATTGACCAAATACCAAAAATTGAATACCATGGCTTTCCTCATTGATTACTTATTTGAAAATCAGGATTTTACCTCCTAAATTCATGATTAACTAATACAAATCAGGTTATAGGCCTGAATTAATGAATCAAGAAGTTTTAAATTTTGACTTATTTTAAATTTGCTCTGTTGTTTTATTTCCAGAGCCATTTCACATTTATCTTGACTTAAATAAAAAAATTAAACTAAAATTTATGATGTAATGAATAAGTTTTGTTTAAGTCTCAAATCCATACCAAGCCTAGACAAGAGGTAATGATTTTAAATTAAACTGAAGCTTGAAAACAAAGAACAGGATGTCACAGGAAACAAATATGCACACATACATTCATCATTCAAATATACACAGTCAATTCATATACACACAAGCATACATATTTCCAGATATGAACATGCAACAGGTTTATTATACTTAAGCTTTTAAAAGAGTGATGCTACTCACCTGATTTACAGAAGAACGGAGCACTTCCTTTCTATTTTGTTTTGAAAAAGCTTTAAACTTTAAAACTTGAGTTTCTTGAATTTGTCTTTGATTTTAGAACTGTACATACATGCTACTGAAACTGGAAAATACTCTGTTGTTGTGATGTTTTAACTTGCTTATGAAAACTGCATGCTTGCTGAAGATTGCTTCATTTTGTTCCAGGTTGTTGAAAATGATTCAGATTCAAAACAGGGATGAAAATGCTTGTAGGCTTTTGATTTCCATCTCAGTTTTGAAGAAGATGTTCGAGCTTTGGTTGAAGAAATGATACAGATTTTTGATTTGGTTTAAGGAGTTTCCAGATTTGCTTGAAATAGAATTTGATTAGAAATAAGATTACAGATCTGATTTGAATATGTTTTTTTGGTTTAGAGATGATTTCAGATTTGCTTAAGTTTCTCTTAGCTTTTGAATAAAAGATAGATCGAAAAAAGAGTGAAGGGGAAAAATATATGTTTATAAAGGCTGAATTTCATGTTAAAAAAATAAAAGAAAATAAAATTCAAACATGACACTTGTCACATACCTTAATTTATTAGCTAACACATGTTATTATAAGTCCTTAATATGTTAACACTTGTAATTAAGTATTTTTCTTTTTATTTAAATGTTTAATAAAGGTTTTACTTAATTTATTTATACTTATGTAAATGTATATGTGAATTTCTTATGTAAAGAAAATGTAATAAAAACAAATTATAAATAAAAACTTATCCAAATATTTTTAAGATCCAAAACATTTTAAATATTATTTTTAAGTATCTATTCTTTTGAATTTCAAAGCTTTAAATTCAAATTAAATTATAAAATCGAATCTAAGAATCAAGTTATATCTATACATATATAACTACTTATTAAATTTAAAAATAACAATCCTATTCCTATAAAATCTATTTATGTTTATAAAAGCTAAGTATTATAATCATCATTTGAAAATAAAAAATTTAACAATTTTAAATGATTTATAAAAGAGATTATAAATCACTTCTATTATTAAATGATTTAAGACCATATGCTATATTGTATTTTAAACTTCTTTTTCAAATCATATATATATCAAGTAATATTTAAAAGAAATGAAACTAACTTTTTATTTAAATTTAAAAATTAAGCTAGGATATAATTCTAAACAATAACATTTATCTTAAGTATTTACAAACCATATAGTTATTAATTTAAATATCTTTGAAAAGCTTAATATTAATTTAAATCATAATTTCCAAATTAATAAATATATTATTAGAATTTGAAAACAAGATTTATTTATTTAATTCAATCCAGCATTTCTATTTACAGTATATACAAATATATATACATTATAAATAGAAATCATTTTATTTAACTTTTAAAAAGATAAATTCACTAATTAATTATTTATTTAATTAGATTATTAAACCAATTCATATTTTATTAATTAATATTATCAAATCAATTTAATTTTAAATGCAGATTATTAAACTGATATTGTCCAAAATTTCGGGATATCACATTCCTTCACCCTTAAAAGAATTTCGTCCCCAAAACTTAAAACAAAGGTAATTTAATAATCTCATTAAAGATTTAATTTAAAACACAAGCATATATTATCTACCATATGCTAATAACCATAGCTACCAATTCACCCAAACAAACAAATTTAACTATCCAGACAAAAATTCTGAATAGAATTTTCTCGAGTTTCCCAAGTATAAACACCAGGATACTCGCTCCACAGAATCCAAATAATCAACACTACTAAGCTACCGAGCTCCTACTTATCTAGATCTACAATTGAATAGGATATTAGACTACAGACAAGTCTGACTCAATGACCAAATCTCCTAGAACAGATGGTTCCAAAACCAGAAATAAATCATACACGTACTCCCTCAGAGATACGTGAAACATATCGAATTCTAGTTGTCTAAGCTGGCAATTCAATCCAGAAGACCAAACACTTATCTTGCCAGAATACAGAAAAGATCCAATACACCTCGAAGCTAGCTTCCCAGCCTTACCCAATCTTATAGCTCATAAAACCGGAGAAAATTTATCCAAAATTCAAATCTCCGACTCTTATCCACAAAACTCTTCAGACGATCCTTGGCTGCCTACTTCCTTCCTAATCAGCTCAATCCTCGCTGATGCCTTTCATAACAAACTGGACCAAAACAATCCAATAAAAATGATCCTCTCCAAGATCAATCCAAAAATCCAGAACACAACCTCTACTCCACAAAATCAGAAGACTGAACTTACTCCTCCATCCGGAAGAGAAGAACAGATGCACTCCAATCTTGACTTAGATCCTGAAGACTTCCTGTAGAAACTCTCTAATCCATAATACAGCAACTCCCGGTTGCTTCCACTCTAGAACAGCTGCCACCATGCTTCCATTGCGCAACTCTGATCCGGAGCAGATGAAAATGCTGATGATGAACACGAGCTCAAACTGGACAACACATCCCAGAAATATGGTTCAACAGATCCATAAAGGAAAACTCAAAAGTTCATCCAAAACCTGAGCTGCTTCACCAAAACCTCTCTCTGGAAACCATTCTTCTATTTAAGCTGAACCACCGGTACCACTCCTGGAATCCAATCGATAAGGAAACTCAATCTCCAGATGCGGACAAAAACTATGACTTCCCTGAAGATGTCCGGAAAAAAATCTCCAAGAATCCATGAGAACATTAAACTATCGCAAGTCACTTTTGCGATCAATCCAGCCTAACATCCAAAGAAAACTGTTCTCTCTTTGCCAATCAGAACAGCTTATGCTTGACTAACCAATCCATTGAAGAAATGGATCCACTCTGCTGCTTCTGAACTCCACCTCTAGAAAAACTACTAAACTAGAAGATCTCCTTTACAGCACACAAGACACTCCGAGCTGCACTGCTGACAAAGATACCAAAGAATTTCTAATCCAAAGCTCTTTGAGAAACTCGGACTTCAAACCAAACAGAAACACCCTGCTGAACTCAGCTACAACACCGAAGCAGACCTACTTCCTTAAACTTGTTTCAAAGAAATATCTTCGGAGACAATCCATAGTCACTGCGTCTTATCACATAGCTACTACTTCTTGAGGTATTAAGATACCAATACTCGTATCTGCTCAACCAATAGATCCAAATTCAACTTATCCTAACTTGCACTTCAAAGATGAATTTTGAACCTTAACAGGTTTCCTTCAGTGATCGATGAAATCCTTACACCACTTACAAAGCTCACTCGAGACGGTATTAGGTCTACAGTCTCGATAGATACACTTCCAACCTCAACAATCAGACTCCTTCCATTGGTAGTGGTCGTGTTACACACACCGCTATCCTATCTACCTTTATAAGTTGAAAAAACCCAAACAGGTAACCTAACAAATAGGTAGAGATAGATGTGTGTGTGTATATACAAATACGCTCTCTCAAGGAAGAAAACACTCGAAGGCCAAGGTATTCACTCAACCTAGCGCTTTGATACCAACTGCGACGATCCGACTTTCTCTCCATAGAAAGTTGCATCATCTTGAAGAAAGAAAGGGATAGAAAAGAGAAAGATAGAGAAGAAAGAAAGAAACAACACAAGAATCTCAACAGCGGAACGAATAAATTATATTAATCACATAACTATTTACATAATAAACAATATCTATCAGAGGTACACAGCTTATACAACACATACTAGACAGTTATAAACACCTGTCTAGTTATACAACTCAAATACAACTCAACAAACACAATACAGAGAATACACAGTGGAAACTATATATCTAACGCCGAAGCCTCTTTCTCCATTGCTCTTCCACAATTCTTCAAAGCTAACCTGAATCCCTTGGCTACTCGTAAAAATTTGAGTACCCAAGAGTTTAAGAAAACAGAAGATAAACTCCGGGTAAGACATGGGTCTGGTGTGGGCAATAGGTTAAGGTTGCTTAACTTTTCAAAAATCTTTGGAAACAAAAGGTATCACGTAAGACTTCCCACACATAAACATGGAAAGTTTTTACCTTACGCTAACCAAAACATTTGATAGGAAATCTGATGATATTATAATAGTGTCTAGGGTGTTCAAGTAAATAAGAAATAGCCGAAATTGTTACACGATTAAATTCCAGCTACTAGCCACAAAAGTGGGTAATACAATCAAAACCGTAAGGGCACGTAGGAAGAATAGGTTTCCATCAATGGCAGGGCTACTGGGGTACCGCCCGTCACAATACGTGGCCTAAATCACCGTACCGAGGATCCACCCTAAATCCCCTGCAACACAAGGCCGGAACCATTCCTTACTGAGCAGTCCCGAAAAAGACAATCCCGGCAGTTGTTGCAATCAACTGCCCCATACAGCCGAATATAAAGGGACTTCTAGACAGGGGTTCATCTCATCCAACTTGGGCATGACTGTGACGCCCCACCTCTATACCCACGCTAGCCAAGAACACTACGGTGTAGTGCTGTCAACTAGCACGGAGAATAAGGCTGTTGAGGAGCGACCATCCATGTGATTGCTTATCACACGGTGGCTATAAATAATCTTCGGAAACAAACATAGAAATAAGCATAACACAAATCAGTCACAGACATCCATATCACAAAGGCGGAAGAAGATATGAATATATAACTAACACATGAAAGTGTACATCAGAGTAGTGGTCAAAAAGATCCACAATAATACAAAAGAATAGCAATACGTGCTATACAAAAGAATACAACTATGAGTCTATGTCTCAAGTGTATACAACAAAAACTGCTAATCTAAACAAGTAGCCAAAAGTCTGTGTAGTGAATCACTGGGGGAGAAGTCAAGCAGAAGCACTTGTAACATCTCGGTCTGACCCGAGTATTATTTATAAGAAAATAATAAACGGATCAGTCTAGCTATAAATATCAGACGACATGATATAAAATAAGAGAAATGGCATATGCGAATAATATCCATGACATCATACTACTATAAGTATGTAAATGATAATCAACAAGAGATTAATCAATATCACAAGAATCTTCTCAAAGATCCAAAAGGGTATCATACCCAAAACTTGTACTCATAACAAGTCAATGACATAAATTCCGGAAATCAACACAAGAAATCGAGAAAATCATGAAAAAGAAAGAGGCCTATCACATGACGGTCCGAAGACCATGGGGAGCTACCCCATATGTGTGAGTCGAAATCACACAGATGAGGTCTAGACTAATCAAAAATCAAAAAGGTATGTGTGAGTGAAATCACACAAGTGGTGTCTAGTCTAACCTCGCAAACAAAAACGTATGTGTGAGTGAAATCACACAAGTGGTGTCTAGACTAACCAAGAAGGTAAAAAGGTATGTGTGAATGAAATCACACAAGTGGTGTCTAGTCTAACCAAGCAAATAAGAGACATCGCACAATTGCTAGTCTAAATCATAAGAATGATCGTCATGATCAACGAGAAGTGTCAATTACACTAAGCTAGTAAATATAAAAGTTTAGCTTCATGTCCCATAACCACTTGCTTAACTTAAATATTTACGAACAAACTGTAAATCTTCACTAGAAAATTGTCACAAGAGGTTCAATCGAACAAGTCCAAGAATTAACCGACGAAGCAAACACAAGCGTTTCATACCACTTGTTTTACTAGGTCGTTTAATTAGATTTCTCATCCGAGTGAGGTAAAGGTTTGTATATACTAATAGACTGGAAAACGGTTCTATAAACGAGTTTGGTATTTGAAAATAAAGTTGAAATCATTTTGATGAAAAAGTTTTGATATTTACTACTAGTATTGAAACCTTCATATTTCTAAAGTTGTCTCGAAGAATGGTCAACTCAGCATCTCAACAAAGTAAGTTCTGTTGAATATTTTTCATATAAGATCCCCTACGGAGGGGCGGTCCGGGGGGGTGGCAACCCCCCTAGGTGGGGGTGCGGGGGCAACGCCACCGCTACGGGGTTCGACCTAGGGGTCTAAGGAGTTAAGCGACCTAACTGGAGCAACCCTGTGGTCATGCGACCTAACTGAAATGGCCAAGCGACCTAACGAGGTTAGCGTGCGACTTAGGAGGACGCGACCTAATGGTCATGCGACCTAGTGGGATGAGCGACTTAAGCGAGCGACCTAGTAATTTGGGGCCGAACGACCTAATGATCCCGCGACCTAACAAGTCTCACATGCGAGCGACCTAAGAGTTTTATCACGCAAGCGACCTAAGGGTTTTAACATGCGAGCGACTTAGAGGTTGAACGACCCAATGGTCCAGCGACCTAGGGGAAAACGACTTAGCTCCGAGGCGCACGAGCTATCCTATAGCGACTTAAGGAATGAAGGCCGAGTTGCACGTTGGACGACCTAAGGAATGAAGGTCGGGCGACCTACGACCTAAGCTCGATAACGAGCTAACGACCTAGTGGCTTGGGGGAAACCGAGCGACCTAGCGCTGCAGAGGGGGGGCTTAAGGCCAGAAACGACCTAAGTGTTAGCGACCTAACGACCTATAGGCCAAACGACCTACGACCTAAAGCCAAACGACCTACGACCTAAAGCCCGACGACCTAATTCCGAGATGACAATACGTGCAGTGCGACCTAGCGCGATAACACGCGAGCGACTTAAGAGTTAGCTCGCGAGCGACCTAACTCCGAACTCACGAAAATGGCCAGAACGACCTAAATGCAGAAAATTCACAAAAACGCTAAAAATTGGAGTTTTTCGCCAATCCAATCCAAACCAAATGCAAATGTGCATGCAAAAGTGATAGGGAATCATTCCCAATAGTCCAATATAGTTATAGACTAGAGTGTGAGATAAAAATCTCACCTTTTCACTAAAATGGATGAAGATGAAGCTTGAAGCCAATGGAGAAGCAATCCTAAGCTTGAATCCAATATCTTCTACTTGAATTTGGAGTTGAATGTTGGATTAGCAATTAAATTTGAGCTTGGAGTTTTAATTTCCCATTCTCTTCAACATTAATGCAAATTTCAAGTTAGTTAGGAATTTATGAAGAGTGAGGAGAAGGGGGTTGGAACTTGGGCTTAATAGGCTAAACTAACCCAAAGTCCAAAGCGGGAAAAGTTAGTGAAATTTCACTAGATCCAAACCTATCGATGTTTATACTTAAAAAATTTGTAAACGGCATTTCGAAGTCAATGGAAGTGGTCTCGAGTCCTAATTTGACCTTTTGCAAAAAGTAGCTTTTCGGACCAAAAGCCGATTAACGATATAATATTTAAATATAAACTCGATAAATATGGGGGTTGTTACAATGACCCACTTAACCTTGTTGCACCTCCCCTATTTTAGCAATTCCCGGTTGATGAGGCTTGAGGCTACGATTACCTTTAGAGAACACCTCTTAGAATTCTCATCGTCCACCTGATGATGTGCTGAAAGCATTCAATCCATACAAGTTCGTTCCGGGTTTGAACGAAACCGAAGGCATTATCTCGTTGCACTTATTTTGGAATCACCCTTAAAGTTAACGACGATAACCATTGCACTCTGAATCTTCATCTTCACTTGAGATTCACGACCTATCGTTAATTTGGATCGATGTGGTTTTCGGATTTCCAAATCTGGAAATCCGATCCCGGTCTCATCGAAATCCAAAACGCCATCTTTTAGGTCCAAGTTGTTTTAAAGTTTAAAACAATTCAATACAATATTATCTGTATACACACAAATAGATAATTCACAATATCACAATAGATAATCAACATTATCATCATAAACAAATAATCCATATTATCATCACAAACAGATAATTCATATTATCATTATAATGCAACCAAAGCATCCATATCACATAACATCACTTATCTCATATCTGAGATCTCAAACCATTCAAGGCAATCAATATCAATCAGCATTCATAAGCAATGATTTATTAATCACTATCCTATAATTAATTTAAAGTGAATTAAATTAATTACTTCATCTCTAATTAATTTAAAGTAAATTAAATTAATTACTTCATCAACATAAATCTTGCTCACATATCCATTAATTAATTACAAATCAATTAATTAATTACCCTTTAATAAATCACCTTAATTAATCAACCTTGATTAATTATCCTTTAATTACATTCAAGTAATTAGCCTTTAATTAATTTCACAAATTAATTATTCTAAACCAAATTCAGTAATTAACCTTTGATTACTTCATTAATTAATTAACTATAATTAATTACATTAATCCTTAATTAATTACATTAATTAATTACTTCATTGATTAATTATTCCTTAATTAATCAACCCTTAATTACATCATTAATTATATTAATTAATGATCCTTAATTACTTCCTTAATTAATTATTAACCATAATTATTAATCACTCCTGATTAATCACAAACAGTAATTAACTACCCTTAATTACTTTATTAAATAAATTAATTACTCCTTAATTAATTAAAAATTAATCTTTAATTAATTATTTAATCACCCTTGATTAATCCGATTCATAATTAATTACCCTTAATTAATTACATCACTTAATTATCTTCAAATAACATTATTAATCAATTCTTAAATTAATTAAACTAAGCAATTAATTATTAATTACTTTCACCAGGTAATCATTCTTCATATTAATTACATAAAGTAATTAAACCCAAAACTACTTTGAAATCTCCAAGTAATTACATCCTGTAATTATCCACTAATTACTTCACTAAGTAATTATACTTTATAAATTACACGAAGCAATTTTACTTAACCCATCATTCAATGATTATTTAAATTAATTAAACCAATTAATCAACTTAAACTAATCACACTAATTTAATTAATTACCTTGAGTAATTAATTCCTCTAATTACTTTCATTAAGTAATCATACTTAAACAAGTTCCATAAATGATTATCATTAATTAATTAATATTATTTAACATTAATCACATTAATTAATTATTTAATAATCCCTAGTTAATGATCTTCATTAACTATCAACAATTCTTTAATTACTTTTCTTTAAGTAATTAGCTTAGATAAATCATTATTAATTCCAAATTAATTAATCTTAAATTATCAATTAGTTAACCTCTAAATTATTTAATCAATTAAGTTTAACTGTAACTTAATTAATTTTTAATTACTTGATTAATCAATTTCAAATTATCAATTAAAAATCTCAACTTATCTAATTAATGATCTTATTTTCAAATTAAATAACCTTAATTAATTAACTTAAACTTTAATTAATTAATTTAACCCTTAATTACTTAATTTATTAATCCAAATCATTAATTAATTAAATTAATTAATTATTTCTTTAATTACCTTAATAATTTAATGAATCGCAAACCATTAAATCTTAATTAATCTTTCAAGTTAAAGTATTAGCCTTTATAATTACTTTAATTACCATTAACAAAAGTCTTTAAAACATTTTACTTTTTAATCTTCCTTTAATTTGTTTCAAATTAAAGATTTAAAATAATTACAATTTAAACTTTAACAAAATTTAAATCAAATTTTACAAACCTTTTAAATCAAATGTTAAATAAAATTACTTATCTATAAAAGAGATCTATAAAATTTTAAAACAAAATTATTTAAATTCAAACTTTGTTTTAAATTTAAATCCTTTTTAAAATCTGGTTTCAAATGCTGCTTCAGGTTTGACCCGAAGCCTACTTGAGTACAAACTCGAGAAAACCCTTCTTTTTTTTCAAAAACTATCTCAAGTCTAAAGTAAAAACTTGAAACTAAGAAACTCATTCTCGAACAACCAGAGACAACACGCGAAACTATCGAGTTCAACCCGAGTAGAAACGTTCTTCCCCAAAGCTCATACTTCATCAGACTCCACATGTGCACCGTGCATATGCACGGTGGCTCTGACCGCCAACGGTCGAGGACGAAACCTCCCTCAAGTGGACCACCACCTCACTAACACACACGGTCACCCGGAATGACGATTTCGTCCTTGAATCAAAAACGAACCCATCATCCCATTTACAGGAAATAGTCGCCATCGGAAAATCATCCATCCACGACGATCTCGACCACGATGAACATTGCCATCTTCACCATAGATGCCTTGACCTCCATTCTTTATTTTCCCCCCAAGCGATCCATCCCGGAGCACCCCCGTCGCCACAAATGCCATGACAACAACGACGTACCAAACAGCTTTTCAAGCCCTAGTTCACCGCACTCTAGCCACTACAGTCACTGATTAATCATTTGACCATTTTTCCCCAAGTCGTCATCCCCTAAACCCTCTTCGACACCAAACCCGAGCTCTAGATCGTCATCGATCTCCGATGATTGACGAAATACCAAAATTGAATAACACGCTTTCCTCATTGATTACTTATTTGAAAATCAGGATTTTACCTCCTAAATTCATGATTAACTAATACAAATCAGGTTATAGGCCTGAATTAATGAATCAAGAAGTTTTAAATTTTCACTTATTTTAAATTTGCTCTATTGTTTTATTTCCAGAACCATTTCACATTTATCTTGACTTAAATAAAAAAAATTAAACTAAAATTAATGATGTAACGTACAAGTTTTGTTTAAGTCTTAAATCCAAACCAAGCGTAGATCAAGAGGCAATGATTTTATATCAAACTGAAGCTTGAAAACAAAGAACAGGATGTCACAGGAAACAAGTATGCACACATACATTCATCATTCAAATATACACAGTCAATTCATATACACACAAGCATACATATTTCCAGATATGAACATGCAACAGGTTTATTATACTTAAGCTTTTAAAAGAGTGACGCTACTCACCTGATTTACAGAAGAATGGAGCACTCCCTTTCTATTTTGTTTTGAAAAAGCTTTAAACTTTGAGTTTTTTGAATTTTCTTTGATTTTAGAACTATAGTTGCATGCTACTGAAACTGGAAAATACTTTGTTGCTGTGATGTTTTAACTTGCTTATGAAAACTGCATGCTTGCTGAAGATTGCTTCATTTTGTTCCAGTTTGTTGAAAATGATTCAGATTCAAAACAGGGATGAAAATGCTTGTAGGCTTTTGATATCCATTTCAGTTTTGAAGAAGATGTTCAGGTTTTGGTTGAAGAAATGATACCGGTTTTTGATTTGGTTTGAGGAGTTTTCAGATTAGCTTGAAACAGAATTTGATTAGAAATAAGATTACAGATCGGATTTGAATATGTTTTTTTTTGGTTTAGAGATGATTTCAGATTTGCTTAAGTTTCGCTTAGCTTTTGAATAAAAGATAGAAAAAAAAGAGTGAGGGGGAAAAAGATATGTTTATAAAGGCTGAATTTCATTTTAAAAAAATAAAAGAAAATAAAATTCAAACATGACACTTGTGAGATACCTTAATTTATTAGCTAACACATGTTATTATAAGTCCTTAATATCTTAACACTTGTAATTAAGTATTTTTCTTTTTATTTAAATGTTTAATAAAGGTTTTACTTAATTTATTTATACTTATGTAAATATATATGTGAATTTCTTATGTAAAGAAAATGTAATAAAAACAAATTATAAATAAAAACTTATCCAAATATTTTTAAGATCCAAATTATTTTAAATATTTATTTTTAAGTATCTATTCTTTTGAATTTCAAAGCTTTAAATTCAAATTAAGTTATAAAATCAAATCTAAGAATCAAGTTATATCTATACATATACAACTACTTATTAAATTTAAAAATAACAATCCTATTCCTATAAAATCTATTTATGTTTATAAAAGCTAAGTATTATAATCATCATTTGAAAATAACAAATTTAACAAGTTTAAATGATTTAGAAAAGAGATTATAAATCTCTTCTGTTATTAAATGAATTAAGACCATATGTTATATTGTATTTTAAACTTCTATTTCGAATCATATGTATATCAAGTAATATTTAAAAGAAATGAAACTAACTTTTTATTTGGATTTAAAAATTAAGCTAAGATATAATTTCAAACAATAACATTTATCTTAAGTATTTACAAACCATATAGTTATTAATTTAAATATCTTTGAAAAGCTTAATATTAATTTAAATCATAATTTCCAAATTATTAAATATATTATTAGAATTTGAAAACAAGACTTATTTATTTATTTCAAACCAGCATTTCTATTTACAATATATACAAATATATAAACATTATAAATAGAAATCATTTTATTTTACTTTTAAAAAGATAAATTCACTAATTAAAAATTTATTTAATTATATTATTAAACCAATTCATATTTTATTAATCAATATTATCAAATCTATTTAATTTTAATGCAGATTATTAAATTAATATTGCCCAAAATTCTGGGATATCACAGAGTAAGCAAAATAAAATGTTTTATGGAAATGAACATTATATGAGAATAACTTGTAAATTAGAGAGGATGTAATTGAGAGGTTTTTAATTATGAGTCTAGAAACATTAGAAATTGTTTTTTAAAAAAAAGTGTTAAAAGAAATGATATTATTCAGAATATTTTTGAAAGAAATCTTATTTTAAAATTAGAAGTTGTTTGAAAACTTTGTCTGGAATTAAAAGGTGGTTTAAGCTTAAAGTATAACTAGGTAAGCAAATTGATGTATGAGAGTTGAATTCTTCTAATTAAGTCTAATTTATAGGTTAGGAATTCCCCTAGAATTCAGTCTTTGAGAGAAATGGCTAAGAGTGAAGAATGGAAGGCATGGCGCAAGGAACGAAGAGTAGCTGGACGTAAGGAACGGGAAATAGCAATTCAGGTGCATGAAAGTCGGATTAAGGAAAGGAATGGACCTTATGATAATGTCACCTGCTATAGATGTTTCAATAAGGGTCATTACGCAGCTAGGTGTGGTACAACTAGGAAGGAATTAAGGGGTACATTCCAACGATTTCGCGCTGGGATATTATGCTTTAAGGGCCATAAGAAGGGACATTTCCTTAACCATTGTCCTGAAGTAAGGAAGGTGAAGCGGAAACCAATGGAACCGGTCAACGAGTCAACCATTTGCTATCATTGTAAAGGGCTGGGACATATCGCAAGGAATTTTCCTATTGTCCTAAGAGACAGAAGATGAAGATTAAGGTTGTGAAACATCCAGTAAGAAGCTTGGAGGTCATCTGGATTGATGAGAGGGTAGAAACTTTTTGTGGAAAATGCTATAAGTGGGGGCATCCTGTTGGAAAATGCATGTTTGGGCTTTGCCCATTGGAAGGAAGTCCATAAGAAGGATTCAGATAGAAAATGCTAGGTCTCTAAAACCTAGGTGAGGGTATAGAACATCTAAATTTATAACGTTGTAAGGCTTTTATTGTGATTAATGGATGTAATGTTGAACTGCTAGTATGCAGTCTATCAATGTATGAAATATTCTATGACGGTATGCTCTAACAAAATCACCTACCATTTGAAATGTAATTTGAAATTAATTCAAACTGAAATTTCTAAGGTTTGGTTTCAAAGGTTCAAATTGGGTAAGATTGGCTGGATTACGTAAATTGAATTTAACTTTGGGAAATTTAAATAGGTTAACAGGCAACCTGAATTGGAAATTTCAAGATGGAATTGGGATTTAACTTGGAAAGTTAAATGGTAATTTAATTGGGAGTTTGTGCGAACCCAAAATGGGTGTTAGATCTGGAAATTGAAATGGATGGTTGTTTTAAAATAAATTTAATTTGTTTAAATGGGTGAGAAATGAAGTGTGGTAATACATCCGTTATTGAGATAAAAGGGAAATTAATTTTAATTTGAAATTAAGGATATGGAATCGCTTAGAACTGAAAATTTGAATAATTGAATTTGTAAATTAAATTTGTTTAAGAACTGGATTTAAAACTGGAAGATAAAACTGGGTAATAAATTGAATTTTTAAGATAAAATTGTTTCGAACTTTTATTTGAACTTTGAAATAAGTTAAGTAAAGATAATTTAAAATGAAATTTCGAGAATTGGAATCAGAATTAAATTATTTAAAGATTTGGATTATTGATTTAAAAATAAAGGTTAATTTGATTTAAGAGGTTAAATCAACATTTGAAAATTTAACTCGAATTTATATAATTCAAGATGGTTTAAAGTTGAGATTTAGATTTCGTTAGTTCAAATTGAATATAGTTTGAATTAACTAGAATTAAAGATGTATAAGTATAAAATTCAAATGAAAATTTTGAATTGGGTTAATTTGAAATAAATTTGAAGATTGAATGAGTTCAAATTCAAATGGGAATTGGGATTAATTCATATAGAAATTGAAATGATTTGAGATTGAAGTAGATTCAATCTGAAATTAGTCTAAATTAATTTAAATAATGTGGAATTGTAATTAAAGTGAATATGTTTAAAATCAAATGGAATTTGATTTGAATTTGGAAAGAAATTGAGGTTAATTCAACTTGAATTGGCAATAAATCAAGTGCAAGGGAAATTGAAGTTATTCAAATTAGAATCAAGTCAATTTAAATGGAAGTGGAAATTTAAATTAAATTGATGGGGAATTGAACAGTTTGACTCTCGACCATTTTCAACATAAATTGTTTTAAAATAAATCTATTTTTCCAAACTATTTACTATGCAATCTTTCTTTTTAAACCTAAAACTATCTTATACTTGTTTTACCGTTGTTTTTGGAACTATTTAACAATTTTTCAGCTGTTTTATAAATTGATTACTATTTTTCAACTATTTTACAAATTAATTACTATTTCACGACTATTTTGCAATTATTTAAAATGTCCATAATTATTTGACTATTTTCTAACTATTTTACAATTACTGAACTATTTTACACCTATTTTACAAACTAATAATTATTTTTCAACTACTTGTCTATTTTTAAAATTTTCAAGCTATTTTCTAAATATAAACTGTTCGGAGTTCAAACTGTTATTGATTAAATATCCAACTGGAATAAGAATTGAAGTGATAGTCCAAATGGGGATCAAGGCAAATGTGAATAAGTGAATAAAATAAAATTGAGGATAAATAGAAGGGAAATTGATTTCGTTGATAATCAATGAAGATATATACGTAGGATGTATGTATATTATTCTATTCGTATAGCGATTTGATCTAGATTCGAGCATAGAATTACGGGATAGTTATGTCGATCTGAGTTGGGATTTTTCACTCGATTTTCGATGGCGAACCTGGATATGGGTTGTTGATTGGTTCTGGATATTCTCTATTATAGTTATGGTTATGCAAGGAGAATGACGTTTTTGATCAAGAACCAGATCTGAGTCCGCACTAGAAAGTCTGGTGGACGATACTTGTTCGGAAGTGAAATTGTGTGATCGAGTAAGCGATCAGATGGATATAGCGCATGAATGATGTCTGTACATCGTACGGATTTGAATGAAATTGTTACTAGGAATTTGTGGATAATAATTGTGAAATGGTTTTTGAAATGAAAGTTATATTTTGTGAAATATATGATGAAGTAAAATGGAAACTGGATATTTCCATAATAGAAATTTACTTTATGTAAGTAAGTGATATGATAAGTGGTTTTGTATAGAGTAATCAAATTTGAATATTTGATTTGGAATAAACAAAGATTTATACCTTTATTATAAGATATATTTCCCCTTGTTGAATCTATTGCCAGAAGAAAGGGCTTTTGAAAGTATTTGAAGTGTAAAAAAGGTTTTATACAAGTTTGAAATGATCCAAAGATTTTTGTCAAGGCTATATATATATATATATATATATATATATATATATATATATATATACATAAAGGATCTTTTGAGAATGATTTTGGAGGAAAGGTTTTTTTGAAATCTATGGACTTTGGAAAGGCTTTTGATTTTTAGGCAAAATCAATGTTGGATTGGGAAAGCCTTGTTTGATAATTATCGATTTTGGGATAATCGATTTGAGAAAGGAGATTTATATAAGATTTATACTAGGTGTATTATTTGGAAGATACTATACGTGTATAATATAAAATGTTTTGAAAATCGCTCTGGAGAAAAAGGCGCTCCCTTGAAATGAACTTCTCAGGAGTACCATAGGTTGGTACTTCCTTGAGCCTCTAAGGGTTAGGTTCTAAAATTGATCCTGTGAGGAGTCCAGACAAAACTAGTTCCTAAGGATTATGAGTAGTGTGTAGCAAAAGTCGAGGGCGCTGATGCCTACAGTGGCATTTGGGTTATGCTGCGACGATAGTGTAGCTCGATGTCACTGCGATCTATTGCAGCCATAGCAAAATTCGTGTATGCTTCTGAGAGCCAACAGTCTACGTTTGATTTTATATTGGTAGACTGTGACCTATGGTAACATAGCGAAAGTTGTGTGTGCCACTGAGAGCCAACAGTCTACGTTTGATTTTACATCGGTAGACTGCGACTTATGTGAGAGTGGAGAAGTTTCATTTTTGAAAGCGAAAATGGAGGGCGTTGATGCCTACAGTTACATGGACTTTTGCTGCGATGGAAACGTAACCCTGGAATGTAACTGCGATCTGTTGTGGGTTCCATGGCTTAATCGAGGGGCGCTGAGTGCTTACAATTACATGGACTTTTGCTGCGATGGTAACGTAACCCAAGATGTAACTGCGACCATGGATGGGGATGATGATTTCCAGAGCATTCTCACTAAAGATATTTCCTCTATTTTCAAAAACTATTTTCGAAATTTTCAATAAAATTATGTTTCAAAGTATTTTCACTAGATGTTGAAAACGAATCTGCCAAGCACTTATAGATTTTCAATCGTACGCCCGATCAACGTATGACCGAATTTCTGCAAGAACAAGGATGGTTTTGTCGAAACATCGAGTTATAAAAGGATTTTTATAAAACTATTTTAGTAATAATATATATATTTTTAAAATAGTTTAAAAATGATCAAAGAAAATTTATCTGATTTTGAGCATTTTAATAATTCTGGCCTCGTTCCTTTTCGAGGACGAAAAGATTCAAAGGGGGGAGGAATGTGACGACCTGAATTCTTGAACGTCAGTTAATCGGGAAATTAACTGATCTTCTTTTTGGAATATTAATATTTATTAATCAAATAAATGAATTTCTGATAATTAAAGATATTTGAATATATATGTTGATTTGGAAATTTGATAAACATTGAATTCAAATATATTTATATATATAAAGATAAACATATAGACAAGTCTTATGATGTTCAAATATAAATATACATAAGTATGTATGTATATATGATAAATGAAGTGGTGAAAGTGATAAAATGGAAATATACATATGATGTGTCTATGTAATGTAAAACAGTACATATAGAATGTAGATATATATGCATAGATATGTTTCCAAGAGGACATAGCATTTAATGCATATCCTCTCAAGCTCTCAATACATCAAATCTTATCAGGAATTATTGACCAAAAGAAAACAAAAAGAAAGAAAAAGCAAACAGAAGCTTTAGAAGGTAGCCACTTCTTTACATATACCTACACATATCCTTATCACGTTTATATCATTCGAGAACATTCAAAAAAAAATATAAAGAAGCTTGTTGTGTACAACAATGCTGCCTACTTTCTTGTGTATACCTCCACGATCATCCTTTATTTTCCAATCTCTGGAGCTAAGTAAAATAAAGGAAGACATTACTACTTTTTTTTTACACATAAAGAAGATCATCAGCTAGTTCAAGTTCTCAGATCCAAATTTCAGTTTCAAGTGCAAGCGCATTTTCCATTTTAAAAGCTTTCTCTGTTTATAAACACAAGGTGAGTAAACTTATATTTTAAAAGCTTAAGTAAACATAAATCTGAGTAGGTGATTTTTTCCCGAAAAGATTTGAGCTGTGAGTATATAAGTCTGAATGACTGGATATATGCTTGCATTGATCTGTGTATGTTAATATATTTGTTCTTCTCTGTTTCCAGAGTATAGGATTCAAACTGTATCAAAATTTCAAATCTTTTTCCCTGATCATTGTTAGGGTTTGAGATTCAAACACCGTATGATTGTTCAAAAGTAAATTCAAGTTTTAAAATTATATTAAAGCAAAATAGTTTCGAAAATCTTCCAGACTTGTGTTGATACAGTAGTTTATTTTTTTGTGTTAAGAATCAAGCAATTTAATTTGTTGATTCAAGTATGTAACTTGAATCGTCTCTGGATAATATGATTTGTGAATAAAAATGGTAATTTTTAGCTTGGTAAGTCAGGAGCAGATTGCAGTTGGACGGAAAATGGGTTTTTACCATGTTTTGGCGATCGATGATATTCTGGGTGTTGAGGTTTCGGACGAAGCTAATGTGGCAACTGATGAGGCTTGGAAAAACATGGAAGTGATGCACGATCACCGTAGCGTCGGCGATAGGCCAATCGGGTTTTAAAACTAGTTTTGTCGAGGTAGGGAAAATTGGCCACTGTGGTTTCTTGGGTGCATCGAGTTGCACGTGGTTCGGGGAAGCGATAGCGGGAATGGTGGCGAGCGTCCTGTCGAAGTATGGGAAATGATGGAGATTCGTGGTGGCGAAACGAGATGCTTTGGATGATCGTAGTTTCGACCAACCTGGGTCGAGCAGTTCGATTTTGAGCTAGGGGTTTTGACAAGGCTTCAAGGGGGCCAAGAGGACGAGGGGATCATGGGTGAACTGTAGGAGTAGTCGGCAGCATGGGTAGGTCGGTCGGCGTCGTATGCAGGTGCACGATCGACATGTGCACTCGTAGGAAGTAAGAATAGAGGGAAAAGGAGAAAGAAACACTGGGAAGAATAAAAAGAAAGGAAAGGGAGGAAGGGAAATGGGCCAAAAAAAGAAGTATGGGCCAAAGTAAAATAAATAAGTAAACAAAGAAATGGAAAAGAAGAAAATAAAGAAAAGGGATAAGAAAGAAAAGAAAAGATAAAAGTAAAAGTAAAAAGGGGGAAAATGTCTTAAGTGTTCAAAGTCAAGTTTTCTTCTAACCGTTTCTTGACTTTAAATTCTTGTTTCTATAAATCGAGCTTTGCCTAATCCCTTAACCCCTATGAATAACCTCATCAAAGTAATAAGTTGAAATTTGAATTAGTTAATGGTCAATATAAATAAAATGATTAAACCTAAATTAATTAAACTTTGGTTAATTTTATAAGTTAATTATTGATTATTCTCTAGAATTCATTCAAAGTAAAATAAATAGTTTGTGATAAATTTTGACCTAAATAAATAGGGTTTGTAAAATATTTATAGTTATTTTTACATTAGATAGACGATACGTATGATTGAAAATAAAAATCATAAATGATTTAAATGGTTAAGTACATTGAATTGCCTTGATTTCTCAAATGAGCCCTTTCAGTATTCTGCGATATGAGGTACTCTGAACCGAAGGGTTAAATAACAATGCGAGACGTTTTATTCGAGTAGACATTGTGATGGTATTTCTATGTGAATGTTGACATTCTGAAATTGAATTGTTTGGTTAAAAACAACTGGGCTTAAAGATGGAATTTGGATTCAAAGAGGCCGAGTCGGATATCAGCAATATCCGGAACCACTTCGACTAAATAAGCACCATATTCCTTTACGGGATTGATTATAGAATCGTATAGACTGGAATGGAAAAAAAAACAAGTAAATCTGACCATTTAAATTAAGTAACGGTACATGGATATTATCTTAAAAATCAATGAAATTGTGAAATAAATGTTTTTCCTATAACAACATAAGAACTCGTAATGTTGGACGAGTTACCTTGATTTTCAAAAACATTTTTACAACTGTAGTATTTCAAAATAGATGGGTTTACACATTTTGGTTTTCAGCCTGACTCGGTGTTACTTTGATGTAATGCTCGGGTCAGACTGAATATTACATTTTCAGGTAAGGACATTCTGGAGCTCAGGAGACGAGCTGGATGGCAGGAACGTATGGAGTGTTTCCGCTGTATTATATTGTTGTATATATCTAAGACATGTCGATTGTATCTGTCTAGTGTTTGTATATATGTTGTAACTCTGATGTATTAAAGTGAAGTTTGACAGGTACAGTTTTCCTTTATATAACTGTTATTATTTGTTATTATATTTTATGCACTGCGAATGTGAGGTATTGGTGTTTTTGTTCATCATTTCTTCTATCTTTTTCTTCTTTTTCCTAACTATCTAAAATTTTCGGGTTCAGAAATTCCGGGTTGTTACAAGGCATATAAATATTCTGTCTTCTTTTGTCAAATTAGTGTCTTCATTACACGCTGAGTTAAGCAAATTCAATGATTTTGATCAAAACATTGTTTTTTGTCATTGAAGCTACTTTAATCTATCATTTTCAGCCGGAAAGTTTGTGTTCACAATTAAAGTATGATTTTTCCTAAATACTCATAATCGAAAAGTATTATAATGCAAATAAACTATTTGAGAAAACATTAAGTCATACTCATCTTTCATTTTTTTTTAAATTTCTAAAATTGAATTTTGTGCATAATCATTTTGTTTTCTCAAATTTCTGACCGCATTTCCATTATTTTTTATATTTATGAAGTTTCTTTAACATTTAGATGTTTGGTTATTTTACTTTTCATTGGATAATCGAAGTTTTTGATAGTTTATATCACATTCTGTATCTGATGGCATGTGTCAATAACAACATTATACATTTTGTGTAAAGAGGTAAAATAAGTTTTGTTTGACATCTATGATCCTTTATAAGCAATCAATACTAAATTGCGACCATGAAAGACAACATAGCGTGAAATAAATACTTGAACTATAGATAATTGCGGAAGATGAGTACATAGCCATGTATATATGAAAAGGCATACCACATGGACGACCAAATATGAACCAATGGATGTAACAGCTAAACAAAACCAAAAAGTACTATAAAATTATAAGTCACTATCTCTTAATGTCAAAATCGTCCATTTAGACAATGGTATCATTTTGATCTCCATGAAATTTGCTTAATGAATTGAATTGTTTATTATTTTGAGAATGAGAGAACTTTAACCTCATTATGGATTGCAAGTTTATTTGTTGTTGTTTATTAGAAAAATGGGGATACCGAGCACTAAAAACATTACTTACTGATTAAACTAATTACACAAATGCTGCTTCATGATAACATCTGTGAATAATAATTGAAGATAACCTGTTAAATCTCCTTGTTTGGATGGGTGGTCTATCTCTTTGGCTTTGTTGGTAGCAACAAAAGAAATGGAAATCTTTTGCAATATTCGAAGTTTGGAAAAGCCGGATGAATACTGTTCGATAATTTCTATTAATAGACCATTTTTCACAAATAAAAAAAAAATAGATTAGGGTTTAATGTCATGGCCGCCACTTCCATCTATGGATGGCCGAAAATGTCAGTTCTTCTCCCCTCATTATCTTCCAATCCACTTAGCAATGCGAGAGAGCTTCAACTATGAAAATGTAGAGTGTTCCAAGATCTCCACATCCGTACGGTGGAGTGGCGAATAACACGTCGTGGTGGCCAGAAAGTGGGGAGGAAGCGCGCGCGTTAAGGCGCGAACTGCGAGGCCTAGGCTCGACCGAGCCTGCCGTGGTCGAAGGCGATGGTGGCACTAGTGTAGAGCTTCACAATGGTGTTAGTGGATCGAGCTAAAAATCGATGATGGGGGTGGCGTTCGAAGCCCTAGATGGCGGCTAGTGGGTTCTGGATCGCGATTTTCATCTGGGGAGGAGTTTGGGCGCGCGCGTGTTGTCCAGGTGATGAAAACGAATGGCCAAGATGCGAATTTAGGTTTGTAAATGAATAAAAGTGTAGGTTTATTTTATAATAATTCGTTCGAATTTTAAACTATCATAACTGTGTCATACGAGGTCGAAAAATGCTGAAACGAAGTGCGTTGGAATCGTATCGTCGAGCACTACGCAATGCAATTGGTTTGGGAACGATTGGAGCTCGTTTGAATTTCGGGTAAAATTAAACGTACGTTTAATTTTATTCGAAACGAACGCTGAAACCGGAAATAAAACCAAGGTGAGAACTCCTCACTCAATCGAACAGTTCGGTTTAAAATTTTAAATAGTTATTGTTGAATGATGATTGCTGTTTGATTGTGATAGTAGATATAATAGGATATATACTATATATAGCAATATATATATATATTGGCATATGTATATATTGGATTTGATTTCCTGCATCGTATAGCGGATGAGACCCTATTGCGCCGCCTATTAAGCGGACAATTTTTTATAAAATCCCATGTACGCGATATCCCGTCTTGAAACGGGATTGGTATTGTGCTAACGTCTGTGGATGTAGGGAAACAGGTTGGAGGGATCCAACTGGATTCCTCACAAATATTTATTTAATTATAAATATTGTGTTGATTGTTAACTTTCATATCGATATATGATGTTTATCCCCATGATTGACTATTTGATGCTGTTGCATCATCGGATTCATTTTTAAAGTTAAAAATAACGATTTTGAATTTAAAAAGGATTTTAAAGTAATTTTTTTTCAAAGTATATGTTATATTAAAATTTTGAATTAATTCATTTTAAATAAATTAGAATTTTTATTATTAAGTTATGAAAATTATGATTTTTATGAAAAATAACAAAAAGGTAATTTTTTTTAAAATTAATAAATTTTATAAAATAGTTAAATTAGGATTTTGGATAATTATTATTATCGGTTTATATAAAAGATTTTATAAATGGATATTTATTAATTAAATTTATTGGAATTATGAAACGAATTTATAAAGTGTTAAGAAGGTGTATAAATTGAATTCCATTAAAATTTATAGATTTATAAATCGTGAAAGTTATAAAATGAATAGATATCGAAAATAAAAGTTTTATAAGAAATTAACTTATAAAAATGGATTTTGGGCATTTAAAGGGGATATTTATAGAAATTGTTAATAAAGGAGGTTTTTATAAGTTGAAAACTATTATAAAGTATAAAGGGATCATATCAGTGATAAGATTTAAAAATTTGTGAAGTTCTAAAAGAACGGTTTAGTAAATAAATGGATTATAAGCTCTTAACTTATAATACGAACCTTTGGTATAGAAATTGGGTTTATAAATTGAATTGGGCGGATAAAAGAGATTTCTAAACCTAAGTTATTAATAGAAATGGAATTTATAAACATTGTTTATAAATTTGAAATCAATTGAATTTGATATATTAAATATGGAAGTTTGTTAAAGGGGCTATATTCACTATTTTGAACAGTGATTAGATTATTAGATAAAATGGACATGTTTTGGGAAAGGAATGGTTTAAATGGAATTTAAAACGATTTAAAGATGCTTTAAAAGGCATTAAGTATCGAAACCATAGATTTCAACATTTATTGTTGAAATAGACGTTTTCGAGAAATATAAGGAAATGGAAACATAGATTTCAACATTTCATTGTTGAAATAGACGTTTTCGAGGAAATAAGGAAATGGTGGATTATAACATTTTTGTTATAGTAAATGATTTTCGGAAGGAAATATTTTTATACAGTATTGGGATTTATATATCTATTTTAATTTCGAATCCCTATACTAGTGATTTTGGGTTGTCGTAACGATGTTTTACGCAACATTCGTTTTAACCCAAATAAAAGTGATTAAAAGAATGTTTTCCTTAAAGGAATGAAATATATACTTAACTATGGTTTAAGTATATTGAATATTTCAACTTGTTGAAAATAAATAGAATTTGTGAATTACTTATTTTTAAATAAGTATGGAAATGTTTTTTTTCAATATGAAATGGAACGTTTTTGAGAATTCATCTTTCAAAGGTAAATTGAAAGCGAATAAGTTGAAATCGATTTGAAAATCGTATATCAGTAGATATTTGGGAATTTGGAATTCACTATTGAATTTATAAAGAAGGGAAATTTGTTTAAAAATAAATATTGATTTATTTTGAAGTATGGAAATGAATTTATGAATTTGGAACGTAAGTTTAAAATAAATCGGTAAAGATTTATTTGATGATTTGAAATTTGTTTTCAAAGGTTATAAAAGATGAAAGGTAATTTGAAATTGGTTTTCAAACGGTTGAAGCATGGAAATCTTATCTTGTAAAGATATTTTGGTAAAACCAATAATTTGGGCAATCATTTGGAAGGTGTATATAAATATATCTTGTGAAGATATTTTTGGTATTAAATAATTTTGGAAAATTATTTGGAATCTGATGATGTGGCGCATCTTTATTGATAGTTAAATAACCGACTATCGGTATTTACCCTTGAATGGTATTTGTTGTGTTTGTTTGAGATTGAATGCTACACTTATTTTTAAAATAAGCGCTCGCTATTCGGTTTAGCCCGGAGAGGACCTTTGTGTCGTATATCCCATTCCAAATATGTGATACGTCGTTATGGATAGCATTTGAAGACCGGTGTTGAAGACCGGGTATTTGTGAAAACGATAGGATGACCTATCATTGTCTCTGCATCGTTAGCTACGGTATGGAGATTTCCTTTGTGATGGGAAATTTTATCGGGATTGTGAATACCCGGATTTGCAAGGGCTTCTTTGGAAGTGCCTTCGGTTCTGTTCGAACCCGGAACATACTTGTATGGTTACGTGTCTGACATTACATTTTGAGATATAGAGCAGATTTCTTTTCAAATACATTTCTGTTGGTGGCGGAGAATTTATTCTCTTAGCTTAACACCCTTCTCTGAGACATACGAGCTCAGAGGTTATGTAGTTGAAGGTTATCAGCGATATATTCCCAATCTGGTAATGTGGCATGCTGAGTGTTCCTGTGTGATGATTATTGGTTGATCATTTGTGATATGATCATTTGTTTGATCATTTATCTTTGTGATCATTGCTTTGGTCATCTGTTGACCCAAAGCATAGCTTTGTTGCACAAAGCGTAGCTTTGTGGACGAGACTTCGTCAGACCTCACTCCCCGGAAATGGTCGAAACAGGAATATGCGGCAAGGTTATGAGGGTCGCGCCCTTTAAGGTATGTCATTTCCTTCTGGAAAAGGGTGGTATCATGGTATGGATCCCAGATATTTACTCATGTTGATACACTATATCTATTTCTGTGTGGTGTTGTTGGTATCGAGCGCTCGGATAAAGGTCCCAAAGGACCGTGGGGATGACATATTCGTGTAGTAGTTACCTAGTTACAGAGGTAACCCGGCCTTGTGTTGGCAGAGATCTAACCGTAACGTTAGTTTCTCGGGACGTCCCGCCAGAGGCGATCCCATGTGGCAGTAGGAAGTTCCTTAGCCTGACCATTTGTTGGAAATCCATTCAAAACAATACGCGCCCTGTACGGTTTTAGTTGTATAACCTGCCATGGAATGTGGCGGTATCCTGCTATTGAACATGGTAGCTATAGTAGGCATACGGCGAAGAGTTGTATGCTGGCTAGGATTTATATTCTACTTTCGAAATTGTTTTCTACACTATGCACTAATAATAATAATATCAAAAATGATTTGATTTTTGCGTAGTAAGCATCTTTGACTATCATAAGGAGAAATCTCCTCCGATTCTACGTTTGCATTGTGTGTGTGTGCGGGAGGCCTTATGGTAGTTTCATTTTCCAAAAAGCATTGCGGATTTCAAAATTTAAATTCTCTTGTTGCTTGTTTAAAGATAAACTGTTTTGAGTTCTCACACCAGTCCCATGACTGACCTGGAGTTTATTGTTCCTTTCCTAAACTCTGGGTGCCCACTATTTTCCACACGGGCAGTCTAGAGTTAGGTTATCAGATTATTCTGGATTCGGGAGTTGCTGTGCAGATTTGGAGGCGAGCTTGGATAGCGTAGTCTATTATCTGTTGTATATAGTATTCTTTTCCGCTGTTTTATTGTTGCACACTCTGATGATGTGATGTAATGTATAAAATGTATATTTCTTTGTCTTTTAATGATTATTCATTTATCTATTATATGTTGCTCCGCTGCGATTGTGAGATTCTGATATTGTTTTCCTGTTCTGTTGTTGTTTCAGTTTCTTCTCTCTTTTCTTCTCTTCTTCTACCTCTTTCTTCTTCTTAAACCCTAAAGATTCGGGAGTTCGTTCCTCTTTGGCTGGATTGTTGTGGAAGTTGCCAGCTCAAAGGAGTTCGGATTTTCGGGCCTTTACATCACAGCTTGACATTGTGATTATTATATGTTTATGTCATATCTCTTATTATATATCACATCATCTGATATTTATAGCTAGACTGATCCGTTTATTATTTTCTTATTAAATAATACTCGGATCAGACTGAGATTTTACAGGTGCTTCTGCTTGACTCCTTATCGGACCATCTTCTAACTTTTGGTTAACTACTTTAGTTTAGTAGTCTTTTGTTGTATACATTTGAGATACAGACTCTATGATGTATACTTATTCTTTTTCCTAGCACTTGTATCTATTCTTTTTGGTATTGTGGATCTTGTTAGACCACTACTCTGATGTACACTTTCATGTGTAATATTCATATCTATTTCCACCCTTGTGATATGAATTATCTGTGACTGATTTGTGTTATGTTTATTTCTATATTTGTTTCCGAAGACATCATAGCCACTGTGTAGTAGCTTTGAGTTTGTGTCGGCATGTCGGATTTCCACTTGAAAAGATTTGCATGTTATACTATCTGACATATCGATGCTCGCACAAACCAATTACACGGATGGTCGCTCCTCAACAGCCTTATTCTCCATGCTAGTTGACAGCATTCACCGTAGTGTTATTGGCTAGCGTGGGTATAGAGGTGGGGCGTCACAACATTCCCTATAAATGTAATATTTAATGGATTTTATTTCACATTAACGTACAGCTTAATTTCCCTTAATTGAGGTCTGATTCCTAAATTTTTATGTAACATACTAAATGAATAAATAACCTAAATAAAGGGTTACCTACTCACTTTCTTTCATTTATAAGTTTACTACTTGCCCACCCAGATATAAATTCCATATATAACACTAATTTCCAATAACACCGCATTATCCAATTATCATAAATTTGTTCAATATATACTCCTTTTTACTTATAAATAATTAATGTTCTCTGTAAATTCTCATTCACTCTTCCGTTACTAAAATTAAAAATCATTAAGTAACGTTTCCTCCATAACAGTATTAAAATTACTTAACATTCAAGAGGACTTTATTTCAAATAAATTAATTGACCAATAAATTAGGTAATATATAATAATTGTTATTATACCCTTAAGATTTACGCTTGCTCTCCTCTATTTGGTTTATAGCCTAAGATAATATAACCAATCTAACTCCATAAATGAACTTATTTTATTACCCAAATTATACATAAATTTATTACCTTTTACATCCCACTATAAATTAGTGTAACCATTAATACCACCCATATTATCATTCCTTACACAATACTGATCTTATTTAATTACCATTAACTATCTATTTTGTACAGTAACTAAATGTTTACATTTGTTACTTATATTTAGTTTTATAACCAAACGTATCATGCTTAAATAAAATGAATTGGAGTTTCATTTAGATTGTTGACAATTGACTTGTATTAACATTGTTTCAGTCTAAATTCAGTTATCATTCCACTATAAAATTGCAATATTTTATTTCTTTCAATATTAACTCATAAAATATTATTAAAATAACAAAAATTTAACATCGAAAATTTATGGGTCGTTGCACTCTCCCCCACTCAAAACTTTTCATCCCCGAAAAGGGGAAAAAAGGGAAAAAGAAGAAATAAAAATAATACATCTTATCAAAACATTAACTTTATAAACAATTAAATTCACAAAATTAATTACTTTAAGTAAGATATCCTAATTTATAACTATTTAATCTTTTATATTTAAATTATTAAAGTTTGGAAGAAAAATAATTCTAAGTTTGAATTTTCGGAAAATTTCGGCAGAGTCTCCTTTGTACGGAGAGGCTCGGAAGAAAAATAAAATATTAGTTATAACAATATATATCGTATATTTTCAAAATAATATATATCCCAACACGGGAAAAAAACAAAATAATAATGCTAAAACCCGTAATCCGAAAGCGTACCTATTTGTCGGGCAATAACGCTTATTTTATGGAACCAAAAGCAGTAGCAATTGCTTCCATAACTTGCATTTTACTTATATAATCCAAAGGGTTAACAATTTATAAAAAATGAAATATTTAGGTGGTTTCAATCACTAACAACAAATCAATACAACAACCATCAATTTCAACAAACAGCATACACAATACAAAACAACCATTCAATCAAACATACAAATAGTTGGTCGGGTTCAAAACTTTTAAATTGCACGGAATGAAGAATAAACTACTAGCGCATCATTTACTCAGCAGCCTTAGATAAACTAAATAGATTATTCATTCATCCAAATCTAAATTTAAAGTATCTTATCCCAAACAACCATAAACCAAACAAGCAACAATTCCAAATAATAAACCAAGCTCATTCTTATAAATTTTATTTATTACTTTACATCTATTTCTTACAACTTTTATCTCCATCCATTAATTTAGTGTTTATCACACTTGTTTGCACTTATACTTATATATATAAAATCCATTTTTGTCTTTTCATTTCATATTGCATAACTTCATTTGTTTATAGTATTCATGTGCAAATAAATTTCTTAGCACATTAATACATTAATTTAAGTCTACACTTATATATTTACTGCATTCATCTTTTCTTCTTATTTTATTAATAAATAGCTTCAATCCTTTACTTAAGTTTATTATCTTCTATATATAGTACTTAATTTTATTTATTTTCTTCCATTTATAATACATACCTTTCTATTTCAATTAGTAGTCTTTTCAATTACACTTAAGATTATAATATTACAACATCAAGTTCCTGTTTATTAAGGAATTTCATTAATTACTTTCATTACCTCAAATTTATTACTTGTACAATATCTATTACATTTTCTTATTAACATTTCAACTTTTAATATTTGGTAAGTTATATATATGCTTTTAAAGAATGTAATTGAAAGTTATACAAGTTTTCTCATTTCTTTTAATTAATTCATTGTTCAATAAATTTTTACCTTTTCCTTATAAGTTACAATTTCAACTTCTTTTTATTTCCTTTATAACTTAGCCTTAAATCTCTTACCTAAATTAGAGGTTTCAATTATTAATTACTTACATTTCATTTCACTACAATAATTGAAACAATTAATTAATGGAAATTTAAGAATTTAATACTGGGTTAAATTTTCAATTTATTTTAAAACAATAGCTAAATATATGCTTACAACTTATATATCTCTAATTATATTTAAAACAATTCAAAATTTATATATATTTTTCAAAAATGAATCTGCAGTAGAACTACTACAGTGGCCTTCCCCCTTCGAAACTCGAAAATGAAAGTCGATGATGCGGCCGCCATCACCGAAATTAATTTCCAACGATAGAGAGGAAAGTACAAAACTTATTTTCTCTAAAATCTTCTTTAAAACAATTCTTCCGAATTATAATAAATATTTATATCAGAAAGTACTTATAAACAATATTATGATATTCCAAAATTTATTTGAAAGAAATTTCAAAACCCCGGATCTTAAGTTCTAAATTTTCCAAATTTCATATATTTTACTTTTTAATATTATTTCTATTATTATTTATACACTTCATTACCTAACAACCAATCTATTGCAGCCAAATATAGATATCATTTGAAAATTTATATTTTATATATAGAAAATATAATAGGCAAAATTATTTCATTCACCTATATAAATCAAATATTATGTCGGTCTGTCCTATTAAGTGTTTAGAAATGCCTATTGATGTCACAACGTCCCATGCATCAAGCAGAATTTATAAATACAAACGGAACAGATTAACACAATATTAAAAACTTTTTATAGCACTAACAAATACACTCTCTCATATATATACACTCAGCGACTCCCATAGGGTATTTCTACCCTATTAATAAAGAGTCAAACCCCACAAAGCTAAGGTTTATCGCTAAACCAAAGCTCTGATACAACATGTAACGTCCCGCCTTTTCGCACGCTTTAAGTCGACACACGTGCCAATTCAAACCATACGGAAGGGCGGATTGTTATGGGGTAAATAAGATAAACACAGAGAAGATGATGAAAGAAGGAAAAAAACAAAATAGAATCTTGCAGCGGAACGATAAAATATAATAATAAATATACAGTTCATAAAACTGTTTACAAAACATTTGATTTTTCTTTATATAATAAATATCAGAGTTCACATACCAATAAATATCAATGCAGCGGAATCAAATGGTGTGGTGGAATAATATAATAGGTAGTAATACTACAAATCTTCGTCTTCGTCCTCTAGAATAAAATCTTTAAATCCTGAAACGCTCGGACTGACCCGAGCGAATTGAAAGGCAAAACACTCGAGTCAGAACTAAAAGATCTTATGTAAGTTAAATCAACAGAGATAAATATGAGTGCAGTTACTTAAGAGATGCTCGGGATTTACATCTCCTAAGGATCCGTTAAACTATCTACTATGTAGCATATTTCGCAATTATACTAGTGTCTAATTGTAAAATAAACTTACTTTTAAATAACATTAAGGCTTTACATTTTCCACCTTAACACAGTTATATATTCCCATAGTCTATACAGTACCGTAATCTACCCCGTACTGGGCGTCGTTAGAGGGCACTCCATAGGTATGGTACAAAACCAAAATCGTATAAGGCGCGCTAGGGTAGGTGACACGGCACAACTAGGCAATGCCAGGGTAGATATACCAATTGCTATCCGGACTGGTGGTAACGCATAGCCGCAGCTACCGCCCACCTCGAACAAACACCCCAAAATCAAAAAAATAAAGGTGGCCACAGAATCAATCCAATGTCAGAGTATAGTATCGAAGGAATGTGTCCGATAAAGGGCGCTAACCCCCTTGGCCCGAGAATCGCTCCTTTTTTAGCCACCTTATGCCAACTCACGGGAGTCCGGTCCACGTATTTACCTATAAGGAAACGCTGCCACCATCCTACTTCATTCTGGAATCTCCACCGCGTACACGGCTGTTAAAGTGGTTTTCGGAGTTGGCAGAGTGTATGACAACTTCCGATCCCGGTCTCTTCAACAACCAAACGTTATTATAACGCGGTGGTCTTATCAAAATAGTTTTACTTTCAAAACCAGAATATATACCCATTTCAAAACCATATAATACGTTACCATTTTTCGTTTTAAAAACCAAATAAATTTGATATCATTTATAAACCCAAATCAGTATAATATCATCTTTATTTCACATATATCTTTTCCAAAATCATACTGCTTTAAAATTTATAATATCTGAAACCCAAACATTTGAATTATAACTTTTAAAACATAATACTTCGAAATTCATAGCTTTAAAACCATAACTTTCAAAACTTAAATGGTTTGGATATTCAACAGTATATAAAATAAAACAGTTGAATTTAAAATTTCTTTACAAAGTAAATAATTTCCATGCCTTTACAATTTTATTTATTTTAAATTCAGTCTAAACCCATAACCTTTAGGTTCACTTTTAGTTTGAATAAAAACACTTCGATTTCAATATTTTCAAACTTTGAGTATTTAATAAATTTCAAAACTAAGGTTGGGGATTTCTATTCAACAATTCATTGTCCTATTATTTAGTTTTGAAACGTTTGCATAATAGATCCGCAACCATTTAAAATAAAACCCAATTTATTAACACTAAATATTTCCTTCCATTTATTTATACTAGAATTATTCATTTAATTTATCTTAAATAAAAACCCAGTTATAAATATCATACCTTTAAAATTTCCAAGATTAATAAGTTTACACCAACTTGTGGAGTTTAATTTTTAAATAAGCCCAATTCCAAATAAATTTCTAATTTAATTTCCAATCTTAATTGATTTGAACTATTTAAAACTCTATATATATATATGCAATATCTTAAACCTGTACTTAATCATAAATATAAATTATCAAACTCCATTTTTCAACTTATTTATTTCCATTTAATAAATTCATACATAGCTTAAAGTCAATAATTTAACTATACATGTATATATAAAATAAGATTTTATATAAGATCAAAATTAATATTTATTAAACCGCATCCTATCCAAACCATAGAAATCATTTCAAAAATAATTTTATATATATACCGCGGTGCCTGTATATAGTTTTCTATCCTATGGTCAAGTGATACGAATATTTATCATTTCAATCCGCAAATTTAAAAATATAAAAAAGCGGTTGTATATCATTTCAAACCGCAATCCCGAATGAAATGAGAATGCATAATACCTTACAGTTTATATAATATAGAACACACCATCCATTCACCCAATATCAATCATCAACCAATTTTATTTCAATCATCATCAATTTAAACAAACATCAATAGAGCATATAAAATATAACAGGTATCAACGAACAGTTTATATCCAAAATAAATAAATAAATAAATAAATAACTGTTTAACTAGCAGTTTATATGCAAAATAAATAAATTTTAACTGTCAATTTATGTGCAATAATAAAATTAATTAACAGTTAAATTAAATAAATGCGATTTAACTGAGATGATAAAAAAAAGGCAAAACAGTCATAAATAAATTTCTACTCATATCTTAAATCAATTTAACAAACATAAGAAAACTTAGAAGTTGTGAGTGGGTTAAAAAACTCACCTTTTGAATTTAAATTGGATTAAAATTCAATTTAAACCTAAAAGTTGGATAGTCTCCAAATTCGTCCAAACCAGCATCAAAAGATCCGAAATTTTATTGCGATCCTAACAAAAAAATCGTGTGTGCAATGGAGTTCGTATGAGAAAGTTACACGAGTTAAATCGCTTGAAAACAAAATTAATTTAAACAAACAAATAAACATACCTAACAAAAATATAAGCCACGTCAGCAAAAGCTTTAGCATGCTACAGGTCCTCGTTCTTCTCCAATACAAAGATGAAAAAAAAATCATTTTTATAAAAGAATGCTTTTGGAGTTGCAAGAATAAGAGCTTTTGAATATGAGGTGTTAGGAGAAACAAAATGTAGAAGAAGAAATAAGATGTGGGTTATTTATAATTAGGAAATGAATGTGGAGGGACAAAAATAAATGTCACGTTTTATTATTAAAGCTTCAGGCATTAATAATAGATAAGGGAATGTACGTAGGAATGGAAAAGTTTGCAAACGAAAATAGAATTTTGTACGCATTTAGGTTTTTATCTACGCAAAATAAAATATTTATACTTACCTTAAAAATGAGAACATTCAATTTTGTTTTCTCAAAACGACCTTTTATTTCCATTAAAACACCCTTTTTGTTTAACACAAAACGTGCGTTTCTTTTATTAAATCTATTAATTGCAACCAACGTTTCCGTTCTTTTTAATTGAAACATTTGAATTACATTAATTGCAGTTACTTACAAAGTTAGATTTTAAAACAGACGACTAAAATGGATAAAGAAATAGAACAATTGTTTTTTTAAACACGTTTATAAATTTATTGTTTATACACAAGCGTAATAAATAGATTATTTTCCTATTCTTGTAATCAGTCTGTAAGCTAAAACACAGTTCAAATAAACATATATTTCTTTCTTTAAAATCAATCATTCTGTTCTTATTTTAATGAAATTAAACGTACATTCACAGATGAAACATTCATTTTATTTGATGTAAAATTTTCTTTTTATTAAATCAAACTTTCCCTATATTTTCACAAAACATATGCTGCTTTATTTACACCTATTAATTTACAATTAGTATTCTCTCTCCTATTAATTGGAAATTTTCAATTACATTAATTTCAGTTGATTAAGTTTCAAAATGGACTAAATGAATGTAATGAGAAGTATAACAATTATTTCCTATCTAATAGTAATTTAAACATATTAATACACTATTTGCTACAAACAGTAATTATATATATTTCTTACTAAATAATAGTTTCTCATCTCTACAATCAATCTTTCAGTTGCCAAACATTTTTACTAAATGAATGTTTACTCTTTTACTAAACTTATTCATTCTTATTCTTTATTAACATTTATTATTATAATCACAGTTATTAATTACATTCAAACAATGTCATTAAATACACCTGATGTATGTTATCATTTTTTTATCTTACTATAATACATGTTATTAATAGAAGTTCAAATTAAGATCATAAACATATCTCTTAACATATGTTAACAAAAATAAAATCATAAATTTTTATTATTCTACCGCTTATGTTCCTTACTACAATTAGCCTTTGGTATTCCTATTCATTAATTATGCAAATAACATTGTTAATATTTGTTTGTCTTTCACTACATTTGTAACGACCCAACTTCCAAACACCAGGAAGTTGCATCGCTAATAAGAAAGAAAGGGATAGAAAAGAGAAAGAAAGAAGAAACAACACATCAGAATCTAAACAGCGGAACGAATAAATTATATTAATAACATAAAATATTACATAGTTTACACTCACTATCAGTGTACACAGATAATACAACACATACTAGACAGTTATAAACACCTGCCTAGTATTTACAACACAATACAATTCAGAGACAACACATAACACACAGTGGAATACTATATATCTAACGCAGAAGCCTCCTGCTCCATTGCTCCTCCATAGTTCATCAAAGCTAACCTGAATCCTTTGCTACTCGTAAAAATTTGAGTACCCAAGAGTTTATGAAAACAAAAATAAACTCCGGGTCAGACATGGGTCTGGTGTGTGTGATGCCCCACCTCTATACCCACGCTAGCCAAGAACACTACGGTTTAGTGCTGTCAACTAGCACAGAAATAAGGCTGTTGAGGAGTGACCATCCATGTGATTGCTTATCACATGGTGGCTATAAATAATCTTCAGAAACAAACATAGAAATAAGCATAACACAAATCAGTCACAGACATCCATATCACAAAGGCGGAAGAAGATATGAATATATAACTAAGACATGAAAGTGTACATCAGAGTAGTGGTCATAAAGATCCACAATAATACAAAAGAATAGCAACACGTGCTATACAAAAGAATACAACTATGAGTCTATATCTCAAGTGTATACAACGAAAACTGCTAATCTAAATAGTTAGCCAAAAGTCAGAGTAGCAAATCCCGGGAAGAAGCCAAGCAGAAGCACCTGTAACATCTCGGTCTGACCCGAGTATTATTTAAGAAAATAATAAATGGATCAGTCTAGCTATAAATATCAGATGACACGGTATAAAATAAAAGATATGGCATAAACATAAAATATCCATACTGACATACTACTATAAGTATGCAAATGATGATCAACAGAAGATCAATCAATAAGAGATAAATCAATATCACAAGAATCTTCTCAAAGATCCAAAGAGGCCCTCATACCCTAAACTTGTACACATAACAAGTCAATGACATAAATTCCAGAAATCAACACAAGAAATCCAGAAATCACAAAAAAAGGGAAAGAGGCCTATCACATGACGGTCTGAAGACCATGGGGAGCTACCCCATATGGATGAGTCGGAATCACCCAGATGAGGTCTAGGCTAACCAAAAGCAAAAAGGTATGTGTGAGTGGAATCACACAAATGGTGTCTAGCCTAACCTCGCAACAAAAAGGTATGTGTGAGTGGAATCACACAAATGGTGTCTAGACTAACCTTGCGGACAAAGAGATATGTGTGAGTCGGAATCACACCCATGTGGTCTAGTCTAACCTTGCAAACAAAGAGAAATCGCACAATTGCTAGTCTAAATCATAAAATGATCGCCATGATCAACGAGAAGTGTCAATTACACTAAGCTAGTAAATATAAAAGTTTATCTTCGTGTCCCATAACCACTTGCTTAACTTAAATATTTATGAACAAACTGTAAATCTTCACTATAAAATTGTCACAAGAGGTTCAATCGAACAATTCCAAGAATTAACCGACGAAGTGAACGCAAGCGTTTCATACCACTTGTTTTACTAAGCCGTTTAATTAGATTTCTCATTCGAGTGAGGTAAAGGTTTGTATATACTAGTAGATTGGAAAACGGTTTAAGAAAAGAGCTTTGTTATTGAAAGTAGAGTTGAAATCATTTTGTTGAAAGAGTTTTGATATTTACTACTAGTATTGAAACCTTTATATTTCTAAAGTTGTTATCCCGCCTTCTTAGCAAGGCCGTGATACCATAAAATTGACCGAGAAGCCAAAGATAGTTTGTCTCGAAGAATGGTCAACTCAGCATCTCAACAAAGCAAGTTCCGTTGAATGTTTTTCAGATAAGATCCCCTATGGAGGGGGGATGGCAACCCCCCAAGGTGGGGGTGCAGGGGCAACACCCCCGCTACGGGGTTCGACCTGCCCGGTCAGGTCGCGGGGGTCCAGGGGGCAGCGCCCCCGGTGGGGTGCAGGGCAGCGCCCCGTCCAAAACGGTACGACCTAATGAAGACCTAAGGGAGGATAGGATCAAGCGACCTACGAGTATAAGTGGTCGAGCGACCTAGAGGTGTTCGCGACCTAACGACCTAAACAAGGTCGAGCGAGTTATGGTGATGCGCGACCTAACGTGTCACGCGACTTAACGAAGGCAAGGCCGAGCGAGTTAGGGTGATGCACGACCTAACGTGGGCGAGCGACTCAAGGGACTCGCGACCTAATATAAACGAGTTAAGGAGTAATACACGACCAAGAAGGTGCGACCTAAGGTACACACGACCTAAGGGAGACTTGCGACCTAACAGTTGCACAGGTCGAGCGACCTAAAGGGTTGCGACCTAACGGTGTTTGCGAGTTAAACAAGGCAAACGACCTACTGGTTGCCGACCTAAGAGGGAATAAGGTCCAACGACCTAAGGGTTCACGCGACTTAGTGGAACACACGACCTAAAGGGTAAACGACCTAAGGTCCAATGACCTAACTCATTCGAGCGACCTAATGGTTTAAAGGCCTAACCCATGTGAACAACTTAAGGTCATACGACCTAAAGGGGAACGACCTAAGGTCACGCGACCTAACGAGGTAGGCAAGGCCGAGCGACCTAAAGGGGCATGACCTAAAGGCGAGCGACCTACGACTTACGACCTTGCAACCTAACTCCGAGGCAAATTTTCCACCAGAACGACCTAATTCCGAGGCAGTGCGACCTAACTGCAGTTTTTCGCCAAAAACACTAAAAATTGGAGTTTTTCCCCAATTCAATCCAAACCAAATGCAAATGTACATCTAAAGTGATGGGGAATCATTCCCAACACTCCAATATAGTTATAGACTAGAATTGTGAGATAAAAATCTCACCTTTGCACAAATTCAATGAAGAAGAAGCTTGAAGTCAATAGAGAAGCAACTACAAGTTTGAATCCAATGTCTTTACTTTGATTTTGGATTTGGATGTTGAATTTGCTAATGAACTTAGGCTTGGAATTTTAATTTCCCTTTCCACTCACCATTAATGCTAAAACTAGAGTTAGGTAGGAATTTATGAAGAGATGAGGAGAAGGGGTTGGAACTTAGGTTTAATAGGCTAAACCAACCCAAAGTCCAAAGCGGGAAAAGTTAGTGAAATTCCACTAACCCCAAACATATCAAAGTTTATACTTAAAAAGATTGTAAACGGCATTTCGAACTCAATGGAAGTGGTCTCGGGTCCTAATTTGACCGTTTGCAAAAAGTAGCTTTTCGGACCAATATCCGATTAACGACAAAATATTTAAATAAAATATTTAAATATAAAATCGATAAATATGCGGGTTGTTACAGACTCCCCTCCTTAAAGAAATTGCGTCCTCGCAATATATAAGATGGAAATAAAAAATAACAACCATAGAAGCATATTAACACAAAAGAAATTTGTAATAGGAAGTTCACCTCAAAGAGCAGGAGTAAGCAAGTCTGGATGTGTTCGCTCGATGAATTCTCTGGATTCCCAAGAGAAATCCTTAGGATTTGAGGACCATTGAACCTTCACAACCGGAACATCTTTATTTCGAAGTCGTTTGACCTCCGAAGCAATAATTCGAATAGGATGCTGCTCGTAAGTTAAGTTTGGCGAAACTTCAATTTCTTCCACAATACCAGGCTCAAGAATAGAATTGGAATCTCGAAGGCATTTCCGTAATTGAGAAACGCGAAACACATCATGCATGGCAGAAAACTGAGCCGGTAATGAAAGACGATAAGCCATGGAACCAATACGTTCAGTGATAGGAAATGGCCCAATATATCGAGGCGCTAACTTTCCCGACCGACTGAAACGTACAACACCTTTCATAGGTGAAACACGAATAAAAACAAGATCTCCAACAGAAAATTCTAATTTCCTTCTTCCATTATCGGCATAGGATTTTTGTCTACTCTGGGCTTCTTTCATCCTATGTCGAATAAGTTCAATCTTTTCTGTGGAATCACGAATAAAGTCTGGACCTAAAACCAGCCTCTCACCGGCCTCAAGCCAACAAGAAGGAGATCGGCATGGCCTTCCGTAGAGTGCCTCGAATGGTGCCATACCAATACTAGATTGGAAGCTATTATTATAGAAAATTCGACAAGTGAAATATGATCTTCCCAACTTCCACCAAAATCAAGCACACAAGCTCGCAGAAGATCTTCAAGAGTTTGATTCACACGCTCGGTTTGTCCATCGGACTGGGGGTGATAAGCGGTGCTAAAATTAAGCTTCGCTCCTAAAGCTTTCTGAAGACTTTTCCAAAATCCACTAGTAAACAATGGATCTCGATCTCTAACAACAGAAGTAGGAACTCCATGCAATTTAACAATTTCTTTGATAAACAGTTTGGCCAAAAGAGGAACGGTTCGGTCAGATCGAACGAGAATAAAATGGGCGGATTTAATAAGTCTATCGACGATCACCCATAAGCTATCATGACCTGAACGAGAACGGGGAAGGCCATCTATAAAATCCATGGAAATTTGGTCCCACTTCCAAATTGGAATTTCTAAACGTTGCAATAACCCACTAGGCCTTTGATGTTCGGCCTTGACAAGTTGGCAAGTCATGCAACACTTAACAAAGTTAGCAATATCAGATTTCATTCCCTCCCAATAATAAAGTCGCTTCATATCAACGTACATTTTACTACTACCGCGATGAATGGTGAATTTAGAACGATGGGAATCTTCTAAAATATCTTTATGAAGATCACCAATATTTGGTACGATAAGTCTACCAAATTTTCGAATGCCGCCACGAGAATCGATATCAAAGTCTTTCAAACCTTCAATATCAATTTTATCCTTAACATTTTGGCCAAGAAGTGCCAATTAAGGATCTAGCCCTTGAGCTTCAAGAATACGGTCTAAAAGAGAAGGATGAGCCTCAAGGCTACATAAAACAAGTGATGAGCATAAATCGGATACTCGCTCCCGAATCTCACAAGTGGATATAATCTCGAGATCGTTCCATTCAGATATCATCATAGAAACAACAGCTTGTTGTTTACGGCTAAGAGCATCGGCGATACGATTACCCTTACCGGGGATATAAAGAATATCAAGATCATAAGGTGCAAGGAACTCAAGCCAACGCTGTTGACGCAAATTAAGTTCCTTTCGAGAAAATAAATATTTCAAAGACTTATGATCCGTGTGAAGAATAAATTTCTCTCCCAATAGATAATGACACCAAATTCGAAGGGCGAAAACAATAGCCGCGAGTTCTAAATCATGTGTAGCATATCTAGTCTCGGCCGGCTTCAATTGCCTAGAAGCATAAGCAATAACATGTTCTTTTTGCATAAGAACGGCACCCAAACCAACGTGACTAGCATCAGTATAAACAACAAACCTTGATTCCCCTCGGGAATAACAAGAATAGGAGCATCGGAAAGGAGCTCTTTCAATTTCTGAAAAGAGGCTTCACATTTGTCCGACCAAATGTATTTAACTCCCTTCTTAGTCAAGCCAGTAAGAGGCACGGCAATCTTAGAAAAGTCTTTAATGAAACAACGGTAATAACCCGCCAACCCGAGAAAACTACGAATCTCTGTCGCACTCTCCGGTCTCTTCCAATCTTGAATCGCTTCAATCTTTGAAGGATCCACGGAAATTCCGGATTCGGAAATAATATGACCGAGAAACTTCACACAAGATTGCCAAAAGTGGCATTTAGAAAATTTCGCCTTTAATTGATTACTCCTAAGAGTTTCCAATACAATCCGAAGATGCTTTTCATGCTCCTCCTCGGTTTTAGAATACACAAGGATATCATCAATGAAGATGAGAACAAACTGATCGAGGAAAGCCTTGAAAACTCGATTCATGAGGCCAACGAAGTAATCCATAGCATTCGCTAAGCCAAATGGCATAACAAACCATTCATAAGATCCATAACGAGTACGGAACGATGTCAAAGGAATACTATCCTTAGCAATACGAAGCTGATGAAAACCGGTAGCCAAGTCCAACTGTGATAAGACCCTAGCTCCGCTAAGCTGATCAAACAGATCGTCAATACGAGGTAAAGGATATTTATTTTTAATAGTCAGATCGTTAAGCTTGCGATAGTCAACGCAAAGCCTAAGCGTACCGTCGGATTTCTTCACGAAAATAGTCGAAGCTCCCCAAGGCGAGGAGCTAGAGCGAATAAATTGCTTCGTCTCTAATTGAGATAATTGTTTGCGCATCTCCCTATTTTCCTTATTAGACATGCGATAAGGAGGACGAGTAATAGGTTGAGCTTTAGGGGTAAGATTAATTATATACTCAATTGCTCGTTTAGGTGGTAAACCTAAAACGGGCTCAAATATGTCGGAAAATTCACAAACGACGTGAATTCGAGAAATGGCATCTTCCTCATCATCATCATCATGAGGATTTAAAGAATATAAAGATGCAGTCAACGCAGAATCCGAATCTTTTAGAATAATAGAAATCTGATTTACAGATTGCGGATGTCGGAGATAAATAGTCTGCTCAGGACATAGGATATGAGCTTCATAACGATTAAGCCAATCCATTCCCAAAATCATTCCAAAGCCTAGGTAACGCATAACATGCAAATCGGCTAGGAATGGAAAATCACATAAAATAATCTCCACATTTTTACAAAGCAAACTAAGAGTTGCGGATCCACCAACAGGATTCGCAATTCTCAAGGAAGTCATTAAAGCATCAACATTTAAAGAGAAAGTGTCGACAAGTTCCTTTGATATAAAAGAATGGGATGCACCCGTATCAAAGAGAACTCTAATAGGTTGATCCTGAAATAAAATAATACCATCAAGAATAGAATGAGAAATACCTTGGCCACGAGATGTCTTGCCAGGGGCTTGAGCCACGTTTAACTTTCCCTCCTTTTTGCCTTCACGTTTGAGGCATTGATGTATGTAATGATCCGGGCTCTTACAATAGCGACAATATTTGGGCTTAGAGCACTTATTCGCAAAATGATCCCCAGATCCACAGTTGAAGCATCTCGCACCACTAGGAGAAGGAGACTTTGACGCAGGGATTGCATGCTTACTCTTTTTGTTGGTATAAGGGCCTTTGAATTTACTGAGCCTCTTTTTGTTGTTGAAGTTGGGTTTGGAAGCTACTACTTCAACATCACTTTCTTTATCAGCCTCTTCCAAACGAAGAGCGATATCTATAAGTTGGTCGAAAGGAACTTCTAACTTTAGAAGTAATGGCTTCTTGAGGCTTTTGTTTAAGCCATAAATGAACCTCTGGTTCTTCTTCAATGGGTTGTTGATGTATTCAACCCCATATTTGGAAAGCGACTCAAAGGCTATGACATAATCAGTCACAGAGGACTCACCTTGAACAATGTCTATAAAGTGTCGAGCCAGAGTTACCTTCTCTACTTCTGGTACAAATTTTAACTCGAAGCGTGTCTGGAATTGCTCCCAGGTAAGGTCCGCTTCGTTGACTTCAGAAATAAGAAGTTCATACCAGTCAAACGCTCTATCTTGGAGCATACTGGAAGCCACCTGAACACGGTGAAGATCGACGAGATTCATGCGAATGAAGATTCGGTCGCAGGTCCTCAACCAGGCCTGGACCTCAATGATAGTTTCAGAACCTTTAAATGGCTTCCCACCTAGGTTGGTGTAATCATTCCACAAACGTGCAAACCCAGATTTAGGGTGAGTAGGTTCTGGATTAGAACCAGCTGCTTGAGCATTCGTGACAAGGTCAAGAAGTTGCTGGGTAGTCATAAAAACTCCATCTTGAGGTGGAGCACTAGATGGCCCAGCTCTGGGACGACCAGGTCTAACCATTTCCCTTCCTTAAGAAAGAAAGAAGATAAAGAAGAAGATTATTCACTAATGAATATCAAGCAATCTTGCTAGATAAAACAAGGAATCATAAAGGATATAGGATGAATCGGTACGACGACTCGAATTAATCCTAAGGCATAACTCCTAAGGTGGACTTAGGACGATGATCCTTGTTAAGTTATTCTACATTGTTCCGAAGTTTAGCTCTGATACCAAGCTGTGACGCCCCACCTCTATACCCACGCTAGCCAAGAACACTATGGTGTAGTGCTGTCAACTAGCACGGAGAATAAGGCTGTTGAGGAGCGACCATCCATGTGATTGCTTATCACACGGTGGCTATAAATAATCTTCGGAAACAAACATAGAAATAAGCATAACACAAATCAGTCACAGACATCCATACCACAAAGGCGGAAGAAGATATGAATATATAACTAAGACATGAAAGTGTACATCAGAGTAGTGGTCAATAAGATCCACAATAATACAAAAGAATAGCAACACGTGCTATACAAAAGAATACAACTATGAGTCTATATCTCAAGTGTATACAACAAAAACTGCTAATCTAAATAGTTAGCCAAAAGTCAGAGTAGCAAGTCCCGGGAAGAAGCCAAGCAGAAGCACCTGTAACATCTCGGTCTGACCCGAGTATTATTTAAGAAAATAATAAACGGATCAGTCTAGCTATAAATATCAGATGACATGGTATAAAATAAAAGATATGGCATAAACATAAAATATCCATACTGACATACTACTATAAGTATGCAAATGATGATCAACAGAAGATCAATCAATAAGAGATAAATCAATATCACAAGAATCTTCTCAAAGATATCAACACAAGAAATCCAGAAATCACAAAAAAAGGGAAAGAGGCCTATCACATGACGGTCCGAAGATCATGGGGAGCTACCCCATATGGATGAGTCGGAATCACCCAGATGAGGTCTAGGCTAACCAAAAGCAAAAAGGTATGTGTGAGTGGAATCACACAAATGGTGTCTAGCCTAACCTCGCAACAAAAAGGTATGTGTGAGTGGAATCACACAAATGGTGTCTAGACTAACCTTGCGGACAAAGAGATATGTGTGAGTCGGAATCACACCCATGTGGTCTAGTCTAACCTTGCAAACAAAGAGACATCGCACAATTGCTAGTCTAAATCATAAAATGATCGCCATGATCAACGAGAAGTGTCAATTACACTAAGCTAGTAAATATAAAAGTTTATCTTCGTTTCCCATAACCACTTGCTTAACTTAAATATTTACGAACAAACTGTAAATCTTCACTATAAAATTGTCACAAGAGGTTCAATCGAACAATTCCAAGAATTAACCGACGAAGTGAACGCAAGCGTTTCATACCACTTGTTTTACTAAGCCGTTTAATTAGATTTCTCATCCGAGTGAGGTAAAGGTTTGTATATACTAGTAGATTGGAAAACGGTTTAAGAAAAGAGCTTTGTTATTGAAAATAGAGTTGAAATCATTTTGTTGAAAGATTTTTTATATTTACTACTAGTATTGAAAACTTCATATTTCTAAAGTTGTTATCCCGAATTATTAGCAAGGTCGTGATACCATAAAATCGATCGAGAAGCCAAAGATAGTTTGTCTCGAAGAATGGTCAACTCAGCATCTCAACAAAGCAAGTTCCGTTGAATGTTTTTCAGATAAGATCCCCTATGGAGGGGGGGTCCAGGGAGGTGGCAACCCCCCAAGGTGGGGGTGCGGGGGCAACACCCCCGCTACGGGATTCGACCTGCCCGGTCAGGTCGCGGGGGTCCAGGGGGTAGCGCCCCGTCCAAAACGGTACGACCTAGTAAAGACCTAAGGGAGGATAGGATCAAGCGACCTACGAGTATAAGTGCTCGAGCGACCTAGAGGTGTTCGCGACCTAACGACCTAAACAAGGTCGTGCGAGTTAAGGTGATGCGCGACCTAACGTGTCACGCGACTTAACGAAGGCAAGGCCGAGCGAGTTAGGGTGATGCACGACCTAACGTGGGTGAGCGACTTAAGGGACTCGCGACCTAATATAAACGAGTTTAGGAGTAATATACAACCAAGAAGGTGCGACCTAAGGTACACATGACCTAAAGGAGACTCACGACCTAACAGTTGCACAGGTCGAGCGACCTAAAGGGTTGCGACCTAACGGTGTTCGCGAGTTAAACAAGGCAAACGACCTACTGGTTGCCGACCTAAGAGGGAATAAGGTCCAACGACCTAAGGGTTCACGCGACCTAGTGGAACACGCGTCCTAAAGGGTAAACGACCTAAGGTCCAACGACCTAACTCATTCGAGCAACCTAATGGTTTAAAGGCCTAACCCATGTGAACAACTTAAGGTCATACGACCTAAAGGGGAACGACCAAAGGTCACGTGTGACGCCCCACCTCTATACCCATGCTAGCAAAGAGTATTAATAGATAATACCATCTGCTAACACGGAGAATAAGGCTGGTTAGGAGCGACCATCTATAACCTTGCTCTAACTATCTATTGAATACATCGACAATAATCCCACCAAACAGATCGACATATCCAATGAATATTTAAAACAAAACCATAGGTGGTTGAAGGATCTATCAAAACAGAATATAACAACTCAAACGTAATATACATCACAGAACAGTAGACCATCATATACATATATACCGATACATAGCAGAGTATACAAAATAATACATGTCAAGTAGTATAGCCAACCACAATATACAGACGAATCAAAAGAATACACATCAGAGTTCAACATAAAAGGACTGCATAAAAGCTATGACAAAAAGAAGCTAGCGAAGTAATCCATGCGGAAGCAAAATAGGCTATGTCCAAAGTACCTAACCTGAAACATCTCGGTCTGACCCGAGTATAAAATACACGGGTCAGTTTAGCTAAACAAATCAGTTAGATAAACTGAACAACAATAAACCTACAAGGTTACAAAGTATAACAAATATCTCTGGAAGAGATAACATAATCATCAACAAAAGATGAATCATATAGAACAAGCCTCATATCATCGGCGACATAGATAAACAAAGGATACAATTATCCCAAATCAAGCCAAAAGGCAAATAACAAATACCCATAAGGTATACAAGTTCCACAAGGTAATCGCTATACTTCCTGCGGCTCAAAATGACCAACAACGAAGGGCGATACCAAGGGAATATACATATCAATGAAACATCATAAAATTTGCTCGAGCTCAGTACTGTACAAACAAGGATCCATGAGCCCGAAGACTCCAAACCCAATATCACCCATGCGGCTCATAACGACCAACATCGGAAGTGATACTAAAGGGCAACCCAATATCACCCATGCGGCTCATAACGACCAACATCGGAAGCGATACTAAAGGGCAACAAACTCGAAGGCACAAACCCAAAGGCACATACCCGAAGGCAACAAACCGTAGTGGTGAAGGTCAGAGACCCAGTACTGGACACCACTAACTGGCGGAATGTGTCACAACTCTCGAAAAGTAATCCGAAAAGTGTTAACGTATGTCCCATAACCACTCGTTCGCACTAAACGGTTTACTATCCGTCAGTCACTTTCACACTCAAAGCAGTAAGAGTTTACCACATATCATCGATAAACCAAACCCGAAGGACAAAATGATCAATCGAATAGGTCGGGGACTGATCGGGAAGACAAACACACAGATTCATGGTCCATGTTTTACCTAACCATTTAATCTTCCTTCCACTTCGTTCGAAGCGCGAAATTGTGTGTGTGTGCATTATAAATAGAATTTATAATTTGGAGAAGGGAGCTTTTAATACGATTTGGAGAGATTATTTATAAACCCGTGAATGAAGTCAAAAACAAGTCATCAAAGTCAAATATGCAATAACAACTAATTGGAATCAACACGAATCGATAAAAGTTGGAAATTAACTCAAAATTAGCCAAAATAGGCAAAACAGCGCATTTCAGACGTCTGAATTACCTCCCAGACGTCTGAACCACTACCAGAAGTCTGAATGGATTCCCAGACGTCTAGATTTTGGCTCTGCCTTTTTGCGTCTTCCAGGGACCAATTCCAGACGTCTGAATTTCCAAACCAGACGTCTGAATTTTGAAACCAGACGTCTGAAATTAGAGTTCAAACGTCTGAAATCCCCCTGTAGGAAAAATAAACTGCCAAGCCCATAAAGGCAAAAATCCAAATGAATTGCGAATGAACGAGCGATGGATGCTATGGGTTTATGCCATACGAGAACCCAGCACTATTGGCTCTACTATACATCTCCAAAAACATGATCAAATATCAAAGTTAGAATCTTTAAAGAATTGAACCCAAACACTAAAAATTTGGATATTCACCAATTCAATCCAAACCAACAGCAAGTGCATATGAACAAGGTGTTAGGAATTCATACCCAACATCAATGAAATCAAAAGAAGTAGATGTGAGATAAAAATCTCACCTTTTTGCACACAAACAAAGATAAGAGCACAAACACAAGAAGGAGGTTAACCACTCTTCACTTCAACTCTACAATCTTCAATCTAAGAACCAAAACATATATTTCCCAAATTAAAGCTTAGGAATTTCTCAAATTGAAGAGGGGAAGAGATGGAGAAGATGAAGATGAGGCTTACCTATCCTTCTCTTTGAATTTCAAGCAAGAATTTGGAGTTTGCAAATGGAACTAGGGCTTGCAAATTTCTATTTCTCTTTCCCTTCCACCATTTCAGTTTTCTTAAGCTATGAAATGAAATGAGGGTGAATGGATGAAGAGAGGGCTGAGTTAGGGGTTTAAACTAACAAATAGGCTGAGCCCAAACCCAAAACCCAAATAGAAAAGTTGCAAAAATTCACAAACTCCAAACATATCGAAGCTTACACTTAAAAAGATCGCAAACGCCATTTTGGAACCAATGGAAGTGGTTTCGAGCTCCAATTCGGCCGTTTGCAAAAAGTAGCTTTTCGGACCTAAATCCGACTAACGACGCTATATTTAAATGAAACATTTAAATATATAATCGTTAAATATGCGGGTTGTTACATCACGCGACCTAACAAGGTAGGCAAGGCCGAGCGACCTAAAGGGGCATGACCTAAAGGCGAGCGACCTACGACTTACGACCTTGCGACCTAACTCCGAGGCGAATTTTCCACCAGAACGACCTAATTCCGAGGCAGTATGACCTAACTGCAGTTTTTCGCCAAAAACACTAAAAATTGGAGTTTTTCCCTAATCCAATCCAAACCAAATGCAAATGTACATGCTAAAGTGATGGGGAATCATTCCCAACAGTCCAGTATAGTTATAGACTAGAATTGTGAGATAAAAATCTCACCTTTGCACAAATTCAATGAAGAAGAAGCTTGAATTCAATAGGGAAGCAACTACAAGCTTGAATCCAATGTCTTTACTCTGATTTTGGAGTTGGATGTTGAATTTTCTAATGAACTTGGAATTTTAATTTCCCTTTTCACTCACCATTAATGCTAAAATTAGAGTAAGGTAGGAATTTATGAAGAGATGAGGAGAAGGGGTTGGAACTTAAGTTTAATAGGCTAAACCAACCCAAAGTCCAAAGCGGGAAAAGTTAGTGAAATTCCACTAACCCCAAACATATCAAAGTTTATACTTAAAAAGATTGTAAACGGCATTTCGAAATCAATGGAAGTGGTCTCAGGTCCTAATTTGACCGTTTGAAAAATTAGCTTTTCGGACCAATATCCGATTAACGACAAAACAAAATATTTAAATAAAATATTTAAATATAAAATCGATAAATATGCGGGTTGTTACAGTGTGAGTAACAGGTAAAAGTTGCTTAAATTTCAAAAACCTTTTGAAAAGAAAGGTATCACGTAAGACTTCCCACACATAAACATGGAAAAGTTTTTACCTTACACTAACCAAAACATTTGATAGGAAATCCAGTGATATTATAATAGGTCTAGGGTTTTCAAGTAAATATGAAATAGCCGAAATTGTTACATGACTAAATTCTAGCTACTAGACACAAAAGTGGGTAATACAATCAAAACCGTTGGCACTTACTGGATTTTCGATTCCATACAATGGCAGGGCTACTGGGGTACCGTCCGTCATAGTACGTGGCCTAGATCAACGTACCGAGGAGTACGCCCGCTCCCCTGCGACACAAGGCCGGACCCATTCCTTACTGAACAGTTCCGAACAAGACAACCCCGCAGTTGGCGTGCGATTCCAACTGCCCACACAGCCGAATAAAAAGGAACTTCTAGACAGGGGAAAATCTTTCTCTCCAGTGGGAGCTACCCACGAAGCCTTGCTGCACCTCCCCTGTTTTAGACATTCCCGGTTGATGAGGCTTGAGGCTACGATTACCTTTAGAGAACACATCTCTTAGAATGCTCATCGTCCATCTGACGACGTGCTGAAAGCATTCAATCCATACAAGTTCATTCCAGGTTCGAACGAAACCGAAGGCATTATCTCGTTACACTCGTTTTGGAATCACCCTCAGAGTTAACGACGATAACCCTTGCACTATGAATCTCTATCTCGAGCCTACAAGTACTATTTCTGTCAAACTCATCATGGAATCACCCCTAGAGTTATACCGACTAATAGTCCTTACACCTCGAGTCTTCACTCTTCACATAATATTCACGACCTATCGTCAATTTAGATCGATGTGGTTTTCGGATATCCAAATACGGAAACCCGATCTCGGTCTCATCGAAATCCAAAACGTGTCTTTTAGGTCCAAGTTGTTTTAGTGTTTAGAACAATTCAATAACATTATCTATATACACACAGATAGATAATTCACAGATTCACAACAGATAATTATCATTATCATAACCACAGATAATCCACATTATCATTATCAAAGATATCCATATCATCATCACATTGCAACCAATGCATCCATATCACTCAACATTATTAATCTCATAGCTGAGATTCAAAACCATTCAAAGCAACTAATAACAATCATTCATAAGCAATGATCTATAATCATACTGTCTATAATTAATTTAAATTAAATTAAATTAATTACATCATCTCTAATTAATTTAAAATGAATTAAATTAATTACTTAAACAATATAAATCTTGCTTCCATCATCACTAATTAATTACAAATTAATTAATTAACCCTAATTTATCATCTTAATTAATCAATCCTGATTAATTATACTTTAATTAATTTCACAAAATTAATTACTCTAAACCCAATTACAGTAATTAACCTTTAATTACTGCATAAATTAATTAACTATAATTAATTACATTTAACCTTAATTAATTACAATTAATTAATTATACTTAATCATTTATTATTAATTAACTAATCTTGATTAATCAATCTTAATTACTTCATTAATTATATTAATTAATGATCCTTAATAATATTTAATTAATTACTCTATTAAATTAATTACTTTTAGTAATTAATCTTACTTATCCTATAATTATTAATCACATTTGATTAATCACAATCTGTAATTAACCACCCTAAATTACTTATCAAATTAATAATTTCTTAATTAATTTCTTTAATTAATTTCTTGATTAATTATAATAAATAATTTAATCTAAATTATTTTCACAATCCCAATATCATCCACTAATTACATCCCGTGATTACCTTTAATTACTTTACTGAGTAATTTAATTCATTAATTACATAAAGTAATTGTTACCAAATCCAATGTTTAAAATTAATTAAACTAAACTAATTAATCTAAACCAATCTCAATAAACTCCATTAATTACATTAAGTAATTAATGTCTTAATTACTTTTATTTAAGTGATTAAACTTAAATAAATTTCACAATTAATTATCATTAATTAATCAATCTAATTAAATAAATTATTAAAAATTAATCATATTAATTAATTACTAAATAAACCTTAGTTAATGACCATCATTAACTATTATCAATTCTTTAATTACTTTTCTTTATTTACTTCTTAATTAATCCCTAATTTAAATTAATCAAAATTATTAATTATAAAAAAATAAGTCATTCTTTCATTATCTTATGTATTAAATTATTTTAACATCTTAATCACTTCTAAGATAATCCATTCCTTATTTATAATTTATTTATATTAAAGTGTACTTAGAACATTTCATTTTAAAATTAAAATTCAAATTTCATTTTGAATCTAAAATTCAAAATGATATTTATTTAAGCATAAACCAAATTTAGATTCCATTAAAATCCTTTAAAATAAATGTAAATAACATTTATTACTCATATTTTAAACTTAAATAAGATAAGTCTTTAACTAATTTGCTTAATTTCATTTGAAATTTAGTTTAAAGTACATTACCATTTAAATTTCAAATTCAAGTTAAAAATCATTTAACTTTCTTTTATAAACTTTTTTTTAAATGACTTCATTCAAAGGGAAAATCAAGCTTAAATATTTGTTTGAAAATAAATTTACTTCTAATAAACAATTTAAATTTAAACTTGTTTGAAAACATTCAAATTTTAAAACTTATTCAAATATCCAGTTTTAAATTCAAAACATTTGAAACCATTCTTTATTTAAATCATTTGAATTAAAACTTGACTTAAACTTTTGATTTAAACCATGATTCTAAAACTCCTTACTTAAAAATACAAATTCATTTTTAAAACCTGAAGATTCAAAAATCTTAAGAAAACTGAACTTAAATTTAAATTCAAACTGCTGTTTTGAATCAGGATTCAGATTTCAAAATGAAATTTAAATTTCCAGAAAAACTGTCAGGTTTTATATTTTTTAATTTTAAAACTGAAAGCTACTTTTAAATTTTAAAAACTTATAAGATTCAAACTCTTTGAAACTATAATACATTCTACAGATTTAAACTTGTTTAAATCTTGCCACTACAGCTTATTCATTTTAAATTTTATTTAAATTTAAACCTTCAAACAGTTTTTACAGAAAACTGTAATATTCATATTACCCGAGCCAACCTTATAACTTCTTCGAGTCATCTAGTCCATATCTTCGAGCAAACTCAGCATACACTCGAGTGTTACTCGAGTTCAAAACACTACAGTACCCAAAATCATTAAAGCTCAAAAATTTTGCACAGTGCACGTGCACCGTGCCTCCAGTCACCATCACCCACCTCCGGCGACTTCCAATCATCGACAATCAAACCCACGATCAACCTCCACCATCAGTTCTTCACTCCACAACCCAAAATCGAACTCGAGATGCCTTGCTCAAAACCGGGAACATCATAAAACTGGTTTCACCCCCAAACCTGTAACACCCTCATCCTCCACCTTCTGGCCACCGGAGTGGCAACGATTCCGGCTACGACTTCATCTACCAATCTACTAACATTACCGAAAATCCTAGTCCACTCGATCACTTCTTCATGAAGAACTGACCCAAGCAACCCACCTATCTTAAACTAGGGTTCTATCAGAAATTTCATCACCGCAACCACCACGTTGAACTGCAACACCACCCAATATTTTTCCTGGCATTAGTGACTACTCCTCCACCTACCAGATGAACCCGATTCCTCAATTTGCCTAGATCTCCCAAAAACTCAAAAATCCCCTTTTCTGTTCAATCTGGGTCTGCATGTTAAACCTAGCTTTAAAAATTGTGAATTTAGTTTCAAAAATCATAATTTTGAATATTGTTTTTGATCTTATTCCTGAAACAATGAATCAATGTGTTTGGTATTTCAATTATATACAATTTGGTCCTGTTACCCTGAGTTTTCAGAGACAGTTTCAAATAATTTTGATTATTTTACTTGAACAAAATTTTAAACCTTAATCCCTAACTCAACAAACATATTTGTATGAATCTAAAACACTAACATATATTATATTATGATATGATGGTGTTTCAACAGATTCATGATCCTGGAAATGAAATACAGAAGACATTGCATGTTCAAATTACACATTCATTTTTACAGAAAACAACTGATATAAATGCATATATCATTCACACTGAAACATTGAAAGAAACAAGCAACATTTTTAAATACTTAAATTTCAATAAATAGGATGTTACTCACCTTTTTCTTGATGGGTAGAGCAATGCATTTGAAAAATGCTTTAAAAGCTGGAAAACTTTAAATTTGAAATGCCTAAATGAATCTGAGCTGCTTGTTTCTTGAGTTAAAAGCTTGAAGGCTTGATACTGAACACTTGCATGCATGCTATATGAAGTTCCAGATAGAAGAAAATGCAGGTGCTACTTGAAAAAAACTATGCAGGCTTGAATTCCAGAGATGCAGGTTTGATTGCATGTTGAACTGAGGCTTTTTGAAGATGATTTTGTTTTGATTTGTAAGAAGAATTTGCATGCAGACTTAATTGAATAATAAATGCAAAGTTTCCTTGCTTTTCTTTTGGTTTGAGAAGTGGATTGAATATGTTTCAGATTTTGTTTTTCCATTGTTTCTTAGCTTTAGATTTTAAAAAGAAATAAGATGGAAGGGGATTTGTTTATAAAAACTGAAATTATTAAAAATAAAATCAAAAGAAAATGCTAAATTTTTTGACACTTGTAAAGAAGTTAACATTTGTCACTTAAAATGTCTTATTTCCTAACACATGTTAATTTATGTTTAAAAAGTTTACACTTGTTTTATAAAAGTAATTTGTATTTAATTAAAAGTTAATTAGTATTTTATTTAGTATGTTATTATAAGATGGATGTAGACCTATGTTTAATAAATTAGTCAATCATGTATTTATTTATATGTAGATAAATTTTAAAATGAATAAATCAAATTTAGTTTATAAAATGAAACTTATACAAATAATTCAAAATCAAAACAAATTAAAAACATTTATACTTTAAAATTTAAAAGCTTTGAATTCAAGTTCAAATTAAATTTTGAAATCAAGTTTATTTACAAATATAACAACACAATTTAATTTTGAAAAATAATTATTTTTATTAAAAAAATTATTTGTTAAAACAATGTATTATTATATTTAAAAACAACCACATTTAATAACCATAAATAACTTATTAAAAGAAATTGTCTTCTTATTAATAAATTATTTATTTTATCACATTATATTTAAAAGAGAATCAAAATAAACCTTATTGTTATTTATTTAAATTCAAACTTGAGTTAAACATATTTTAAATCAGTTCAATATTTATCTTATGTATTAAAAACATATTTATTTATTAAATAGCTTTTAAAAAGTTTAACTTTTTAAATAAAATCATAATTCACAATTTATTAAAGATACATATTTTAGAGAAAACATGATTTATTTATTAATTAAATTTAAAACATTATCTATTCACTATATATACAATATGTTATATAGATTATAAATATAAAACAATTTATTAGATTTAAAAAGATAAAATCTATCAATTAACTATTTATTTTATTGGATTATTAAATTACTTCAAATCTCATTACAAAGATTATCAAATCAATTTAATTTTTAGTTCAGATTATTAAATTGATATTGCTTCAAAATTCCGAGTCATCACTACATTAATACTTCTATATACATCTTAGATTTGTATCAACGGCTATTTTTTTTTAAAATGTGAATCTTGTCAATTACGCGTATTAATTAAGGTTTTAAACTCAATTAACAAGGTTTCCTAAGTCCAGTCCCTTTTTACCAAATTTGACAATCCCTAACCATTCGTACTACATTCCCTATAAATGTAATATTTAATAGATTTGATTTCAAATTAATGTACAACTTAATTCCCCTTAATTGAGATCTGATTCGTAAATTTTTATTTAACATACTAAATGAATAAATAACCTAAATAAAGGGTCACCTACTCACTTTCTTTCATTTATAAGTTTACTACTTGCCCACCCAAGTATAAATCCCATATATAACACTAATTAATTTCCAATAGCACTGCATTATCCAATTATCATAAATTTGTTCAATATATACTTCTTTTTACTTATAAATAATTTATGTTCTCTGTAAATTCTCATTCACTATTCCGTTACTAAAATTAAAAGTCATTAAGTAACGTTTCCTCCACAACAGTATTAAAATTACTTAACATTCAAGAGGACTTTATTTCAAATAAATTGATTGACCAATAAATTAGGTAATATATAATAATTGTTATTATACCCTTAAGATTTACGCTTGTTCTCTTCTATTTGGTTTATAGCCTAAGATAATATAACTAATCTAACTCCATAAATGTACTTATTTTATTACCCAAATTATACATAAATTTATTACCTTTTACATCCCACTATAAATAGTGTAACCATTAATACCACCCATATTATCATTCCTTACAGAATACTGATCTTATTTAATTACCATTAACTATCTATTTTGTATAATAACTAAATTTTTACATTTGTTACTTGTATTTAGTTTTATAACCAAACGTATCATGCTTAAATAAAATGAATTAGAGTTTCATTTAATTTGTTGACAATTGACTTGTATTAACATTGCTTCAGTCTAAATTTAGTTATCATTCCATTATAAGATTGCAATATTTTATTTCTTTCAATATTAACTCATAAAATATTATTAAAATAACAAAAATTTAACATCGAAAATTTATGGGTCATTACACAACTGGATTCCTCAAACATTTGAATTGGTTTCAATGTTGTATGTTGATCTATTTATAATCTGCGTGATTATCTTTGTGATTGAAATCGTTAAAGGCTAAATTTTAGCCGAATATATTTTTGATATCGTTAGATGCCGAAAATAAATAAAATTTTATTTTTGAAAATTTAAGTTGAGAATTTATAATAAAACTTAAATTTTGGAATTGATTCATTTTAGATAAATAAACGTTGAGATTTTTAGGTTGTAAAAAATTATGATTTTTGTGAAATATAACCGAAATGTGATTTTTTTCGAAATAAGTAGTTGATTAATTTATAAAATGGTTTAAATTGGGATTTTTGAATCATTATAAATGATTTATATAAAAGATTTATAAAATTGATATTTATAAATTAAAATGTTGGAATTGTAAAATGAATTTTTATAAGTATTTGAAGTGAAATATAAATGGATTTCATAAGTGGATGAAATCTATAGATTTATAAATTGTGAAGTTATAAAATGAACAGATTTTTGTAAAATAAAAGATTAATAAGTAATTAACTTATAAATTGGATTTTGGCGTGTAAATGGGCTATGGATAGAATTTGTAAATAAAGTGATTTTTATAAGTTGAAGTTGTTATAAAGTATAAATAGAATTTATAAACGTTGTTTTATAAATCCAAAATCGACTTATTTTGATAAGTTTAACTATTATAGCCGATTAAAGGAAATATATCCACGATTTTGGACAGTGGATAATCCTTTAAATAAAATATGTAGAAATTGAATTTGGTTAACGAAGTATATTCACGATTTTGGACGGTGAATAATATATTAAAGAAATATTTTGGGGAAGTGATATTTTAAATAGAATTTAAAATGATTTAAAGATGTTTTAAAATTTATTGAGTATCGAAACCGTAGATTTCAACATTCATGGTTGAAATAGACGTTTTCAAGAAATAAGGAAATGGTGGACTATAACACTGTTGTTATAGTGAATGATTTTTGAAAGGAAATGTTTTTATATGATGTTGGGATTTATATATCTATCTTAATTTCGAATCCCTATACTAATGATTTTGGGTTGTCGTAACGATGTTTTACGCAACGCTCGTTTTGAACCAAATAAATGTGTTTAAGAGAACGTTTTCCTTAAAGAATAAAATATATACTTAATTTGGATTTAAGTATATTGAATATTTTCCAAATGTTGAAAATAAATAGATTGATGAATTACTTATTATGAAATAACTATGAAAATGTTTTCCAATATGAAGTGAATGTTTTGAGATTATATCTTTTAAAGATAAATTGAGAGTGAATAATTGAAATCGATTTGAAAAATAGTATAAAATGTGAATATTTGGAAATGTAAATTCACAGTGGAAAATTATAAGGGAAATTTGTTTTAAAAATAAACATTGATTTATTTTTAAAAGTGTGGGATAAATTTACGAATTTGGAACGTAAATTTAATAAATCGGTAAGGATTTATTTGATTAGTTTAAATGAACCATTTTGAAATGAAAGTTGTTAAGGTGAAAAGTGATTTGAAATTTGTTTTCAAATGGTTGAAATGTGGAAAGTATATCTTGTAAAGATATTTTTGAAAATAAATAATTTGGGAAATTATTTGAAATCGGGTGATGTTGTGAATATTGATTGATATTTAAATAACCGACTATCAATATTGACCCTTAAATGGCTATTTGTTGTGAATTGGTTGAAATTGAATGCTACACTTATTTTTAATTATTGCGCTCGTTATTCTGATTACCCATTCCGAATAGTGATACGACGTAATGGATAGCATTGAAGACCGAACGTATTTTTGAAAACGATAGGATGACCTATTGATTGTCTCTACACCATTAGCTACGGTATGGAGATTTCCTTTGTGATGGGAAATTCGATCGGGATTGTGAATACCCGGATTGCAAGGGCTTCTTTTGAAGTGCCTTCGGTCTGTTCGATCCCGGAACAGACTTGTATGGTTACGTGTCTGACATTACATTTTGAGATATAAAATAGATTTCTTTCAAATACATCTCTGTTGAAGGTGGAGAATTTATTCTCTTAGCTTAACACCTTTCTTTGAGATGTACGAGCTCAGAGGCTTTGTAGTTGAAGGTTATCAGCGATATACTCCCAATTTGGTAATGTGGCATGCTGAGTGTTGTTGTGTGATGATTATTTATTGATCATTTGTTGATCAAAGCGTGGCTTTATGAAAAAGCGTAGCTTTGTTGACGAGACTTCGTTAGACCTCACACCCTGGAAATGGTCAAAACAGGAATATGCGGCAATGTTATGAGGGTCTCTCCCTTTAGGGTATGTCATTTCCTTCTGGAAAAGTGTGGTGTCAGGTATGGAGCCCTGATGCTTAACCTATGTGGTTGCTCCAATCTCATTTCTTGTGTGGTTGTTGCTTGGTGATAGAGGGCCCTCGGATAAAGGTCCCAAAGGACCGTGTAGTGGCATACTCGAGTAGTAGTTACCTAGTTACAAAGGTAACCTGGCCTTGTGTTGGTAGAGATTCGGTTAGGTTCTCGGGACATCCCGCCAGAGGCGATCCCATGTGGCAGTAGGAAGTTACTTAGCCTGACCATTTGTTGGAAACCAAAAGAAACAATACGAGCCTTGTACGGTTTTAGTTGTAGAACCTGCCATTTAATATGGTAGCTATAGTAGGCATACTATAATGGTACCTATGCTGGCTAAGATTTATATTCTATTTTCGAAAATTTTTCATCACTATGCACTAATAATAATATCAAAAATGATTTGTTTTGCGTAGTAAGCATCTTTTACTATCATAAGGAGAAATCTTCTCTAATTCTGCGTTTGCATTGTGTGTGAGCGGGGAGGCCTTATGGTAGTTTCATTTTCCAAAAGCATTGCGGATATTTTTCACTTCCCTTGTTGTTGTTGTTTTAAAAGATAAATAGCTGTTTTGAGTTCTCACACTAGTCGCATGACTGACCTGGAGTTTATTGTTCTCTTCCTAAACTCAGGGTGCCCATAATTTTCCACAAGGGAAGTCTAGAGACAGGTTATCAGGTCATTCTGGATTTAGGAGTGCTATGGAGCTCAAGTGGCGAGCTGGATGATGAGACGTATTACTTGTATATGATATTATCTTTCCGCTGTAAATTCACTTGTAAGGACATGTTGTATAACCGTCCATTGTCCTGTTGTGTTGTATATTATTGTTGTACACTCTGATGATGATGTAATGTAATGTATTAACTGATATAGTTCTCTGTTTTAAAGATTATTCATTTATATGTTGTTCCGCTGCGATATGTGAGATTCTGATATTGTTTATGTTCTATCTTTTTCTTATTTCTTATAACTTTTTATTCTACCTCTTCTTTTTAACCCTAACAATTCGGTTTTCTGGCATTCGATTATGCGGAATTTGATATGGTGGACGTAAGAATGCCGACCTTCGGTTCCCGACAAAACCGCATTTTGTTACATGTGGTATCAGAGCATATGGTTAAGTGACAACCTTGGCTTTGTTGGGGATTACTCATTAGAGATAGAGTCAGCAGTACTCTTGAGTTGAGTGTAATAATAGATATGAGAGCATATTTGTTAGTGAATATGAAATTGTTTTGTATTGTGTTGACTTATCGGTTGATTGTTTATAGATTCTGGTCGGCGCAGTCTAGCTAACTATATCGATAGGGGTTTCTAAACTCTTAAGCGAGATAAACCGACATAGTATCATTTTAAATTGGGTAAATGAAATAATTTTACCTCGATTATATTTTATATATAAAGGAATAATATTTCAGAATTATTAAAGTGTATGTAAAATTGAATTGTTTGATTGTTGAAAATGTAAGAAAAATATATAAGTGAATCAAAGTTGTTCGAATAATCTGAATAAAAACAACAATTGTGAAAGAATAAATTATATAAAAGCAACAATTGTATAAGTATAGAAATTTTAATTGAAATGATTTGCAATTGTGAAATAACCTTGTATAAGTAAAGGGAAATAGTGAAATTATATAAGCAAGATTCATAAATGTGATTAATAAATAAAAGAAATTTTTTGAAAGAATTTAAAGAATTGGATTCACTACTATTGCTAGGGAATAATAAGGGTGATGACTGCAGCATCATCAGTATCATTTTCGAGTTTCTGTGTGATGGATTTGCTACCATAGTAAATTGAAATTGAATTTTGTTGTGATAAATAAATTTGAAATAAAAATCCAAGTTGAAATTGATGAATATAAGTTATCAAGTTTTGAACTTATAATATGAGATAATAAAAATTTAACTTTAGTAAAGTTGAAATAAATTTGAGTTAGTATGATAAAATATATGATGTGAAATCTAACTAAAGAAAGTTAAATAAATTAAATCAGATTTGAAAGTTGAATAATAAGTTGTATAACTTATTAAATGTGAAATATAAGTAAAACCAATTATTAAAATGGTTAAACAACTTTGTTAAGCAAAACGAGGTATGAATCTGAATAAGTGATAAAATTGACTTTGGTAAAAGTTAAATAGAATTTACTTTGGAGTTGGAATATGAATTGGATTTATAAGGGGAAACTTGAAAAGGAATATAACTTAAGTGGTGCTGAATGAAATTGATTTTGGTATCGAAGTAAGTTAATAAAATGAAGTGATGAATATGAACTTGAGTTATGTAATAAAATTCAACTCTATATGGTAAAAAAATGAATTAATAATTGAACTAATGAATTGAATATTAATCAATCGAATGTGGTAAATTGATATGAAATAATGAATATAAGTGTAAATTCATTTACGGCTAATTTAATGTTAAACCAAATTGAAGGTAAATAAAGTGAATATGAATGTTGAATGTAAAGAGAATAAATTTGGCTGTGTTGGTTATACATTGGTTGTTAGATTATTGTTAATTGATTGAATAGAAAATTCATATGCAATTGAATGAATAAAATTGAAACCTAAAGCAATTAAATTCAAATTGGAAGTTAGTAAATTTAAATTGAATGGAAATTGATTGGAATTGAAAGTGAACCAATGTGAATGTAAATTAGTGAATGTAAACTAATTGAAAATGGATAATTGAATGTCGTTGTATATGAATTGGTTGTAAAAAATTACAAGTAATGTTGAAATCATATAAGTTGTTTATAAACCTTGCTTAGTATGCATTTCTTTTAATATGCATGTGTTGCAGTTGTTTAAAAAAGTAAAATGTTAATAACTTCTTATATATGTCACTTACGTGTTTATATTGAGTAAGTACAGGTACCCGGGCTAATGGTTGGTTGGTTTTGGTTGCGCAAAATGCTAGATAAATAACTGCTTTGCATAAAAATGCTAAAAAGGTACGCCTACGCAATAAAAATAGGAAATATGAACTGTTTTTCTGTTTTCCGACCGTGTGGGTCGATGTATATATATTTATATCTATTGTGATATTTTAAAAGCTCCTCCGTACAAAGAAGGTTATGGCGAAATTTTTTAAAAATTTAAGGCGTTAGAAAATTTTGGAAATTTTTTTGAAAACTAAGTTTTGATTTGAAGTCAAAGGTTAAACGATATAGTTGATTTTGGAATAAAAAGATAACTATATATGGATTTGGAAACTTAGTGAAGTTATTGTAAGAAGTTTAGCTATTGAATTTTGGGAAAGTTAAACACTTAGGAGATTTGTAAATCAAATTTGAACGGTTTGTTTTGAAAGGTTAATGGATTCTGTAACTTTTTCTTACTTGGCAATTTCGAGGACGAAATTCTTTTAAGGGGGGAAGTTTGTAACGACCCAGAATTTCTGTCATTTGAAATTCAGATATTTAACTGGTTTTAAATATCAACAAGTAAAATATATAAGTCGAATAATTTATTTTTTGAATATTTAGATTTAATTGGATAATTAAATCGACAATTTAATATTTGAAATTGTGTGAAAAATTGAAAATCGAGTTTAATGTGATTAAAAATGACTTATAAAGTTATATTAAATCATATCGGAATTAGAACGAGGTTTGTGGACTTTTAAAATTGAATTAAAAGTTATTTTGTGAAGATTTAATATTTTAATATTTAATTGACGAGTTAAAATAATCATTTTTCAAACAGTCTCCGATTTTGATGAAACCAGTTTCATCGAAATCCATAATGTTATATTATTGTATGGTTTCACATTTTGTGTCAATCGGATTTATGGTTTGTCCGGGGCAAGCCAAAACGCATAGAAATTGGTTTAATCGATTTAATTTAAATTTGATCGTTTATTTCCGTAACCCGCACATATGATCAAATTAGCTTCCGAAATATATTCCATTTTGTCCGAAACGCGGGGTAAGCCCTAGAAACGCTAGCCGACATGCTTCGTTTGGAGTTCGGAAAATTCGGGATGAATAGTGTTTTGGAAATTTTCTATAAAAGGACCTCCTTATTCACTTTTGCAAACAAGAAAACCTGAACCCTAGTTTCTTAGTTCAGCCGCCACCTTCATTTTCAATGGCCGAAATTCATCTTCATTCTTCCTCAAATATCTTCAAATCCGCAAACAAATAGCAAAAATGTTTAACTGCAAAGTTGAAGAGGGATACGAGTTCTATAAAATCAACGGTCATGATCAAAATTGACGTAATGGATTGGCGACAAATTGGCTACAAAGGGCACGCGTTTGCGCACGCTTTTCGAAGCAATGGTGGAGCTGAGTTCAACTTCGTCACGGCCGAGAGTAGAGGCAAGCGCGAGCTTTCGAATGGCGAAGCCTGATCATCGTCTCGTCGACGTATAGGGGTTCGACAATTAGGGTTTTAAGGCGGCTAGCTATGGGTTTCTTCACACGTTCAACTGCCTGGGAGAAGAAGAAGCCGATCGGCCTTGATCTCATGAAGGAAATTAACGGCCCTGATGTTTTGGGTATAAAATATTAAAATAAAATTGTAAAATTATTATATAAAAATTTGTACGATGTTTAAAATACGATAACTTGTTCATACGAGATCGGAAGTTGACGAAACGAATTGCGCTGCAATGGTTTTGTCCAGCACTACGCAATGGAGTTGGTTTGGAGTCGTTTGGAGTCGTTTGGAGCTAGTGGAAATTTCGGGTAAAATTAAACGCACGTTTAATTTTATTCGAAATAAAACGCTACAACTGTTATCGAAAACTCAAGGTGAGAACATCTCACTCAATCGAATTGTTTCGATTTAAATTTTAAATAGTTAGATTTAAAATTGCTTGATTGTGTGATTGGATGAGAGTTATTATCTTTTGTGTTGAAATAGACCCTATACGCCATATATTAAGCGGATGTTATTTATTAAAAACATATACCTCGATAATTCCAACTTGTATGGAATTGGTATTATATATGTACTTGGAGTTGATTTCCCGCATTATATAGCGGATGAGACCCTATTGCGCCGCATAATAACGGATAATATTTTATAAATCCCATATACCTCGATATTTCACCTCGAAGTGGAATTGGTATTGTGCTAACATCTTTGGATGTAGGGAAACAGGTTGGAGGGATCCAACTGGATTCCTCAAACATTTGAATTGGTTTCAATGTTATATGTTGATCTATTTATAATCTGCGTGATTATCTTTGTGATTGAAATCATTAAAGGCTAAATTTTAGCTGAATATATTTTTGGTATCGTTAGATGCCGAAAATAAATAAAATTTGATTTTGAAAATTTAAGTTGAGAATTCATAATAATTTTGGAATTGATTCATTTTAAATAAATAAACGTTGAGATTTTTATGTTATAAAAAATTATGATTTTTGTGAAATATAACCGAAATGTGATTTTTTTCGAAATAAGTAGTTGATTAATTTATAAAATGGTTTAAATTGGGATTTTTGAATCATTATAAATGATTTACATAAAAGATTTATAAAATTGATATTTATAAATTAAAATGTTGGAATTATAAAATGAATTTATATAAGTATTTAAAATGAAATATAAATGGATTTCATAAGTGGATGAAATCTACAGATTTATAAATTATGAAGTTATAAAATGAATAGATTTTTGTAAAATAAAAGATTTATAAGTAATTAACTTATAAATTGGATTTTGGCATGTAAATGGGATATGGATAGAATTTGTAAATAAAGTGATTTTTATAAGTTGAAGTTGTTATAAAGTATAAATAGAATATGTAAACGTTGTTTTATAAATCCAAAATTGACTTATTTTGATAAGTTTAATTATTATAGATGATTAATGTAAATATATCCACGATTTTGGACAGTGGATAATCCTTTAAATAAAATATGTAGAAATTGAATTTGGTTAACGAAGTATATTCACGATTTTGGACAGTGAATAATATATTAAGGAAATATTTTGGAAAAGTGATATTTTAAATAGAATTTAAAATGATTTAAAGATGTTTTAAAATGTATTGAGTATCGAAACCATAGATTTCAACATTCATTGTTGAAATAGACGTTTTCGAGAAATAAGGAAATGGTAGACTATAACACTTTTGTTATAGTAAATGATTTTCAAAAGGAAATGTTTTTATATAGTATTGGGATTTATATATCTATCTTAATTTCAAATCCCTATACTAATGATTTTGGTTGTTGTAACGATGTTTTACGCAACATTCGTTTTGACCCAAATAAATGTGTTTAAGAGAACATTTTCCTTAAAGAATAAAATATATACTTAAATTGGATTTAAGTATATTGAATATTTTCCAAATGTTGAAAATAAATAGATTGATGAATCACTTATTATTAAATAAGTATGGAAATGTTTTCCAATATGAAGTGAATGTTTTGAGATTATATCTTTTAAAGATAAACTAAAAGTGAATAATTGAAATCGATTTGAAAAATCGTATAAAAAGTGAATATTTGGAAATGTAAATTCACAATGGAAATTTATAAAGGAAATTTGTTTTAAAAATAAACATTGATTTATTTTTAAAAGTGTGGAATAAATTTACGGTTTTGGAACGTAAATTTAATAAATCGGTAAGGATTTATTTGATTGGTTTAAATGAACCATTTTGAAATGAAAGTTGTAAAGGTGAAAAGTGAACTGAAATTTGTTTTCAAGTGGTTGAAATGTGGAAAGTATATCTTGTAAAGATATTTTTGAAAATAAATAATATGGGAAATTATTTAAAATCGGGTGATGTTGTGAATATTGATTGATAGTTAAATAAACCGACTATCAATATTGACCCTTAAACGGCTATTTGTTGTGAATTGGTTGAAATTGAATGCTACACTTATTTTTAAATTATTGCGCTCGTTATTCGGATTACCCATTTCGAATAGTGATACGATGTAATGGATAGCATTGAAGACCGGTGGTGAAGACCGGGTATTTGTGAAAACGATAGGATGACCTATCGATTGTCTCTGCACCGTTAGCTACGGTATGGAGATTTCCTTTGTGATGGGAAGTTCGATCGGGATTGTGAATACCCGGATTGCAAGGGCTTCTTTTGAAGTGCCTTCGGTTCTGTTCGAGCCCGGAACAGACTTGTATGGTTACGTGTCTGACATTATATTTTGATATATAAAGCAGATTTCTTTCAAATACATCTCTGTTGGTGGCGGAGAATTTATTCTCTTAGCTTAAAACCCTTCTCTGAGACGTACGAGCTCAGAGGCTTTGTAGTTGAAGGTTATCAGCGATATACTTCCAATTTGGTAATGTGGCATGCTGAGTGTTGTTGTGTGATGATTATTTATTGAGCATTTGTTGATCAAAGCGTGGCTTTGTAAAAATGCTTAGCTTTGTGGACGAGACTTCGTCAGACCTCATACCTCGGAAATGGTCAAAACAGGAATATGCGGCAAGGTTATGAGGGTCACGCCCTTTAGGGTATGTTATTTCCTTCTGGAAAGGGTGGTGCCAGGTATGGAGCCCTGATGCTTAACCTATGTGGTTGTTCCAATCTCACTTTCTGTGTGGTTGTTGCTTGGTGATAGAGGGCCCTTGGATAAAGGTCATAAAGGACCGGGGAATGGCATACTCGAGTAGTAGTTACCTAGTTACAAAGGGAACCCGGCCTTGTGTTGGCAGAGATCCGGTTTGGTTCTTGGAACGTCCCGCCAGAGGCGATCCCATGTGGCAGTAGGAAGTTCCTTAGCCTGACCATTTGCTGGAAATCCAAAGAAGCAATATGAGCCTTGTACGGTTTTAGTTGTAGAACCTGCCATTTAATATGGTAGCTATAGTAGGCATACTATAATGGTACCTATGCTGGCTAAGATTTATATTCTATTTTAGAAATGTTTTCTCACTATGCACTAATAATAATATCAAAAATGATTTGTTTTGCGTAGTAAGCATCTTTGACTGTCATAAGGAGAAATCTCCTCCAATTCTGCGTTTGCATTGTGTGTGTGTGCTGGGAGGCCTTATGGTAGTTTCATTTTCGAAAAGCATTGCGGATATTTTTCACTTCCCTTGTTGTTGTTGTTTTAAAAGATAAATAACTGTTTTGAGTTCTCACACCAGTCGCATGACTGGCCTGGAGTTTATTGTTCTCTTCCTAAACTCTGGGTGCCCATAATTTTCCACACGGGCAGTCTAGAGACAGGTTATCAGGTCATTCTGGATTTAGGAGTGCTATAGAGCTCAAGTGGCGAGTTGGATGACAAGACGCATTACTTGTATATGATATTATCTTTCCGCTGTAAATTCACTTGTAAGGACATGTTTGTATAACCGTCCATTGTCCTGTTGTGTTGTATATTATTGCTGTACACATTGATGATGATGTAATGTAATGTATTAACAGATATAGTTCTCTGTTTTAAAGATTATTCATTTATCTATTATATGTTGTTCCGCTGCGATATGTGAGATTCTAATATTGTTTCGGTTCTACCTTTTTCTTATTTCTTCTATCCTTTTCTTCTACCTCTTCTTTCTAACCCTAACAATTCGGTTTTCTGGCATTCGATTATGCGGCATTCGATATAGTGGACGTAAGAATGCCAACCTTCGGATCCCGACAAACCCGCGTTTTGTTACACAAATGATTATGATATTTCATGCGTTGTAATTTATGATGTAATATGCAACGAAATGTTATATGAAATAGGATGCATAATGATATGTAATATGAAACAAAATGATAATGAAGTGAAAATAATAATAATATGTAGATGATATGATGATATATATAATACGTAAGAGACATCCAGATTATAAGATAAACATGAGTGTTAAGTAATATCGAATTGACAAGCATATATATATATATATATATATATATATCTGTGTGTCTGTATATATATATATATATATATATATATATATATATATATATATATCAAATTATTTATTATAAATCACTTCAACCAAACAAAGGTAATACACACCAATTACTAGACTTAGGTTAAGGAAATGAATGAATGAGACTGAAAGAGTAGCAAGGAAAAGAGTTTAAGGGTAATAAATGATATTAAGACTATAACATATTCATGAAAGGTAGTAATCAAACTCAATATCAAAATCAAAATGCTAAGAAATATGGATTTAAACTATATATATGATCAAATATGGTTTTTATAAAAATTAATAGCCTCCTTATTTAATTTATTTTAAAATATATTTTTTAAGAATCCAAACTTCCATGTTTATAAAATACTTAACTTACTAATTAAAACCTTTATATTAAATTATTATTGGTTTAAATATTTAAAAACATTTTTAAACATCTTTTAAATTCAAAAGATATCATAATGAAATATTAAATAAAACAATAAAGATTCAAAAACTAAAATAAGCATGTGTTATACTAAGGCCATTTACTTTTAAAAAAATTAATTAATTATTAAAAAACATTTAAACATGAAATTAATTTTAAAATATTATAATATAAGTTAGAGACTAACTGTAAAAAGAATTGAGAAAAATACTTAATTTAAATATCATTTTTACATAGTTTAAAGTGTTAAATAGAAAAGGCAGCATTCACAGAATGCTGGAAAAAAAAATTGTAGTAAAATATATTCAAAACATTATAAACAGAAACTGCAGTATTTTCCAAATGCTATGAGAAGTTTCTAAAACACTATAGTGTTTCAAAGCACAAAGATGCTATAAACGAATTTGCAGCACTTAAGAAACGTTCTAGAAGAAAATACAGCATTTTAGATACACTATCTATTATTCTAGGTCTGATTTGAACATGATTTTATACTAATTTTACGACTAGATATTGACATGTAAATAATTGATTTTTACCCAATTTTTTATACTATTTAATTAACATAAAAAATAATGAGAAAACATGTGTAAAGACACTTGGCATTATGCATGTAAAAATGCTTTTATTAAAGAAAAAATGTAATGACATGTGGCATATTGCATGTATGTCACTATCTATTTATATGACAAGTGTCATGTGATATGACAAAAACTTATTAATTAAAGAAATCTATAAATAGACCCTTATTCTAACATTCTAAATTCCTTCTATTAATTTCTTAAAGATATAAAATTAGTGTCTTAAAAGAAATAGAGCATGAGAAGTAAAAATAACACTAGAAAAGTTGAAATCATGAATGAAGGTATGATTTTCTACATAGTATAGTTGTAATAAATTAGTTATAAGATTTTATTTGAAAGGAGAACATTTCAAAAGACTTAATTGTGATGTATCGATATATGGACCAAAATATCAAAACTTATAAAAGAGATAAATTTCTAAACCTAACTAAATGCATAAGTATATATTCCTAAATGCAACGATAAAGATGAAATAGTAGTAAAGCGTACCACTTTTTGCATTCCTCCATCTTTCTAACTTTATTGTTTTCCTATTCCCATGAACCACACATTTATATCTTTCAGAATTTGATGATAAGATCTGTTCTATTGTGACAGGCTCGTTTTTCTGATCAGCGTAGTATGTTCATCTGTTGAATTTGAAGACCATATGAGAAAGATGCAGATGATTTAGTAGATTAACTAACTTGGCGCCAAAACTTTGAATTTGAATTTTGAATGAATGGACACTTCAAAAACAATAAGTAGGCCCAACAGTCACCACTTTTCATAAAAGTTCCTCTTCTTCTTCTTCTTCCTGTTTTTCTATATACTATCAAACTTCTAGAAGGCATATCTCCTTCGTTTCTTAACGGAATTGGATGACACCAGTGGAAATCGAAGAGGAAGACAACGGATACGATCTGGTAATAGTTTGGTGACGAATTTGGTTGGTATTGTGGTGCAACAGATGATCAGTAGGAGAAATGTAGAAAATCCCGTACACAGTTTTTCAGTTTAGGATAGCCAACTTCAAACTGTCATATCTTACTCAATTTTGATCGGAATTTGATGATCCACCTATCAAAATGATCGGGGGAACAAGGACTACAATATGAAAAAGGAGTTGAGACAAAATACTCAAATCTTTAGATGCGATTTGAAGAATTCCATTGACAGTTTGCTTTCTTTTCCTCTTTGTTCACCAAAACATCATTTGACTATAACTTGGTCATTTCTTGATGGATTCACACGAAACTAGTGGCGTTGTGAAGCAGATGGAGGGAAGTATAATATCAAGTCAAGTTGTGGATGAGAACCAAATTTTTTGTATTGATCTGGTACCCATTTCATTGTCAATTGCCATTATATATCCATTTGTTCTTCTTGATCGATTAATGATTATCTGGTATCTTTTAACCAACTGTCATTACACATAACTCTTCTCCTGCAAAACACCATAACTTTTTAAAGAATCAAGTGATTTTTCAAAATAACTAAATATAGTTTTAAACAACAATTTCATGATGATTCTGTGACATATTTATATGAAAGTAGTGTTAATAATTTTATCAAAAAAATTGCCATTTAAAATTTTTTAAAATTCATATTATGAAAACTTTGAAAACCTTGCCCTGATACCAAATGTGAGTAATGCGGATTATGGATCTTAAGACTAGAATTAACACTAGAGGTGGGGTGAATAGTGTTTTAAGGAATTAGTAAATCTTTTTGAGTTTATGTTAATTCGAATACAAATGTATGCAATATTCAGACACAGATATGATCACAGAATCAAACACAGATGCACAAATAAAGTAAAAGTAATAAAGGAAAGAACACACCGGATTTTATACTTGTTCGGAGTTACCCTACATCTGGTCCCGCACATAAGTATGTATTTCCTTTCAAAAGAAATTGTTACAATTACACCCTCGATTTCAAGGCCACGATGCACACCACTCCAGATTCACAATCCACTGGGTAGAGAGACTTGATTTTACAGGCATCAAGTTCACCCAATTGATTTCATAGGCTACAATCACACCTTTTCCCACTTGATTGATTTCACAGGCTACGATCACACCTTTTCTCAATCAATTAATTACAAAGTAGCCTATAACTCTGAATAGCACTAAGATCTTGTTGAGATAGTGATAGAGAATTAAACCAGAGATGATCTAGTTAGATTCAATGGTGATTTTGGCAGAGTAATGGTAAAAATATATATAAAGAAATGTGGAAGAAGAAGAGGAGTGAAATCAGAGAAAATATGTATATAAATTCGTTTAAAACTGCCCATACTTATAGTCGAACAACAATCATGTCCATTCTTGAAAGGATATGACGAATAGACACTTCTTTTGAAATTCAAATTTTTGAAATCAACTGCCACCATGTCGACAGGGGTCCCTAGGGGTTGTCGACAAGCCTATGGTATTTTTGGTAATTTATTTTTCTTTGAAAATAACTTCTATCTTGTATTAAAACTATTTTAAACTTTATAAATATACTTAACTATAGTTAAATACATAAATAAAAATAAAGAATAATATTTCGATATATATATATAATTCTAATATAATTCAAATCTAAGTATAAATATTGAAAATTAAATATATTGTTGTTAGAAGATAGTTTAAAACCAAGGGTAATTTGATTTTGAAGATAAAGATCATTTTGAGGCTAAAAGTATTTTAAAACCAAGATAGATGTTTTTGACTCTTTTTAAAACGAAGATTTTGAAATCATTTTGAAAACAAGATATAATTTTGTAAAAAACATTTGCATAAAAGTTAGTGGATACAAAACAATGTTCCACTAGATTTTTCGTAGGTTCCATCCTACTTTGGGTTCCATCCCTTTAACAGGCTCGAAGTGGATTCCATTCCACGGATAAATTGGATTTTAAGATGTCAGTGCTTTTCTAGGAGTTTTAACAAAATTCCTAACTAAATTATAATCTTGAAATCTTGAACTCTTGATAATCTTGATACTCATGAGTCTTCAATCTTGATATCTTGAATCTCTATACTGTACAGTCTTCACCTTGGTACCTGCGTGGTTAAATATTGCGTGTATATATATATATATCTAAACTATAATGTTAGTATTTATATTTTATAACCTTATTCTAAGGTTGTTGTCATCAAAACCATCTCCTCAGGGACTAACACTTACTAGTTTTCTTGCTATAGATGTGGCATATTGGTACATTTGAGAAGTTAGATAAGACATTATTATATTTTGATCAAGTTTTTTAGCGATAATATTTTAGTTAATATATGATGTTATATTTTATATTTTTATACTTTGACATATATTGTTTAACTAGGCACTAATATTGAAGTTCGTGTGGTTTAAGATTTGACACAAAGCCAACTACTATGAGTCAGAAAGTATAAGTTGACATATAACAACAAACTTGTTATATATGTATATAACCTAAAGTGACTGTCATTTGATTTTTTCTTATTGGCTAGAAACCAATGTTATGATCAGTTCATTGTTGAAGTTATTATTTTTCTTATACATTTGTAGTAAACATAATTGCAGCGGCGAATGCACATTTATAGTGAAAATAATATTGTATATGTTTTTATTTTTGTAGACAAGATGTATGTTTTCTGCGAACATATTAAAGTACTATTGCAAAACAAAATTTATTTACAAATGATATTTTAGACTTTATGGTTTGAATTTTTATAGAGCGATATTTAGTTTGGATGATATATAGTATACAATGAATTATTTTCCATCTAAATCTTCAACATTTGATCAGTAATGCACATCAAAAAGAAATAAATCCTAATCAAATTAGCCTGCTCTTAAGATCAAGAATGTCTTGGTGAATTTAAAATTGTTAGGTCTAAAAACTATTCGCTAGTTCGAGAAGGTAGAGCACGACGGACTTAGAAAGTAACTACATTAATGATATGTCTTCACTTGAACTCTTGAACATTTTTCACTAAAAGTGTTAATCATATTAAAGATACATACAAAACACATCAAACAAAAAATAATATAGTTTCATGACAAAATATCATGGTCGTTCTTCAATGACTTATGGATCAAGTTTTACTACTAATAGAAACTTGTGCTCATGCATGTGTGATGCACGTGTACATAGGAAAATAGTCATCTTATTTAAAAAAAGATTTTAATTTAAAAAACAAAGTGAAATTGGTAGCAATACAATTTTGGTGTCTTTGGGATTTGAACCTAAGACCTTTAGAACTCCAGTGTAGAGAACTCATATCATAGGTATTCCAATAATTTCTTAAACTTCAAGTGGGTTGCATGTTCTTTATTTGTTGTTGTTTATTGGTCAAATGGGACTATCGAGCACTAAAAACATTACTTAGCCAATTAAACTAATTGTACTGTCCTATGAAAGAGATTATTATTTATTCATACTAATTTAGAATTAAAAAAAGTTCGCTCATATATTTACTTGTGTCAAATATTATCTATGCATATGACCATTATTTCACAATAAATAAACTTTCTTTCAGTTTTTTTTACACACATCCAACTGACATGTCAACATATTGGTAAAAATAATAAACAATATATAATTCTATTAATTTCTCCATAATAAATTGTAACTTTTATAAATTATCTCTATAAACACATAAATATTATTTAATAAATATTATTTTTAACATGTAAAAATAATTATAGATGTACAACAATTATATATTTACTAATATAATTTTCTACCCATTAATATTGTTGATAAAAAAAATCAATATGACAACTGTATTAATTATCCATAATAATTTATAACTTTGTAAATTATTTCATTAAATTATTTTTGGTCGAAAGTAGTGAATTTTAATTGTGTGATTCACAGGTGTGAACTCAGCCCTCGGTGATGTTTAAACAAATTAAATATTAAAGTACATACGGACTTCGTTGACAAAACAGTGGAAATTAGTTTAATTGCTTACATATTATCAAGGTGAAATCTAGTTTCTTATCTTTTAAAGCGACACATTTAAGAAATGATATATTATGCAAATTTTCTCTTTGTCTCCACTATATCACTTGTATATCTGGAGCTAGATCAGCAGTCAAACTCTAATGATATCAGTAGTTGATTGCAAAAGTTTAACATTACAATCCGTGGTTCAATTTGATAAGTTTTATCAATTAACAAATTTGCTTTGGCCAATTTCATTGGCTTAAAGTTGACTAATAGCAATGTTGACATTAAACTTCTATTTGAAGTACATGAATTCTCTCTTAAATAGTTTTTCACTTCAAGTGGTTCAAATTACGCTCTTATTCCCTTAACACAAACATCATTGACATGTGATAGACCGTAATCAAAGAATATTTTATATGCTTAAGATTCACAGTATTCTTATGTCAAATGACTACTACACATCATCACATGAGACATTCTATTTGACTTGGTATTTAACCTATAAAAGATTCTCAGGCAATAGTTCTATGATTGTTACAAATAATCACACGTACATAATTCCTTGATTGCTTCACTAATCATGATTAATTCACCATCCATCATAGAGAGTGGGCATGTACCCTAGTCTCAGTGGGTATATCGACATCCATCTCTTAATACTCTTGACTAGGAACATTTAATGACAAATATTTATTTTTATACGATTGACGCTCATGATTATAAATACTTTCATAACCACAACAAATTAAATACATTTCCTAAGGATTTGCTACTTATACTTATGGAATATATTTAAAAACATTAATTATATCCCAATACAATATTATATATAAAAGAAAATGAAATTAAAAATTTACTTTATTTTATACAAGATTCGTTATAAGAGTTAAGTTATATAATCAAACTACATAATGGCCCTTAGGTCACATCCTTAGCTCTATCACATATATAACCCTAATACATTAAAATCCATATAAAATCATGAGAACGTCAATTTAAAGGTAGTTGAAAATATAGACAGGGAGGAATAATTAAATAATCATATATATTAGTTCAAAAATGGAACCAAGGTAATTCTAAAACATAAAATACACCTATGCTAGTAAGAGACTATAAACCACTCACCCAATCTATTCTTTAATACTTTGTAAAGCTTTGAAATCACCTAATTAAATTCTGAACTGTAAAGAATAACCTTGGTCCACTACAATTAGTTGATTTGATGATTTCAGTATGTCTCTTTTGTTGTCTATTTTTGAGGCTATCAATTTCTCTTTATAGTTTACTGTTTTTATTATATGTAAAATATTTTAATGGAAGCCAGAGATAGGAAATGTTTTACGAATATTAGAAATGATATTTCGCTATTGTAAATCTTAATTAAGGTGGCTAATCCTGAGAGGGTATTAGGACTTAGTCAATTTCCTCCTAAATATTAAATATTGCGTGTTGGAAACTTACAATGATCATAATTTTCAAACAGTCTTGTCGAACAGATATTATAACCACTCTACTGAAAATTAATTAACTCATCTTTCATCCAGATCCCCTCTCTTATATATCTCACTCTATTCCCCCCACATCATTTTGTGCAAATAGTTATAGATTGAAGTAAATTTCGGAAAACATGTTTAGTTATAGATTGAAGTAAATTTCGGCAAACATGTTATACTCACATCATTTATGCAGAATTTGAAAAGCTATTTCAAAAATTTTAACTCGGTTAAATGTCAAGCTAAGATGAAGCATTGAAAAAATTTATATTAATCATCAGCCAAATTTAATTTTGATGGTATAAAGTTTCAAAACAGGACAAAATTTTCCATAGATGATCATGCTAATGAGCATAATACATCTAAAAAATATCTTTGATTAGAATATTATTGCACAAAAAGTTAGAAGGATGACTTTATATGGATAATCAAAATGGGGATTTGAATCCCCTTATTACACTGGGAGGGAGTTGGATCCCCTCTCTAATAAATCCTATTCCGACGCCCATCCATCCTTTTTTCAAAAATTATAGACCAAAGTGAAATTTTGTTGATATTATGTTCATTAGATAGATCATTTATCAATTATTTAAATTAATTCAAAATGTTAGCTCCTTCAAAGTTACAAGTCGGTATGAGTTAGAGAAAATATATATTATAACCATCGAATTAAATAGTATTCATGAAGGGGATAGAAGTTTCAAACCATAAAACCAAATATTGCATAGATGCTCCTGCTACTTAGCATAGCATATCTACAAAAATTCACATTAATCCAAAATACTTCTACATAAAAATACAGAAGGGAGATTTAATGGAATAAATATTAAGAGATCAAGATTCCTCCTAATAAACCTGGGGAGGGATCAAGATCCCTCGCCTATGGATCCCTCTATAACACTCTTCTGCTTTTCATGCAAAAGCTTTACCTATTTGAATAAACTTTTGTCAATATGTTTGTTCATTGGTTGTACTATTTGTGAAAAATTTGGAAATACTTCAAAAAATTTAGTATTTGAAAATTACAAATTAATATAAAGTGTCTAAAATATTTATACTAACCATAGATTTGAAATGTAATAATGTCAGACATGGAATTTTTTAAACGTGCCTGATTTCACATAGATGGTCTTGTGAATAAACACAATATATCAATATAAATTCACGTTGATACGAAATATGCAGAAAAAAGAAAAGTTGTTTAAAGGAGATAAATAAGAAAGGATCTGAATCCTTTCACATAAAGTTAGGGAGTGATCTAGGTACCATCTTTTATAAATCCCCTTCCATCCTCCCATCATTATTTAGTGCAAAAAGTATACATATTGAAATGAACTTTTCTAGGTATACTATGTTCAACAGGTTGATCATATTTGAAAAATTTAGAAAATTTCAAAATAAGTAACCTCTTCAAAAATGCAAGTAAATAGAAAATGCGATTTTTTTATTTTAACTGGTTACTTGAAATGTAATTTTAAAGTGGATAAAAGATTCAGGAACTATGCCAAATTTTGCATAGATGGTCTGGCTAATGAAAATAACATATCTTCGAAAAATTCACTTCAACCTGGATTTTTTGCATGAAGACATAAAGAGTCATTTTTAGCAGGGATTAATAAGAAAGGAATTTATATCCCACCGCATTAAATTGAGGGAGAGATGTTTATCCACTCTATTACAAAATACCCCCCAATCTCCTTTGGTTTTTGTGCGAAAAATTTACAAATCGAAATGAACTTCTGTAGTTATGTTATATTCATAAATTAAATTGTGTACCAAAAATTCAGAATCATTTGAGAAAAATTAACTCTTTAAAATTGCAAGTCATGAGCCATTAAAAATATTTGTTTTAATCGAATGAAATGTATTTTCTGAAGGAGAAAGAAGTTTTAAAACAACGGCACATCTTGTATAAATGGCCATGCTCATGAACATAACATATCAACATATATTCACTTTAACATAATATATTTTTTCACAAAAATAAAGGAGTGGGATTTATAGCATAAGTAAGAGAGGGTTTAGATCCCTCCAAATTAATCCAAAGAGAATCTTGCCTGTAAAACCCTATAACATATTTAATAATTTTATGGAATTATTTCACCTAAGATGACTCATGCTTAATATAAGAAAATAAATATTGTTTTAACGATATCCTAGTACATAGAAGCTCACTGCAACACCCCGGCCCAATACCTATGCTATCAAAGGGAGGTTACCATCAAAAAGCACGGAGTAAAGGACACGATATGAGCGTCCTCTTGTATATAATCCCTTGTATCAACACGAATATGTGATATTATACATGTAAATCTCTGCAAAATACCTATCTTATCTTCGCATAAAGCAATATACATGAGTTTCCTAGGGTGAATAATATAAAGATAGGATTGCATAAAATAAAACATCAATGACAACATCTGTGCGGTAAAAATATCTCACACACATATATATAGATCACATCCTTATGCACAAGAGACACCAATAAATAATTATAGATGCAACCAAAAAGATACAAACAAACTATGCATATGGTCAACATCCCTCTTAAATACTAGAGTGCTATCCTGAAGTCTCGAACGATCCAATCGATGATTATGTCATCTTTTATAGGTACTATGGAAAAATATGAGAAAGGTAATGCTATATCTAGACCATACCCATTTCTTTCCAAAAAGCATAAGATAGAAATGATATCATGAAAGTACATCCTGAAATACAACCTCGGTCTAACCCAAGGTTGTTAAAACAAAGTACAACCCACCTTAGGCTAGAACTAGCTATGAGTAAACTCAAATATCAAAAATTTAAAGAGATCAAACAAAATCATCATATTTATATGTCAATTACCCAACCCCCATGTAGGTAATATATATAACTCATATTACAGATGTTTTGTTTCTATGTGATATGACCATAATCTCAAATCTACTAAACTGTGATTCTCTCTAGTCACTAATTATTAACACCGCATTACATAATCATATAATAGTGATAAATTTGATCAACTGCCAAAAGTTGAATCGATAGCCGGTAAAACCTAGAACCACCTGCAACACAAATATACCAGAGACCAAATCAACATCCAATAATACTGAATATCACCTTTGAATCAGCATCGTTTGTGCACTTACATGATATACAGTACTGTACATGCCCTCCCTGGTTTACTCAGGCCTACATAAAAAACTCCTATGTCCATTGTCTCATCTTATTTATGTAGCCATGGCACTCAATGCCCATACAGTAGATCATCGAACTAGTGACATTGGGGCAAGGATGCCACATTCAGGGTGCTATCCTAAGTCAATCCAGCTAAGATGGATATTATGTCTTTCTAGTATAGCAATCATTGAACAATTTACAATATTTAACACTTTTCACAAATGTACATATGACAATAATCCCACCTAATCGTTGTTAACCTGATGTCACTAAGGGGTTTAATATATTCAAATTCCAATCTGACAATAAACCCACCTAACTATCATTAAACCGATGTCACTAAGGGTATTACCATATTATACACCACTTTAACTTTGTATACACGGTAGTAATTCATACCTAATTGTCGTGTATACGGTGTCACTAAGGTTTACAAGTTCGAATCAAAATATTCTTACTTTATTCCAATAACATACATGATCAACTATTATAACAACATATGAAAATAATTAATGTTTCATAATATATTTAAATATGTGGTGGTGGCAGAGCTTGCCATTGCAAAATAAAATAACTGAATGTGGTAGTGGGAGAGTCTACGCTTACGAACTAGCATAACAGGATGCGGTGGCGGTAGAGCCTCCCTTGCAAAAGTAACATAACAAAAGAAATAAAAGAAGAGAAAAACAAGAGGGCCCTTGATTTCTACACAATTCTATGATGTATGCTTTAATTTCAAATACGCAAATGTTTTTAAACTTTAATTTACGATGGAAAAGAAATAAGGTTCCTAGCTGAAGGATGTAAATGGTGGAGGTTAGAGAAGTTTAATCGTTGAATGATGCTTGCGCTTGATCTCTGAGTGGATTAAATGGAGGTAGGGAAGATGATGAAGGAGACGAGTGAATTAAATAAAGGAGGGGTAAGGGGTTTATATATAAGCAAGGTATAATTATACAATTTTTCTTTATTATGCAAGCAATTAAGTTATTTTTTATTGGCTAAGTCATTATGCTATTTTGTTTTATTAGGCAAGTCGTTAAGCTATTTTTTTTATGCTATTGTTTTATTAGGCAAGTAACTATAATATTCTATTTTATACTACTATTGTATTAGGCTAGTCAATATACTATTTTGTTTTATTGGGCAGGTCACTATACTATTTTGTTTTATAGTATTGTTTTATTAGGTAAGAAATTATACTACTATGTTTTATGCTATTGTTTTACTAGGACTTCATTATATTTTTTTATTAGGCGGATTCTTTCTTATTTTCTAAGAAGTAATCACTATCATTTGTTAATTAGGCAAAGAAAATAACAGTCTTCTTAGTTTATTCTTTTAATATTCGAGGAAACAAAATATTTCCCTTTCTTAATCTTTCATTTTCATGATCAAATTTCAAGTTACTTTCGAAATATTTGTAGATGTTAAATTAAAATATTGCTAATTTTGTTGTTGTTACAGAAGCCCAATGAAAAATTGCATCCTTACAATTTCTAAATAAGGTTAATTTATAACAAACAACAATTAAAACAACCAATCATCCATGAATCAAATAAAATTATATACACAGCTTTCGTTCTTGGCTAAGTTGAGAATAAATTAGGATGTACCTGTCTCATTAATACCTTGGTCTCATATATACAGCCTTTGAAATTTTCTAACCATAGAACCTTTACTAATGGAACATCTTGTTTCTTAATTATTTCACCTTTGAATCTATAATCCGTGCTGGCTCAATGGTGAAAGACAGGTTCGGTTCAGTTTCTAGCTCCTTAGTTGTCTTGATTGTTGAAAAATATTAGGATCTTGTACACATTTCCTAAAGAAGGAAACATGGAACACATTGTGTACACCTGATGGATAGACATGCAAATCGGTTCAATATGCTAAGCTTTCAATATGCTTCATAATTGCGTAAGGTCCAATATATATTGGAGCTAATTTCCTAGCTTTTCCAAATCTTATCACTACCTTTATTAGAGTAATTTTCAAAAATACATGATCTCTGACTAAAAATTCTAAGTCCTTTCTACGCTTGTCATCGTAACTCCTTTTTCTAGACTAGGCTTATTCATGAAATCTCTTATAAACTCGATCCTCTCAGTTGTCTCTTGCACCATATCTACACCTAGTATAAATCTATACTAGTTTCCAACCTATAAGATAGAGAAAGACATGGCCTTTCGTAAAGAGCTTCAAAAGGATCCACGCCAATGCTGGAGTCCAAACTATTTTTATAAGAGAATTCTATTAGATGAAAATAATCTTCCCAAGAACCATTATATTCGAGAAAGCAAGCCCTCGAAAGGACTTCTACAATTCTATTGACTCGTTTAATTAATCCATCCATTTATGGATGATAGGTCATACCGAGATTGAGTTGAGTTCCTAAGGCACTCTATAAACTCTGCTGGAAATAGTTCATGAAAATTTGAATATCGATCACTAACTATATTGCTAGGCACTCCATGTAATCTGATAATACATTTGACAAATAATTTGGCTATGCTTTTGCTATTCGATTTGAGCATACAGGAATAAAATGTGCACTTCTAGTGATTCAATCGATTATCACCAAAATGCTTTTATTTCCTTGTCTCAAACGTGGAAGCCCATCAATAAAGTCAATAAAAATCTTATCCCATTTCCACTATGATACTTCTAATGGTTGAAGTAATCCGCTGGTTTTTTGTTATTCTCTCTTCACTGACATGCACATTTCTTTGCATATTCTGCTATATTACACTTCGTACCTCCCCAATGATATAAGTATTTCATATCTTTATAAATTTTTATTCCACTTGGATGGACTATAAACATGGAACGATGATATTCATCAAGAAGTTATGCCAGGAATACATAGCCTTCCTTTCGATCGTAAGCTACCATTTGAGTCAAGCTCGAACTTCTTTTGATCGTCACTTTCTTCTTTAGATATTGAATTTGATCAATCAATATAGGATACCTTTTGGACCAACTTGAATTATATCAAATAAAGTTGGTTGAACTTCTAAACTAGCCAATATAGCGGGTGAATCATCAATCGTCTAAACTGAACATTACAAGAATTTAACAACCCCAAAACTTTCCATTCAACAATCATCATAGAAATTATTGCTTGTTGCTTCCAACTAAGAGCATTAAACACTCTGTTTCCTTTTTCTAGAGTGTACTATATCTCGAAATCATAACCAGCTAAAAACTCAAGCCACCTTTGTTGTCATATATTCATATATTTCTAAGAAAAGATGTATCTTAAGGATTTATAATCTGTATAGAGAACGAATCATTTTCCTAACAGATATTATTTCCATAATCTCAAAATAAATATACAATTGCTAGCTCTAGATCATGAGTAGCACATCTGGTTTCACTAGGCTTTAACTATCTTAAAGCATATGCTATGACCCTAACACGGTGCATCAACGCAGCTTTAAGGCCACTTTAGCATGCATATGTATACACTACCTGATCTTTATTACCATCAGGTTCTATCAGAATAAGTCATGAGGTAATAATTTTTTCAGCTTTTGAAATGCTATTTCGCACATCTCTGACCAGTTATACTTTACTCCTTTTTCCATCAAATGTTTCGGTGGAGTTGAATTTTTTTAAAAGTAGTGAATAAAATGTCTATAATATCCAACCAATCCCAAAAATCAACGAATCTTTGTAAGTGACTTCGGTCTCTTCCACTTTTGAACATCCTCGATATTTGTTGGATTAATAGAAATACCTTTATAGGAGATAATATGTCCAAGAAATTCCATTTCTTTTTTTCCGTAGTGACATTTTGTGAATTTAGCTTTAAGTTGATGCAATCTTAAAGTTTTTAGGATAACTCGTAGATGTCTGCATGCTCTTCCCTGATATTTGAATAGACCAGGATATTGTCAATCTGTACTAATAAAAATTTGACCAGATAACTATGGAAAACTCGATTTAACGAATTAACAAAATAAGCAGGTGCATTTGTTAACACGAAAGGCATAACTAGCCACCCATAGAATTTGTATCTAGTTCTGAATGTTGTAAGAGGAACACTATCATCAACTAATCATAATTGGAGAAAATTAGTAGCTAAATCAAGTTGTGAGAAAACTTTTGATTCATTTAGCTAGATAAAAGGATCATCCATATATGGCAATGGATTACGGTATTTAATCATCATCAAATTCAATTTCCTATAATCAATGCACATCCTTAGTAAACCGTCCGTCTTCTATAACAAGTGTCATTTTGACCCTCAAATGTTGACACTAATACATCGATGCTATTCTGTGCCAGGCATCCAAGCGCAAAGAGGAAAAATGTTTGGATAAAGAAAAAGAAAAAAAAGTCAAAAGAAAAAGAAAGAGGAGAAAAAACTTCAGAATCTCACAGCCCATTGATAACGTACAATATCAAAAGATAATGCGCAGAGCTACCCTAATATACATTATATTATAGAGTTACTAATCAGAGCACTATCATTAGCATGGATAGTTACAACAATATGTCCTTATAATTTCTTATATATACATAATGTAATGCAGCGGAAATAAGAATACTATGCAAGTGAATATACAGCCCCTCTCCAAGAGCTCAACGAACATCAACATAAATCTGCTTTTCTTAGACTACTCGAAACAGCACCAATGGAAATAAGGGAAAAATGAAACCATAGGTCAGACATAAGTCAGGTGTAAGAAACTTAAGAAATATGCCATCAACATTTAACAATACGTTTGAGAATGTAAGGAATGCCTAACGGTCATCTTCTCAAAATATATTGACCATCTAATAAATACATAAGGTGATATAATAGATAATTTCCAAGGTGTGTAATATAAATAAAAAATAGCTATGATGCTTACATTGGTCATACCATAACATATTAGAGTACATTCAAAACTTGTAAGGTGTGTTGGCATAATGGATTTTCCATGATGAGCTCCCTAGTTGAACTGTGACTGATCTCCTATGACAAGTATAAAAAATATGTCCCTAGCATCGCATATCTCTATATAAAATATACCATAAGGTAAACACAACAGGCCCAACATCTGAACACTTTTGTGAACAACATGAACCAAGTACCATCAACTCTCCGCATGCAATATATCAATAAGCGTACTCTAGATATGGAGTTGATCACCATACCCCTTGGGTTAGCTAAACCAAGGATTATGTATGCTAGCACTCCTGTTGTGTTGGTCTAGTCTCCATCAGGCTTCCTCATCAGTGTTGTGCGTCCACCGTGGAACCTCTTATGAGTACCATTTATGAAAATATATCACCTCTATTAGATTACTTGATCTCGAATTTGGTAAATAAAATTTACATAACCCCGCAATGACCAAGCGTCCGTTCATAGGGAACTAACTTCCCTATAACTCCTAACATACATCTAAATGCCCTTAAATAGCTACGTAAACAATTAACATTTATATAAATTTTTATTGTCAAACTTGGGCCTTAGGCCGAGGTTCAAATTGTGCATTTTATGCATTTACCGGTCGAGCGCTAACCCTAACCGGTCGAGTACTACCGATCTACCACCTGGGGTCAGGGTCAACCTATCATAGGCTAATTTTTTAGGGTTTTTTAATTTCTAATGTAGATTAATTGTCAATTTTAATTATGTTAATTCCGTTTGTTGACTTCAGTCTATCGTGAACCCTAACATTAATTTGAACAATCCATAATCTCGATTTTAATTTGTACGATTTAGGCTTAGCAAATTTAGGGGTTATTGACTTTATTGTTTTAAGTTTAAATAAAAGGATTATGTTCAACAGTTTACGATGATTTCAATTTCTTTTCTAGATTATAGGTTTCAATTTAGGAGTTTGCAATTTTAATTTCAAATTTTCTAACATCCTAATTCAAGTAGAGCAAATTAAACTAACTTTAATAATCTTCTAATCCAAATTGTTTCTGCTCATCTCAAGCCTGAGCTCTTCCTATTACCCTGCTTGAGAATTGACCTTTGGTATGCTAGCTTTGCTTGCTTCAATTTGATTATATCCTTCTGTATTAATTGTATTTGATTTTTGACGAATTTTAGGTTTAGAGAAGAGACTAGAATTTGATAGAGTTTTGTTACTATGAACAGTTATGTTAATTTTTTGTTTGATTAGGTTTCAATTTATAGGGTTTAACAATTTGTTTAGGCCATTGGATTTAGGTTGAAGAATCTTCTCAGTAATCACGCATGCTCATCTGATACTTGACCACGAAGTAAGAAATCTCAACTGTTCGAACATGTCACACGACAACTAATTACTCTGGATTTTAAACAGGCTAAGGTCGACCATTACTTTATCTGGGTCGACCGCTACCAAGCGGCCTTCGACTCTCTTGGGTTGATCGGTCACCATATTGATTTGTGTATTTTTATTTTTAATTTCTTATCTACTTCCAATTCTTCCAACGCCCATTACTTCTTCATATTGACTTCGATGTCAAAGTGTTGTATATGAAAATTGTCTAGAAAATCTTTACAAACGTAATGCTTTAAGTCTTGTAGCAAAATTCAAACGTCTATGAAAATTTCCTTTTTAGTCCTCGTTTTAATTATATTTAATATTCTTATTAAATTTCCGTTAAATTTTTTAGGGTGTTACATTCACCCCCCTTAAAAGGGATTTCATCCTTGAAATCTCAAAGAACGGAAAAATATAACTTGTACACACATCAACCAATAGCTACAACCATCCACTCGTCCATATAGCATGGGCAATCATTATTCTTATAAATTTATCTAATGCAATATATACTTATATATATGCAACATGAAATGCATGCGAACCTACATTAATGCAAAAATTTGGGAATCTACTGATCCGGTCGACCTTCTGTCATGCAAATGCTCATTCCATGCGTCCGAATGCATGCAACATCCAAAATAAATGTACTTGCAATTCTATATGTATGCACAACCATACAAATCATATACCACATCTATATACATAACATCCGCTAACATAACAAAAGCAAAAGATATTATGCTACAAAATGTGAACGTGTGTGTATACCTAGTGGATATGCTATCCAAAATGTGTTAAAGGAAATAGTCTAAATAATATATTCAAATTGATCCACTAGCATCCATTCATCCATAGCACGTCCAACTAACATGTTTACAACGACTCCTACCATCTAATGTTCTCTTCCTAAATGTTGTATGAAGCTAAGTCCTATACATAAGTAGTCTATACAGAAAAATGTTGTGGGTTGGTATCGCTTGATCATCTCCTCAGGCTCTCATATACACCATTGGATCATTTACCCATCGGACTTTTACAAGTCTGATCTCCTTGTTGCGAAGTCTCTTTGTACCATGCTTAGCAATTTGGTGCATGGCGAACAAGTGACTCTTGCTCTTCCTCAACCTCCTCTAACTGACTTGACTTGACCACGGTAGCTATATTGTGCAAGCATTTCCGCTAGTGTGACACTTGGAAAACATCATGTACCCTCATAACTTCTCGAAAAACTCTATCCTATATGCCCAACTTCCTAACTCTAGCAACTTTCTAGAAAGGCCTTACAAACCTCAGTGCAAGATTTTCGATCTACCAAATCAACATACCTAAGAGGTACAACCTTCAAAAAATCACATTGCCCACTGCGAATTGTAACTCCTACATCTGCTGTCCACATAAGATGTTTGCTTATTTTAAGCGGTCTTCATTCTCTTACGGATCTAGTCCACCTTCACCGATGTCAAGCTTACCATATCCGACCCAAGAATAATCCTATCTGTAGTGTCCCACTAACACAATGATGATGTACATGTTCTACCATATAGTGCCTCGAATGGTGCAATCCCATTGCTAGCCTAATAACTATTGTTATAGGTAATCTCCACCGGTAGTAAGTGATCCTCCTAAGAACCTTCAAAGTCTAGGATGCACATCCATAGTAAATCCTCCAATACCCAGTTTAATCTGTCCATCTGTCTGTCCTTCTGCGGATGATATGTAGTGCTCAAGCTCATCTTGATCCCCAAAGCCCCATATAGACTCCTCTAGAACTCATCAATGGAAAGCGGATCTCGGTCACTAACTATGCTAATAGAAACTCCATGTAACCCAACGATCTCTCTCACGTATAGAGTTGCCAATGATGCCATCATCAGTGTACTCCTCACTGGTATGAAATGAGCATACTTGGTTAAACTATCAACTATGACCTAAATGCGCTCATTCCTATCCTACTCCTCGATAAAACATCTACGAAACCCATAGGAATACTTTCCCACTTCCATTGAGGAACATCCAATGACTGCGTCAATCCTCCCTGCTTCTTCTGTTCCACCTTTACTCCCTAGCATGTCATACATCTAACTACATATTCCACTGCTTACTTCTTCATACCGGGCTAATAGAAGACTTTCCTCATGTTACGATACATCTTGTCACCACCGGAAGAATGGTCATTCAAGAACGGTGAGACTTAGCTAATACCGCATCTACCAAGTCTATACCATAAGGAACGCAAAGCTAACTATCCCTTCACAACCATCCTCTAGAGTCAATGGCATAATACCTCAAATCCTCTACCAATCCTCCTAATAATGTTTACTAGCTTCTTATCCTCCTTCTGCCTAAACCCAATACGGTCCACCAATATTGGTTGCATATCTAAAACTACTAGTAATCCTGGGGTAATACGTGATGATGGTCAGAAATCAATGGTAGAAATGTAATCCAAATGTTCTCTACTCCAAGAACAAGGGACTCAACACTACATGTTGTCTACTTAAAGCATTTGCTACTACATTACCCTTGCGCATGGTAAAAGAGATATCAAAGTCATATGATGCCAACTCCATCCATCTTTGCTGCCTTAAATTCAAGTCCTTTTGGGAGAACAAATACTTCAAGGACTTATGATCTGTATATAGCTCAAACCACTCTCCTAAAGGTAATACCTTCACGACTTAAGCATGAATAAATGCCAGTTGACTCAAGATCATGGATAGGGTTGTTTCTCTCATGGGTCTTTAACAGCCTGCTGCATAACTCACTACCTTTCGTTCTTACATCAAAACCGAGCCTAACCCCATAGCATATGCATGGACATAAACTATAAATAACTTTGCCCCATCAGGTTATACCAAAACTAGTGCACCAGTCAGTGCCACCTTCGACTTGATAAAAACATTTTTGCATTTAGCAGCCCATGAGAAAGCTAGATTTTTCTTGGTAAGACGGGTCAGAGGGGCATAGATCTTTGTAACGTCCTTAATAAACTTCCGATAGTAGCCTGCCAAACTATGAAAACTTCTTACCTATGTGGTATTCTTTGACACATTCCAATCATAAACTGCTGCCACCTTATTGGGATCAACTGCTGATCCCCTTTCTGAGACGATGTGTCCTAAAAATCGTACCTCCTTTCTCTAAAAATGGCATTTTGAAAACTTTACCTTCAGCTTATGTGCATGGAGTGTGTTGAGCACTTTTCCTAAATGCAACGCATGCTCCTCCTTACGCCTTGAATGTACAAGAGTATCTGTAATGACCCACTATTTTGGACCATTCAAATCGACAATAAATCCACACATGTTTGACCTGAATACTTCAAAACAGTAGATTGTAACATAATTTGGAGCAAACAAAAACAATCACAGAATCAAGACACGGATAATCAGAATAACTCGCAGCGGAATTAAAATAACTATAGTGGTTCATGAAGCCACTTCAACTCAATCTTAAAACAAGTCTCAAAATAGTTACAAAATTTATAGTTTGAAAAACCAATACAGTTCTGAAACAAATACAGTAGAAATCCTAAATATATAAGTCTCTAATACATCAGCTGAAACAGAATGACTAAACTGAAATAGATAAAACTAGATAAGCAGATAACTCCAGAAATCTCTAGCTTCCAGAAAATAGATCCAAGTTATGATACTCAGGCTGACCCGAGCGTAAGAAATAAACACAAACACTCGAGTCAGGACATACATACTTATACAATGTAAACCAACTCAAGTGAACTTTAAATAAATGTGCAAGTAACTTAAAGGATGCTTGAGACCACCCACCCTCTAAGGATCCGTTAAACTATTTACTATGTAGTAATATTTCGCAATTATTATAGTGTCTATAGTAAAATAAACTTACTATAAAATAGCGTTAAGGGGTTACCTATATAGCCCTTAACACATAATAGTGCCAATAGTCTACACAGTACCGTAATACCTCCTGATCGGGAGGCTACCAGAGGATACTCCATAGGTACGACACAAATCAAACTCATGCAAGGCGCGCTAGAGTAGGTAATACGGCACAACTAGGCAATGCCAGGGTAGATATACTAATTGCACTTCCGGACCGGTGGTAACGCGTAGCAGCTACTACCGCCCACCTCGAACCACACTCCCAAAGTCAAAGGTGCATGCCAAAAAATACAAAGTAATAGAGTGGCATACGAAGAACTGGTTCTGATCAGAGGAGTGACCTCATTAGCCCGTCGATTGCTCCTGTTTTAGCCACCTTATGCCAACTCATGGGTGTCTGGTCCACGTATGTACCTCAATAGAACGTCGACACCATCCTACTTCATTCTGGAATCTTCACCGTGAACACGGTTGTAAAAGTGGTTTTCGGTATCGACAAAGACTATGCCCATATCCGATCCCCGTCTCTTTAACAACCTACGTTATTATTACCCGTGGTTATAAATTTCAAAAATGGTTTATATTCCAAATCAAAATAATTCATTTAAACCATTTAAATATGAAGTAGTTATCCTTTCAAATCAATTATTCAATTTTCGAAATCTCATCAATTTCTAAGTTAAAAGTTCAATTTCAACATTTCAAAGAATTGAAATTTTCAAAACTGTAGCACTTATAAAGTGCTGCAATATGTATAATTAGTATACATCAAAACATAGTTCAAATTCAGAAACTGCAGCATTTTAGGAGTGCTGTTATAGGTTTATTTGGAAATTTTAGCACCTAGTTCAAATTTTCAGAAACTGCAGCGCTTCGGAAATGCCGTCATAGGTTTGTTTAGTAATTTCAAGCCATAGTTCATATTTTCAGAAACTGCAGAAATTTAGAAGTGTTGTCATAGGTCTCTTTATTATATTTCAAGCCATAGTTCATATTTTCAAAAACTGTAGCACTTCAGAAGTGTTGTCATAAGTCTCTTTAGTGTATTTCAAGCCATAGTTCATATTTTCCACAGCATTTTTGAACCACTATAATTTCTATTTATCTTCTAAAACCATATATCTTCACTTTTTCTCATTTTTAACCTATCAAACTTATTCCACTTTTCAAAACTTCTTATTTGGATATTACTTAACTTACAAAATTTTAATAAAATAATATTTTATTAATAAATATCCAATTTAAATTTAAATTCATTTGTTAAGTCAATACTTTATAGATTTCTTAACTTTTATCCCAACAAATAACTTAAATTTTACATAATCATCTTAAAATTTCTTAACTTTTATATACCCATCTTGTAAACAATTAAATTTCCATTTCTTTACTTAGCTTAAAATTTCCATTTAAAATCAAATTTCAAATTTTCAAATTAAGTCATATTTTTAAAATACACCTTTTCCATTTAATTCCATATGCATTTTAACTTGTAGAAAAATCTCTATAGATTCATTTAAATTATTAAAATCCAAATTAAGCTAAAATGACATAAAAAAAAATTTACACTTAATTTTTTTATAAAATTTCAGAAAATATATAATTAATTTACCATGGGTCTGTATAATATTTTCTAACCTAGTTCAAGTGATACGTATATGTATCATTTCAATGCATAATTTAAAAAGAAAATCTGGGTTATACAATTTCAAACCCGCAATTCCAATTAAATCAAATATAATAAAAGTCACTCGAGCCTATCATTTGAGCCCATAATGATTTTTTTCTTATTATAAAGTCCATGCGGGTATGTATCATTTCAACTCATAGTGATAAGGGAACTTGCATAGTGATATACAGAAAAATAAATAAAAGTATGGCATAGAATATTATAACAGAGGATGTAACAAATATAAATGCAGGTTATACATCATATAAGAAGATCCCAAGCATATATGAACTAATTAACATAGCATACTAAATTTTACCCTTTCACTTGTCATCATTTTACAGTTACATAAGTACGTAACGTAAAGAATGAATAACTCACCTTTTTTGAAGATAGAGATCGATTCAAAACAAAAATATCCACACCGCAAAACACGAGAAGGCACGATAAGATTTGAGAAGAGGTAACAACCAAATTCAAATCTTGAAATCAAATAAATAAATCAAACATAAGTATATGTTTTAACACAACAAGATATGAATTCAACAGTGAAAAAAAATGAATAAATCTGAAGAAAAAAATTGATTCAATTAACAAGTGGGTTTGGTCACATCCCTATAGGCTCGACAACACCCTATCTTTGCTTGGCCATGAAGTTTAGATGCAATTTAGGCTAGGTTATGGGATCATAAGGCACGGCTATGACATGGAAAAAGGAAGGCAAAGCAAGACATGGCAAAAACATGGATCTAGTGCAGTTTAGGCTCGACCTATGTCTAAGGGGGCTCGGCCTATGTGCCAACTTGATCAAGTCAGATCTGAGCCACGGCTAGGAGGTGAAGATTGTCATGGCCAAAGCAAGGTGGAGGTGATTGGTATTGTGTCCGAGACAAATAAAAGGAAAGTGGTGAAAAATGGAAGGCTTGGAATGGTTTTGGTCAAGTTTGGTGGTGGATCTAGGTCTTAGGGTCACGACCAAAGCATGGGATGGTGAGGAGGAGTGGATGGCCGGTCATGGTGGGAAGGAGAGGATATGATGGTCAGAATTATGGTGGGGGCCAAGCAAAGCAGGGGGAAAAACAAAGGAAAAATGAAAGAAAAATAAAAAAGAAAGAAGGAAGAGGCCATGGAAACTTACAGTATTTTTTCTCTGGAGATGCAAATGAAAATGAGATGTGGTGAGATGTTTCTGTACGTGATTTGATAATAGAGGAGGCGGCTGGGGTTTGAGGAATAGGTTGAACAGCAAGTGTAGCAAATAAATAGGCCAAGCAAATAAAGGCAAGAAATAAAGCAAATGAAACGTATGCCCAATTTAAAACAAGTAATGTATATCTAATTGATTCTTTTCCCTGCTATTAAATAAAAGACATACAAATGAAACATCTAAATAAATAAATTAAAGTGTATACAAGCAAAATAAAATAAAATAAATAGGCGGACATAGGAAAATATAGAACAAAACACAGAAATTAATTGCTTTTAAAACGCTGAATGTTATCCAATTTACAAAGTATAAATCAGACTTAAATGAAACAAAAAGCATAATGGATATTAGAGTTATATCCAGTTTCAAATAAATAGATCATAATTTAGAAATTTCAAATTTAAAATTTTCAAATAAAAGTCAAAGTTTGACCAAAATGTAAAATTTCCAGAAATCATTTAATTTTCTATTTGGAAGATAAATCAAAAACTCATCAAATAAAATTCTAAAAATTCAAATTTTACTTATTAAAGATCAAAATTTTCAAATAAATTAAATAAGTAAAAGAAATATTTACAAAATTTTGGGTTGTTACACTTTCCCCTACTCAGAATTTTTCGTCCTTGAGATGGAACAAAACAAGGAAACGAAGAAAAATAAGAGAGCAAAGCAAAAGTACCTGAAACAAACAATTCCAGTTTCAGAGCACGTATGCTCTCCTTCATCTCCTAGATACAATCCCGATCATCCATGCTCCACTGAACTTTGACCAGGTTGACTAATTTCGTTCTTAGCTCCTTCATACCTCGATCGACGATACGAAGTGACTTCCTCTCAACAGTCATATTAGGCTCGATATCCAAACTATCAAGAGCGGAAGGCTGGACAATAAGAGATGGATCATGCAGATACCGAGAAGATGCGAAACATGGAATACATAGCAAATTTCTCAGGCAAATCTAGATGACAAGCTAGAGAACCAACTCTTTCCTCAATGCAGAAAGGACCGATAAACCTAGGAGCAAGCTTTCCTCTACAACCAAAACGAACCACATTTCTTAAGGGATAGACCTTAAGGAAAACCTGATCACCAACATCAAACTCCAAACTCCTCCTACGCCGATCAGCAAACTTCTTCCGTCTATCTTAGGGAATCCTTCACTTCCTCTTAATCTCCTCAACCTTCTCCAAAGCTTCCAAGATCATCTCAGGGGCAAGAACCAAACGATTATCGGATTCAATCCAGCATGATGGAATCTACAGAGTCTGTCGTAAAGGGCAGCAAACAGAGACATCATAATACTAGCCTGAATTCAAAGATGGAATGACATAGATAAAGATTAAGATGAGATCAAAATAGAAGACTTGAAAGTATACCTGATAACTATTGTTATAGGTGAATTCAACAAGATGGAGATGATCTTCCCAAGATCCTCCATAATCTAGAACACAAGCTTGAAGAAGGTCTTCTAGAATCTGATTCACTCTTTCCGTTTGACCGTCGGTCTGCGGATGGTAAGCAGTGCTCAGATTCAGATGAGTAACCAAAGATTCCAGAAAAGCCTTCCAAAACTGACTGGTAAAGATAGGGTCTCGATCACAAACAATGCTGAGGGGAACACCATGAAGACGAACAATCTCCCTCATATAGATCTCAGCCAGACTGGAAGCAGAACAGGTAGATTTGACCGGAATGAAATAAGCTGATTTGGTCAATCTATCCACAATAACCCAAATACTCTCATTACCCCTCCGAGTTCTCGGTAAACCATCAATAAGATCCATGGAAACCTGTCCCTATTTCCAATTGAGAATCTCAAGGGGCTGCAATAAACCAGGGGTCTTCTGGTGATCTGCCTTGACTTGTTGACAAGTCGCACACCTACTAACAAAGATAGAGACAACGCGCTTCATACCCTTCCACCAATATTGCTTCTTCATCACACCAGGGTGAATAGAAAGTCTGGATCGATGATGTTCCCAAAGTAACTCCTGCCTCAATCCATCAACATTCGGGACACAAATCCGATTATTAATCCTCAAAATACCTCTATCATCGATCTGAGCTCCACTACCATCAGGACTACTACCACCAACCCTGCTACGAACACTCTCCTTCATACGCCTAAGCATCCCATCCTCATCCTGCTTGGCTTTGATACGGTCCAAAAGTGGAGAAGAAGAAGCAATAAGCTGACACAACATATCCTTCTTCCGACTCAAAGCATCAGCCCTAACATTAGCCTTCCCAGGCGAATAGTTAATGTCTAGTCATAAAAAGTAAGAAAATCAAGCCACCGAACTTAATTTTGATTCAAATCCTTTTGGGTGAAGATATATTTCAAAGATTAGTGGTCAGTGAAGAGCTCAAATTAGCACCTAAAAGATGATGCCTCCAAAGCTTCAAAGCAAAGACAACAGCAAGCAACTCCAAATCATGAGCAGCATAATTAGCCTCATGGGTCTTCAACTGGCGACTGGCATAAGCAATCACCTTTCCATCTTGCATCAGAACAGCTCCCAAACCCTCACGACGAGCATCAGTATATACTGTTAATCCCTCATTTCCATTTGAAACGGTAAGCACTGGTGCGAAAGTAAGCTTACTCTTTAACTCATTGAATGCAGCTTTACACCTATCATCCCATATAAACTTAGCATTCTTGCAAATCAAAGCTGTGAGAGGTGCAGAAATCTGAGCAAACTTCTCAATGAATCTCCGATAATAACCGACAAGCCCAGAAAACTGCAGATATCATTTGGGGTCTTAGGAGTTTCCCAATCTTGTAACAGAATAGGGAGGAATAAGGACCAAAGAAAAGATAGATAAATCAATTTCAAAAAGAAAAGAAGGGAAAAGACTTACATTGGTCGCAACGATTTTAACTGGATTTACAGAAACTCCATCACTAGAAACAATATGCTCGAGAAATCGGACTTCATCTCTCCAGAAATGGCATTTAGAGAATTTAACCTTCAGCTGATGATTCCTAAGAGTCTCCATAACATATCTCAAGTGGGATTTATGCTCTTCCTCAGACTTGGAGAACACAAGAATATCATCAACAAAGACTAGAACAAACTTATTAAGCACATCACGAAAGACACGATTCATCGAATCAATAAAGAAAGCAGGGGCGTTAGTCAAACCAAAAGGCATAACTAACCATTCATAAAAAACATTCTCAGTACGAAAAGCAGTTTTGGGAATACTTTCCTCAGCAATTCTGAGCTGATGAAAACCTGTGGCAAGATCAAGTTAAGAGAAAACAGTAGCTCCGTAGAGCTGATCAAACATATCATTGATGCGAGGCATAGGATATCTTTTCTTCATAGTGAGCTTGTTCAGCTCCCTATAATCAACACACATCATCAAAGAACCATCGGACTTAGTGAAAAAGACCACTGCTGCTCCCCATTCCGAATAGCTAGGTCTGATCAGGACCTTGGAGGACAAGTCCTCAATTTGCTTTCTTAACTCGACCTTCTCACAGGGTGCCATTCTTCGGAGTGGAAGAACTACAGGTCGAGCTCCAGGAATAAGATCAATACGGAAATCAATTTCCCGCTTAGGAGGTAAAGAAGTTACTTCACCAAATATGTCGCGAAAGAGTTTGAATACAGGAGTCGAATGAATATCGCTTGGAGAAGTATCAAGGGAATAAATAAAGCTGCCAGCGAAATCTTGGGGCAAACTACACTGAATCACTAAGGAATCACCCTTATCTCCAACGAAGGAGACAGTTCGGGAACTACAAGAGATATAGGCATCATGCTTCTTCAACCAATCACCTCCAAGCAATAGATCAAAAGAATCAAAACCCAGAACATAGAAACCACCGAAAAACCGATAACTAGAATAAAAGAGTTTCACATTTCGACAAATCCTAGTATGGTTCGCAGGACCGCCGATAGGATTCGAAACACACAAAGGCACAGGAGCCAGTTCAAGAGAAAGAAGATGCTCAAATTTATTACAAAGATCTACAGAGATAAAGCTATAGGAAGCTCTAGTATCGAACAGAACACGAACAGGACAATTAAATAGAGAAAAAGAACCCTGAAGTGTACCTTGGTTATCACTAGGAGCAGGAGCAGGAGCAGGTGCAAGTGGTGGAGCTGGAGAAGACGCAGAAGTAACAACAAAAATACCAGATGCTTTGCCCTTCTTCTGAGTAGGGCAGTCCTTCTTGAAATGGTCGAGCTATAGAAAAATGTGGTAGAGGTCACGCCTGGTCAACTGAGCTGGAGGAATAGTAGCACCTAAGGTAGGACAACTGTTAGCGTAGTGTCCCTTCTAACCACATCTATAGCAAGTAATGACAGACAGGTCGACCGACTGCCTCTGAGATGAAGAAGATGATCCCAACCCTGGAGTCCTGTTCTGGTTCCTCTGATGGTGGAAGTTGAGCTTCCTCTTCTTGGAAATACCAGAAGAAGACTGAGATGGAGCAGAACGGGCAGCTGGGGGATCCTTAGAAGTAGGATTCTCATATCTAATGGCCATGTCCATCAGAGTGGTGAAAGGACAATGAACATGAGCGATGGGACGATCATATTACTCCAGACGAGCACCAGCAGTGTATTTCTCATTCTTCTTGAGAGAAGTATCAATCAGATTAAGGCCAAACTTTGATAGCTCATTGAACTTCCTCTCATATTCTATAAAAGACATATCACCCTGCTTCAGATCCACGAATTCTCGATATAGCTAAGATTTCCCTGCCTCAGGCATCCACTTTACAAGAAAAGCCTCCCTAAATTATTCCCAAGAAATGTCAGCCTCAGCGGTGTGAGCTGTGACAGTCTCCCACCAATCCAAAGTTGTTCCTTTCAATTGCCAAGCTGCCAACTGATGCTGCTGGGCATTAGTGATCTCGAGACCAAAGCCAATTCTCTCTCTTAGTCCTTTAACCACTGTTGAGCTTCAATTATGCTCTCAGAGCCGGTGAACTTGGTGCCACCAAGCTCAGATCCGGTGAACTTCGGGCCACCAAGCTCAGTGTATTCCTTACAAAGCTTAGTGAACCTCACTGGGGCAGATTCACGTCCCCTACCTCTGGCATTCCTACAATCCATCCTGAGAAATTAAGAATGAATTTTATGACAGAGGTAATTGAGAATAGGGTAAGATTAAATAAGATAAGATTCATCTTGACGAATGTCCTAAACAAAGACATTATTAACAAGTTGGATAAGAGAAAGAAGAAAGTAGTTTAAGAAAAATTTGACTTTAAAGCAAGAAAGATTTTTACATCAAAATACTCTTTAAAATCTTTTAAAATCATTTGAAAAATCATTTATACTTAAAAATACGTTCTCTCACAAATAAAGAATTCTACGATTGATTTCACTCATTCTAGGGTATTTGTGCCGTATGTCTAATGAGTTTTTGCTCCGCATGCTAAGGTTTGTCAGGAACCTGGCTCTGATACCAAATGTAACGACCCACTATTTTGGACCATTCAAATCGACAATGAATCCACACATGTCTGACTTGAATACTTCAAAACAGTATATTGTAATATAATTTGGAGCAAATAAAAACAATCACAGAATCATAGACACAGATAAATCAGAATAACTGGCAGTGGAATTAAAATAACTATATTGGTTCATGAAGCCACTTCAACTCAATCTTAAAACAAGTCTCAAAATAGTTACAAAATATATAGTTTGAAAAACCAATACAGTTCTGAAACAAATAGAGTAGAAATCCTAAATATATAAGTCTCTAATACATCAGCTGAAACAGAATGGCTAAACTGAAATAGATAAAATTAGATAAACAGATAACTCCAAAAATCTCCAGCTTCCAGAAGATAGATCCAAGTTGTGATACTCAGGCTGACCCGAGCGTAAGAAATAAACACAAACAATCGAGTCAGGACATACATACTTATACAATGTAAACCAACTCAAGTGAACTTTAAATAAATGTGCAAGTAACTTAAAGGATACTTGGGGTCGCCCACCCTCTAAGGATCCGTTAAACTATTTACTATGCTGTAATATTTCGCTATTATAATAGTGTCTATAGTGAAATAAACTTACTTTAACATAGCGTTAAGGGTTACCCATATAGTCCTCAACACATAATAGTACCAATAGTCTATACAGTACCGTAATACCTCCTAATCGGGAGGCTACCAGAGGATACTCCATAGGTATGACACAAATCAAACTCGTACAAGGCGCGCTAGGGTAGATGACACAGCACAACTAGGCCATGCTAGGTTAGATATACGAATTGCACTTCCGGACCGGTGGTAACGCATAGCAGCTACTACCGCCCACCTCGAACCACACTCCCAAAATCAAAAGTACGCACCAAACAATCACAAAGTAACAGAATGGCATACGAAGAACTGCGTCCGATCTAAGGAGCAACCTCATTAGCCCGTCGATTGCTCCTGGTTTAGCCATCTTATGCCAACTCATGGGTTCGGGTCCACGTATATACCTCAATAGAACGTCGCTACCATCCTACTTTATTCTGGAATCTCCACCGCGTACACAGTTGTTAAACTGGTTTTCGGTATCAACAGAGAGTATGCCCATATCCGATCCCGGTCTCTTTAACAACCAACGTTATTATCACTTGTGTTTATAAATTTCAAAAATGGTTTATATTCCAAATTGAAATAATTCATTTAAACCATTTAAATATGAAGTAGTTACCTTTCAAATCAATTATTCAATTTCCAGATTTTCAGCAATTTCTAAGTTAAATAGTTCAATTTCAACATTTCATAGCATTGAAATTTTCAAAACTGTAGCACTTATAAGTGCTGCAATATGTATATTTAGTACTATATCAAAACATAGTTCAAATTCAGAAACTGCAGCACTTTAGGAGTGCTGTTATAGATTTATTTATAAATTTCAGCACCTAGTTCAAATTTTCAGAAACCGCGGCACTTTAGAAATGCGGTGATAGGTTTACTTAGTAATTTCAAGCCATAGTTCATATTTTCAGAAACTGCAGCACTTCAGAAGTGTTGTCATAGGTCTCTTTTGTATATTTCGAGCCATAATTCATATTTTCAGAAACTGCAACACTTCAGAAGTGCTGTCATTGGTCTCTTTAGTATATTTCAAGCCATAGTTCTTATTTTCCATAGCATTTCTGAATCGCTATAATTTCTGTTTACCTTCTAAAACCATATATCTTCACTTTTTCTCATTTTTAACCTATCAAACTTATTCCACTTTTCAAAACTTCTTATTTAGATATTACTTAACGTATAAATTTTAATAAAATAATATTTTATTAATAAATATCCAATTTGAATTTAAATTCATTTGTTAAATCAATACTTTATATATTTCTTAACTTTTATCCCAACAAATAACTTAGATTTTACATTCCCATCTTATAAATTTCCTAACTTTTACATACCCATCTTGTAAACAATTAAATTTCCATTTCTTTACTTAGCTTAAAATTTCCATTTAAAATCAAATTTCAAATTTCCAAATTAAGTCATATTTTTAAAATACACCTATTCCATTTAATTATATATGCATTTTAACTTGTAGAAAAATCTCCATAAATTCATTTAAATTATTAAAATCCAAATTAATTTAAAATGACATATAAAATTTTACACTTAAAATATTAATAAAATTTTAAAAAATATATAATTAATTTACCAAGGGTCGGTATAATATTTTCTAACCTAGGTTAAGTGTACGGATATATATCATTTCAATCCATAATTTAAAAAGAAAATCCGGGTTCTATCATTTCAAATCCGCAATCCCAAGTAAATCAAATATAATAAAAATCACTCAAGCCTATTATTTCAGCCCATAATGAATTTTTCCTTATTCTAAAGTCCGTTCGGGTATGTATCATTTCAACACATAGTGATAAGGGAACTTGCATAGTGATATAAAGAAAAATAAATAACAGTATGGCATAGAATATTATAACAGAGGATGTAACAAGTATAAATGCAGGTTATACATCATATAAGCAGATCACAGGCATATATGAACTAAATAACATAGCATACTAAATTTTACCCCTTCACTTGTCATCATTTTACAATTATATAAGTACGTAATGTCAAGAGTGAATAACTCACCTTTTATGAAGCTAGAGATCGATTCAAAACAAAAATATCCACACATCGCAAAGCACGAGAAGGCATGATAAGATTTGAGAAGAAGTAACAAACAAATTCAAATCTTGAAATCAAATAAATAAATCAAATATAAATATATGTTTTAACACAACAAGATATAAATTCAACAGTGAAAAATATATGAATAAATCTAAAACAAAAATTGATTCAACTAACAAGTGGGCTTGGCCACATCCCTATAGGCTCAATCACACCCTATCTTTGCTCGGCAATGAAGTTTAGATGCAAGTTAGGCGAGGTTATGGGATCATAAGGCACGGCTATCACATGGAAAGGGAAAGGAAAAGCAGGACATGGCAAAAACATGGATCTAGTGGAGTTTGGGCTCGACCTATTTCTAAGAGTGCACGGCCTATTGCCAACTTGATCAAGTCAGATCTGAACCATGGCTAGGAGGTGGAGATAGTCATGGCCAAAGCAAGGTAGAGGTGATTGGTGTTGTGGCCGAGACAAATAAAAGGAAAGTGGTGAAAAATGGAAGGATTGGAATGGTTTTGGTCAAGTTTGGTGGTGGATCTAGGTCTTAGGGTCATGACCAAAGAATGGGATGGTGAGGAGGAGTGGATGGCCGGTCATGGTGGGGGAGGATAGGAGATGGTGGTCGGAATTATGGTAGGGGCCGAGCAAAGCAGGGGAAAAACAAAGGAAAAATGAAAGAAAAAGGAAAAAGTAAGAAGGTGGAGGCCATGGAAACTTACATTATTTTTTCTCTAGAGATGCAAATGAAAATGAGATGTGGTGAGATGTTTCCGTATGTGAATTGATAATAGAGGAGGCAGCTAGGGTTTGGGGAATAGGTTGAACAGCTATGGTAGGAAATAAATAGGCCAAGCAAATAAGGCAAGAAATAAAGCAAATGAAACATATATCCAATTTAAAACAAGTAATGTATATCTAATTGATTCTTTTCCCTACTATTAAGTAAAAGATATACAAATGAGACATCTAAATAAATAAATTAAAGTGTATACAAACAAAATAAAATAACATAAATAGACGGACATAGGAAAATATAGAAAAGGACACAGAAATTAATTGCTTCTAAAACGCTGAATGTTATCCAATTTACGAAGTATAAATCAAAATTAAATGAAACAAAAAGCATAACAAATATTAGAGTTATATCCAATTTCAAATAAAAAGATCAGAATTTAGAAATCTAAATTTTCAAATTTTCAAATAAAAGTCAAAGTTCGACCAAAATGTAAAATTCCCGAAATTGTTTATTTTCCTATTTGGAAGATAAATTTCAAACACATTAAATAAAACTCTAAAAATTCAAATTTTAATTATTAGAGATCAAAGTTTTCAAATAAATTAAATAAAAAATATATACTTACGAAATTTTGGGTTGTTACAGTATCATCCACAAATACCACAACGAATTTGTATAGCAACCCCTAAATACTCGACTCGTCAAATAAATAAAGTAAGTAGGTGCATTGTTCAGTTTGAAGGGTATAACTAGCCACTCATATAATCTATCGGGTGTATGGAACGCTTTCTTTTGGATACAGTCCTCGGCTACATGTACTTGATAGAATTCGATAGCAAAGACAAGCTGTGAGAACACCTTAGCACCAGCTAACTGATCAAATAGATCGTCTATTCAAGGCAATGGATAACGATTCTTCTTTGTTAGTTTATTTAGCTCTTTATAATCAACGTAGAGTGTCAAAGAATCATTCACTTTGGTGGCAAAGACGACTGGTGCTTTAGACTCGAAAATGCTCCTCCTGATAAAACCCTTCTCCAACAACTCACTAACCTGCTTGTTCATATCGTTTCTTTCCATTAGAGCCATATGCCTTAGTGGTAAGGTGACGGATATGGCGTTATCAACAAGATAAATCCTAAAAATGATATCTCTCTGGGGCAGGAGACGGGCAACCTCGGCAAAACATCTAGGAAATATCTAACTACAGGCATTGTATCTAGTTCACTATGTGATAGTGTAACGACCCGTAATTTTCGTTAATTAAATTTGTCATTTTAATAATATTTACGTAAATTTAATTTAAAAAGAAATAAATATTTTATAATTAATAATGAAGCAAATGCTGAGAATGAAATGAAACCATGGGAATATAAGGCTAAGTATTTATAGTTGAAACAAAATGACGAATAAATTGAAGTGATGTAAATTGTTATACTAGGCTAAGAGTTGCATATAAGAGAACAAAAGTAAGTAGTGAATTTAGTTAATGAATTAATAATATTAAATAGTAAATTGAATTAAATCAATGTCCGGTAGAAATTGAAATATTGTTTGGAGCGAAAGCTTATAAATTGTAAGAATTTAATTTACAAATGAAATTAGTGTATTAATTTAGTTGTAACTGAATGTAAATTAATGAAATTATGTAATAATTGATAAATTATGGCATTCATGAATAAAATAAGATTTGTAAGTAATAAAGGAATAATTGAAATAAACATTTACCAATGAAATAGTATATTGATTTATATAGACTTAATAAAAGAGTTGAATTGAATCAATCTATTTAGTTGAAACTAATTAATTGGTATGCAAATTATAAATGAGTTTATAGTAAGAAATTATACTACCGTGAATTGGAATTAAGATGAAATTGAAAATTTCAAGTATGTGATGCAAATATATCATATACAGCAGTGGAATAAAAAAATTAGTGTTATTATAACCTAGTTGGTAAGTAACAAACTTATAACTGAATTTAAAGGAAAGTAGGCGACAATGAATATAGATTGTTCATTTATTTGATGTGCTAAATAAATTTTGGTATTCAATCGCAATAAATATAAATAATTAATTGAAACTGTTGTAAGGTCAAAATTTATTGCATATAATAAATTAGGGGATATATTTCATTAAAGGTAATTTATTTATTATGTTAATGTAAATTAAAATAATTAGAGGTACGTAAATGATGATTAATACCATGTTTGGAAGTTGTAATTCAGAGGATATTAAGAATTAGGAATTGAATTTTGAATTATTTGCAATACAAATAAAGAAAATGTTACGTTATTTCTAACCGAGGGAATCATTAATTAATTGAATAAAAGTTAAATCAGTGGAATAAATGGAGATTAAATTACGTTAGTTATTTAGTGTAGCGACTAAATTTGATAATCCATTTGCAATTAATGACAATAGTGTTGATATAAGCTAATAAGTTAAATGTCAATGCAATACCAGTTAATGGATTGAATGTGGTTACGAAATTGGAATTAGATAAATGCGGTAACTAATTCAGGGCAAATAAAATTTATGGAACAAATGTTAAGATCTAAACTGATAATAATTAATAATTGAAGGTAATGTAAATTTCATTTCTAATATGACTATTGGTAAATGAAAAGATTGTAAATCAAGATTTGTTTATTTATTTGAATTTTATGAAATTGAAGATTTATATTGATTAATATTTAATAAATTTACATTTATAAATTTTTAACTCATTGTAAATGTTTAAGAATTATAAAGTGATAACGATTTCAAATTTCAGAATTTTAACGCGAAATTTGATTTAATTAATTTATTTTAAATTTATGTAATTAATGGAAAAATAGCCATTTTGGCCACTGACTCGGATTTCGACGAAACAAGTTTTATCGGATCCGTAACGGTGAATTATAATAGTGTTTCAAGTTTCGTAGCGATCGGACTTGTCGTTTGATCGTACGGACTCGAAACGCCTTCAAATTTATGCAATTGAAATCAATTTGGAAAATATTGTTTTCAGCATAACTTCTGCATACGATGGAATTTGCACATGAAACCTATTCCATTGCGTTTAAAATATTTTAAAACATCATATATGGGTTGATCCAATTTCGTTCCGGAGTAGAAATGGGCTTTTCAGGCCATTTAGCGTTCAGCGCGTATACCAATCTGATCCATCTATTATTTTTCAGCCTCGTCTATATATAACCCGTTATAAACCCTAGCCACTCCTTATTTTCATTTGTCTATATGTATATCTCCTTCTCAACTCCTCATTCCAATGGCAGAAGAAAAAAAACCTAATTCCCAAATTCCTATTTCAATAAAAAAAATTCTGATCTGCAGCCACTTCGAGTCACGCTTCGAGTTTCAAAGGCAAAAGCGCTGTATCTACTTCGGGTCAGGAAGAAAATGACTCGGGTCACTCCGGGTCGTTTTGGCAAAAACTCCAAGCAAACACCGGGGATTTGAGGCGGTGCACCGAAGTCGAACCCGAAGTAGACACAGGGCCAGAATTTTTCAATTTTCAAATTTTCATATGTTTTGCGTACGAGCTCGGATTCACGCGCGGTTTTATTTGTTGGGATTGTATCGGAATTCCAGACATTTTGGCGTTCGTTTGGCCGGATTTGGAGACTGTCAAATTTTTGGGTTTAAATTGAATTTAGATTCAATTTAAATTCAAAAGGTGAGTGTTTTAACCCACTCACGATTTATAAAATTTATTATGTTTGTTAAATTGATTTTTGATGTGTTTAAAATTTTATTTATAGCTGTTTGGTATATATGTCATTAATTTCTCAGTTAAATTGCATTCATTTAATTTACGCGTTATTTAATTCATTATTGCATATTAACTCCCAGTTAAATTATATTTATTTTGCATATAAACTGCCAATTAACAGTTATTAAATTTATTTAAGTATAAACTGAAATGGATACCAGTTATTTATCACCTGTTATATATTGGTGTTTGTTTAAATTGGATGATGATTATAATTAATGATTGATGATTGATGTTTGGTGAATGGATGATGTGTACTACATTTTAAAATCTGCAAGTTATCATGTATTTCATTCATTCGGGATTGCGGTTTGAAATGATATACAACCGCATTTTTTTTATTTTTAAATTGCGGAGTGAAATGATAAATATCTGCATCACTTGACCATAGGATAGAAAATTATATGCAGGCACCGCGGTATATATATATATATAAATTATTTTTGAAATGATTTTTCTATGGTTTGGATAGGATACGGTTAATAAATATAGATTTTGATATTATATAAAATCTTATTTTATATATACATCTATAGTTAAAGTATTGAAGATAAGCTATGTATGGATTTGTTAAATAAAATAAATAAGTTGAATGACGGAGTTTGATTAATTTATATTATATGGTTAAGTACATGTTAAGATATTGAAATTACATATAATTTTAAAGGATTTAAATTAATTAAGATTGGGAGTTAAATTGGAAAATTTATTTGGAATTGAGCTTAATTAAGAAGTTAACTTCATAAGTTGATGTAAAATTTATTAACTTGAAATTTTAAAAAGGGTATGATATTTATAACTGAATTTTATTCAAGGTGAATTAAATGAATATTTCTAGTATAAAAATTGAAGGAAAATTTCTTTTATAAGTAATTTGAGTTTTACTTAAATGATTACGGGTTTATTATGCAATTATTATTTCAAACTAAATAATAGGACTTTAAATTGGTGAAATAGAAATTTCCAACCTTAGTTCCAATTGTTTAATATTCAAAGTTTGAAATGTATTGAAACTGAAGTGGTTTATTTAAACTGAAAGATTTTTTAAATTTATGGATTTTGACTTAATCTTAAATGAAATAAATTGTAAGTCGCGGAAATTATTTTATTTTATAAAGAAATTTTGAATCCAAACTATTGATGCTATATACTGTTTGAATATCCAAACCATTTAAGTTTTAGAAGTTATGGTTTTAAAGCTATGAATTTTGAAATATTGTGTTTTGAAAGTATAGTTCAATTGTTTGGTTTCCAGATATTATAAATTGTAAAGCAGTATGATTTTGGAAAAGAAATATATTTGGAAAAAAATAGGGATATTATTGTTTGGGTTTTATAAAAATAATATCAAATGAGTTGTTTTGGAAATTGAAATGATATCGTATTTATATGGTTTTGAAATAGATATTTATTCTGGTTTTGAAAGTTAATTATTTTTAAAAGACCGCGGTGTTATAATAACGTTTGGTTGTTGAAGAGACCGGGATCGGAAGTTGTCATACTCTCTGCCAACCCCAAAAACCACTTTAACAACCGTGTACGCGGTGGAGATTCCAGAATGAAGTAGGTTGGTGGCGGCGTTTCCTGTAAGGTAAATACGTGGACCCAACTCCCGTGAGTTGGCATAAGGTGGCTAAAACATGAGCGATCGACGGGTTAATAAGGTAGCACCTTTGATCGGACACATCCCTTCGATATTATACCTTGACTTTTGGATTGATTCGGTGGCCACTTTTGATTTTTATTTGGGGGTGTGGCTCGAGGTGGGCGGTAGCTGCGCGCTACGTGTTACTACCGACCTGGAAGTGTAATTGGTATATCTACCCTGGCATTGCCTAGTTGTGCCATGTCACCTACCCTATCGCGCCTTGTACGAGTTTGGATTTCTCCTGTAGCCCATGTGGTATCCTCTGGTGGCTTCTCGATCAGGAGGGACTATGATATTGGATGGACTACTGGGACTATTACGTGTTAAGGTGGGAAATGTAAAGCCTTAATGCTATTTAAAAGTAAGTTTATTTTATAAATAGACACTATTATAACAGCGCAATATACTACATAGTAAATAGTTTAACGGATCCTTAGAATATGTAAATCCCGAGCATCTCTTGAGTTACTGCACTCATATTTATTTCTGTTAATTTAACTCACATAAGATCTTTTAGTTCTGACTCGAGTGTTTTTGTCTTTTCAAATTCGCTCGGGTCAGTCCGAGCGTTTCAGGATTTGAAGATTTAGCTCTGGAGGACGAAGACGAAGATTTATATTATTATTATTTATACTAGTGCACTACACTCATATTGTTCCGCTGCATTGATATTTATTGGTATGTGAACTCTGATATTTATTGTATAAAAAAAGAATCAAATGTTTTGTAAAAAGATTTATGAACTATATATTTATTATTATATTTTATCCTTCCGCTGTGAGATTCTGTTTTGTTTTATTTCTTTCCTATTTTTCTTATTTACCCCATAAAAATCCGCCCTTCCGTATAGTTTGAATTGGCACGTGTGTCGATTTAAAGCGTGCGAAAAGGCGGGACGTTACAGTTGGTATCAGTGCTTTGTTTTAGCGATAAACCTTAGCTTTGTGGGGTTTGACTCTTTACTAATAGAGTAGTAATACCCTATGGGAGTCGTTGAGTGTATATATGAGAGAGCGTATTTGTTAGTGTTATAAAAGATTTTATTATTGTGTTAATCTGTTCCGTTTTGTATTTATAAGTTCTGGTTGATGCATGGGATGCTATGACATCAATAGGGATTTCTAAACACTTAATAGGACAGACCGACATAATATATGTTTTATATAGGTGAATGAAATAATTTTGCCTATTATATTTTCTGTATATAAAATAAAAAATTTCAAATGATATCTATATTTGGCTGCAATAGATTGGTTGTTAGGTATTAAAGTGTATGAATAATAATAGAAATAAGATTGAATAATAAAATAAATGAAATTTGAAAATTTAGAACTTAAGTTCCGGGTTTTGAAAATTTTCAAATAAATTTTGGAATATAATAATATTGTTTATAAGTATTTCTGATATAAATATTTAATATAATTTGGAAGAAGTTGTTTTAAAGAAGATTTTAGAGAAAATAAGTTTTGTATTTTCCTCTCTGTCGCTGGAAAATAATTTCGGTGATGGCGGCCGCATCATCGACTTTCATTTTCGAGTTTCGAAGGGGAAGGCCACTGTTGTAGTTTTACTGCAGATTCATTTTGATTGAAAAATATAAATTTTGAATTGTTGTAGATATAATTATAGATATATAAGTTTTAATAATATATTTATCTATTGTTTTAAAATAAATTAAAATTTAACCCGGTATTTAGTCTTAAATTTCCATTAAATAATTGTTTCAATTATTTTAGTAAATTAGAAAGTATGTAATTAATAATTGAGACCTTTAAAGTAAATAGAGATTTAATGCTAGGTTATGAATGAAATTAAAGGTAATTTGAAATTGCAACTTATAAAACAAAGATGAAATTATTGAACCATAAATTAATTAAAAGAATTGAAGAGAAGAAAAAAAAACTTGTATAACTTTTAATTACATTCTTAAAAAGCATACATAACTTACCAAATATTAAAAGTTGAAATGTTTAATAAGAAAATGTAATGGAAATCGTACAAGTAGAAATTTGAAATAATGAAGTATTCAATGAAATTGCTGTTAGATAAGAATTTAATGTATAAACTTAAGTTATAATTGAAATTTTACCGAGTAAATATAATTAGAGGTAAGTATGACAATAGATGGTTATAAACTTAAGCAAATTAAAGTGTAGTAGATGAGGTCGTGCAATAATAAGTGAATGAATAATTATAGTAGTTAATGGCATGACCTGAGTTAATGGGAATGAATAATTGTAAGTAATAAGTGAAATTAAATGAAACAAACATTGAATGAGTAAATGAAATTAAAAGTTCGTTAGAAATAAATGTAAATTATAAAAGGAAATTTATGTGGTATGAATAAAAAGAGAAATTTAACAAGAATGTATGAATGGAATAAATAAAAATATACTAAATCTATTGCTGAAATTGTTGTTTGTCGTGGTTTGTGGTGGTTGGGTAAGGAAACTTTAATTTTGTTGGGATGGATGAATAACCCATTATGTTTAATCCAAGACTGTTGAGTAAATGATGCACTTGATGGTTTATTCTTCATTCCGTACAATTTAAAGGTTTTGAACCCGAACAACTAGTTGTTTGTTTGATTGAATGGTTGTTTTGTATTTGTTGTGTATGCTGTTTGTTGAAATTGATGGTTGTTGTATTGATTTATTGTTAGTGATTGAAGCCACTTAAATATTTCACTTTATATAAATTGTTAACCCTTTGGATTTTATAAGTGAAATGCAGGTTATGGAAGCAATTGCTACTGCTTTTGGTTCCATAAATTAAGCGTAAATTGCCCGACAAATAGGTACGTTTCGGGTTACAGTTTATAGCGCTATTTTATATATTTTCCCGTGTTGGGATATTATATTTTGGATATTATATGTGATATTTTGATATATTTGATATTATATTTTCTTCCGAGACTTCCCGTACAAAGGAGACTCTGCCAAAAAATTTCTGTAAATTTTGGACTTAGAAAATATTTTGAAAATGTTTTCCAAACTTTATTAGTTTGAGTATAAAAAATTTTTAATGATTATAAATTAGTATATTTTATCTAAATTAATTTTTTAAATTTATTTGTTTATAAATTTAATATTTGATATGATATTGATTTCTTAATTCTTCTTTTCCCTTCTTTTTCCTTTTCGGGGATGAAAAGTTTTGAGTGGGGGAGAGTGTAACGACCTGTAATTTTCGTTAATTAAATTTGTCATTTTAATAAGATTTACGTAAATTTAATTTAAAAAGAAATAAAGATTTTATAATTAATAATGAAGCAAATGCTGAGAATGAAATGAAACCATGGGAATATAAGGCTAAGTATTTACAGTTGTAACAAAATGACGAATAAATTGAAGTGATGTAAACAATTATACTAGGCTAAGAGTTGCATATAAGAGAACAAAGGTAAGTAGTGAATTTAGTTAATGAATTAATAATATTAAATAGTAAATTGAATTAAATCAATGTCCGGTAGAAATTGAAATATTGTTTGGAATGAAAGCTTATAAATTGTAAGCATTTAATTTACAAATGAAATCAGTGTATTAATTTAGTTGTAACTGAATGTAAATTAATGAAATTATGTAATAATTAATAAATTATGGCATTCATGAATAAAATAAGATTTGTAAGTAATAAAGGAATAATTGAAATAAACATTTACCAATGAAATAGTATATTGATTTATATAGACTTAATAAAAGAGTTGAATTGAATCAACCTATTTAGTTGAAACTAATTAATTGGTATGCAAATTATAAATGGGTTTATGGTAAGAAATTTTACTACCGTGAATTGGAACTAAGATGAAATTGAAAAATTCAAGTATGTGATGCAAATATATCATATATAGCAGTGGAATAAAAAAATTAGTGTTATTTTAACCTGGTTGGTAAGTAACAAACTTATAACTGAATTTAAAGGAAAATAGGTGACAATGAATATAGATTGTTCATTTATTTGATGTGTTAAATAAATTTTGGTATCCAATCGCAATAAATATAAATAATTAATTGAAACTGTTGTAAGGTCAAAATTTATTGCATATAATAAATTGGGGGATAGATTTCATTAAAGGTAATTTATTTATTATGTTAATGTAAATTAAAATAATTAGAGGTATGTAAATGATGCTTAATACCATGTTTGGAAGTTGTAATTCAGAGGATATTAAGAATTAGGAATTGAAATTTGAATTATTTGCAATACAAATAAAGAAAATGTTATGTTATTTCTAACCGAGGGAATCATTAATTAATTGAATAAAAGTTAAATCAGTGGAATAAATGGAGATTAATTTACGTTAGTTATTTAGGGTAGCGACTAAATTTGGTAATCCATTTGCAATTAATGACAATAGTGTTGATATAAGCTAATAAGTTAAATGTCAATGCAATACCAGTTAATGGATTGAATGTGGTTACGAAATTGGAATTAGATAAATGTGGTAACTAATTCAGGGCAAATAAAATTTATGGAACAAATGTTAAGATCTAAACTGATAATAATTAATAATTGAAGGTAATGTAAATTCCATTTATAATATGACTATTGGTAAATGAAAAGATTGTAAATCAAGATTTGTTTATTTATTTGAATTTTATGAAATTGAAGATTTATATTGATTAATCTTTAATAAATTTACATTTATAAATTGTTAAATCATTGTAAATGTTTGAGAATTATAAAGTGATAACGATTTCAAATTTCTGAATTTTAACGCGAAATTTGATTTAATTAGTTTATTTTAAATTTATGTAATTAATGAAAAAATAGTCATTTTGGCCACTGACTCGGATTTCGACGAAACAAGTTTCATCGGATCCGTAACGGTGAATTATAATAGTATTTCAAGTTTCGTAGCGATCGGACTTGTCGTTTGATCGTACGGACTCGAAACGCATTGAAATTTATGCAATTGAAATCAATTGAAATCAATTTGAAAAATATTGTTTTCAGCATAACTTCTGCATACGATGGAATTTGGACATGAAACCTATTCCATTGCGTTTAAAATATTTTAAAACATTATATATGGGTTGACCCAATTTCGTTCCGGAGTAGAAACGGGCTTTTCGGGCCATTTAGCGTTCAGCGCGTATACCAATCTGATCCATCTATTATTTCTCAGCCTCGTCTATATATAACCCGTTATAAACCCTAACCACTCCTTATTTTCATTTGTCTATACGTATATCTCCTTCTCAACTCCTCATTCCAATGGAAGAAGAAGAAAAACCTAATTCTCAAATTCCAAAAATTTATTTCAATAAAAAAAAATTCTGATCTGCAGCCACTTCGAGTCACGCTTCGAGTTTCAGAGGCAAAAACGCTGTAGCTACTTCGGGTCAGAAAGAAAATGAATCGGGTCGCTCCGGGTTGTTTTGGCAAAAACTCCAAGCAAGCACCGACGATTTGAGGCGGCGCACCAAAATCGAACCTGAAGTCGACACAGGGCCATAATTTTCCAATTTTCAAATTTTCATAAGTTTTACGTACGAGCTTGGATTCACGCGCGGTTTTTTTATTGGGATTGTATCGGAATTCCAGACATTTTGGCGTTGATTTGGGCGGATTTGAAGACTGTTAAATTTTTGGGTTTAAATTAAATTTAGATTCAATCTAAATTCAAAATGTGAGTGTTTTAACCCACTCACGATTTTTAAAATTTCTTATGTTTGTTAAATTGATTTTTGATGTGTTTAAAATTTTATTTATAGCTGTTTGGTATAAATGTCATCAATTTCTCAGCTAAATTGCATTCATTTAATTTACGCGTTATTTAATTCATTATTGCATATTAACTGCCAGTTAAATTATATTTATTTTGCATATAAACTGCCAATTAACGGTTATTAAATTTATTTGAGTATAAACTGAAATTGATACCAGTTATTTATCACCTGTTATATATTGATGTTTGTTTAAATAGGATGATGATTATAATTAATGATTGATGATTAATGTTTGGTGAATGGATGATGTGTACTATATTTTAAAATCTGCAATTTATCATGTATTTCACTCATTCGGGATTGCGGTTTGAAATGGTATACAACCACATTTTTTTTATTTTTAAATTGCGGATTGAAATGATAAATATCTGTATCACTTGACCATAGGATAGAAAATTATATACAGGCACCGCGGTATATATATAAAAATTATTTTTGAAATGATTTTTCTATGGTTTGGATAGGATACGGTTAATAAATATAGATTTTGATATTATACAAAATCTTATTTTATATATACATCTATAGTTAAAGTATTGAGGATAAGCTATGTATGGATTTGTTAAATAAAATAAATAAGTTGAATGACGGAGTTTGATTAATTTATATTATATGGTTAAGTACATGTTAAGATATTGAAATTACATATAATTTTAAAGGATTTAAATTAATTAAGATTGGGAGTTAATTGGAAAATTTATTTGGAATTGAGCTTAATTAAGAAGTTAACTTCATAAGTTGATGTAAAATTTATTAACTTGAAATTTTGAAAAGGGTATGATATTTATAACTGAATTTTATTCAAGGTGAATTAAATGAATATTTCTAGTATAAAAATTGAAGGAAAATTTCTTTTATAAGTAATTTGAGTTTTACTTAAATGATTACGGGTTTATTATGCAATTATTATTTCAAACTAAATAATAGGACTTTAAATTGGTGAAATAGAAATTTCCAACCTTAGTTCCAATTGTTTAATATTCAAAGTTTGAAATATATTGAAACTGAAGTGGTTTATTTAAACTGAAAGCGATTTTAAATTTATGGATTTTGACTTAATCTTAAATGAAATAAATTGTAAGTCGCGGAAATTATTTTATTTTATAAAGAAATTTTGAATCCAAACTATTGATGCTATATACTGTTTGAATATCCAAACCATTTAAGTTTTAGAAGTTATGGTTTTAAAGCTATGAATTTTGAAATATTGTGTTTTGAAAGTATAGTTCAATTGTTTGGTTTTCAGATATTATAAATTGTAAAGCGGTATGATTTTGGAAAAGAAATATATTTGGAAAAAAAGGGATATTATTGTTTGGGTTTTATAAAAATAATATCAAATGAGTTGTTTTGGAAATTGAAATGATATCGTATTTATATGGTTTTGAAGTAGATATTTATTTGGGTTTTGAAAGTTAATTATTTTTAAAAGACCGCGGTGTTATAATAACGTTTGGTTGTTGAAGAGACCAGGATCGGAAGTTGTCATACTCTCTGCCAACCCCGAAAACCACTTTAACAACCGTGTACGCGGTGGAGATTTCAGAATGAAGTAGGTTGGTGGCGATGTTTCCTGTAAGGTAAATACGTGGACCCAACTCTCGTGAGTTGGCATAAGGTGGCTAAAATAGGAGCGATCGGCGGGTTAATAAGGTAGCACCTTTGATCGGACACATCCCTTCGATATTATGCCTTGACTTTTGGATTGATTCGGTGGCCACTTTTGATTTTTATTTGGGGGTGTGGCTCGAGGTGGGCGGTAGCTGCGCGCTACGCGTTACCACCGACCCAGAAGCGTAATTGGTATATCTACCCTGGCATTGCCTAGTTGTGCTGTGTCACCTACCCTATCGCGCCTTGTACGAGTTTGGATATCTCCCGTAGCCCATGTGGTATCCTCTGGTGGCTTCCCGATCAAGAGGGACTATGATATTGGATGGACTACTGGGACTATTACGTGTTAAGGTGGAAAATGTAAAGCCTTAATGCTATTTAAAAGTAAGTTTATTTTATAAATAGACACTATTATAATAGCGCAATATACTAAGTAAATAGTTTAACGGATCCTTAGGAGATGTAAATCCCGAGCATCTCTTGAGTTACTGCAGTCATATTTATTTCTGTTAATTTAACTCACATAAGATCTTTTAGTTCTGACTCTAGTGTTTTTGTCTGGTCAAATTCGCTCGGGTCAGTCCGAGCGTTTCAGGATTTGAAGATTTAGCTCTGGAGGACGAAGACGAAGATTTATATTATTATTATTTATACTAGTGCACTACACTCATATTGTTCCGCTGCATTGATATTTATTGGTATGTGAACTCTGATATTTATTGTATAAAAAAAGAATCAAATGTTTTGTAAAAAAAATTATGAACTGTATATTTATTATTATATTTTATCCTTCCGCTGTGAGATTCTGTTTTGTTTTATTTCTTTCCTATTTTTCTTATTTACCCCATTACAATCCACCCTTCCGTATGGTTTGAATTGGCACGTGTGTCGATTTAAAGCGTGCGAAAAGGCGGGACGTTACAGATAGGTCTAAGAAATATGAGTAGCTCAACATAACTGATCCTTGGGGATTGAGATAATCCTCCAAACTGCATCCATTACACGTGCTCAATCTAACGACCTTCCTATCACAGCCTAAAATAGCCTCATGCATCGTCATTCAATGCATGCCTAATATCAACCCAAACCTAGAGAATCCTAATACAATGGTATGCAATAAAATCAACCCCTAAAATGAATAGCTCCAAACCTCTATATAACATAGACAAATAGGTCGATCCACCAATAGGGCTTGACACAACTACAGGGTCTTCGACTATACTAATGTCTGATTGTAAGTCATCAACAAGTCGTGATAGCATTTACTTTACATTGCTATATTGAAAAACACGAGCTTGAATCGAATTGATGTTTTGATTTCTGGGAATCAGAATTGGCTGATATGGTAATTTTCTCGTTCACGTCCACTTACAGACGTGGCTAATTAACCCATTTACATAAAAAGTTTAGCAATCGATTGACTCGTATTCTGCACGTACGAGGTTAACAAATTTTGCAAATTGTTGTTTGATTGGAGGTTTTGAGTGGTTGCTTTAGTCTAAGTTTCAAGAATTTTCTCAAGTGAAGTCAAACGTTTATCGTCTTGGGGAGCAAAAGATTATTGTGGTTGATTTTGAGATGGAGGCACAAAATTTTGTTGAAAATGATTGGGTTGAAAGGGAGGATTCGTAGCATTGTTCAGAAATGATTGAGAATTTGGACGAATCAAATTCGTGTTGGATTTATTTTGGTTCTGTGCAAAATTAGGATGATTTCTCCAATCAGGATTGTACACTGAAGAAAACGAGTCATTCTTAACATTATTGAAAGTTTTAAGTTGTTCTATCCAATTAGGACACTAATCGACTATGTGATTCAGAACGTTGCATTTATAACACATTGATTGGGAAGTTTGGTTCATTTGGCTGGATAAGAAAGGTTGTCAAATTTATTAATTATTGCATCGATTTTAGCTTTCAAAGCCAAAGATGATCTTTATCAAGTGTGCACTCGATCATGAGTAAATGAAATTTTCAGTAGAATATTGAGATGACTTTTCGGCCAAGTTTTCAAGGAATTTCCAAGCATCGTCGTGATGTTGGGCGAGAAAATTGCCTTAGCACATCAATTCAAGCATGGTACGTGAGCTATTTTCAACTCCATCATATAACATTTGGCAAAGAGTCCATTTTTTTAAATTATGGTATGGACATTCTTTTAAAAGCTTCTTAAATTTTTCAAAATATTTTCCGAAAGGTTAACCCTTGAATTATTGAAGACTGACAATTTCGTTTTGGATTTTAGTTGTTTTTTCCAAGAGGTGGAACTATTTTAAGGAACCTTTAACAAATTCCTTCCATGTTTTAATTGAGTTTGATGGTAAGTTGTAAAACCATTTTTCAGCATAATCAGTAAGGGCTAATGGAATTAACCAAAGTTTGATTCCGTCATCACATAATTGTTGGAGTTCAATGGTTGCGCAAACTTGTTCAAATTTTGTTAAGAAAATGTATGGGTCATCATGTTCAAAAATTGCCAAATTTTGGATGCATGGCAATGTGATTGGAATGAATTTCGAAATGGTTACCCGTTGGGTAGGTAATGTGATACAAGAAGGAATAAAAACTCTATCAGGAAAGATTCTACCCATAAGAGTTCGAGGAGGATTTTTGTTCGCTATCGTTGGAGGATCGTTTGTTCGAGTTAAACGATTTATTATTGTGCCACGAGTCTAGGTAGTCATGTACAAGTGAAAAGTTTAAATCGAGAAGGAAGTGCGAATCGAGTTTAAGAGAATGAAGCAAGGTTTAAAAAATGAAGTGAAATTTTTTTAAAAAAACTTTTTTAAAAGGGGAAGTACTTTATCAAAGAGAATTTATATTTCGAAAGGCATATTTGATTTTTTTTTTTTGGAATTTGGGATTTTGTTTAAAATGTTTTTATTGTTTTTATTTTTTTATTTTTTGTTTTTTCGAAATGATTATCTTTTTGCATTTTTGTTTTTCTTCAAAAACAAACTAATTTAATAAATACTTGCGGTTTGATTTGTGATTTTGTTTGATTTTTTTAAAGGAAAAGATTTGAGAAGAGACTTTTTTGTTTTGCGTTGGATTAAAAAAAACTAATTAAGTAAAATGTAAAAAAAATTACTTTTAGATTTTGATTTTTTGATTTTTTTAAATATGCATGAACTAATGCAACTAAATGAATGCAATGACTTAATTATAAATTTTCTGTCCTTAGCTTCTAATCCAAAATTGTATGATCACACTTTGTCTGAATTCAGCAAAATAGTTCTTAGCTAGATAACGGACAACAGTTATAGGTGCACCACGAATCACCATAGCAATGCAGGTGAAGGTTAAAGTACCTTTAAAGAAACAATCACTATAATATTTTCGAACTGCCGTAATATTTTTATATGATTATTGCTCTGCTGTAGCCTAGATTTGTGATTTTGTTTGATTTTTTTAAAGGAAAAGATTTGAGAAGAGACTTTTTTGTTTTGCGTTGGATTAAAAAAAACTAATTAAGTAAAATGTAAAAAAAATTACTTTTAGATTTTGATTTTTTGATTTTTTTAAATATGCATGAACTAATGCAACTAAATGAATGCAATGACTTAATTATAAATTTTCTGTCCTTAGCTTCTAATCCAAAATTGTATGATCACACTTTGTCTGAATTCAGCAAAATAGTTCTTAGCTAGATAACGGACAACAGTTATAGGTGCACCACGAATCACCATAGCAATGCAGGTGAAGGTTAAAGTACCTTTAAAGAAACAATCACTATAATATTTTCGAACTGCCGTAATATTTTTATATGATTATTGCTCTGCCGTAGCCTAGACACCAAGAAGTTAGATTGTTAAAAGAAGACAACTTGTCGAATACAATTAAGCCGTAGGTGAGCTCGCGAATCCCTTAAGTCCAAAGTCTAACCGTTATTATTAGTCCAATTCTATGATGAAATGTAATTTGTAGGCCAAAAAATGGGTGATGAAATCCCCCACCTTATGTAGATTTGGACGTTGCTCTTAGAAAAGAAAATAAGATGAAATGAATGCAAAATAGAAATTAAGCGCGATTTTAACAATGCAACTACAAATGAGATTTGATATTGATTTTGTTTTCAAAAATTTAAAATGCAAGCAACCAACCGCAAAGAAAATAATAATAAGAGATAAGAGCACGATAGCAGAACATGCAGAATTATTAGCAACTTATTTTAAAGTGGCAAATTTTTTATATTTTTTTTTAAAAGTAATCGATTTATTTTAGCAAGGAAAACGAAGCAAACAATTCCTCCTTTTGATTTTCTACAACCTAAAATTTGAACAAAATATAAGTAGTGTATTTATTCTGGTTTTTTTATCAAGGAGGGGATGATATAATTTTTTTTTTTTGAAACTAATGCCAAATGAAAACGAAAACAAATTTAGTCTTTTTAAACAAGTTCTCTCTCTATTTCTATATATACAATTAAGCAATTAAACTAAACTTAAAACTATACAACTACATACCCTCTAGAACCGCAGTCCCACTTAAATCAAATCTCATTTATCCAATCTTCAAACCAAAAGAAAAACTCTCTGTAATAAAAAAATGTTCTCTCTTCTTTGTTGAGAAAAATAATACTTCAAATTAAAATGAAATTTGTTTCGACTTCATAAATTGGAAATCTTGATTTGGAAATTTGAGAGTTCGAATTGGGTCAAGAAATGGGGTCGTCGGTTCAAGTTGCAATTGAGGAAAACTGTAAGAATTTAGGCAACTCATTTTTGAATTTGGATATTAGGTTGGCTGAGATGGTCGTAGCTAATGGTACTCGGATTTCTAAAGTTTGCAAGTTGCAACGGTGATTAGAATGTGTGGTTGCAGTTGAAGGTGAGAGTTTGGACTGCGTTGGAGGGAGGCTGAAGGGATGGTGGCTAAGTGTATGATATGTGGTTTGGGCAGTGGGAAGTTTAGGCAATGGTGACTGGTAGTAATTTGTGCTATATTGATGAGGTTGAAGATGATCGGAGGGGCTGTTGATGGTTGGTGGAGAGGAAGGCAGCAGCAGTAGGATTGGGTTAACTGGAGGTTGCAGTGATGTGTACTGTTGTGGAACATGACAGGGAGAGTGGATGGCTACTTGGAAGTGGAGCAGTTTGACTGTTGGAGATTGCTGTAACAAGGATAGGGTGGACTTGTGTGTTTTAGGTTGAAGGATGTAGGAATGTCAAGATGGATGTGCAGTGGTGGATGTGAAGAGTTGTTAGCAGTGCAGAGGGGTACTGGTGGTGACAGATGTGCAGTGATTTGTGCAGGGATGTTGGAGCTGATTTCTGGTGGTCGAAGAGGAGTGATGGTTGGGAATGGCAGCAAGTGGAGGGTTGTCTTTCAAGTTGGTTGGATGTTCAGGTGGTTTGGTTGTGAAGTTTGGCTATGTATGTAATGCCGATAGGTTGTGAAATGTATGAAGCGTGACAGTGAGTTGGTCTAGTGTGTTTTTGGTAGGAGGAGGAAGTATGGTTGGTTGTTGTTGGTGTGGTTGGTAACGAGGCGTGCTTGACTATCTAGAAGATGATGGTGATTATGGTTGTTGCTGCAGTGAAGCTGTGATATAGCAATGCAGGGGTGGTGGAGCAGTGGAAGGTGGTGAATGTAAGAAATGCTTACAGAGGGATGTATGCAAGAGAGTAGGGTGGTAGTGGTTGTTGTTTGGTTGGTCTGCAGGCTATGATGGTTGTATTTGGTGTAGGTGATAGTGGATGAATGCCGGGGAAGGTAGCGAAGTCGAGGTTGACGGAATTTTGAAGGGAGGTCTTGTGTTTGGAGTGGTGCAGTTTTGTGATGACAGAGTTGCGGTTTTGTGTTTATGGAATTGAGTGTTGATGACAGAGGCAAGTTTGCCAAAGAATTGATGGCAGAAATATATAAGAAATGTATCAGTGTATGAGTTTGCAATGTAAATAGTGAACGCAAAATTAAATTGTAATATAGAAACTGAGAATGTAAATTGTTATGCAAATGAAATAATTTTTCTTTTTTGTTTTAAAATGCAATTGTGTACATTTTTTTCTTTTATTTCTATATTGCAAATGCAAAAAGAAACACAGAGAGCACACAATTCAAATCAAAGCACAAATCACACTACAAACATGCAACACATAAAAGTAATAAAAATTTAAAATGCAAATCAAATAAAAAATAATTCGAAGAGTAGGATAAAAATTAAATTAAAATCCCCGACAATGGTGCCAAAAATTTGTTAGACGGCGAATTTCCTATTGACTAGAAAATCGCTGAAAAATTATAATCGTTAAAACCACAAGCGCACAGTGTACAATTGTAGTATGTATGCGAGTACGAGTCGATCCGTAGGGAATGAATTAAATTCTAACAATACTCAATCAAATTAGCCCAAAGTTTATAAGTGGTTCTAAACTAAGAAAATTGCAAAAATGATCTAGAGCAAAAGTGAGTAAACTATGATAATAAGAAGCAATTTAGAGGCAAATCTTCTTCCAATCATTCATATAAATCAAAACAAATTTTACTTGTAAACTCTCGTCAAAAATATTAAGTAAAAAATGATAGATGTGCTTAATATAAGTATGATTAATTTGTGCTGTTAATTAGCACAACTTAAATCATCTAACTCTAACACACTTTGCAAACCCACTTATCAAAACTCATGAAAATAACATGAAAATTTAAATAAAATCTATTTTATGTATGATCTCTTTACTATTAATTAGTAACATAAACCATTAAATTTTGAGTCTAGTTTAACTTTCATTATCAAAATCGCTCAGGCAAATGATCAAATAGTTTATGTTTTAAATGGAGTTAAGCATAGCCTATTTGAGATGTCAACATAGGCTATCAAAATTCAATAAAAAGAAGCATGAACCACCATCATTCATATTTTCCATTAAGCATATAAGAGAGATTATAAATGAAATCGTTATGCTAATTTAATATGTTTCATTAGAGCTTCGTTACCCCTAAATTGAAGGTGTTTAGCTACTCATGTATGAAAACATGATAGCATAAAATGATTTCAACACAAAAAAAGAAGGAAAATGAGAGCTATTAAAATAAAAGAGAGCTAAGCACTTGTAACGACCCAAAATTTTCGATCCCGAAAATTTCAGATGGTTATGAAAAAGAAGAAAGAGATAGAAGAAGAAGAAGAACAAAATCAACAACATCTCACATTCGCAGCGGATAAAATATAATAATAAATAATAACTGTTTACAAAAGAATACTATTTCTATCGATTACATTTTATATACATCAGAGTTTCACATAAATTCAGTCACTGAATATATACAATTATCAAGTCTCGGATTAATAATAATATAAATACAGCGGAAATACTCTATACGATATTGTCATCCAGCTCGCCTCCTGAGCTCTAGAACGTACCTACCTGAAAATCTGTAATACTCGGTCTGACCCGAGCATTACACCAAAGTAACACCCGGGTCAGGCTGGGAACCAGCGTGAGTAAACCCAATTAACATGGAATACCAAAGAAATCAACTTTTATAAACCGGGTAATTTATACCAATTTAACTAATTCACAATTTTGCTAGAGACAACACTTACTTTACATATAAGTTTCCAAGTGCCAAACTTGGATAAAATAATCCAATTCACTTAAATCATTTCACTCCTGCCTATTGATTTCTCAAATCAATTCATAAAAATTCGAAGTGGTTTCGGGTATTTCCCAATACCCGACCCCCGGTCTCTTCGAAACTCATGTTATTCTAACCCAAGTTATTCAAATGAAATACACAACATTTCATATCAGAGATGTCAACACATTCAAAACATCCAATACCATTCAATTATCCATAACAAACTTAATCACAGACAAATCAATTCAGTTGATTTTAATTGAATTCCAAACCTCAAATACTTAGATTTCTTCATTGATTTATTTCCAAACCAATAAATTAATCAACTCTTCCATATTCATTCATTTTAATTAATCACCCAGGATTAATTACCTTTCAATTTCATTCAAGTAATTATCTTTAATTAATTTCACGACATTAATTAGCCTTAACCAAATCAATAAGTAATCTTAGTTATTCATAATTTAATTTACCATATCAGTTACGTGAATCCTTAATTACTTATATTAATTACTTTCTCACAAGTCCCTTATTATTGATTAATTCATCTTGATTAATAAATCTTTGATTACATCATTGATTATATAAATTAAGGATTTCCAATTATATTTTAATTTATCCTAATCAAATCCAATTATCTTACTTCAAAACACCGTATAATCCTTTCGATTAATTCCAAACTATAATGAACTATCTTTTATTTATTTATTTTTTTCCATTAAATAAATCAATTACTCCTTTATTAACCATCTTAATCAATCTCTTGATCAATTCCGCAAAGTGATTATATTTTTATTAATTACATTTAGTAATTACTTAACAAACTATCCAATAATTATTCTGAATTACTTACACTTGATTAATTAAGTTAAAACTTAATAAATTAATTAATTCAACCCTTTGATTACTAAATTCAATGATTAGAGTTTAGAACTATATAGAACCCAAATATTTCCAGTCAAACAAGAATCAATTCACGAATCATCCAAAACCAAAGTCACCCGATCATTAGTTCGCAGTGCATATCAAATCAATTCAATCATTCCATCAATTATTTAAATTAACCATTAAAATTTAAATAAAACACAGCTGGGTGAGATTTACTCACCTTTGAATTACTGTTTGCAATCCATCTCAAACTGGCTTGATCCCTTGATTTTGAACCTTGTATAAATATTACATAACTTATTAATATCTGGGATAATAAGATAATCCATCGCTATTTATTGATTTTAATCTATCTAATAATTTGAATAATAATTTCATTTGATAAATTTAATCCAATTTAAACTAAAATTTAATTTATCTAAAAATTAAATTTTAAAAAAATAACTTTCTGTAAATATCTTAAAATAAAATTAACTGCTAAATTTTACCAGCTATTCAAATTATTCATACCTGTATTGTTGTAATAAAATTTTATTGGAAGACAAAAATTTTGTAATTACCTCAAAAAGAAAACTCGCAGTATCCTCCCCCTTCTAAGTGACCAAATCCTGACCAAGCTTCGCGAGCCACCACTCCCCTTCGTCACTGCCCCAAATACGCGTCCAAGCTATTAGTCTCTCGCGACGTCAGGTCCTTTTTCACTCGCGACGACGACACGAGCTCCAAACCCTAACTCAAACGCACCCCACGACCTATCATCCTTGAGCTTGAGCTCGACTTTGACAACGACTCAATCGTACGTAGGCGATTCGAGGCTTTGAACTGCTCTCGAAGGTGGAGGAACGCGCGCGACCCATCAGCTTCCGGCCTACGATGGAGTTTGCTTCGATCGAGAGAGGGAAGAAAAGGGTTTCGTCTAATTTCTGAGCTTGCGGCGAGGCCATGGCTTCGACCATTAGATTTGTTTCTTCCTTTTTTTTTATAATATATATAAGAAATAGATAAGATCGATTTTTTTTTCAAGGCTGATGAGGCGATGGGAAAGACATAAATAATGTGGAGAAACTTCTTGAGAATGCTTGAATAAAATATCTAAGGTCGTTGAAATTTTCTTGCTAATTTATTTTAACTTTTTATATTATAAAACTTCCAAACGACTTGTTAGTTACTATTTAAAATTTCGAACTCCACTTAAGGAATGCCGTTAGGCAATTATAAAGCTTTACCCGCGTTCCGAACCCGATGAAACGTGTTTCGGAACCTAATTCGATCGTATGCACGAGTTACAGCAGCAAACAGTCAGTTTTAAATTAAATTGATTTAAAATAGTTCTAAGCGTTTGGAGCTATCAGGGTCAAACGACAACCCCGATTGCTACGAAAATTGAAATCCAATAATAATTAACTATTACGGATCCAGTGAAACTGGTTTCATCAAATTTCGAGACTGTGCCTCGAAAGGCTATTTTTAAATTCAATTTAAACGATATATTTTCAAAACTGAACAAATTACCTTTAAATTAAATTTCTACCATTCTATTATCTTCAGTAACACCATTATAAATATTACAAGCCTTCAAATTATTTTTAACAGGCTTAAAACTGAAGAATTCAATAATTTACCCAATTTCATTTATTAAATCCATAATTTAATTATTAAGTAAATATTTATATTTGAAATTCAAGTTTAAACTTAACCTTTAAATGTTTTAGAATCAACTAATTATTCCAATTTAAATTGTTAGAAATTCCGGATCGTCACATTCCTTCCCCCTTAAAAGAATTTCGTCCCCGAAATTACTAGTTAGGAAGAATGACCAATACCCGTTTACCTTCTCTCCAAAACTCACAATTCAACACTCTACCAACTATCTTTTATTAATGACTCACTATCACCTTAACTAACCTCCCAAAATCTTTTATAGTTTCAAATACTACCCCTTTCCTTCAATCATTTAAATTTCAATTTAAAACCAAATTTGGAATTATCAAAATTTTCTCAAATTTTTTTTCCCAACTCTCTAAATTTCCGAAAATTTTTGCCAGCGTCTCCTTTGCGCGGCTAGCTCGGTATTACTACAAAAGGCCTCTACGGGCTCCCAAATCCAAAAGAAAACAAAAGCCAAGTGGCTACATCAAAAACCCAATCCAATTCCATTCAGAAATTTTAAATACATACCTTTTTGTCGGGCAATTCAAATTTATCTACTAATATCAAATCCCATCTCTTTTTCCTTTATAATACCTACATATCTTGTTTTGCAACAATATTCAATTGAAACTTTACAAATCATTTTATCCATTCTCTTATATAGGTTTTCATATTTATTTCTATTCAAAATTCGTTTTTCCCGTTTTAATATGAATTCAACTTATTTCAGTTTTTGAATATTAAATTTTATTTTCCATTTATAACCGAGTCTTATTAGTTCCATCAACTGATCTATTTCAGTCTCATATTTAAAATCGTTTAATGGTTTAACAAAAAAAAATTCTCAAAATTTTTTTAAAAAATTTTCTAACTCCCAAAATTTTGGAAATTTTTTGGCAGAGTCCCCTTTGTACGGAGAAGCTTTTGCAATTTGATAAGAGATATAAATATATATACATCGACCCACCCGGTCGGAAAAAGCAAAAACAGTTCATATTTTCTATTTTTATTACGTAGGCGTACCTTATTTAGCGATTTAAGCAAGCAGCTTGTTTATTTTAGCAATTAGCATACCCCAAATCTAGCCAAACGGCTTCCCTGTACCTGTACTTACTCAATTTAAATATGTAAGTGCCATATGTAGAAATTCTATTAGCATTTCACTTACTTTTAATGGCTACACACAAGCATTTCAAAAACAACAAACACCAAATCCTTACCATACGCAATTTATATAATTTAAAGATAATCCAATTGCTTTCAACCAAATTTATATGCCATTACATTCAATTTTAATGGTTTACAATGCAATTGTTTACATTCAATTCATTTTTAAGCAAAACAAACTCATATTCACTTCAATTAACTCAAAAATCAATTATATTTGCTTCCACTAATCCATAGAATTTAATTAAATCTAGTTTACGTTAAACGGCAATTATTTCTACGCAATTTGATAATATCCATGTGAATAAATAATTACTTAAGTTTTATAACCTATTAAAATTGATTCCAACTCAATTTTATTTACTTCAATTCCATTTTAATTTATTCACAATCATTTTATTTAGCTCGACACATTCCATTCTTGTATACTACTAGTCATTCCCAAAGTAATTCAATCCATGCTTTTGTTTAATGGGCTTTTATCCTTATTCGAAGCCAAGCTTCCATAAATTTTAAACTTAAGTTAATTTACTTTAATTTATTCCATCATCAAACTTAAGTTTACTTCGATTTGATTCTCATTTAATCAAATCTCATTAATTTGGTTAGCCCATCTACTTTAATTTTAATTTTAATTTTAATTCACCCTCTCAATTTATCAAAATAATATCCAACACATACTTAATTCATTTATACTTCAAATTAATATGCCACCGAACTTAAGTTTAGTCTGATAATCCAATTCCAATCACAGCTTTGATTTTGTTTTTATTCTATCAGACTTCGTCTATTTATTATTTAACTCAATTAACCAATTTTAATTTTTTTTTGTTTAATTTACGTACTTAACTCATTTCGAATTTATTTTATTAATACAAAGTCATTCCCCATTTATTTCTATTCACTTGGGTTTTGTTTTGCAACTCAATTTCTATTACAATTCTTCTCTTATATCCAATTTACTTGCAAATTTCATTAAATATTATTCAAATCACACTTGAATTTTATTTGCAATTCAAACCATCTTTTTTTTTCAATCCAACTCTATTTTATTTTAATTTTACAACATCTCCTCTTATTTAATTCCTTATCAAATCCAAGTCGAATTCTATTAACAATTCGAATTCACATCCAGATTCCATTATTAACTTACAATCCATTTATTTACCCAAGTTAAATTTTATTTATATACTCAACCAAATTATTATTTAACCAATTAGCTTATTTCCAACTTCTAAATCAATATTCGATTTTAATTACAAAATCACTTCATTAAAATTCCCGAGTTTCAATTTTATTTTAAAATTCAGTTTAGGTTTCCCTCAATTTTCCAAAATTCCAACATCTTTATTTAAAATAAATTTAGAAATGCTTTTAAATTCACATCATACTTAATAAAATTGCCCTTTATAAAAATACTTCTTATGACTCGATGTTTCAACCAGTCCATCCTTGTTCTCACAGAAATTCAATCATACGTTGATCAGGCGTAGGACTGAAAATCTATAAGTACTTGGTAAACCCGTTTTCAACATCTAGTGAAAATACTTGGAAAATAATTTTATTGAAAATATCGAAAACAGTTTTTTGAAAATAGAGGAAATAATTTTGGTGAGAATGCTCTGGAAATCATCACCCCCATCCATGGTCACAGTTACATTCCAGGGTTACGTTGCCGTCGCAGCAAAAGTCCATGCAACTGTAGGCTCTCCGCGGCCTCTCGATTACGCCATGGATCCCACACAATAGATCACAGTTACATCCACGGTTACGTTGCCGTCATATCAAAAGTCCATGTAACTGCAGGCTCTCCGCGGCCTCTGATTTCGCTATCAAAATGAAACCTCTCCAATCCTACATAGGTCGCAGTCTGCCGATATAAAATCAAACGCAGACATGTTGGCTCTCAGCGGCACACACGACTTTCGCTATGTTATACCATAAGTCGTAGTCTATCGATATAAAATCATACGCAGACTGTTGGCTCTTAGCGGCACACACGACTTTCGCTATGGTATACACTACTCATAATCCTCGGGAACTAGTTTTGTCCGGACTCCTCACAGGATCAACTTTAGAATTCGCCCCTTGGGGATCAAAGCAACACCATCCAGTGGCACTCCTGAGAAGTCCATTTCAAGGGAGCGCCTTTTTCCCTCATCAAAACACTTTATACTATACATATAGTATCTTCAAATCATAAACCTAGTATGAATTTCATATAAGGCTCCTTTACACAAAAATCGATTATTCCCAAAATCGATAATTCTCAAACTAGGCTTTCCAAATCCCAATATTTGATTTTACCCAAAAATCAAAAGCCTTTCCAAATCCAAAATTTCCCAAAACATTTTCCAAAATCCTCATAAGATCCTTTATATATATATTCAAAAATATATATAATTTTTAAAACTTTGGATCATTCCAAACTTGTATAAAATCCCTTTATACTTCAAATACTATGAAAAACCATTCCTTACTGGCTATAGATTCAACAAGGGGAGTTTTATCCTATTTAACAAAGATATATATATATATATATATGTATGTATGTATGTATGTATAACTTTGTTTATTCAAAATCAAATATTCAAATTTGATTACTCCTTTCAATTCCAATTTCATTCAAATCCGTACGATGTACACATAACATCCATACTCTATACCAATCTGATCGCTCACTCGATCACACAATTTCACTTCCGATTAGTATCGTCCACCCGACTTCCTAGTGCGGACACAGATCTGGTTTCTTGATTAGAAACCGTCATTCTCCTTGCATAACCATAACTATTATAGAGAACACAGAACCAATCAACAATCCATATCCAGGTTCGCCGTCGAAAATCGAACGAAAAATCCCTACTCGGATCGATATAACTATCTCGAAATTCTATGCTCGAATCTAGATCAAATCACTATGCGAATAGAATAATATACGTACATCATACGTATTTAACTTCTTTGATTATTAGCCAAATCAATTTCCTTTCCATTCACATTTCCTTTAAATTCTATCCACTTACTTGCATTGCCTTAATCCCCATTTGGACTATTACCTCAATTCTTATCCCAGTTGGGTACTTAATCAATAACAGTTTGAACTCCGACCAGTTTTAGAAAATAGCTTTAAATTTTTAAAAATAGATAAGTAGTTGAAAAATAATTAATAGTTTACAAAATAGCTATAAAATAGTTAACTAATTGTAAAATAGTCGGAAAATAATTGAATAGTTTCAAAGATTCTAAATAATTGCAAAATAGTTGTAAAATAGAAATTAGTTTGTGAAATAGTTGAAAATAATAATTAGTTTAGGAAACAGTTGGAAAAATGGTTAAATAGCTCCAAAAAAAATGGTAAACAATTATAAAATAAGTTAGCTTTAAAAAGAAAGGTTGTATATATTTAATAGCTTAGAAAATAAGTTTATATCAAAACAATTTATATTAAAAATAGTCAAGAGCCAACTGTTCACTTTGCCAACAATTCAATTTAAATTTCCATTTAAATTGACTGTAACGACCCGTTGAAATTAATAATATTTAATAAATTAAATTAATATAATTTCTAATTTGATTAAGAATAAATGTAGAAATTTGGTATAGTAGTTGTAACCTAGTGTAACAATAAAATTTTATGACAATAGATTTGGATAATGTAATTTGTCACTTTTTGTTAAAAGTAAATTTTAAGAAATCAATAAATGTTGAATTGAGAATATTAATAAAAAAATATTAACTAAAATGAGATTCATTAATATAAAATCAGTAGTGAAGATGTCAACTTTGGTTGTAATAAAGGTGAATGCTATTAGTGGATGTCAACACTTAATAAAATTTATTTAGAATAAAAAGAATTTAAATGCATGTTTGAATAGAGTATTAAATTGATAGATTAAGCGTAAGTAATTAGAATTTAACCCTATAAGATATGGAACCGAATGTATGAATATAATTTTGTAGAAATAGTTAATTAACAACTTATTTGTGCATACCCAATTTAATATAAATAACAAAAGGGCTAGCACTTGATGTGCCTAAGTATTAATATATTGGAACTATAATAAAATAGGGAGTTTGGTAGTAAATAGAAATAAAAAGACCGTTATTAACTAGTAGATTAATAAATGGATTCTAACAATAGGTAGTAATTAATGCGTGTATATTGGGCATTTGCGGATTACCAATTTTTCTACCTATTCATATAATTTATTTATGTAAATCTAAACCTATGGCAACATTTTGTTAATAAATGTTGGAAGTGAATTTGAATATATCAAAGGATAACAAGTGTTTAGGTTAACCATTTATTTTATTTAGTTAAGAAGGGAAATAGATTGAAATAAAGCTAATTTAATTTTTTTGGTTGTTAATGGGTATAGTTAAATAAGGAGAAGTTATAGGAAATAAAACGCGCACTAATGAGATGTAATATAATTCCAAAGTTATTTATACCCACAAATAGGTTAATTACTGTATAGAAAGAGTCTAAATCAATAAATGAATTTATTAAGATTACATTTATAATTTTATAACCTTTATGCTGATTTAAGTTCAATTAATTTATTTGATTAGATAGTGCAGTAGCGTAGTTTTGTGCGGTAGTTGAAATAGCTAATTCTTTTAGGTGAAGTTAAGGCTAATTCTATGTATATATTTGACCTATTGTTGATATAGATTCTAGGAAGCAGGATCTATTAATTAAATGGAGTATTAGATTCAATAATTGCATTTATCGCATAAATAAAGAGAATATAATGGTTAAAATTGGCGTTATTGAAATTAAAAAGGAATGGGGGAATAATAATTTGAAATCATTGCAATAGATATTAATTTAAGGTTACCTTAAATAAATTAAGGTAATAAATGGAGGATAGTGTAAATATCTTTATAATACGATGATTTGTGTAGTTAGGGTAGTTTTGATTTGTCACTTAAGATGGAGGATTTTTATAAAATGTAATAAATGCAGTTTAAATTAAGGCATTGACGTTTGGGTATTTAAGAAGTGATAAACTAAAATTTATTTATTTATTTGAAAATTTGAAATCCAGTTTGTGGATTTATTGCAAATAAGTGAAATTTGTGTTTAACCATTACATCGATAGGAATAAATTAAATTTAAGGTTATATTAATAAAATTTGGACTAGAAAAATGATATGAATCGGTTTTAGAAGCCTTAAATATAAAATGGGAAGTAGACGAGATTTCACGTTACAACCATTTTTAAAAAATCCTGATGTATGTAGAAATATTTATGAAATATAACGTAAACCAATGTTGAATCAAAAGAATAGAGTCAACACTTATTTATTCATTTAATGTGATATAACTACGAATATGATTTATTGCAAATTACATGGAAATCTAATATATAGGACATTACCTAAAAAGGAAGAGTAGATAAAATTTATGATAAACATATTTGTATATGAAGGTTATTGATTTAAGGAGAAATTGGGCAAGTTTTATGTATTTGGGTTAAGTGCAACCTTTAATAGATAAATTTAGTGCAATTAAAGAAATTGACAATTAATATTTCGATAACCTAAAATTTGATGGGATAAGAACATTTGGGTAATGAAGGGATGACAAATATTAGCTATGATTCTAGAAGGAATTAAATAGATAATGGGAGGATTAAAATCAGGTTCTAAGCAATAATTATTAAATAACAGAAGTTTAGGAGTAAAGTGAGATAATTGAAAATTTTAATCATTCATATAAGTCATTTGTTTATTAATATGAGTTAGCTAATAAATTTAATTTGGGCAATACCTATATATTGGAAACACATTTGTAAAGTGTAATTAATTGAATTTGGTGAATTGGGAATGAATCCAAGGTTATAGGAATTGATGTAATACTACGCAAATAAAAGGTAACTGCATAAAATCAATGTTTCGTAATAAATTGTAATTGATAATTAAGTAGGAATGGGTTTGAATTTGACAAAAAGGAAAATTTATTATTTGCTTACCCATCTATTCAATCTATTAAATTTGATCAGATCCATTTGCAATTAAACGAATTTATTTACAAGTTAGTATGTATTTAGCTGATAACTATAAACCAATTAGGGCAATTGGGTATATATATATTACCAGTTAAGTTATATAAGATAATGGTTGACTTAATTAAGGGAGTTTATGTAATAATTTCATTTATTTTGTAAGTGGAAATAAAACGTTAATGATAACAAGTATTCAAAATTTACCATCTATTTAGTATATTAAGTATAATTGATAATCAACTACAGCAAGTAATAAATAATAAATACGTAACGTTAAATGAAGTAATATTTGAAATTTAATATTTAGAAACTATGTAAATATAAGTGCAGATGAAATTGGGGATATTTACATATTGAAATATGAATCCAATGATAAATAAATCTAATTGACAATAAATAATGGAAAGTAAATTTAATTAAATTTTGGAAATTTAATATATATATACAGTTATAAACCCTAGCTCCATCCTATTGTCATTTGCTGTATATTCATTTCTTCATCTCCTTCTCCTCCTCAAATGGTTGCAAAACCTAGATCTACTTCAATCCAAATTTCAATGAAAATGCAAACACTTCAGAAAAATTCCACAAAAAAATATATGTTAATGTTCTCGAGGCACGTAATCTACTGGTGCAATTCGTTTTCTGTTTTGAACATTCGTTTGACCAGAATTAATTCAAACAGTCCGTGACCATTCATCATCGTCGTCGCAAACTTCGTCGGATCGTCAAACCTTTTCTGGGTTTTGTAGAGTGGACGATGGGGATCGCATCTATATGGTTTGTGTGTCGTTTTATTTATTTTCAATTTTGAATTCAATCATCATTTTTCGCCATAACTTTCTCATACGAAGTCGGATTCACACGAAATTTCTTTTGTTAGGATCGTAATTTAATTCCGGATTTGATGACGCTGGTTTGGACGAATTCCGAGAAGGGCGAATTTTTGGGTTTAAATCGAATTTAAATTCGATTTAAATTCCAAAGGTGAGTGTTTTAACCCACTCACAACTACTAGAATCTTTTATGTTTGTTTAAATTAATTTTAGAAATGAATAGAAATTTATTTATGAGTATTTGGCATGTTTATTTTATTCATATATGTTGAATTGCATTTATTTAATTTAACTGTTAATTTAATTAATTTATTGCGTATAAATTTACAGTTAAAAATTTATTTGTTTGTATATGAACTGCTAGTTAACAGTTATATAATTTATTTCTGAATATAGACTGTAGATTAATAGCTGTTAAATTTAATTTGAATAAAATTGCCAGTATTACCTCTTATGTAGTACCAAAAATAATATTGTTATTGATTGATATTGATTGATGATTGCGATTTGGATGATGGATGATGTTGATGAATGGATGTTTATTGGATATCATTAAATTGCAAATTATCATGCATATTTCATTTCATTCGGGATTGTGGTTTGAAATGATATATAACCGCAAATTTTTATATCTTTTAAATTGCGGATTGAAATGATAAATATCCGTATCACTTGACCATAGGATAGAAAATTCTATACAGGCACCGCGGTCTATATATAACTATTTTTATGTGATTTCTATGGTTTGGATGGAATACGGTTTATAATAATCTTAAATTTTATATTGTATAAATATCTTTCTTCCATATATATATACATATGAAGTTGAAAATTTTGAAATTAAAAGGTGTATAAAAATCTTTATTAAAAATGGAAGAAAATTAAGAAAATGGAGTTTAATAATTTATATCATATGTTTAAATGTTAAGTTTGGAAATTTTAAGATATGATATTTATAATTGGATTTTTCCCAAAATAAATTGAAATGAATATTCTAGTATAATTTGAATTGGGAAAATATATATATTTTATTACTAGAAATTGAAGTCTTATTATTTATGGATTTTATATGAATATTCAAGACTAATTAATAGAACAATTGATTTGTTGAAAGCATAAAATCCGACTTTAGTTTGAAATATTGATACTCAAAATGGATATACGTATATATAAATAAATTGAAGTGGTTTTGGAACTTGAGAGAGATAATATAAATTTTGGTTTAGACTTTAATAAAGAAATGTATTTGTAAAGCCATGAGAACTATTTTCTTTACAAAGTAACATTTAAGTTAAACCATTTAATTCATACACCGTTGAATGTCCAAACCATTCAAGTTTTTAGAAGTTATGGTTTTAAATTATGATTTTCAAAATATTATGCTTTGAAATATTTGATGTTCAGACGTTATGAAGTTAAAGCATTATGATTTTGGAAAAGAATTATATTTGGGATAAGTGATAAAATATGGTTTTGGGTTTTGAAATGATATCGTATTCATGGTTATGAAATGGAATGTTTATTCTGATTTTTAAAGTATAACCTATTTTTAAATGACCGCGGTGTTATAATAACGATGGGTTGGCAAAGAGACCGGGATCGGATATGGACATACTCTCTGTCGATACCGAAAACCACTTTGACTAACCGTGTACGCGGTGGAGATTCCAGAATGAAGTAAGTGGTGGCGACGTTTCCTGTAAGGTAAATACGTGGACCCGACTCCCGTGAGTTGGCATAAGGTGGCTAAAACAGGAGCGATTCTCAGGCTAATGAGGTCATTCTTCTGATCGGACCCTCCTCTTCGATATTATACTTTGATTTTGGATTGATTCAGTGGCCACTTCTATATTTTGATTTTGGGGAGTTAGTCCGAGGTGGGCGGTAACTGCGGCTACGCGTTTCCACCAGCCTGGATAGCAATTGGTATATCTGCCCTGGCATTGCCTAGTTGTGCCGTGTCACCTACCATACCGAGCCTTTAGTACGAGTTTCTATTTGTGTCGTACCTATGGAGTATCCTCTGGTAGCTTCCCGATCAGGAGGTATTACGGTACTGTATAGACTATTGGCATTATTTGTGTTAAGGGCTATATGGGTAACCCCTTAACGCTATTAAAAAGTAAGTTTATTTTATAAATAGACACTATTATAATAGCGCAATATACTACATAGTAAATAGTTTAACGGATCCTTAGGAGATGTAAATCCCGAACATCTCTTGAGTTACTGTACTCATATTTATTTCTGTTAATTTAACTCACATAAGATCTTTTAGTCTGACTCGAGTGTTTTTGCCTTTTCAAATTCGCTCGGGTCAGTCCGAGCATTTCAGGATCGAAGATTTTAGCTTTGGAGGACGAAGACGAAGAATCCGTATTATATTATTTATAGTATTGCACCACACTCTAAATTTCCGCTGCATTGATTGTATTGGTATGTGTAACTCTGATATTCATTGTATAAGTAAAAAAAATATTTTGTAAACAGTTATCATGAACTGTATATTGATTATTATATTTTATCCTTCCGCTGTGAGATTCTATTTTGTTTTATTTCTTCTATGTTTTTCTTATTTACCCCATAACAATCCGCCCTTGCGTATGCTTTGAATTGGCACGTGTGTCGGTTTAAAGTGTGCGAAAAGGCAGGATGTTACATTGACCCAATTCCAATTCAAATAACTCCAAATTCCATTGGACTTGATTAATCCCCAATTCAAGTTGAATCAATCTTGATTCCTACCCCAATTTAAATCAAATTCTAGTTGATTTTAATCATGTTCAATTTTAATTATAATTTCATATTATTCCAATCAATTTGAATTATTACCAATTGAATCCATTTCAAATTCAAATCGTTTCAATTTATCTCTACTTATATTTTCCAGATTCAAATAAGAGCTCAATACAATTTTATTTGTTTTCAAAATTTAATTTATTATTCAATTTTATCTTCTAGTTTGAAGCCAGTTCTTAAACAAGTTTATTTTACAATTCAATTATTCAAATTTATTTTATTTATACACTACCATTCTCCATTTAAAGATTTTTATTAACAATAGGATGATATCATCCAATTTATTTTAAAACATCCATCCATTTTAAATTTTTAGATCTCAAACCCTTTCGAGATCACACAAATTCCCAATTCAAATCAACCATTTAATCTTCCAAGTTAAATTCCAATTTCATCTTAAAATTTTCGATTCAAGTTGTTCATTCAAACTTATTTAACTTCTCCCAAGTTAAATTCGATTTACTTAATCCAATCAATCTTACTCAATTTGAATTCCCACTTCAAAATTCAAAATTCTTTCCCTCTTATAAGTTCAAGACTTATATCACTTGGGTTTCCCATCACATTTCAGGGAAAATGAAAACTCAACATTTAGAGTTTATTTCAAATCATCTTTGATATCATGTATATCCATACATATTTATTTCTTGGCCCTCCCAGCCATGTTTAAAATTGTAAACCGCCTTTGGTTTAAATTCAAATCAAATTTCAAACAATCCATTGCTTGCAACAAGTCCCATTTCCTTTTTATATTATTCTTATTTCTATAATTTCGAGAATAAATTTCAGTTTGAATCCCATTTCAAACTTACATTTATTTAAAGCTTTTAAATAATATAATTCCTGAATCCTAATTTTAGAATTTCATTTTCAATTAATTAAATTTCGATTTGGTTGTATTTTCGTTTTTACTTCATTTAATTCTAATTCAAGACTTCAATTTGGTTGTATTGTATTACTTCTAAATTTTAATTCCAATAATTTAACAACCAATCACCTTAATATTTATTAGAAGGAAATATTGCTTTATATATCCAAATTTTTTTTTTATATATAAAATCATTTAAAATCTTTATATAAGAAAATAACAAGTACGCACTCATATATATACACTCAACTCATTCTAGAATACTTTGGACTCTGTTTAATGAGTAATCCCCACTAGAGCCAAGATTCTCGCTTAACCTTTCGGCTCTGATACCAACTGTAACGATCCGAAATTTTCGATCCCGAAAATTTCAGATGGTTATGAAAAAGAAGAAAGAGATAGAAGAAGAAGAACAACAAAATCAACAACATCTCACATTCGCAGCGGATAAAATATAATAATAAATAATAACTGTTTACAAAAGAATACTATTTCTATCGATTACATTTTATATGCATCAGAGTTTCACATACATTCAGTCACTGAATATATACAATTATCAAGTCTCGGATTAATAATAATCTAAATACAGCGGAAATACTCTATACGATATTGTCATCTAGCTCGCCTCCTGAGCTCCAGAACGTACCTACCTGAAAAACTGTAATACTCGGTCTGACCCGAGCATTACACCAAAGTAACACCCGGGTCAGGCTGGGAACCAGCGTGAGTAAACCCAATTAACATGGAATACCAAAGAAATCAACTTTTATAAACCATGTAATTTATACCAATTTAACTAATTCACAATTTTGCTAGAGACAACACTTACTTTACATATAAATTTCCAAGTGCCAAACTTGGATAAAATAATCCAATTCACTTAAATCATTTCACTCCTGCCTATTGATTTCTCAAATCAATTCATAAAAATTCGAAGTGGTTTCGGGTATTTCCCAATACCCGACCCCGGTCTCTTCGAAACTCATGTTATTCTAACCCAAGTTATTCAAATGAAATACACAACATTTCATATCAGAGATGTCAACACATTCAAAACATCCAATACCATTCAATTATCCATAACAAACTTAATCACAGACAAATCAATTCAGTTGATTTTAATTGAATTCCAAACCTCAAATACTTAGATTTCTTCATTGATTTATTTCCAAACCAATAAATTAATCAACTCTTCCATATTCATTCATTTTAATTAATCACCCAGGATTAATTACCTTTCAATTTCATTCAAGTAATTATCTTTAATTAATTTCACGACATTAATTAGCCTTAACCAAATCAATAAGTAATCTTAGTTATTCATAATTTAATTTACCATATCAGTTACGTGAATCCTTAATTACTTATATTAATTACTTTCTCACAAGTCCCTTATTATTGATTAATTCATCTTGATTAATAAATCTTTGATTACATCATTGGTTATATAAATTAAGGATTTCCAATTATATTTTAATTTATCCTAATCAAATCCAATTATCTTACTTCAAAACACCGTATAATCCTTTTGATTAATTCCAAACTATAATGAACTATCTTTTATTTATTTATTTTTTTCCATTAAATAAATCAATTACTCCTTTATTAACCATCTTAATCAATCTCTTGATCAATTCCGCAAAGTGATTATATTTTTATTAATTACATTTAGTAATTACTTAACACTATCCAATAATTATTCTGAATTACTTACACTTGATTAATTAAGTTAAAACTTAATAAATTAATTAATTCAACCCTTTGATTACTAAATTCAATGATTAGAGTTTAGAACTATATAGAACCCAAATATTTCCAGTCAAACAAGAATCAATTCACGAATCATCCAAAACCAAAGTCACCCGATCATTAGTTCGCAGTGCATATCAAATCAATTCAATCATTCCATCAATTATTTAAATTAACCATTAAAATTTAAATAAAACACAGCTGGGTGAGATTTACTCACCTTTGAATTACTGTTTGCAATCCATTTCAAACTGGCTTGATCCCTTGATTTTGAACCTTGTATAAATATTACATAACTTATTAATATCTGGGATAATCAGATAATCCATCACTATTTATTGATTTTAATCTATCTAATAATTTGAATAATAATTTCATTTGATAAATTTAATCCAATTTAAACTAAAATTTAATTTATCTAAAAATTAAATTTTAAAAAATAACTTTATGTAAATATCTTAAAATAAAATTAACTGCTAAATTTTACCAGCTATTCAAATTATTCATACCTGTATTGTTGTAATAAAATTTTATTGGAAGACAAAATTTTTGTAATTACCTCAAAAAGAAAACTCGCAGTATCCTCCCCCTTCTAAGTGACCAAATCCTGACCAAGCTTCGCGAGCCACCACTCCCCTTCGTCACTGCCCCAAATACGCGTCCAAGCTATTAGTCTCTTGCGACGTCAGGTCCTTTTTCACTCGCGACGACGACACGAGCTCCAAACCCTAATTCAAACGCACCCCACGACATATCATCCTTGAGCTTGAGCTCGACTTTGACAACGACTCAATCGTACGTAGGCGATTCGAGGCTTTAAACTGCTCTCGAAGGTGGAGGAACGCGCGCGACCCATCAGCTTCCGGCCTACGATGGAGTTTGCTTCGATCGAGAGAGGGAAGAAAAGGGTTTCGTCTAATTTCTGAGCTTGCGGCGAGGCCATGGCTTCGACCATTAGATTTGTTTCTTCCTTTTTTTTATAATATATATAAGAAATAGATAAGATCGATTTTTTTTCAAGGCTGATGAGGCGATGGGAAAGACATAAATAATGTGGAGAAGCTTCTTGAGAACGCTTGAATAAAATATCTAAGGTCGTTGAAATTTTCTTGCTGATTTATTTTAAATTTTATATTATAAATCTTCCAAATGACTTGTTAGATACTATTTAAAATTCCGAACTCCACTTAAGGAATGCCGTTAGGCAATTATAAAGCTTTACCCACGTTCCGAACCCGATGAAACGTGTTTCGGAACCTAATTCGATCGTATGCACGAGTTACAGCAGCAAAAAATCGGTTTTAAATCAAATTGATTTAAAATAGTTCTAAGCGTGTGGAGCTGTCAGGGTCAAACGACAACCCTGATTGCTACGAAAATTGAAATCCAATAATAACTAACTATTACGGATCCAGTGAAACTGGTTTCATCAAATTCCGAGACTGTGCCTCGAAAGGCTATTTTTAAATTCAATTTAAACGATATATTTTCAAAACTGAACAAATTACCTTTAAATTAAATTTCTACCATTCTATTATCTTCAGTAACACCATTATAAATTTTACAAGCCTTCAAATTATTTTTAACAGGCTTAAAACTGAAGAATTCAATAATTTACCCAATTTCATTTATTAAATCCATAATTTAATTATTAAGTAAATATTTATATTTGAAATTCAAGTTTAAAATTAACCTTTAAATGTTTTAGAATCAACGAATTATTCCAATTTAAATTGTTAGAAATTCCGGGTCGTCATAGCACTTGCATGAAATAAAACTAAACTAATTACCAGAATAAAATCTATGCTACCAACATGAAACAAAACGAGCATAGCTGTGACGCCCCACCTCTATACCCACGCTAGCCAAGAACACTACGGTGTAATGCTGTCAACCAGCACGGAGGATAAGGCTGTTGAGGAGCGACCATCCGTGTAATTTCTTTGCGCGAGCACCGATATGTCAGATAATATAACATGCATTCTATTTCCAGAGGAAATCCGACATACCGACACAAACTCAAAGCTACTACACGGAGGCTATATAAATCCTTCGGAAACAAATATAGAAATAAACATAACATAAATCAGTCACAGACAATTCATATCACAAAGGCGGAATAAGATATGAATATTACACATAAAAGTGTACATCAGAGTAGTGGTCTAAAAAGATCCACAATATCACAAAAGAATAGTTTCACGAACTACCCAAAAGAATAAGTATACATTATGGAGTCTATATCTCTAATGTATACTACAAAATAAACTACTAATCTAAGTAGTTAGCCAAAAGTCAGAGTAATGATCCTGGATGAGAAGTCAAGCAGAAGCACCTGTAACATCTCGGTCTGACCCGAGTATTATTTAATAAGAAAATAATAAACGGATCAGTCTAACTATAAATATCAGATGAAAGATATAGAATAAGAGATATGACTAAACACATAATAATCAAAATGCCAAGATGTGATATATATATATATATATATATATATATATATATATATATACTTAGATGATAATCAACAAGAGATTAATCAATGTCACCAAATCTACACAAGAATCAAAGAAACGTCATACTCCTTATTTCGTTCATCAAACCATAATTATTGACGATAATATCAACGTCAATCACAAAAGTCAATGACACACAAATTCCAGAAGACTACACAAGAAATCCAGAAATCACTAAAGTCAATGACACACTAATTCACCAATGCACAAATATCGATAAGGCTTATCAATAGAAATCACGAAAATTGGTGAAGCACAAATCTAGAAATCATCTCAAGAAATCCAGTAAATGACACAGAAATTCACCTATGCACAAAAATTGATAAATCATATCAATAGAAATCACAAAAATAGGTGAAGAAGGAAATTCCAGAATTCGACACACGAAAACCAGAAATCACACAAAATAGGGGGGAGGCCTATCACACGAACGGGAGCATGAAAACTCACCAACAGCTGTAACACACAGACGAGAAGCTATCTCATGGTAGCTAGCCATTAGTTTGACACACGAATGGTCCGAAGACCTGACACACGAATGGTCCGAAGACCGTGGGTTGCTACCCCACCCATTTTAGTCGAAACTCCACAAAACGGGGTTTAGTTACCTCACAGACAAAGAGACATCGCACATTGCTAGTCTAAATCACAAACATGACCATCATGATCAACGAGAAGTGTCAATTACACTAAGCTAGTAAATATATGAGTTTAGCTTCATGTCCCATAACCACTTGCTTAACTTAAATATTTACGAACAAACTGTAGATCTCCAATGTAAAATTGTCACGAGAGATTCAATCGAACAAGTCCAAGAATTAACCAACAAAGTGAACGCAAGCGTTTCATATCACTTGTTTTACTAAGTCGTTTAATTAGATTTCTCATACGAGTGAGGTAAATGTTTATATATACTAATAGATTAGAAACGGTTTTATAAACGAATTTGGTATTAAAATAGTATTGAAATCGTTTGAGGAAAGAGTTTTGATATTTACTACTAGTATAGAAAACCTTTATATTTTTAAAGTGACAAAACACAAAGAAGATTGTAGAAACAATCAATCACTAAAATTCACATTCGGAAACGTGAATAAAATCCAAAGAAATCGATATAAAATCCATCAAAGTGGATATATCTAAAATTCCCAAAGAAAAGGTCATCAAAGTCGATAATAAATGACGACAACAAAAGGGAGACAACACAAATCGATTAAAGTTGGATATTCAAACGAATTAGAAAAATAGGCAAATCTGGCAAAAATCATCAGGTCGGTCGGCCGGCTACAGAGCTCGGTCGACCGAACCTTGTTATAAGAAACTTCTCGGGCATCAGGTCGGTCGACCGAGCCAGGGAGGTCGGTCGGCCGAACCAGAAACAGAAGTGCTATCTGCACTTTTACCAGCAGGTCGGTCGACCGAACCAGGTGGGACGGTCGACCGAACCTGATGCTCTGCCCAATGATGCCCATAAATTTATATGCAATCTCCACCAATTCGCATCCGAATGAGCATGGACGCTAGGGAATTATGCCTAACGGCTACCCGGCCCTATTTGCTCCTCGATGCATCACCAAAAACACATTTGAACCACAAAGTTATGATTTTTAAAGGATTGAACTCCAAACACTAAAAATTGGAATATTCACAAAATCAATCCAAACCAAAAGCAAATGCACACGAATAAATGTTAGGAATTCATACCTAACAATCGAAGATAAATATAAGCATAGATGTGAGATAAAAATCTCACCTTTTCACAAAATCAAACAAGAAGAAGCTTGAAAGCAAATGGAGAATCAACCTCTCTTCAACACAACCCAAATGAGCTTGAATCTATGCTCAAAACAAGAACATTCCCGAAATTAGGTTTAGGAATTTCTGAAATTGGTAAGAGAATAAGTTGGAGAAGAAGGAGAGAAGCTTACCAATGGGTTCTTCTTGAGTTTGGAGCTAGGAATTTGATTTGCAAGAGGAACTAGGGTTTTGGAGTTTTAATTTTCAATCTCTACCACCATTAATACTCTAAAAACTGAAATGAGAAGAGAATGAGGGTGAGTGGGGAAGAGTGGCTCAGATTTGAGCATAAGTTAACATAGGGCTGAGCCCAAACCAAACCCAAAGTGAAAAGTAGCAAAAATCAACTTTCTCCAAACATATCGAAGTTTATACTCAAAAAGGTCGCAAACGGCATTTTAAACTCAATGGGAGTGGTCCCGAGTCCTAATTCGACCGTATGCGAAAAGTAGTTTTTCGGACTAAAATCCGACCAACGATGAAATATTTAAATAAAATATTTAAATATAAAAATCGATAAATATGCGGGTTGTTACAGACTCCCCTCCTTAAAGAAATTGCGTCCTCGCAATATTTTAAGAAAAAGATATATAGTAACAACCATAAAAGCATATTCAACACAAAAGAAGTTTGAAATAAGAAGTTCACCTCAAAAAGCACGAGAAGGTAAGTCCGGATGTGTTCGCTCGATGTACTCTCTAGATTCCCAAGAACAATCCTTAGGATTTGAAGACCATTGAACTTTAACAAGCGGAACTTCTTTATTTCGAAGTTGTTTGACCCCCGAAGCAATGATACGAATAGGATGTTGCTCATAAGTTAAATTAGGCGAAACTTCAATCTCTTCCACAACACCGGGCTCAAGAACAGAATCGGAATCTCGAAGGCACTTCCGTAATTGAGAAACGTGAAACACATCATGAATAGCAGAAAATTGAGCCGGTAATAAAAAGCGATAAGCCATGGAACCAATACGTTCAGTGATAGGAAATGGCCCAATATATCGAGGCGCTAACTTTCCCGATCGACTGAAACGTACAACACCCTTCATAGGTGAAACACGAATGAACACAAGATCTCCCACAGAAAATTCTAACTTCCTTCTCCGGTTATCGGCATAGGATTTTTGTCTACTCTAGGCTTCTTTCATCCTATGACGAATAAGATCAATCTTTTCTGTGGAATCACGAATAAAATCTGGACCTAAAACCAGCTTCTCACCGGCCTCAAGCCAACAAGAAGGAGATCGGCATGGTCTTCCATAGAGTGCCTCGAAAGGTGCCATACCAATACTAGATTGGAAGCTATGATTATAGGAAAATTCAACAAGTGAAATATGATTTCCCAACTTCCACCAAAATCAAGCACACAAGAACGAAGAAGATCTTCAAGAGTTTGATTCACACGCTCAGTTTGTCCATCGGACTGGGGATGATAAGCGGTGCTAAAATTAAGCTTCGTTCCCAAAGCTTTTTGAAGACTCTTCCAAAATCCACTAGTAAACAATGGATCACGATCACTAACAATAGAAGTAGAAACTCCATGCAATTTAACAATCTCTTTGATAAAGAGCTTGGCCAAAAGAGGAACGGTTCGGTTAGACCGAACGGGAATAAAATGGGCGGATTTAGTAAGTCTATCAACGATCACCCATAAGCTATCATGACCCGAACGAGAACGGGGAAGGCCATCTATAGAATCCATGGAAATATTGTCCCACTTCCAAATTGGAATTTCTAAAGGTTGCAATAACCCACCGGGCCTTTGATGCTCGGCCTTAACGAGTTGGCAAGTCATGCAACGCTTAACGAAGTTAGCGATGTCAAGTTTCATTCCCTCCCAATAATAAAGTCGCTTCATATCCGCATACATCTTACTACTACCGGGATGAATGGTAAATTTAGAACGATGGGAATCTTCTAAAATATCCCTACGAAGATCAACAATACTTGGTACGATAAATCTACCAAATTTTCGAATGCCGCCAGGAGAATCGATATCAAAGTCCTTCAAACCTTCAATATCAATCTTATCCTTAATATTTTGGCCAAGAAGAGCCAATTCGGGATCTAGCCTTTGAGCTTCAAGAATGCGGTCTAAAAGAGAAGGATGGGCCTCAAGGCTACATAAAACAAATGATGAGCATAAATCGGATACGCGGTCTCGAATCTCACAAGTGGATAAGATCTCGAGGTCGTTCCATTCGGATATCATCATAGAAACAACAGCTTGTTGTTTACGGCTAAGAGCATCGGCGACACGATTACCCTTACCGGGTGTATAAAGAATATCAAGATCATAAGGAGCAAGGAACTCGAGCCAACGTTGTTGACGCAAATTAAGTTCCTTTTGAGAAAATAAATATTTCAAAGACTTATGATCCGTGTAAAGAACAAATTTCTCTCCTAAGAGATAATGACGCCAAATCCGAAGAGCGAAAACAATAGCCGCGAGTTCTAAATCATGAGTGGCATATCTAGTCTCGGCTGGCTTCAATTGCCTAGAAGCGTAAGCAATAACACGTTCTTTTTGCATAAGAACGGCACCCAAACCAACGCGACTAGCATCGGTATAAACAACGAAATCTTGATTCCCCTCGGGAATAACAAGAATAGGAGCATCAGAAAGGAGTTCTTTTAGTTTCTGAAAAGAAGCTTCACATTTGTCCGACCAAATGTATTTAATACCTTTCTTCGTTAAGCTAGTGAGAGGCACGACAATCTTAGAAAAGTCTTTGATAAAACGACGGTAATAGCCCGCCAATCCGAGAAAACTACGAATCTCCGTCACACTCTCCGGTCTCTTCCAATCTTGAATCGCTTAAATCTTTGAAGGATCCACGGAAATTCTGGATTCGGAAATAATGTGACCGAGAAACTTCACACGAGATTGCCAAAAGTGGCATTTAGAAAATTTTGCCCTTAATTGATTACTCCTAAGAGTTTCCAACATAATCCGAAGATGTTTTTCATGCTCCTCCTCGGTTTTAGAATACACAAGAATATCATCGATAAAGATGAGAACAAACCGGTCGAGGAAGTCTTTGAAAACTCTATTCATAAGGTCAACGAAATAGGCCGGGGCATTCGTTAACCCAAATGGCATAACAAGCCATTCATAAGATCCATACCGAGTACAGAACGATGTCAAAGGAATACTATCCTCTGCAATACGAAGCTGATGAAATCCAGTAGCTAAGTCTAATTGTGAAAGGACTCTAGCACCACTAAGTTGATCGAACAGATCATCAATCCGAGGTAAAGGATATTTATTTTTGATAGTAAGATCGTTAAGCTTGCGGTAGTCAACGCAAAGCCTAAGTGTTCCATCGGATTTCTTCACGAAAATAGCCGAAGCTCCCCAAGGCGAGGAACTAGAGCGAATAAATTGCTTCGTCTCCAATTCAGATAATTGTTTACGCATCTCCTCGTTTTCTTTATTGGACATACGATAAGGAGGACGAGTGATAGGTTGAGCTCCAGGAATAAGATTAATTTTGAACTCAATTGCTCGCTTAGGTGGTAATCCTAAAACGGGCTCGAATATATCGGAAAATTCACAAACGATGTGAATAAGAGAAATAATATCACCCTCGTCATCATCATCGTCATCACGAGGATTTAAAGAATACAAAGATGCTACCAAGCTGGAATCTGAATCTTTAAGATTAATAGAAATCTGCTTAACAGATTGAGGATGTCGAAGATGAATAGTCCGCTCAGGACATAGGATTTGAGCTTCATAACGATTAAGCCAATCCATTCCCAAAATCATTCCAAAGCCTAAGTAACGCATGACATGCAAATCGGCTAGGAAAGGAAAATCACACAAAATAATCTCGACATCTTTACACAATAAACTGATTGTTGCGGATCTACCAACCGGATTCGCAATTCTCAAAGAAGTCATTAAACACAAAACATCCAAGGAAAAAGTATCAACAAGTTCTTTTGATATAAAAGAATGGGACGCACCCGTATCAAAAAGAACTCGAATAGGATGATCACGAAATAAAATAATTCCATCCAGAATAGAATGAGAAATACCTTGGCTACAAGATGTGTTACCAGGGGCTTGAGCAACATTAAGCTTTCCCTCCTTCCTAGTTTGAAGTTTGGGACACACATGCATAAAATGGTCCGGGCTTCTACAATAGCGACAAGTACGAGGCTTTGAACACTTGTTTGCAAAATGGTCTCTGGATCCACAGTTATAGCATTTCCCTTCAGTAGAGGAAAAGGTCTTTGCAGCAGGAGTTGCTTGCCTCCCTTTCTTATTGGGATAAGGGCCTTTGAATTTGCTTGGCCTCTTCTTGTTGTTGAAGTTTGGTTTGGAACCCACCACTTCAACATCATTCTCCCTATCCGCCTCTTCAAGACGAAGAGCGATATCAACAAGTTGGTCGAAAGAAACTTCTAATTTTAGAAGTACTGGCTTCTTGAGACTTTTGTTTAAGCCATAGACGAACCTCTGGTTCTTCTTTAAAGGGGTGTTGATGTATTCAACCCCGTATTTAGAAAGCGATTCGAAGGAGGCGACGTAATCAGTCATGGAGGACTCACCTTGAACAAGGTCTATAAATCGTCGAGCCAATGTCACTTTCTCAGCTTCTGGTACAAATTTCAACTCGAAGCGTTCTCGGAATTTCTTCCAGGTGAGATCCGCTTCATTAATCTCAGAAATAAGAAGCTCGTACCAGTCCAATGCTCTTTCTCGGAGCATACTTGAGGCCACCTGAACTCGGTGAAGGTCAATAAGATTCATGCGAGAAAAGATTCGATTGCATGACCTTAGCCAAGCCTGTACTTCAATAACAGTTTCGAAACCTTTGAATGGCTCCCCACCCAAATTAGTGTAATCGCTACACAAGCGTGCAAATCCCGACTTTGGGTGAGTAGGTTCCGGGTTAGCTCCAGCTGCTTGAGCATTTGTCACTAAATCAAGAAGCTGTTGAGCAGTCATAAAAACTCCATCCTGTGGTGGAGTGCTAGATGGCACGGCTCTGGGGCGGCCTGGTCTAGACATTTCTCTTCCTTTAGAAAGAAAGAAGAAGAAAAAGGTTATTCACCAAATTGAATATCAAGCAATCTTGATAGATAAACAAGGAATCATAAGGAAAATAGGATGAATCGGTACGAAGACTCGAATTAAATCCTAAAGCACGACTCCTAAGATGGACTTAGGACGATGATCCTTGTTATAATATTCCATATTGTTCCGAAGTTTGGCTCCGATACCAAGCTGTGACCCCCCACCTCTATACCCACGCTAGCCAAGAACACTACGGTGTAATGCTGTCAACTAGCACGGAGGATAAGGCTGTTGAGGAGCGACCATCCGTGTAATTTCTTTGCGCGAGCACCGATATGTCAGATAATATAACATGCATTCTATTTCCAGAGGAAATCCGACATAGCGACACAAACTCAAAGCTACTACACGGTGGCTATATAAATCCTTCGGAAACAAATATAGAAATAAACATAACATAAATCAGTCACAGACAATTCATATCACAAAGGCGGAATAAGATATGAATATTACACATAAAAGTGTACATCAGAGTAGTGGTCTAAAAAGATCCACAATATCATAAAAGAATAGTTTTATGAACTACACAAAAGAATAAGTATACATTATGGAGTCTATATCTCTAATGTATACTACAAAATAAACTACTAATCTAAGTAGTTAGCCAAAAGTCAGAGTAATGATCCTGGATGAGAAGTCAAGCAGAAGCACCTGTAACATCTCGGTCTAACCCGAGTATTATTTAATAAGAAAATAATAAACGGATCAGTCTAACTATAAATATCAGATGAAACGATATAGAATAAGAGATATGACTAAACACATAATAATCACAATGCCAAGATGTGATATATATATATATATATATACTTAGTTGATAATCAACAAGAGATTAATCAATGTCACCAAATCTACACAAGAATCAAAGAAACGTCATACTCCTTATTTCGTTCATCAAACCATAATTATTGACGATAATATCAACGTCAATCACAAAAGTCAATGACACACAAATTCCAGAAGACTACACAAGAAATCCAGAAATCACTAAAGTCAATGACACACTAATTCACCAATGCACAAATATCGATAAGGCTTATCAATAGAAATCATGAAAATTGGTGAAGCACAAATTCTAGAAATCATCTCAAGAAATCCAGTAAATGACACACAAATTCACCTATGCACAAAAATTGATAAATCATATCAATAGAAATCACAAAAATAGGTGAAGAAGGAAATTCCAGAATTCGACACACGAAAACCAGAAATCACACAAAATACGGGGGAGGCCTATCACACGAACGGGAGCATGAAAACTCACCAACAGTTGTAACACACGAACGAGAAGCTATCTCATGGTAGCTAGCCATTAGTTTGACACACGAATGGTCCGAAGACCTGACACATGAATGGTCCGAAGACCGTGGGTTGCTACCCCACCCATTTGAGTCGAAACTCCACAAAACGGGGTTTAGTCTACCTCGCAGACAAAGAGACATCGCACATTGCTAGTCTAAATCACAAAAATGATCATCATGATCAACGAGAAGTGTCAATTACATTAAGCTAGTAAATATATGAGTTTAGCTTCATGTCCCATAACCACTTGCTTAACTTAAATATTTACGAACAAACTGTAGATCTCCACTGTAAAATTGTCACGAGAGATTCAATCGAACAAGTCCAAGAATTAACCGACAAAGTGAACGCAAGCGTTTCATATCACTTGTTTTACTAAGTCGTTTAATTAGATTTCTCATACGAGTGAGGTAAAGGTTTATATATACTAATAGATTGGAAACGGTTTTATAAACGAATTTGGTATTAAAATAGTATTGAAATTGTTTGAGGAAAGAGTTTTGATATTTACTACTAGTATAGAAAACCTTTATATTTTTAAATTGACAAAACACAAAGAAGATTGTAGAAACAATCAATCACTAAAATTCACATTCGGGAACGTGAATAAAATCCAAAGAAATCGATATAAAATCCATCAAAGTGGATATATCTAAAATTCCCAAAGAAAAGGTCATCAAAGTCGATAATAAATGACGACAACAAAAGGGAGACAACACGAATCGATTAAAGTTGGATATTCAAACGAATTAGCAAAATAGGCAAATCTGGCAAAAATCATCAGGTCGGTCGGCCGGCTACAGAGCTCGGTCGACCGAACCTTGTTATAAGAAACTTCTCGGGCATCAAGTCGGCCGACCGAGCCAGGGAGGTCGGTCGGCCGAACCAGAACCAGAAGTGCTATCTAAATTTTTACAAGCAGGTCGGTCGACCGAACCAGGGGGGACGGTTGGCCGAACCTGATGCTCTGCCCAATGATGCATATAAATTTATATGCAATCTCCACCAATTCGCATCCGAATGAGCACGGACGCTAGGGAATTATGCCTAACGGCTACCCGGCCCTATTTGCTCCTCGATGCATCACCAAAAACACATTTGAACCACAAAGTTATAATTTTTAAAGGATTGAACTCCAAACACTAAAAATTGGAATATTCACAAAATCAATCCAAACCAAAAGCAAATGCACACGAATAAATGTTAGGAATTCATACTTAACAATCGAAGATAAATATAAGCATAGATGTGAGATAAAAATCTCACCTTTTCACAAAATCAAACAAGAAGAAGCTTGAAAGCAAATGGAGAATCAACCTCTCTTCAACACAACCCAAATGAGCTTGAATCTATGCTCAAAACAAGAACATTCCCGAAATTAGGTTTAGGAATTTCTGAAATTGGTAAGAGAATAAGTTGGAGAAGAAGGAGAGAAGCTTACCAATGGGTTCTTCTTGAGTTTGGAGCTAGGAATTTGATTTGCAAGAGGAACTAGGGTTTTGGAGTTTTAATTTCCAATCTCTCCCACCATTAATACTCTAAAAACTGAAATGAGAAGAGAATGAGGGTCAGTGGGGAAGAGTGGCTCAGATTTGAGCATAAGTTAACATAGGGCTGAGCCCAAACCAAACCCAAAGTGAAAAGTAGCAAAAATCAACTTTCTCCAAACATATCGAAGCTTATACTCAAAAAGGTCGTAAACGACATTTTAAACTCAATGGGAGTGGTCCTGAGTCCTAATTCGACCGTATGCGAAAAGTAGCTTTTCGGACTAAAATCCGACCAACGATGAAATATTTAAATAAAATATTTAAATATAAAAATCGATAAATATGCGGGTTGTTACAATAACTAAGAAAGAGAGAGCATGAAATAAAAACAGCATGAAAAGAAAGCATAAACAAGAATTTCATTAAAGTAAAAACAAGGCTAAGAAGCCATGAAAGAAATTTTATTTTATCTTTGATTTTGTGGCCATAATATTGCATGAAACGTAAGAAGATAATTATATGAGGCGTAAGGGTTACTTATACATGCTTAAACCCTAATTCATATTTTTGGGGACTACTTAAAATACCCTTGAGAAAGTGCAACCTTCAAGTAATCATTAGGGAAATAATTAATCCCCACTAACATGCCTTTAAGCCACTATTTACATGTGCATGTGCTTTTAATTGTGGACTATATGGTAGTGGGTTTGTGGGCTCCTCCATGTTACATGAATTCATCTATTTCCACACTTCCTTTGCCTTTAACATATGTTCATGCATTCATTCATGAACCCTCTTCATATTTGCACTTCATTTCCTGCAAATAAAATAAAAATGTGCAAATAAATTTTATCAAATTAAATCATACACAAAAGTACCATTTTACCCCCCAAATAAAGATGTATAAATGATGATTTGAAAACAATTTAAATTTTGGTTTAAACATGTAAAATACCCTAATATGTTTATTTATTTAAATAAAAGTGATTACATGTGGAAGTAAAAATACACACTTTTATGTGCACATCAACATAACTACAGGGTCTGTGGCTATACTAGTGTCTAAGTGCAAGTCATCAATAAGTCTACTAGAAATGAAAGAATGTGAAGCCCCAGTATCAAATAAAGAGTGAATGGATAAATCGAAAAGAGTCAACATACCTTCAATCACCACTTTCTTTCCCTTATCCACCATTGCTTACACATTTGAGCTAGGGATTGCCTCAAGTGCATATGTCAAAACCACTTAAGCAGAAGCTCTCGGTGGTGCGGTGCAAGATTGCTTCACTTGCCCAAACCAATTGTAGTTATAACACAACCTTTGAAAAATATGTCCTGCAATCCTTCAAGAAATGCCCCCACCTACCACACTTCCTATAATGCATATCCTTCTTCTCTACCCTTCCTTTAGGTCCACTTTTATGCTAGTTCTGCTATGCTTTCCTCCAGCCTTCTTGGGTTCCTCTTCCTTGGCTTCCTCCTTGGAGACGGTATTTAGCGAGGCCATCTCCACTAGGCCCTCATATGCATCACCTATAGGAATATGGCTCAAATCTAAATCTTAAAGAGTTTGATTCAGCCCCTTACCGAATTTAAAAGCCTTCTTGTATGATGTATCAACTAGTCCCATCCCAAACCTTCCTAGCTCATTAAACTGGTTGACATATTCCTTAACAGACATATTTACTTACTTTAAGTGAACAAACTTCACCAACTGCATACCTTCCTCTGTCCTAGAAAGAAACTTCACCTAGAATCGACTATGGAACTCTTCCCAAGTGAACTCCTCTCTAACAGTCTTAACCACAATTACCTCCAACTAGCTCAATGCCTCACCATGTAATAGCCAAGTAGCTAACTACATCCTCACCTCATCAGTTAAACTCAGTAAAATATCCACTCATAAACGCGGATCCATGGTCTCGAATTCATGTAAGACTTTGTCCCTATGTATGGCTTTCCTCTAAGATTTTAAAAATCTTTGCATATCTTAGTAAAGTTTGTGGCGGTAGGTAGGCGGGTAGGAGTCACACCTATCGCTCCCTCCTTGGGCTCTCAAGTAGGATTTAGCTTGGCATGTCCCCTTACCTATTGGCACCGGCAGAACCATATTGGGTTGTTCATGCCCGGGACCTCGACTACATCGTTGGAGCCTGAACTTATAGAATCAATCATCTTCTATCTATGAATTTTAGCAATTTTTCCCAGATACCATAGGCATGGATAAGAGAGATAACATAGATCAAAGATAGCGTTGGCACGAAAAAGAGATTACGATATGTATAAAATCTTTGGAAAGACTCTTTGAAATTTTTTACTTTTATACATATATATTTCTAGAACCCAAATTTGTAATTTTTTGGAACACTTTTTGAAAAACCTTTTTTTTCAAAAACTTTTCATATACATTCTCTCGGTATGGTCCTAATTCTTAAGGAACTTTGTACCTATGCCCTGATACCAACTGTGACAAGCCGCACCTTCCGCCACACCAATCCAAAGCCTAGTGTGACTTTCGAACTCATGTCGTGCTAAAAAGTACGAATCGTTGGGGGTTTCATAACATTACATATTATTGAGACTAATACAAGTAGATATAATATAAGATATACTACACTTTCAGAACTCACAATGGAAGGAACAGAATATTTAACATAGAAAACTATCAATCTTGGAAAATATCTATCTCAGAAAATATCCAAATCACGGTCTGAAAAAGTCAGTATGTGGTCTAATAAGAGTACGCAAAAAATATCTCCCCATGTTTGATGAAAGATATAAACTATACTGATAAGATAGATAAAATACATGAGCAAATATGATAAAAAGTAGTCTTCAAAGATAAGCTCGGCTCTCCAAGTATCAAGAATGCTCCAATCACCTACTGCCCAGTCTACTTATGGTAGGGAAAAAAGAAGGAAAGAGAACGTGTCAAATAAAAGTCTGGTGAATGAGTACAAGTTTAATTAGTGATAATCATGTTCAGTTACTTTAATACTACTTTAGATGAGATAGGGTAGGACACAAGTATCTGTGAAATCCTAAGGTTTGTTACCTAAGGATTCTTGCATAATACATTCCCATACTACAATTTGTGTAGGCTACTGCAATGGAACGAACTAAGGATCGAACCTCACATCTAACGACCGATCACCACTACTTGAGCTACTTAATATATAAAACACTGCCCTCTTGGCTAGTAACTACGCAAATACCACCCCTAGCTATCGTGGAACTATTCCCAACCATATCACCACCTCTAAGCTACTGGGGAACCGATTTTCCCCCTAATTACTTCTGTACTAACCCCACTACGCATCAAGGGGAACCCACAATGCTGACTCATCGAGTGCCTCATTGCCTGCATCATATCCACCTCTCAATCATAGTGTTGTCCTCTTATTGCACACATCGGGATCCTACATTCGAATTGTTTCACATCGTGTCAGTATTCATACGTACGAGGACTCCGATTGTGGTAGGCCACTCTCCATCAGGCATAATTTTCAATGCTGTCCATCCACCATAGAACATCCTATGAGTAGCATTTGTGAAAATACGTCACCTTTAGTCAATTACTCACTCCGGAATTGGGTAAACAACATTAACCCAACCCCGTAATAACCTAGGTTCCTTTTATAGGGAACTAGCTTCCCTACAACTCCTAACATACATCCAAATGCCTTGTCCATAAGCAATTGACATTTATATAAATTTTTATTGTTAGACTTAGGCCTTAGGTCGAGATTTAGATTGTGCATTTTACACGTCTACCAGTCAACTGCTAGCAGTCGACCGTCAAGGGTCAAGGCTGAGCGTTAATAGTTGACCGTTAAGGGTCCGGGTTGGCCGGTCATAGGCTAAAATTTTAGGGTTTGTTAATTACTTATGTCTATTAGTTGTCAATTTAGTTACATTAATTCCATTTGTTGACTTCAATTTGTAGTGAACCCTAACAATTTTTTGACCAGTCCGTATTCTCGATTCCAATTTGTTCAATTTAAGGTTTGTAGATTTGAGAGTTACTTACTTTAAGGTTTACATATTAAATAAAAAGAATAGGATTAACGGTTTACAGTGATTTCAATTCCTTTTCGAAATTGCAGGTTTCAATTTCAAATTTACCAACATCCTAATTCAAGTAGAGTAGATTAAATCAATTGTAATGATCATACAATAAAAATTGTTCTCACTCATCTCAGGCCTAAGCTCTTCCTATTACCCTGCTTGAGAATCACCCCTCCGTACGCTAGCTTTGGCTGCTTAAATTTGCTTATGTCCTTCTAGATTGATTTTATTTGATTTTTGAAGAATTTTAGGTTTAGAAAAGAGTCTAAAATTTGACAAAGTTTCGTTACTGTGAATAATTATCTGAATTTTAGGTTAGATTAGGCCCGAATTTATAGGATTTATCAATTTGTTTAGGCCGTTCGATTTAGTTTGTAGAATCTACTTAGTAATCACGCATGCTTATCTAATACTTGGCAACGAAGTAAGAAATCTCGACTGTTCAAACACGTCATACGACAGCTAATTACTCTTGATTTTAAACAGGCTATGATTGACTGCTACTCCATGTGACTCGACCACAACCAGGTTAACTTCAGTCCACTTAGGTCGACCGGTCACCGTGTTGATTTATGAATTTATATTTTTAGTTTCTTATTCTATTTTCAATTCTTTTTATGCTTATAACTTCTTTGTATTAACTCTGATTTCGAAGTGTTATATTTGAAAAGCTTCCACCTATGAATGAAATGATGCAAATTTTGTACCCAAGTTCGAACATCTACGAAAAATTTATTTTTAATCCTTATTTTATTTATATTTAATTTTATTTATATTTAATTTTCTTATTAAATTTTCATTAAATTTCCAGGGTGTTACATATACTATTTTCTTTTATTAGGCAAGTCGTTAGGCTATTTTGTTTTACATTATTGTTTTATTGGGAAAATAATTATACTATTCTATTTTATACCATTATTTCATTAGGCTGGTCATTATAATATTTTGCTTTATGTTATTGTTTATTTAGGCAAGTAATTATACTATTCTATTTTATATTATTGTTTTGTTAGGTGGTCATTATATTATTCTATTTTATTAGGCAGATTCTATTCTTAATTTCTAATAACTAATTTTATCATACGTTTATTAGGTAAAGAAAATAATAATGTTCTTACTTATTTTGTTAATATTCAAGGAAACAAAATTTCTTTCTTTTTCTGATCTGTTGTTTTCATAATCGAATTTCAAATTATTTTCAAAATATTTTAAGATGTCAAATTAAAATATTGTCCAATATAGGTTATTACGCTGATTAAGATGAACTAAATGGAAAAGAGAAATAGTGGGTCGGGGCCCAAATAATCACGAGTAACAAAGTTCATTAGTTTCTCTTTTTTTCATTTCATTATACGCTTACAAAATAAAAATACAATCTTATAGCATTTAATGGAAGCGGTGTAAGAAAAAAGAAAAGAAGAGGATCAAAGTTATGGAAGCTATAAGTAATCAAAGATCATGTCAAGTAAGAGATATAAGTGAATAATATATCCCTTAATCCTCATTTTCTCTTATATTTCGGTATGGCTGTGAATACTATGATTGGTTCTTATGCTTCTTGAGATTGAAATAAATTAAAAATTCAATATGATATCGTAAATATAATTTTAAAGTTGGCTTTCGATTTGTAGGATTTTTCCTGTAAATAAATAATTAGATATGAATTATCTAATGCGTCCATTACAAAAAATGATTTAAAGTAGGGAGTTAGATAAATTTTGTGAAAAGGAAATATATATTTTTCTAAGATTTTCAGGAAATATTTGTAAGTGATGAAATTCGATATGATTGAGTAATATGAATAATTATATTAATTTAAAACTTGTATATAATAGCAACGGGAATAAATAAAGTAAAGAAAGTAAAAACAATCATAATGGTGATTTTTATATTGGTTCGAACTTTTCGTTCTGCATCTTGTAACAACCGGCATTTTTAAACATTTAAAATGATTAAATTAAATAAGATTTTTAAATAAAATTGTTAGGAATAAAAAAATTAAGATTTTATTGATACAAATTTGATTATATTACAAATTATGAGCTTATTTAAATTTTGATTAATGACGTATGTTTGCAATAATATAAGGATGATAACAAATGTTAGTGTGTATTTTAATAATATTGGTTTGAATGATATTAGCAATTGTTGAATCTAAATTTCCAACTGATTGGAATAATAAATGTTAATAAGGACTGATAAATGTTTCTTTATTAAAAAAGAATCATATGTTTATTTATTTAAAATGTTTGGTAGCTAAAAGATTGATTTCAGAGATGATAAACTATTATTTAGTAAGAAATGTATAATACCTGTTTGTATCCAATAGTGCATAAATATGTTTAAATCCCTATTTAATAGGAAATAATTTTTCTATTTCTCATTACATTTATTTAGTCCATTTTGATATTCACCTTTGTAATCAATTGAAATTAACGTAATTGAATAATTTCAATTAATAAGAGAGAGAACATTAAATTATATGTTAATAAGTGTAATTAAACGTAGCTTATATTTTGTGCAAATATAAGAAAAGTTTGGCTTAATGAAAAGAAGAACATTTATATCAAATAAAATGAATGTTTCATTTGTGAATGTAGATTTAATTTCATTAGAGTAAAGAATAAAATGATTTGTTAGGAAAAAAGAAATATATATTTATTTGAACGCTGTTTTAGCATACAGAGTGATTACAAGAATAGGAATATAATTTAAGTTAGTTATTTATTACAGGAAAATGGGCTGGAGGAACTATTACTTCTTTTTTTTGGGCCTACAGACGCGTATCTTTTTTTTTCGTTTGAAGGACGCGGGCTTTATTCTTTCGTTCCAAGGACAAACTTCTGTAAAAAATTAAATTTGCCTTTTAATCTGTCGTTGATCTTTATTTTCATATCACCGATCTTACTTCATCGATCTTCAATTCAAGGATGCGTTTTTCTTTATTTTTGTATCCGAACTTTTCAACTATCTATCGATCTTCATCGCATTTCTTTGTCGTCGATCTTCATCGTCCTCTGAATGGTAATGATCAATTTCCTTACATTCAGGTATATTGCTCTTTTTTTCGATCTTCTTCTTTTCTTTCTCTAATGTAATAAATTTAGATATTGCGTATATTTTTGTTTCTGTAGGTTGCACAGTTTTGCCTTCTTTCAGATTTCATTACCTATTTTGGATTTGTTTCAATGGCAAAGTAAGATTTTACTCTGTACTGTTATGCTTATTCGGCATTGTTTATTGTTTTACAATTTTAATGGTAATCTATCATTGCACTAAATTGTATACGTGGTTTGTTGTGTTATGCTATATTTATATAGCATTCTTTGTTTATGTATTCATAATTTGTTTCAATTTGATTGTTCTATTTTTATTTTGTCTTATTTTTAATTGATTTATATTTGTTTTATTTAGTGCTTAATTTTAGATTCTTCTTTTATTCTATTTTATTTTAGCATTTTTAACTGGTTTTTAATTTGTTTTGCAGCACTGATATCTACAATGATGAAGCAAATAGTTCGCTGGTTATTTTTGAACATAATGAGAATTGTTTTTCTACTCGACTTACCACAGGAACTTCTTTGTTTGCTGTTAAGACTGAAATCAATGAAGTTTGGCCACATCTTAGACCATTTTGTACTGAGATATCTTATGTTCTCGAGAATAAGAATATAATCATTGATACTGATTCAGATTTGATTAGTATTATGTGTTTTCTAATTTTCAAGAAGAGTGAATATTTTAAGTTCACTGTTAAGGAAAAAGTTTGTGCTATAGAATCTGTTAATGCTGGCTGTGGATTAGGCTATGCAAGTGTTCAAAGCACTTCAGTTGGTAGTAATTCTGGTGGTAATAGTGATTCACATGATGATTCTTCTTACTACTTGAAAGATATGTTAAAGAAAGGTTCTCAAAAAAGTATTGTGGATTTTCTTGGATTTTGTTTTAATGGAGCTGAGGATTTTCGGGAGTTTTTAATGGCATATCAAATTAAAAATGGTTATGATTTGATTTTTGTAAGAAATTCTCCTGATAGAATTTCAGTTAATTGCTCTTGGTTGAAGGATGGTTGTAAGTTTTATCTTAATGCTTCTTCGGATCCTGGTCTACTGTCTCGCTTTTTTATTAGAACGTACAATTTTCATCATTCGTGTGGAGCCGGTCTTAGAGATGTTAATAAAGTTAATATTTCTAGTAGATTTGTTAAATCTTTGATCATTGATCAAATTCGAGATGCTCCTATGAAGAAGCCAAATGATATTATGAATGAATTTAGACGAGATTACAATTTTAATTTGTCATATTATTATGCTTATAGCGGAAAACAGTTGGCTTTAAAAGAAATATACGGGGATGATGCTATGTCGTATAACGATTTAAATTGGTATTTGAAGGCATTGCAGAAGTATAATCCTGGTAGTTATGTGGCTATGGAAGTTAATCCTTCAACTAATCAGTTTGAGAGAGTTTGTATTGGTTTTAGTGCTTGTTTGCTTGGATTTAAACACTGTCGGCCATTAATATTTTTGGATGCAGCTGCTTTGAAGGGAAGACCAGGTGTTTTGTTAGCTGCTACTTGTAAAAATGGTAACCAAGGTATGAGTTTCCTTTTACTTTTGTTTGTTTTATTACTTATTTATGTTTCTGGTAATGATATATTGAACTGTCATTGTTCAAAGTTGTACACAATTTATACCGCATTCATGTTTATAGTAGAGTTCTTTCTTCATTTTATTTAATGATTGAGTTGGTTACAGTAGAAATGTTTGTAGTACAAATGTTTACAAAAACAAGAACTTTAATTTTATGCAGCAGTTACTGGAAGACTTTAAAATAACATATGCTATATTCATATATCATTTTGAATCTAATTTAATTGTGTATAATATAAATTATTGTCAAGTGATACAGGTTTTGATGCTTTTTATAATTTATGTTTCTTACTACTAAGCTGTTATTAATTGTTTATTTTGTAGGTTTCTTTCCTCTTGCTATGGGGATTGTTTCACATGAAAATGAATCTAATTGGTCTTGGTTTTTATCACATCTGAAAGAAATGCTTAATGAAGATCGGTCTTTAGTTTTTATGTCTGATCGTCAATGGGGTCTCATTTTAGGTGTTCCGAAAATATTTCCTTCTTCATATCATAGTTATTGTTTACTTCACATGGAACAGAATATTGGTACTGTTGTCAAGTCAGCTAAAGGCGATTCATCTATTGTGGAGTTGTTCAAACTTTGTGCTAAAGCTTCTAATATGTATGATTTTGAGCGATATCTTTCTAGATTTAAGGATATTGGGGGTACATCCGCAGAAAATTTTCTTAGAGATAAACCTTTTGACCATTGGGCAGATTTGTTTTTTCAAGGAAAGCGTTATGGTGAATATTCATCAAATGTTGCAGAAAGTTTTAACTCATGGATTTTGGAAGATAGAGTTATGCCTATAACTTCTTGTTTGGATGGTATTCGAGTAAAAGTTATGGAGCAAATGGCAAGACGAAGAGAGGAATGTTGTTTGTGGACTACAAATCTTTGTCCTGTTATGGAGGAACGTTTGTCTAAGTTAGTAGATGATGGCTTTGGTTGGGATGTTTATAAGTCTTTGGAATTTGTGTTTGAAGTTAAATCTCCTAAGTCACAGGTTGTTGATCTTAAAAATTGTTTATGCAGTTGTAATCAATGGAGAGTTACTAGTTTTCCATGTGCGCATGCAATTAAGTGCATTAACAAGTCTAGATTATCAGTTTATGATTTTGTGGAGAAATATTTTACTGTTAATGCTTTCAAATCCTCGTATGCAAATGCTATCAATCCAATTCCAGATTTTGATAAACCAGTTGTTGCTGAAAATGATGTGTTGATTAGGCCTCCTAAAGAAGTTCGTGGTGCAGGAAGACCATCTACAAAGAGGCGTGGTGGATTTGGATATTCTCAAAGTAAAAGAAACAGATGTAGCCAGTGTAATGTAGTTGGCCATAACAAAAGGAATTGTCTTGCTTCTTTAAAAAGTTAAAAAAATTTATGTGTTTTGTTAGTGTAATAGAATATACTTTTTACCTGTAAAGCTGCTATAGCTTATAGAAGAATGAAGTCGCATTTTGTGAATTGAATAGAAAATAAAATGTTAACTGTTTTGGCTAATTTGTTTTAGCTTCATATATCTGATTTTCTTATATTTTGATTTGTTGTTGAATTTTTGTTTTTAGGAATTTATTATTTGATCATACTGCAAAATATATAAAATGATATGAACAACTGTATGAGTTCTACATTTCAGTATTAACATTTCTATTCTATGTTAGGTGTACTTATCGTTTCACCCTGATGCTAGTTGTAACTAGCATTTCATTATACTCAGTATGCATATAACCTGAAATACAGTTTCAACATTGAAACCCATAATCTGTTATTGTATATATCTGAGTATGCTGTTGTGCAAGAATGAAAGATCTAGCATTTCATAAGTTGCTTTGTAAATTATTGACATTATGATGATGTACAGTTTAATGAAAGTTGTATCCAGCATTTCAGTTAAATGCAACTTACAGTGTAAACAGTAATCATCACTCCTGAAACGGAGTTCATATGATTAGCTAATGAGATTGCATGAGTGGTTTTGTAAATAATTGACAGTATGATGATGTACAGTTTACTGATAGTTGTATCTAGCATTTCAGTTAAATGCATGTTATAGTGTAATCAGTATCCATTATTCCTGAAACAGAGTTCATATGAGTAGCTAATGAGATTACATGAGTGGTTTTGTGAATTATTGACAGTATAATGATGTACAGTTGAATGATAGTTGTATCTACTATTTCAGTTAAATGCAAGTTACAGTGTATACAGTAGCCATCATTCATGAAACAGAGTTCATATGATTAGCTAATGAGATTACATGAGTGGTTTTGTTAATTATTGACAGTATGATGATGTACAGTGAAATGATAGTTGTATCTAGCATTTCAGTTAAATGCAAGTTACAGTGTATACAGTAGCCATCATTCATGAAACAGAGTTCATATGATTAGCTAATGAGATTACGTGAGTGGTTTTGTGAATTATTGACAGTATGATGATGTACAGTTGAATGATAGTTGTATCTAGCATTTCAGTTAAATGCAAGTTACAGTGTATACAGTAGCCATCATTCATGAAACAGAGTTCATACAAGTGTTCTTTCTAGCATTTCAGTTAAATTTACGCATTATTCATCACAATTCAATTATGGTAATATGTGTTTTCGCATAATGATAGTTCTATCTAGCATTTTAGTATAAAACATTATTTACAACTTCAGAAATACAGTAGAATCATCAGAAAACACATAAAAATGACAATTTAATATATCTTTAGTTTGTACATTGTAGTTCATGCACTGAAAACAGACAATTATAATCAAGTCAGATTCAAATTGAGAAGTTCAAATACATCTTAGCTGTTTATGCACTAAGAACAAAATACAAGTGTTAGGTAACATATAAGACTCTATCTCAGAATTCATGTCAGACTCCATCTCAAACTCCACCTCGACTCCATCTTACACTCTATCTCAGAATCCATCTTAGTTCAATTAGCAGACGTGTTTCAGTTCAAATAAATGTAAAGTTCAAAAAAGCTACAATGGAACAACTATTCTTCTGTACAATTTTTGTAGGATTTCAGCATTGACCAACTATATTGTGGATGATTGAGTATGTCAAAAACCACTGCAGCTCTCAGGTTGCTAAGCATTTCCTTTGAATATTTATCCGGCATCTCATCCTTATCCAGTTTTTTTTAAGTTTGCCATGACGAAGAATGCACAATCAAGTCTGTTTCAGATATAGAAATATTAGTTAATATTACAGTATAACCTAATGCTAACATAAAATATTATTTTTTACAGTAGAATTCTAAAATATAGCTTTATATTTTTATTACACTACTAATCAGTGCGTTCATAAAGATATCCTTGATGAGTTTGCAATGTGCACCTTATACGTTATCTTTTTGTTCAACAGATGTAGTTCAATGAACTGTCAATTAGAAATGCTATATTTAACTATCATTTTACATATTTAATGCATTCTAGTGCAATTTAAAAATACAAATGATGTTTTGTTATTGTTTTGCATGTTTACTCTCATCCAAAAGAATTTGAAAATATGTGTAATAGTGTAAACTATCATATGCGATAATTGATAAATTTGCAACCGCGGAAAAAATATAAATGATAGTTTTAACTGTCATTTTTTTTTCATTTTCACAGTTTTACGCATTTTAAAATTTTCAGTTGTAGGTGTTTGTATCATGTTGATCACTAAATATAGTCAGCTGTATTTTGGAAACAGAATAATAAAAGTTTGATGAATATACAAACTAAAATGACAAGTGAAGAAATGGAATTATTTACTTACGAATCAGAATTCTGTGGTGGGCTTTTTGGCTGCAACACTTTAGGTTTGTTAAATTCTTTGTTTAGTATTCCAATTTCTTCCCATTTCTTCTTGAACATTAATTCAATTTTGTCTTTCTGCAAGAAGAAAAATGGGTGTTGTATATTAATGTTAAACTGATATAAATATTATACTTTTCTTACAAGAATGATGGCTTGGTTATAGCTGGGGTTTGAAGTCCTTGTTGATCTGCTTTTTGGTTTGGTTGAATCATAAGGACTCCACTGCATTGTATCATAGTTTAGCATCAACAAGCTCCAATGGTTTGTGTAATGTATAGGGAAGAAAATTTTCTCTGTAAATTCATCTTTGACAATAACATCTATTGTTGGCATGACTATGTCTTTGATCACAGTTTGCAGATCGTGTGCTACAGCATTCTGCACATTCATATGCAATTAGAATACTTTATATTATTTTTTAACATTTTATAATGTAAAGTTTATACTTACCATCATCAATGTACTGAAGTAGTAACTATGTTCATACATCTCTTGATTGTAATAAAACCAATCAATTATCTGTTTAACCAAACAAAGAAAATTGTAAGTTTGATGGGATATTTTGTTTTTGAACCAAGAATATTTATGCTAGTATTCACTATGATTTATATGTTTACTTCATTGTATGCACTGAAAAATGTAAATGATAGTTTAAACAAGCATCTTTGACATTCGATTTATCTATATGTTCTTTACAAATACCAATGTTGTTTTTAACTATCATTCTTTTATTTAATACATTTATATGCAGTTAGAAATTTCGAATGCTAGTTTTAATTATCATTCTATTTTTTTGCATTTATATGCACTTAAAAAACTATGAATGCTAGTTGTAACAATCATTTTGCTTTTCTATATAGTTATATGCATTTTACAAATAGTAATGCTGCTTTTAGCTATCATTCACTCATTCAATTCATTTATATACACTTTGAAAGTTGAATGCTAGGCTTACCTATCATTCTTTCATTTTATACATTATATACATTTTTTTACTATTACAATTATGATTTGACGCATACCTGTCCATCTGTAAGTCCCTCAAATAGAACAGCTTCCAGCATAGATTTGACTATTGTGATTCCTCCTTTATTTCCTTCATCGTTTTCATATGCTACAGTGCTGTAATTGAAAATCAATAATTGACAAGTTGGTTTTTTTTCACTTTTATTTAATTACAAATATAATGAAAGAAAAAAGATTAGAAATCTTACTTCTCATTTTCATTAAATTTGAAGAAAGTAAGAATTTTGTTTTGCTGTTCTTCATTCAATAATTTTAGAATACCGCTTTTTGTTATGTCTCTACTCTTGTAAGCTTTAGTTGATGGCGAGTACCCATCAATATCAACATCAATTGGTTCTTCATTTTCAATTGTAGTGACTTGCTCATCTGTCTCAGTGTCAGATTCCTCTTCATCCTCAAATTCTTTATTTTGTTCTTCTTGTTTTTGTTCACTTGTATATTTTTCTTGACCTTCTTTAGTTTCAGGTTTCTCCTTTTGGTCTTCATTGTCCACATTTTGCTTTGTTTTTCTGTGAACAATTTCATATTGACAATCAGGATCTGTTCTATTCCTTCTTTGGCGCTTTTTAACCCTCAAAACTAAAGAGCTTGGTTTCTTTTCTGTTCTTTTATTCACTGCCGGGGATTTTCCTGTTTCCTCTGAAGGTTTCTCCTGATGCTGTTGTTTTTTTTCTTCCTTCATCTTCTTTATTTCCTGAGTTATTTTCAGATCAAATGATGGTGCTTCTATATCTTCTGTTGGTTTTGATTTTAACATTTTGATCTCCTTTCTCAACTGTGTGACAATGGCTTCTTCTTGTATTCTTTTTTGTCTCTCCTTTTCTACTTCTTTTTCACTCTTCTTTAATTTATTTTCCAAATCTTGAATGTACTGTTTCATTGACTCAACTTGCATTTTTGATGACTCTTCCAAGTTTTCTTTTTTTTGCATCACAATATTCTCATCTGAATCCAGCTGAACAAATTTTTGTTCCTTTTTTTGTTGAAGTAGAGCTTTTTCATCTTCATTCAAGTCTTTTATTTCAACAAAAATCTATGTAATAAAATAAATATTAATGAATGAGCTAAAAGATACAATGAATGAACTACTTTTTTATATAATTTTCATTTTTCATGTGATGCTATATGTGACTATCATTATTTATTAGCAACTATGGAAATTTGTATTTGTGCAGAAATGAGATGATATATGTAACTATCATTTAAAGTATGATTGTATAATAACAAAATTAAAACTGTTAATATACATTCTGTTATGATATATCTATCTATCATTATACATTTCTTGTATTTGTATGAGAAATAATACCTTGCTACTGTCCATGTTTATCAATGTTTCTTTTGAAATTATCTTTTTCAAACTTCCAATATTCCACCTTCCAAATCTTGGTAAAGTAGAACAGTACGTTGCCAACGGAGATATCAAATTGACATGCTCACATAGGAAAAACTACAAATAAAATATTGCTTGTTAAAATATATAATGTATATAATTTAATTAATAGAGATAGATGTATTAATATAAAGTTAGAATGTTGCACTTACAATTAGGAGCATGGAACAGCCTGGCATGTTTCTTGGCTTTGTTTTGAAAGCCGTCAACGCTCTAATCAATGAATGATGAATTGAAATTGGCCAAGACACTGAGTTCATTTTGTTGTCATCAATAATATAAGGAATATATCCCCATGGCAAGTATCTTTGATTATCGGGAAAGAAGAAGGTTATCATTGCAAGAATGATAACCAATTTTGGAAAATCAGTTTCATTTTCAAATTTTTGTGTTTCTAAAACATTATTTATTTTTGAAACTGTAAGATCTTTTGTTATGTGTTCTATTTTTCCAAAATTTCTTAAAACAAAATCCTTACAATTGTCTGGAAGAATTTGTAAACTCATTTTAGGTAATGGAAAAATATTGATTCCAGACAAAGGTAAGCAAAATAGAATAGAAACATCTTCAGGTTTGATTTTCAGAAAAACGTTCCCTACTTTAAAAGCTTCGTCAGTAATAGAAAATGTTTCTATTATATCATCTAACATTGTTGGTGATTTTGTAAAAGCATTTATGGATAAAATTTCTTTGAAAAAAACCAGCATAAATTTTTCAAAAGGTGTTTGTTTTAAATAATTGAACTGCTCTATAAGATAACCTCCTTTTTCCTTAATTTTCTTGAAAATTTTAATCATCGGAAGCAGGCTACATCGATATTGAATTTTTTCTTGAGATGATTGCTTTGATTTTTTCTCTTTTGTTATTTTTGCTTTCTTTGATTTTTTCCCTTTTGATTCCTGCACAAAAAATTATGAATCAATAAGTCAGTATTTGTCCAACTATAATCTACTTTCTGAAGTATGAATGCACAATAGAATACTGCTATATCTATGTATCATTATTTGTAGAAATGCTATATTTGCCTATCATTACTCTTTTTCAATATATGCTTGTACAATTTCAAACATTGAATGCTATATTTGTCTATCATTACTCTTTTTCAATTTATACTTGTGCAATTTAAAGATTGAATGCTACATTTGTCTAACATTACACTTTTTTGATGCATGCTTCTATACTTAAAAAACTGAATGCTATGTTTGTCTATCATTTTATCAAATGCTACATTTGTCTATCATTACTCTTTTTTGATGCATGTTTCTATACTTCAAAAACTGAATGCTATCTTTGTATATCATTTTATCAAATGCTACATTTATCTATCATTACTCTTTTTCGATGCATGCTTCTATACATCAAAAACTGAATGCTATGTTAAAATGATACATTTGTCTATCATTACTCTTTTTCGATGCATGCTTGTATACTTTAAAAACTGAATGCTATGTTTGTCTATCATTTTATCAAATGCTACATTTGTCTAACATTACACTTTTTTGATGCATGCTTCTATACTTTAAAAACTGAATGCTATGTTTGTCTATCATTTTATCAAATGCTACATTTGTCTATCATTACACTTTTTCGATGCATGCTTCTATACTTCAAAAACTGAATGCTATGTTTGTCTATCATTTTATCAAATGCTACATTTGTCTATCATTACTCTTTTTTCGATGCATGTTTCTATACTTCAAAAACTGAATGCTATCTTTGTATATCATTTTATCAAATGATATATTTGTTTATCATTACACTTTTTCGATGCATGCTTCTATACTTCAAAAATTGAATGCTATGTTTGTCTATCATTTTATCAAATGCTACATTTGTCTATCATTACTCTTTTTCGATGCATGTTTCTATACTTCAAAAACTGAATGCTATCTTTGTATATCATTTTATCAAATGATATATTTGTCTATCATTACACTTTTTCGATGCATGCTTCTATACTTCAAAAATTGAATGCTATGTTTGTTTATCATTTTATCAAATGTTACATTTGTCTATCATTACTCTTTTTCGATGCATGCTTCTATACTTCAAAAAACTGAATGCTATCTTTGTATATCATTTTATCAAATGATATATTTGTCTATCATTACACTTTTTCGATGCATGCTTCTATACTTCAAAAAACTGAATGCTATCTTTGTATATCATTTTATCAAATGATATATTTGTCTATCATTACACTTTTTCGATGCATGCTTCTATAGTTTGAAAACTGAATGGTATCTTTGTATATCATTTTATCAAATGCTACATTTATCTATCATTACTCTTTTTCGATGCATGCTTCTATACTTCAAAAACTGAATGCTATCTTTATATATCATTACTCTTTTTCAATTATGCTTCTATGGTTTAAATACTGAATGCTATGTTTGTCTATCATTTTATGAAATGCTATATTTGTCTATCATTCAATAATAATGCATTTTATTGTTGTCTATCAGCCATCAAAAACTGTATGCTATATTCATCTATCATCTCAAATTTTGATATTGCGTATACAAATGAAATTATAGATTGAACTATCATTCAATTACTATCTATTTAATTATTGTCTGCCATATATCAAATATGGAAATGTTTTTTTCAGTTATTATTGCATCATTATACATACAGTAAAAAAAAGTGATATATTCAACTACGATTGTATAATGCATTGTTTTTCTATCATTCTATAACTATGCATGTTATTGTTGTTTTGTCATTTGTCAAAGACTGTATGCTATGTTCATCTATCATCTAATATTTCAATATGATGCATGCACTAAATCAAATAATGTATTGAAGTATCAATCAATAACTGTCGATCTTATTATCATTTACTATGTATTAAATATTGAAATATTATTCTTAACAAAAATAAATCAGATATTATACCGTCGTCTTTCTTTTTCTACTGATGATTTCATCACAAAGCTCTTGTCTCTTCGTGTCGTCTTCTTTTACAGTTTTTGCTGCCCTAGACCTTATCGTTCTCGTTGTTTCTTCGTCAAAATCAGTAGAATCGACGGCCGTGGATGATTTATTTTTTCGTCTTCTCTTTGTTGCCGTACACATTGCAGTTGAAGCCCTAGTTTTTGAAATTAAAGTTTCATCGTTTATTTGTTCTGGATTTGTTGGAATTTGTGGATTTACGTTGATCGACTTAGCTTCGGAAGTCGACTTAGGTTGTACATCAGCTTCAGGAAGAAAATTGCTTTCGGTTGGGGCTGCCATTGCTTGATTGAGAAAAATTTTTGTTTAGAGAAGAAAAGAAAATAAAAAAGAAGAAACGAACGACAGTGCAAATTTTCGCGCTTGTCCTTTTGACGGAAGTTTTATTTTACCGTCCGTTAAAATAAAATATTATTAAACTTTTTCCTTTAAACTAATTTTCTCTATTTATTACTGTGCTATAAAACAACAAATTTATAAACATGTTTAAATGACTTAAGGAAACAATTGTCCTATTTCTCATCCATTTTGGTTTATCTATTTTGAAATTCAACTTTGTTATTAATTGCAATTAATGTAATGGAAATATTTCGATTAAAAGAAAAGAAAACGTTGATTGCAATTAATAGATTTAATAAAAGAAATGCATGTTTCTGTTAAACAGAAATGGTGCTTTTATGGAAATAAATGAATTAAGCGTTTTCATTTTTAAGGTAAGTATAATTTCATTAACTGTGCATAGATAAAAATTTATATGTGTACAAATTGAGTGTTATTTGAGTGAGTGAAATTAATTTGGTTACGTTTCGAAAAAAATTGAATTTCAAAATGCGTATGTGGTCCCTTCATTTCTTTTTTATTTGTTTATTGCATGTACGTTTCAAAATAGTTACCTCATTATTAAAACTTGGTCCGTTCATTTCACCTTCGGTTTAATACTTAAGCCTAAGCTTTTAGGCTATATTTAATACTTTCCATCTCATTTTTTGTTATAATTTTTTTTTATTTTCCTACTGTTTGCAAATTTTCTCATTCCTACATACATTTCCTTATGCATTATCAATGTCTAAAGCATTTAAAACTAAATGTGCATTTTGTCCCTCCACCTTTATTTCCTTATTATTAAATAATCTATAATTTTATTTCTTCATTTGCATTTTAATTCTCCTAACACCTCGTATTCATTTAATTCACATCTTTCAATGCTACGTTTTAGGGTTGTTTATATTTTACTTTATTTCAATTCCTAGTTTGTTTATATATACCCTATTAGCTTTTCATTTGTTTATATCTTCAATCCTTTAGTCATATTTCATTTTCTAATCTCATCTTCTATAGCTTCGTTTTCCAAATAAAACTTCCATCTCATTTTTCTCTCTCTTCACCTTTTCCTTCCTTTTTCATTTTTTTCTTCTTTAAATCTCCTTCTTCTCTTTTTCTTGCTTTATTTTCAATCTTTTTTGTTTCTTCTTTTTCAAATCTTCTTCTTCTTTTTGAAAGCTTCCTTTTCTTTTTCAATTCTTCATCTTCTTTAAATTTTCTTCTTCTTTTCCAAACATTCTTCCTTTTTCCAAATCTTTTTCTTCAAATCCAGATCTATAACAACTTCTCTATCTCTTCAAAAACATTCTAAAAAAAGATTAAGATAGAACGAAACAAATCAAAAGGAGGAAGCAGTAGCGGATCCAAATCCGACTAGAAAAGGGAAATCCAGAATGTGAGTGTTTAAAGTCACACATGAAATACTAAAATTTTATTGCAAGTTAAACCAGGTCATATAGTGATAAATTTTTAATTGTTGGTTTGGAATTTTTATTGATATTTAATTTGAATAGCTAAATTCCAATATGTGATGACTAATATTTACTGTGACATGTTATTGAATTGGTTGAATTGATTGATTTAAATGATGATTGTATGTTGTGATGGATGCTATTGTGACTAAATGTGTATTTGTTCATTTATTTGATATATCCTTGTTATCACCCTATAGTTTATTGTAATTATATAAATTTTCATATTGATTATTTGCAAACTGAATAAAGATATAAAACCCATGAATTTCAAGTATTAACATGAGTGGAAAAATAGTATGTTTAGATTTATTATTTGAACCATAAAAATGATTTTTAGAAGTAAACAGTTATTACCTTATTTGGAAGTTTTCAAAATTAAATTTTGAAACATTAGGAAGTTTCCATAAAATTGAATATTGAAACTTTGGAACATTTTTATTTGTCAAATCTCTTGAACTATGAAATTTAACTTGGAAGTGTTCTGTAAATTAGTAATATATTAGAATGGATCTATTATGAAATTCATTTTATTTTGAATATGGAAACAACAACATTTCTAGAAATTTGAACCTAAAAAATGTAGTTATCTACATTCCTTATTATATCTACATTTGTCTTAGTTTGCATAAGAATTTTAGTTCTGACTCGAGTGTATTATTTTCCTTTACGCTCGGGCCGGCCTGAGTTTTTCAGCATTGAAGACTATTTTCTGGTGGACGAAGATGAAGATTCGGTATATTATTGCTATTTATTATTCCACTACATTTTGTATTCCTCTGCATTATTTGTTTATTTATGATATATGTATAACTCTGATTTGAACTTGTGAAAATGTAGTCCAATGTTATTTGTAAAACAACTTTATGAACTATTTATTTGATTATTATATTTTGTCGTTCCGCTGTGAGATTCTGTATTTTGTTTTTCCTTATATTTTTTTTCGTATTTACCCCATTAACAATCCTTCCTTTTGAATGACCTGATTCAGACATGTGTGGTTTATTGTCGATTTGAACCATCCAAAAGGGTGGGCCGTTACAGTTAGTATCAGAACTTTGGTTTAGACATACCTTAGCCTGTTGGGGTTAACTCATTAGGGATAGGGTAGTAATACCCTAGAATGAGTTGTCTGAGTGTATATACGAGAGCGCGTATTTGTTAGTCTTATAAAAATGTTTTGTATAAATTTTGAAATGAAATTATTTTTCCTAATATTATATGATATATATGAAGGAATAATATCTTATGACGAATATAGTTATTTGTAATGCGTTTGATTTATGAAATGGTAATATTTAATTATTATCATTTTCGTTGACTTGTTGTATTTAATCAAATTATAAACATCAGTTAATTATTGTTGATTGAATCAATGGACTAAACACTAGTTTAATAATGGTGTATTAAAGAGAATAAAATGAATAATTGTTTATGAAATTGAAATGTTGTTGTGAATTTTGTTATTTGTTGAATGTAGTTTCGACTATTGAAAAAAATGGAATATTTGGATATTTTGGATAATCGAAACCTTTTGAATTAATACATGAGTGAAACTTGATAATTGGGTTGAATTATAAGTTGAATTGATAACCTTAATTTTAAAGCAAGTAAAACAAGGTTTAATTTGTTATATCTATGTCTAGTAAATGAATAGAATTGGGGTATACATTCTTAGCATGTAATGTAATAATATACAAGTGTGAACTTTAAGCCTTGGGATATTTAAATTGAAATTGTGATTAAGGAAATGTTGTAAATGAGATTAAATTGGAAAAATATGTTATAAACTTAATTAACAATTATGAAACGTGTCATAAATAAATTGAAAGGTAAAGGTGAAACTAAATGGAATACGCAAATATGAATTAAAAGTGAAATGATTTCAAATAAAGCCATGGCTTGTAAATTGTTATGAAATAAATGGATGTTTTAATAAATGGTTATAAATAAAGTTGTGATAACTTTAAAGTCGAACAATGTCTTATAAAAAGGAATTAAGTTTAATAAATTGGTTATAAACGTAAGAAAATTCCTTATGAAATGATTTGCAAATAAACGTAGTATTAAATGAGAAATATTACATGTGAAATGAATGTAATTTAAATTAAAGAGAAATATAAGCAATATTATGAGAATGGATATATTAATGTTTGTATCAAAAGGAGAAATTCTGTGAAACAAATATTAAGTATGAAGTTGATTTGAAAACTATTCATATGGAAAGGTACTCAATTTGAAAGCGAAATCTTATATAATCGAAGTCCATATAAGTGTGATTTGATACTATTGATTTTGGAAAGTATTTGATTTGAAAAAGGAATCTTATATATAATGGACTTTATATAAGTATGACATTTGATATTGGTTTGAAAAGTTACTATATGATACATATCTTCGAAGTAAAGATATGGAAAGCGCCTTCTGCTTGATATCCGCTTTGTGGCCACATTGTGGATTCATTTTATCGATATTATTCTCTCTGATTTTGGTTTTCTGGATGTGATACTCGAGTGTCCTACCATGGCGCAACCCAAGGTCATTTTTTTGGGTAGTGTAATCCGCAAGGCAGAGATTACTTAAAGGGCATGGATGTTTCCTGGGTGATCCAGGCGTAACCATTATTATGTATCCTACGGTCTACCGGTCTTGTTGTCGTGACGCAATCCGAAAGGCATCGATTTCTTAAAGGGTACGGATGTTTCCTGGGGGATCCAGGCGTAACCATCGTTACGTATCCTGCGGTCCACAGTTTTGGTTATCATGGCGTAATTCGTAAGGCAGTGATTGCTTAAAGGTACAGATGTTTCCTGGGGGATCCAGGCGTAACCATTGTGTATCTGCGATCCAGGTGGTTTTTTTGGATTGAACTTTCCATATTGATTTAGAAAGTTTTTCAAGTGTTTTCACAGGGTGTTTAAACAGGTCTACTAAGTACTTGAAGAATTCTAGCTTTGCGCCTGATCAATGCATGGCCAGATTCTGCAAGAACGAGGATAAACCTGTTAAGACATCGAGTTATAAAAGTATTTTGATAAAGTATTATATAAAAGATATTTTGTTCGTTTTTTTCTTTTCTAAATACTTTAAAATGTTTAAAATATTATCATTTTATGTACAACATGGTTTATTAGCGTTGTAAATATTGTGAGAAATTATTAATTCAATAAAAAATATTTAAAGCAAACGATTACTGATTTATTAATAATGTTTGAAAAGTATCTTGAGAAAAAACTAATAAATTATGAAAAATGGATTTAAGGGTTTCAATAGCTTCTTTGTAAATATAAGTAACGACGTAAATAATTATTTTCAAATAGTTTGCATATATTTATAAAGATGTTATTAAAAATATTTAAATGGTATTTAAAAATGAAGCAAGAAATTTTACAAAAGAATTTTTGAAAAGTATTAAAGATGATTTATTTGCAAATGAAGCTTTCAAATGAATATTGCAAGTAAAATTTATATAAATTTCTTTGAATATAGAATTTAAAGATATTATATAAGTGGAAAAAAATTGATTTGCAAAGTTTATTTGTAGTAATATACTTGGTAAATAAATTTGAATCTCTATTTTGCAAATATAGTTGGAATATTTAATTGATTTCGAAGTACTAATAGTAAATTGATTGCTTCATTTACTTTTTGAATTTTTGTATTAAACCATAATAAGTGTTTTTCCATGATTTGAATATTCATTTTAAAACATGTGTGTAAAATTAATATGAAGACATGAACTTTTAAACTTTGATTTAGAAATTTAATGTAAGATTTGAGTATTCTATTAGTTTTGGTTTAATAATCTTGAGTTTGTACTTATTTTAAAAATAACGAGTCTAATAAATTATCGGATTTAAGGAACTTTATTTCAAAGTTTATTATAATGTTTTGATATAAATTTCTAACATTGTTTTAGACTTTTGAAAAATCTTTGCATAATACCATGAGGATGTTTTAGATATATCTTATATTTTTACTAAGTGAATGAGGTTAAATGTTTTAACTGAATATTTAGATATGTTGAAATATTTCTTTTCTCTTCAAGGGCAAATACCAAAAACTTAAAATTTTATTCAACAACCGAATGGAGTTATAAAAATAAACAGGACAGTAGAAGCTTTAGTAATATTTTTTTTGAAATGATTCATTAATGACTTAAATATTTAATGGAAATCAAATTATGTAAGTGATTGATCTTTATATAGATAAATGAATGGAAGGTAAATGATGAGAAAAAACCAATCGAATAAACTTAAATGAATTTAAAATTCTTGTTGTTTGGCTGATGGTAAGTTTGGGAAAGAATACTTCTAGTTGTTGAGGTTGTTTGACTAATATATTAAGTAATTATCTATGGCTGTTGAGCATAGGGTACGCTTGACAGTTTGTTCATCACCTTGCATGATTTAAGGTTTCTAAACTAAACAAACCATTGATTTTGGTTACTGTTGATGTATGATGGATTCTTTGGTTGCATAAATGGTTGTATTATTTGTTTGTATATGTCTTATTTTTGAAATATGATACATATATTGTACTTATTAATATTATTGTTTTTCGGACCTCTCTGTACAAAGGAGACTCAGCCGAAATTTTTCGAAAATTTAAGACTTCGAATTTTTTTGTAGAATTTGAGTTATTTTTTTAATTTTTATTAAACTTAAATATGTAGGTTTAATTTTTTAGACTATTTAAATAAAATATGACATATTTTTGGATTCCTTCTTATTTCTTTTCGGGAACGAAAAGTTTTGAGTGGAGGAGATTGCAACGACTGGCCTTTTTAAACATTTAAAATGATTAAATTAAATAAGATTTTTAAATAAAATTGTTAGAAATAAAAAAATTAAGATTTTATTGATACAAATTTGATTATATTACAAATTATGAGCTTATTTAAATTTTGATTAATGACGTATGTTTGCAATAATATAAGGATGATAACAAATGTTAGTGTGTATTTTAATAATATTGGTTTGAATGATATTAGCAATTGTCTGAATCTAAATTTCCAACTAATTGGAATAATAAATGTTAATAAGGACTAATAAATGTTTCTTTGTTAAAAAGGAATCATATGTTTATTTATTTAAAATGTTTGGTAGCTAAAAGATTGATTTCAGAGATGATAAACTATTATTTGGTAAGAAATGTATAATACCTGTTTGTATCCAATAGTGCATAAATATTTTAAATCCCTATTTGATAGGAAATAATTTTTTCTATTTCTCATTACATTTGTTTAGTCCATTTTGATATTCACCTTTGTAATCAATTGAAATTAATGTAATCGAATAATTTCAATTAATAAGAGAGAGAGAGAACATTAAATTGTACGTTTATAAGTGTAATTAAACGTAGCTTATGTTTTGTGGAAATATAAGAAAAGTTTGATTTAATGAAAAGAAGAACGTTTATATCAAATAAAATGAATGTTTCATTTGTGAATGTAGATTTAATTTCATTAGAGTAATGAATAGAATGATTTGTTAAAAAAAGAAATATATATTTATTTCAATGTTGTTTTGGCATACAGATTGAATACAAGAATAGGAATATAATTTAAGTTAGTAATATATTACCGTGGTGTAAAACAACAAATTTATACTTAAGGAAACAATTATCCTATTTCTCATCCATTTTGGTTTTTCTATTTTGAAATTTAACTTTGTTATTAATTGCAATTAATGTAATGGAAATATTTCGATTAAAAGGAAAGAAAACGTTGATTGCAATTAATAGATTTAATAAAATAAACACACGTTTTGTGTTAAACAGAAATGGTGCTTTAATGGAAATAAAAGAATTGAGTGTTTTCATTTTTGAGGTAAGTATAATTTTATTAATTGTGCATAGATAAAAATTTATATGTGCACAAATTGAGTATTATTTGAGTGAGTGAAATTAATTTGGTTACGTTTCGAAAAAAATAGAATTTCAAAATGTATATGTGGTCCCTTTATTTCTTTTTTATTTATTTATTGCATGTACGTTTTAAAATAGTTAACTCATTATTAAAACTTGGTCCATTAATTTCTCCTTCCGTTTAATACCTAAGCGTAAGCTTTTAGGGTATATTTAATTCTTTCCATCTCATTTTTGGTTATAAATTTTTTTATTTTCCTGTGGTTTGCAAATTTTTGCATTCCTACACACATTTCCTTATGCATTATCAATGCCTAAAGCATTTAAAACTAAACGTGCATTTTGTCCCTCCACCTTTATTTCCTTATTATTAAATAATCTATAATTTTATTTCTTCATTTGCATTTTAATTCTCCTAACACCTCATATTCATTTAGTTCACATCTTTCAATACTACGTTTTAGGGCTGTTCATATTTTACTTTATTTCAATTCCTAGTTTGTTTATATATATATATATATATATATATATATATATATATTTCTTATTAGCTTTTAATTTGTTTCCATCTCCATTCCTTTAGCCATATTTCATTTTCTAATCTCATCTTCTGTAGCTCCATTTTCCAAATAAAATTTCCATCTCATTTTCTCTCTCTCTTCACCTTCCTCCTTCCTTTTTCATTTTATTTAAATCTCCTTCTTCGCTTTTTTGCTTCATTTTTATTCTTTTTAATCTTTTTTGTTTCTTCTTCTTCAAATCTTCTTCTTCTTATTTTTGAAAGCTTCCTTTTCTTTTTCAATTCTTCATCTTCTTTACATTTTCTTCTTCTTCTCCAAACATTCTTCTTTTTTCCAAATCTTTTTCTTCAAATCCAGATCTATAACAACTTATCTATCTCTTCCAAAACATCTAAAAAAAAGATTAAGATAGAAGGAAACAAATCAAAAGGAGGATGTAGTAGTGAATCCAAATCCGACTAGAAAAGGGAAATCCAGAAGGTGAGTGTTTAAACTCGCTCACGAAATACTAAAATTTTATTGCAAGTTAAACCAGGTCATATAGTGATAAATTTTTGATTGTTGGTTTGGAATTTTTATTGATATTTAATTTGAATAGCTAAATTTCAATATGTGATGGCTAATAATTACCGTGACATGTTATTGAATTAGTTGATTTGTTGAATTGATTGATTTGAATGTTGATTGTATGTTGTGATGGATGCTATTGTGATTGAATGTGTATTTGTTCATTTATTTGATATATCCTTGTTATCACCCTATAGTTTATTGTAATTATATAAATTTTCATATTGATTATTTGCACACTGAATAAAGATATAAAACCCATGAATTTCAGGTATTTACATCAGAGGAAAAATAGTATGTTTAGATTTACTATTTGAACCATAAAAATGATTTTGAGAAGTAAACCATCATTACCTTATTTGAAAGTTTTCAAAATTTAATTTTGAAACATTGGGAAGTTTCCATAAAATTGAATATTGAAACTTTGGAACATTTTTATAAATCAAATCTCTTGAACTATGAAATTTAACTGGGAATTGTTGTGTAAATTTGCAATTTACTAGAATGGATCTATTATGAAATCCATTTTATTTTGAATCTGGAAACAATAACATTTCCAGAAATTTGAACCTTCAAAAATGTAATTATGTGCATTCCTTATTACATCTACTTTTGATTTAATTTGCATAAGAATTTTAGTTCTGACTCGAGTGTATTATTTTCCTTTATGCTGGAGTCAGCCTTAGTTTTTCAGCATTGAAGTCTATTTTCTGGTGGACGAAGACGAAGATTCGATATATTATTGCTATTTATTATTCCACTACATTCTATGTTCCGCTGCATTATTTTTTATTTATGATACATGTCTAACTCAGATTTGAACTTGTAAAAGTGTAATCAAATGTTGTTTGTAAAACAGCTTCATGAAATATTTATTTGATTATTATATTTTGCCATTCCGCTGTGAGATTCTGTATTTTCTTTTTTCTTTTTTCTTTTTTATTATTTACCCCATTTACAATCCTCCCTTTTTAATGGTCTGATTCTGACATGTGTGGTTTATTGTCGATTTGAACCATCCAAAAGGGTGGGCCGTTACACATCTTGTCCCAGACTCCTTCTAGATTTAAAACAACACCCTCACTTAACCTGGAGGAATAGGTATTATGACTACTCGAGCTACTGAATAGGACTTCATGCCTGAAGATCTCAACTTGACTTCGACTAGAAAGGAGTAGATAAGTTTATGACTTCATGTGCTCTAATATAGCATGTATGAACAGACAAGTACAACCTTCATATGGCTTTGTTCTGAACGGTATGAAGTGTATTTGTGATGAATTAAAAGTGAATCGATCATAAGAGAAGTATATATGAATATACAAGCGATCAAATTGAAAGCAAAGTGTATATATTGAATGCTTAGAGAATTCAAGCTATGATATTTAGAATAGAGAGAATCGAATTGTTAATGAATTCAAGAAAGTGATTGCTATTTATAGATAGTAGATAGAAGCAATCATTCTAAAGATTTACAACCTATGGAAGTGTTTTAGCCATTGATAAAAGGAAGTGTCTCTTCATGGAGAAGAAGATCCTTCAGAATTTAATTTTTTAAAAATAGCCATTATGACATTCAATCGACAGAAATAGATAGGTTATTCGATTGAATTACAAGGATTTTTATCCCTTAAGGAAATAGGTAAAAATACATCAAATTCATTTAAATGAATTTGTACATTTAGTCGACTGAACATTCTGTGAAAATAATTGTATACTGTTGATTCAGCCAACTGAATCTAGTCTTTCAGTCGACTGAATCTATGCTCTTGTTGTTTTCAAAGCTTAAGAAAATAATTGACATTGTATATGTGTGTGTATACAACTTTGAAGATATTTTAACATTTATATACTCTGGACTAATGACTTTATGAATGATATTATAATTTTATGTCATCATCGTTTTGTCTTCGTCAGGTAGATCTCTTTGCATAGCCAATTTACTGCAAATGTCGATAACATATGCAATATTTTCTTGTATAGTTGTCACTATCAAAATACGAGGTTCTAACATTCTCCTCCTTTTTTAAGAAGACAATTATACAAGCTAAAAAATGATAGAGCAATAAATAATCATCCTCCTAAGTTTATACTCCCCCTATTGCATATAACTTTTTCTCCCCTTTTTTCATCGACAAAAAGAAGTAGATAGGAGTAATATAAACATTAAAAGTGATAGCGTACACATCAACAACATCTCACATAAAAAAACTTGAACATCACACAACAACAAAGATGTCACAAACACAATCAAAATACTAACACAATACACCATATCCACCAACAATAAAATGTTACAACACTAGACATGAATAAGGAAAGTCACAAATATCATACTAACATATCCACAAACATGGAACAAAAAAGTCACCAAACAATTGATGATAAAAACCACATAATACTAAATAAGTTTCAAAATAACTTAACACATGAGCTCTTGAAAGTAAACATAGTTAATCAAGCTTATTACCCTTTCAAAGTCTCCAATTTTTTCACTATCTTTAGAAATTTCTTCTTCTCCTTCCTCTGAAGTTGTCCATCTAAAATTATCTGAAGTATTTGAAACATTTTCTTTTGAATGAAGAGGAGAAGTTTGAGCCATAGATGTTGAACAAGCCATTTTGTTCCAAATTTTGTCCAAGAAACCTTTGATTTTGTCGAGCTTACTATCCATTCAAATCATAATGCTTTCGACATGAATTAACAAATTATCTAGCTTGCTTTGGCAAAAGATTATCATGCACTTGAATCCATTGTTAACTCTTCTATTGCATCGTCATCACTTTCTTCAACACATTGTGCTTAGGAGGTAGAGCTCTTGGTTCGGGTGGTTTAGGATTTCTGGAAGCTTTACATGATTGCCACTGTTTAGAGGAAATGATGTTGTGGTGTTCAACTCTTAGTGGAAGCGACATGAGACTTAAATTTTTGGAGTTGAGACAACCAACATGGTATATTCAATATCGGGAATATTGACTTGAAACTTCATTAGTATCTTCATTATATATTCGCTATAATGAATTTTATCATTTCGATTGTTAAATGACCCAATTTCATCCATGATTACCGTAGACTCATTTACTCGCTTTCCACCCTATAAGGCATAGAGAGATTGGTAATTATGTTTATAGATGATTTCAAAACTACCTGTTCTAGTTAGTAATGAGTGAGTGAGAAGCCAATGCATAATTCTAGCTTTTGGAGAAAAATTTTAGCTTTTAAGGTTACAACATCATCAGTAAGAAATTGACGACTAATTTCATTATGTTCTAGCACGTTAACTCCAATGGTATCTAAATCTTCGCCATTCGAAGAAAAATGCAAAATCCTTCCTATTTGTAGAATGGGTAAACCAACCTTTTCCTCTACAAACTAAACTCTAAATGATATCCTTATGATTTTCTGGTTTATAAAAATCTAGATTTAGATTAGCATAAAAGATTTTTTACCAAAAGCAAATAAATTTTTAGATTGTCGATGCTATAGCTAATAAGGTAATCAAGCTAATAAGGTAATTAATGCTATTAGCTTCAGCGAATTGTTGAATAGTGTTGTTATCAAAATCTTAAAACTTGATGAAGGATCCATCGAAGATATACATATTTTTCACCTTGTTAAGCAATGAATAGCAACATCATTGTGAAGCCAACTACGGATTAGGGCTTCAGATGGTTCACTTGCTGATGATGAAGGTCGATCCTTCCTTTTCTTTGGTGTAATTGATTTGTAGTGGAGAGATTTGAGAGTAAATGTAACATCCCCATTTTTAAATCAAATTTAAATTGGTGGTTTATTTAATTTTTGAAATTTAGTTTTGAATTAATTTGGCATTTTTCAAATTTAAATGGATATTTTTTGTTTATTAGTATAAATATATATATATATATATATATATATATATGATTTTAAAATAAATTTCTAATTGGATTCATTTGAAAATTTTGAATAGATATATATTTTTGAAAGTTAAATTATGAATAAAACTTTGATTTTGGAAAAATTCAGAATGTAAATATTTATATATATTGAATTTGGAAATTCTAAAAATTTAATATTAATAGGAAAATTTGTTTTGTATTTCTAATATGATGATTTGAAAATTTTATTTTGAAATTGATTTACAAAAGCTATTTAAAAAAATTCTAATATATATATATATGCGTACATGTTTATTTCTTCTATGTATATAGATAAATGTTTATTTAAGAGTATAATAGTTTTAATTTAAATAGGATTCGATATAAATAGTTTGTAAATATATGAAAGGTTTAAAAAATATAAATTAAATAAAAGTCTAAACATTTATATACATGCATAGGACATGTGTAACAATTTAATTAACATCAAAATACAAGTGTTAAAATTAAAATATATGCAAAGGACAGGTGTCATTTTCTTTGATTTCTATTTTTGAAAATGGATAACAAATGAGAAACAAGTTTGTAAGCACAACATCCTCTTCTTCATCATCTTTTATACATTTTCAAAGTAAAACAAAAGGACTGTATAAACTTTCTAAAACCAGAAATTAAAAGCAGAAAAAAATAAAATCAAAAAATCTTCAAGTTTAAAGCAAAGATCAATATCTACTCAAAGATAAAGCATGCAGTGTGATCAAACAATTTCAAGCCTGGAAATCAAATCTTTAAATCTGAGCGATTAAGCTTTAGGATTTAGAATCAAAATTCAAACAATAGAATCAAGCAGCTAATTCAATTCTCAGATCAGACAAGCAACCTGGAGAAATTAAACTATATAACCTGCTTTCAAAGAACTGAAGCAAAGCAAGTTCAAATTCAAAAGCAAGCAAGTCAAATTCAAAAGCAAGCAAGTCAAATTCAAAAGCAAGCAAGTCAAATTCAAAAGAAACTCAATAGCCTGAAACAATTAAACAACCTCAAAACTTGAAAATCCAAGGCCTGAGAATTAAAACAGGAAAAAAAATCAGTAGTTTTTCAAAAATTTGGAAATGAGGATCAAGGAACCAAAACAATATCGATGTTCAAAGCTTTCTAAGCAATTCAGATCAACCAGGAAATAATGACATCAAAGCAAGCAAACTCAAAAAGTAAAACCAGAGCAGTTTGAAAGGCAAAGATTCCAATTCAAAGAAACTTCTCTGTTCTCCTCTGTTCCAGGTACAGGTGAGCAAACTTTCTCTTTAAAGCCTAATTTTGTTGATACATATGTTATGATGAATGTTTGATTGTGTGATGGTGGAATGTCTGAATGAATGCAAAAATGTTTGTATATGCTCATAAATATGCAAGTATTGAATTTGCATGTCCCTGTTTTTAGTTTACAGGCTAAAATCAACTTAAAAATTTTCAAAACTTATCCCCTATTTTTTTAGAATCTGATATGCAAATAAAAACTGGTTGTTAAACTATAATATCCATTTTAAAAATGATTTCAAACAATTTATATTAAGTAATAAATTTAAAATAGTAAAATACAGTAAAAAGAATTCAAACATCCTAAAAATGGGTTATCAAATTTCTTTGATTTGATTAAATAATTTGATTCGAATTCAAAAATGATGATTTTTGAGCAAAACATCAAGATTTTTAAGTTTGATATTCAAAGTGGTATTGCAAGTTGAATAGATTTGTCACATTTATCAAAATCTGGTGATTGGCGTAAAGTTAGTGGTAAAATTTTATGGTGAAGGTGGCTGAAACATTGGAGAATACAGGAAAAATGGTGGAATAGTTTTTTAAGTCGCCGTGGTGGTGGCGCGAAGGCGAACTAGGGTTTAGCAACCCATTTTGGTCGATGATGGAAACTGGTCGACTTCGACGTCAAGAAGGAGCTAGAGGTGATCGATCGAGGGGGAAAACGAAGCTTGGTTTTCGATGAGGTCGTGGAAATGATGGAAAGGATTCTGGTGGTCTAGATAATCGGGACGAGGTGATTTTGTTGATCGAAGCTGGGTTGCAGGCGGAGTCGAGCCACTCAATTTGGATTCCTATCAAATTCTGGTGATACAGGGTGCTAGAGATAATCACTAAGGTTGTCTCCGTTGTGTGATGACCTCGACGTTGGTCAGAGGTGATCTGATCACCTATGCATATGCACGAGGTGTCAGAGGTGACTAGGTTGTTTAAGTATGTGGAAGAAAGAAGTAACTCGAAGACGAACTCGTGCAATTTCGTTATTGTCTCGGGTGTTTACACGAGCAAAGAAAAGAAAAAAAATGTTTAAGGTTTTTAAAATAATAAAAAGTACAAAAGAAGAGGTTTGGGGTTTAACTCGGGAAAAAGGATATTTGGCTTGGGGAAAACATGATTTTGGTTCGGGTTCGACTCGAAGTAGAATTCAAAACAGTTTAAAAGAAAAAAAAGGTTTCAAAACAAGATTTTGAAAATGTAAATAATTCAATCTAAAAACTTTGCTGATATAATATTATATATATAGTAAATTTTTTCTTAGCATTTGATTTGGAAATTATAAATTGTTAACCTTAATTTGTTAAGGTAAAGGATTATTTTCATTTTAAAACTTAAATGATATAATTAAGGAAGTTGATTATAAAATGTTTTAAATGTTAATGATAATTATGTCATTTATAAAAATAATGTTTTACCTTATGTATAATTAAGGATTTAATGAGTTGGGATTAATTAAGTTAATAAGTAATTAAGATTGATAAATTTTATAATTAAAGATTTATCAATCAAGTAATTAGAATTACTTAATATTGTAATTAAATGATAATTAATTAAGGGCTAATCTATGAATGTAATTTAATTAAAGGTTAACTAATTAATGGAGGTAATTAGGGAATGATAATTAATTGAGGAATAATTAATTAATTTAATTAATTAAGGATAACCAATTAAAGAAAGTAATTAAAGGTTAATTAATTAAAGAATAATTAAATAATTATGGGTTAATTATTTAATGATCAAAGATTGATACATTTATTAATTAAGATTGATTAATTAATAATTTAAAAAGCCAATTAATTTATTAAAGTTTAATTAATTAAATTAATTTGTAATTAATCAATGCTAATTAACCTGGATTAGTAATAAATCTGATTTAATTTAGTCGGATGACTAATTTATCTTACTTATGGATGTTTGAATTGCAAGAAATTCCTTGCATTGATTGATATCCCTGATGTGTGCTATTATGTGATATGAATTGTATGTTAAGTTGTGATCTGTGACTCGTTTATCTGTGATGCATTTATATTTTTATCTGTGATTCTGTGAATGAGGATAAGCGTTATAGATTATACCTCTTATCTATATTTCCGTGCTTGAATCTGTGATGATTGACAGTGTTGCACTATTATTGTGTAAAACCCTCGGACTACACCATACACACACAAATATGGATTGCTCGAGGAAATTGGTTAAGTCACAGATTTTTGAAATGGTTTTGAATTTGAATTTTGAATCCAAAAGGTTTTGGAAATGGATTTGGGTTAATGTAAAGAAAAGCTTTTTAAAAGGGAAATTTTGAAAATAAAAGTTATTTTGAATAACTTGCTTAAGTTTTGAAATTTAATAATTTGATTTAAATTTGAATTCAAATTTAAAATTGAATCCTATATTTTGAAATTATGGTTTTAAAGGTTATATAAGTTATAAATGTGTTTATATGGGTTTTTAAACCATTTTAAAAGTAGTATTTTGGGAATTTGAATTTAGTCCATGTATTATACCTGAAGGGTTTTAATTTGTATAAATGTAATCGGATTCTTTCGAAAACTATTTGTTTTCAAATAATAATTGCTTTCATATAAGGAAAGAATTTCCAATTTGTGTTAAAATGATTTCAAGTTTGAAATAGGATTGAATTTTTTTTGAAAGCTATGAATAAATCTTTATGAAAAATGGTTGAACTTTGTTTTGAAATTGAAGTGGATTTTGAATGGTGTATCTTTTATATAAAAGATTTGGAATGGAATTGTTTTTTGGAAGTAGTTTTGAAAGCTATGAATTAAGTCTTTGATTTAAAGATTGGATAAGTTAATCCAATTTGAAAGGAACTTTTTTTTGAAAAGGCTATGAATGAATCTTTGTTAAAGATTGGTGAAGTTTGTTTTCAAATTGAAAAAGGATCTGAAAAGCGTGTCTTTTGTATAAAAGATTTGAATTGGAAAGATATTAATGAATCTTTGTGAAAGATTGGTAAACTTTATGATCTTTGTGAAGTGGTTCTTTTTGTTCAAAAGGTTTTTGAAAATTTTAATTTGTTTAGACCATTTGAAGAAAAGTTTTGGATAATATGTTGTGACTTAACTGAGATCCTATATATCCATATGTTTTTAAATATTGTGCTCGTTATTCAGTTTAGCCGGGAGAGGACCTTTGTGTCATATAACCCATTCCGAATAATGATACGACGTTATGGATAGCATTTGAAGACCAGTGGTGAGGACTGGGTATTTTCGAAAGCGAAAAGATAACTCGTTGAATGTCTCTCCACCGGCTGATCCCCAGTATAGATATTTGATCACCCTTTGTGATAGGAAGTCCGGACATGATTAGGAATTATCCGGATGTGCAAGGGCTTCTTTGTGAAGTGCCTTCAGTTCTATTCGAACCCGAAACAGACTTGTATGGATGTGTGTCTGACATTACACTTTGAGATGTAAAGCTGGTTTCTATCAAATACATTTCTGTTTGGTGGCGGAGATTTATTCTCTTAGCTTAACACCCTTCTCTGAGACTTACGAGCTCAGAGGTTATGTAGTTGATGGTTACTAGTGATACATTCCCAATTTGGTAATGTGGCATACGAAGTGTTGTTAATCATTTGTTGATCAAAGCATGGCTTTGTGAAAAAGCGTAGCTTTGTGGACGAGACTGCATCAGGACCTCACACCCCGGAAATGGTTGAAACAGGAATGTTGCAGTTAGGTTTTTAGGGGACGCGGCCCTAAGGTATGTCCATTTTCTTCTGGATAAAAGGTGATATCATGGTATGGAGCCCGGATATTTAACCTATGTACTCACTGCAAATTTATTACTTTGTGGTTGTTGGCGTCGAACACTCGGATAAAGGTCGGTAATGACCGGAGATGGCATACTTGTGTGTTAGTTACCTATGTTATAACTTGATTAAAGCGTGAGGTAGCATCGGCCTTGTTAGCAGAGATCCAGTTAGGTTCTCGGGGACGTCGTTCCAGAGGCGTTCCCATTTCGGTAAGGAAGTTCCTTAGCCTGACCACTTTTTGGAAATCCAAAGAAACAATGCGCGCCCTGTACGGTTTTTGTCGTATAAGCTGCCATGGAATATGGCGGTAACCTGCTATTGAACATGGTAGCTATAGTAGGCATACGACTAAATGTTGTATGCTGGCTAAGATTAATACTATATTTTCGATAGGTTTTCTACACTATGCACTAATAATAATATCAAATGTTTTTCGCGTATCAAGCATTTTAGACTATCATAAGGACAAATCTCCTCCAAGTGTGTGCTTGCATTATGTGTGTGGCGGGAGGCCTTATGGCATTTTTATTTTCCAAAAAGCATTGCGAAGTCCTTAAAATCTTTTGTTTTGCCTTTAAAGATAAAATGTTTTCGTTTTCTCATACCAGTTCCATGACTGACCTAGAGTTTATTGTCCCCTTTCTAAACTCTCCATAATTTTCTACACGAGCAGTCTAGAGTTGGGTTTTTCAGATAGTAGATATTGATTCAGTAGCTTACAGCTTTCTCTTTAAAATTCTTTGAAGACTTTGGATATTGAAGTCTTTGGTTAGGACGACTGACCTTGCTTAGCTTGGTACAACTTGATGGTGGTTTGAGCTATCTATGGAGATTGCTGATATTGGTATTTCTTCCGGAGTTTCAAGTTCTAGTTGTTTCCGCTGCTAGTTCATTGGTGTTTCCTCTGTAGCATTTCATTGTATCTCCGATTTTGATCACTGTTGTATATTTGGATATTGTATCATTGGAGTTGTATATTATATTCATTCTTTTCTTCCGCTGTGTTGTTATACTTAATGTGTTATAAGCTCCGACGAACCAGATTCGACGTTTGGATCTACGGCATTCGAATACGATGTGACATATTCGGTGCCGATTTTCGAAGGTCGAGTCAGGGTCGTTACATTTGGTATCAGAGCTGAAGGTTGAACTTTAGCTTTTGGAGTATAACACATTAGGTGACTCATTAGAGATAGGGTGAAGTACACTCTAGAGTGAATATATCCCTAAGATATCAGTTTGAATGTCTCAGTAAATTCTCTTACTATCCACTGATAGTAAGTATGAGTGCAAGAAGAGGACGAGATATGGGACATAAGAGTGTCGCTATAAATGGTCAATACCCTGCAACAGCGGAAACAATCTTTCTCTATCAATCTCCTTTGTTGATCATCCAATTTCAAATTCTTTGATGTCTTCGTGACAGCTCGAGTAAGAAGCTTCGGTGTCATGGTGGCCCTACGAATCCTTATAGATAAGTTTCTATCTCGTATTCTCTTCATTAAATTTTTATCAGCTTTTCGTTTTTGACTTTAACGATTTGAAATTTTAATTGAAATAAATCGGTAAATTAAATATGAAGTTAAATTAAATTTTATCGATAAAACGATTTCGATTAAAACCAAATTTGAAATTCTATTATGATTTGTTGTGAGTATCAAAGTCCGAAGAGGGACAAAATATATATATTTTGGGGTATTCCGACCTGAATTTGGAATCCATACCTAATATTTGAGAGTTGTAGAAGATTGAATCTATTTGTTTGTTCTTTGGGGTCCGATATATTCTACGAATGGTTAGTTATCCCTTCGAACCAACCAATACCCCTGTATATTTCGTAGAATGATGATCCTAGTATCTTATGAAGTGTTTAATGAGTTTGTTCTCATAATTATTAGCAATATTCTGATTTGGTAAGCCAAATGCAGAATAACTATTCAGTTTAATCCGGTGAACCATATCTTTGACATGTTCATCCGTTCTTTGTTATCTTCCCGTCTGCCAAATTTCGGGGAGGAAATTTTCTTAAGGTGGAAGTTTGTAACATCCCTGTTTTTAAATCAAATTTAAATTGGTAGTTTATTGAATTTTTGAAATTTATTGTGAATTAATTTGGCATTTTTCAAATTTTAATGGATATTTGTTTGTTTATTAGTATATATATATATATATATGTATGTATGATTTTAAAATAGAATTTCTAAGTGGATTCATTTGAAAATTTTGAATAGATATATATTTTTGAAAGTTAAATTGTGAATAAAACTTTGATTTTGGAAAAATTCAAAATGTAAATATTTATAAATATATTGAATTCTAAAATTCTAAAATTTTAATATTAATAGGAAAATTTGTTTTGTGTTTCTAATATGATGGTTTGAAAATTTTATTTTAAAATTGATTTACAAAAGATATTTAAAAAAATTCTAGTATGTATATATATCTATATGCGTACATGTTTCTTTCTTTTATGTATTTAGAAAATGTTTATTTAAAAGTATAATAGTTTTAATTTAAATAAGATTTGATATAAATAGTTTGTAAATATATGGAAGGTTTAAAAAAATATAAATTAAATAAAAGTTTAAACATTTAAATACATGCATAGGACATGTGTAACAATTTAATTAACATCAAAATACAAGTGTTAAGATTAAAATGCATGCAAAGGACAAGTGTCATTTTCTTTGATTTCTATTTTTGAAAATGGATAAAAAATGAGAAACAAGTTTATAAGCACAACATCCTCTTCTTTATCATCTTTTATTCAATTTCAGAGTAAAAAAAAGACTGTATAAACTTTTTAAAACCAGAAATTAAAAGCAAAAAAAATAAAATCAAACAATCTTCAAGTATAAATCAAAGATTAATATCTACTCAAAGCTGAAGCATGTAGAGTGATCAAACAATTTCAAGCCTGGAAATCAAATCTTTAAATCTGAGCAAGCAAGCTTCAGGATTTAGAATCAAAAATCAAACAACGGAATCAAGCAGCTGATTCAATTCTCAGATTAGACAAGCAACCTGGAGAAATTAAACTATAAAACCTGCTTTCAAAGATCCGAAGCAAAGCAAGTTCAAATTCAAAAGCAAGCAAGTCAAATTCAAAAGAACTCAAAAGCCTGAAAGAATTAAACAACCTCAAAACTTGAAAATCCAAGGCCTGAGAATTAAAGCTGGAAAAAAATCAACAGTTTTTCAAAAACCTGGAAATGAGGATCAAGAAAACAAAATAATATCAATGTTCAAAGCTTTCTAACCAATTCAGATCGACCTGGAAATAATGAAATCAAAGCAAGCAAACTCAAAAAGTAAAACCAGAGCAATTTGAAAGGCAAAGATTCCAGTTCAAAGAAACTTCTCCGTTCCCCTTTGTTCCAAGTATAGGTGAGCAAACCGTCTCTCTAAAGCCTAATTTTGTTTATACATTGTGATGTTATGATGAATGTTTGATTGTGTGATGGTGGAATGTCTGAATGAATGCAATATGTTTGTATATGCTCATAAATATGCAAGTGTTGAATTTGCATGTCCCTATTTTTAGTTTACAGGTTAGAATCAACTTCAAAAATTTCAAAATTTATCCCTATTTTTTTTAGAATCTGATATCTAAATAAAAACTGGTTGTTAAACTATAATCTCCATTTTAAAAATGATTTCAAACAATTTATATTAAGTAATAAATTTAAAATTGTAAAATACAGTAAAAAGAATTCATACATCCTAAAAATGGGTTATCAAATTTCTTTGATTTGATTAAATAATTTGATTCGAATTCAAAAATGATGATTTTTGAGAAAAACATCAAGATTTTTAAGTTGATATTCAAAGTGGTATTGCAGGTTGAACAGATTTGTCACTTTTATCAAAATCTGGTGATCGGCGTAGAGTTAGCGGTAAAAATTTATTGTGAAGGTGGCTGAAACATTGAAGAATACAGGAAAAATGGTGGAATAGTTTTTAAGTCTCCGTGGTGGTGGCGCGAAGGCGAACTAGGGTTTAGCAACCCATTTTGGTCGATGACGGAAAGTGGTCGGCTTCGACGTCGAGAAGGAGCTGGAGGTGATCGATCGAGGAGGAAAACGAAGCTTGGTTTTCGATGCGGTAGTGGAAATAATGGCAAGGATTCTGGTGGTCTAGATGATCGGGACGAGGCGATTTTGTTGATCAAAGATGGGTTGCAGGTGGAGTCGAGCCACTCAATTTGGATTCCGATCAAATTCTGGTGATACAGGGTGCTAGAGATGATCACTAAGGTTGTCGCCGTTGTGTGATGACCTCGACGTTGGTCAGAGGTGATCTGTTCACCTATGCATATGCATGAGGTGTCAAAGGTGACTGGGTTGTTTAAGTATGGGGAAGAAAGAAGTAACTCGAAAACGAACTCATGCAGTTTCGTTATTGTCTCGGGTGTTTACACGAGCAAAGAAAAGAAAAAAAATGTTTAAGGTTTTTAAATAAAAAAAGTACAAAAGAAGAGGTTTGGGGTTTTACTCGGGAAAAATGATATTTGGCTCGGGGAAAACGTGATTTTGGTTCGAGTTTGACTCGAAGTAGAATTCAAAACTGTTTAAAAGGAAAAAAAGGTTTTAAAACAAGATTTTGAAAATGTAAATAATACAGTCTAAAAAACTTTGCTGATATAATATTATATATATAGTAAATGTTTTCTTAACATTTGATTTGGAAATTATAAAATTGTTAACTTTAATTTGTTAAGGTAAGGGATTATTTTCATTTTAAAACTTAACTAGATGATATAATTAAGGAAGTTGATTATAAAATGTTTTAAATGTTAATGATAATTATGTCATTTATAAAAATAATGTTTTACCTTAAAGATAATTAAGGATTTAATGAGTTGGGATTAATTAAGTTAATAAGTTATTAAGATTGATAAATTTTATAATTAAAGATTTATCAATCAATTAATTAGAATTACCGAATCTTGTAATTAAATGATAATTAATTAAGGGCTAATCTATGAATGTAATTTAATTAAACATTAACTAATTAATGGAAGTAATTAGGGAATGATAATTAATTGAGGAATAATTAATTAATTTAATTAATTAAGGATAACTAATTAAAGAAAGTAATTAAAGGTTAATTAATTAAAGAATAATTAAATAATTAAGGGTTAATTATTTAATGATCAAAGATTGATTCATTTATTAATTAAGATTGATTAATTAATAATTTAAAAAGCTAATTAATTTATTAAAGTTTAATTAATTAAAATAATTTGTAATTAATCAACGTTAATTAACCTGGATTAGTAATAAATCGGATTTAATTTAATCGGATGACTAATTTATCTTACTTATGGATGTTTGAATTGCATGAAATGCCTTGCATTGATTGATATCCCTGATGTGTGCTATTATGTGATATGAATCGTATGTTTAAGCTGTGATCTGTGAATCGTTTATTTGTGATGCATTTATATTTTTATCCGTGATTCTGTGAATGTGGATAAGCGTTATAGATTATACCGCTTATCTATATTTCTATGCTTGAAACTGTGATGATTGATGGTGTTGCACTAATATTGTGTAAAACCCCTGGACTACACCATACACACACAAATATGGATTATACGAGGAAATTGGTTAAGTCACAGACTTTTGAAATGGTTTTGAATTTGAATTTTGAATCCAAAAGGTTTTGGAAATGGATTTGGCTTAAATGTAAAGAAAAGCTTTTTGAAAGGGAAATTTTGAAAATAAAAGTTATTTTGAATAACTTGCTTAAGATTTGAAATTTGATACTTTGATTTAAATTTGTCAAAATTTGAAATTGAATTCTATATTTGGAAATTATGGTTTTAAAAGGTTATATAAGTTATAAATGTAATTATATGGGTTTTTAAACCATTTTAAAATTAGTAGTTTGTGAATTGGAATTTAATCCAAGTATTATACCTGAAGGGTTTTAATTTGTATAAATATAATTGGGTTTTTTCGAACACGAAAGCTATTTGTTTTCAAATAATAATAGCTTTCATATAAGGAAAGAATTTCCAAGTTGTGTTAAAATGATTTCATGTTTGAAATAGAATTGAAATTGTTTTGAAAGCTATGAATAAATCTTTGTGAAAAATGGTTGAACTTTTTTTTGAAATTGAAGTGGATTTTGATTGGTGTATCTTTTATATAAAAGATTTGGAATGGAATTATTTTGTGGAAATAGTTTTGAAAGCTATGAATTAAATATTTGATTTAAAGATTGGATGATGTTAATCCAATTTGAAAGGAAAATTATTTTGAAAAGGCTATGAATGAATCTTTATGAAAGATTGGTGAAGTTTGTTTTCAAATTGAAAAGGGATCTGAAAAGCGTATCTTTTGTATAAAAGATTTGAATTGGAAAGATATTAATGAATCTTGGTGAAAGATTGGTAAACTTTGTGAACTTTGTGAAGTGAATCTTTTTGTTCAAAAAGATTTGTAAATGGTAATTTGTTTAGACCATTTGAAGAAAAGTTTTGGGTAATAAGTTGTGACTTAACTGAGATCCTATATATCCATATGTTTTTAAATATTTGCTCATTATTCAATTTAGCCGGGAGAGGACCTTTGTGTCATATAATCCATTCCGAATAATGATACGACGTTATGGATAGGATTTGAAGACCGGTGGTGAAGACCGGGTATTTTCGAAAGCGAAAGGATAACTCGTCGAATGTCTCTGCACCAGCTGATCGTCGGTATAGAGATTTGATCACCCTTTGTGATGGAAAGTCCAAACGTGATTAGGAATTATCCGGATGTGCAAGGGCTTTTTTGTGAAGTGCCTTCGGTTCTGTTCGAACCCAGAATAGACTTGTATGGATGTTTTTACACTTTGAGATGTAAAGCTGGTTTCTATCGAATACATTTCTATTTGGTGGCAGAGATTTATTCTCTTAGTTTAACACCCTTCTCTGAGACGTACTAGCTTAGAGGTTATGAAATTGAAGGTTACTAGTGATACATTCCTAATTTGGTAATGAGGCATACGAAGTGCTGCTGATCATTTGTTGATCAAAGCATGGCTTTGTGAAAAAGCGTAGCTTTGTGGACGAGACTGCATCAGGACCTCACACCCCGGAAATGGTCGAAACAGGAATGTTGCGGGAAGGTTTTTAGGGGTCGTGCCCCTAGGGCATGTCCATTTCCTTCTGGATAAAAGGTGATATCATGGTATGGAGCCCAGATATTTAGCCTATGTGATTACTGCAAATTTATTACTTTGTGGTTGTTGGTGTTGAGCGCTCGGGTAAAGGTCGGTAATGACCGGGGATGGCATACTTGTGTGTTAGTTACCTATGTTATAGCATGGTTAAAGCGTGAGGTAGCGTCGGCCTTGTTAGCATAGATCCAGTTAGGTTCTCGGGGGCGTCCTTCCAGAGGCGTTCACATTTCGATAAGGAATTTCCATAGCCTGACCATTTGTTGGAAATCCAAAGAAAACAATACGCGCCCTGTATGGTTTTAGTTGTACAACCTGCCATGAAATATGGCGGTAACCTGTTATTGAACATGGTAGCTATAGTAGGCATACGACAAAAAGTTGTATTAAGATTAATATTATATTTTCGAAAGGTTTTTTGCACTATGCACTAATAATAATATCAAATGGTTTTCGCGTATCAAGCATTTTTGATTGCCATATGGAGAAATCTCCTCCAAGTGTGCGCTTGCATTATGTGTGTGGCGGGAGGCCATATGGTAGTTTCATTTTCCAAAAATCATTGCGAATTTCCTTAAAATCTTTTGTTTTGCCTTTAAAGATAAACTGTTTTTTTTTTGCTCATACCAGTCCCATGACTGACCCGGAGTTTATTGTTCCCTTCCTAAACTCTAGGTGTCCATAATTTTCTACACGGGCAGTCTAGAGTTGGGTTTTTCAGATAGTAGATATCGATTCAGTAGCTTTCAGCTTTCTCTTTGAAATTCTTTGAAGACTTTGGATATTGAAGTCTTCGGTTAGGACGACTGACCTTGCTTAGCTTGGTACAACTTGATGGTGGTTCGAGATATCTATGGAGATTGCTGATATTGGTGTTCCTTCTAGAGTTTCAAGTTCTAGTTGTTTCCGTTGCCAGTTCATTGGTGTTTCCTCGGTAGCATTTCATTGTATCTCTGATTTTGATTATTGTTGTATATTTGGATATTGTATCATTAGGGTTGCATATGATATTCATTCTTTTCTTCCGCCGTGTTATTATACTTAATGTGTTATAAGCTCCGGCGAACCAGATTCGACGTTTGGATATGCGGCATTCGAATACGATGTGACGTATTTGGTGCCGATTTTCGAAGGTCGAGTCAGGGTCGTTACAGTAAAGGTTTATAAAAATATTGGTTTTGGTTTTCTTTTTGGAGAAGAAGAAGAATGAGTGAGGTGTGGTCAGGTCAATATATAGGGTTTGAAAAGGTGTAAATGTTGTGAATGGGTGGATATCTCAAATGGTAAGTACGTTTGACTTGTCCTCTATTTTTTAAAACAAGAATATCCACGAGTAGTCGACTAAAAGTATAAAGTCAGTCGACTGAACTATAGAGAATCCAATCTCAAAAGTTTCTAATATAAATTTAGGATATTTAGTCGACTGGTTTTATTGGTTCAGTCGATTGTTTCTAGTGTAAAATTTCTACTGAACACCGGATTCTGTCAACTATTTACTATGATACAGTCGATTGGTTAACGAAATTTTTTAGTCTATATTATTATTATTTTTTTCTTTGAACATGTTTGTAATGAATGAATTTATTGATTTACTTTCATATCATTCTTTATTGTACCAATATATATACACACATACACATATGTATAGAAAACAATATGAAACACAAAAGGCTAGTAATAATTAATTTATTTATTTTTAGATGGATCCCAATCTTCGTTCCAGGCCCTAGTTCCCAAGAGTTTCTTGGTTTTGATCGTGAACTTTGTTTGGAGTTTCTGTTAGATGAGGAGATCTTTGATGAATACTATCCTTTGTTGGTGATCATCCATACAATACCACGATGGGCCTTTCAAGAAAATGAAGATGTGCACCTTGTTTATGTTGTTGCCTGCATATTTGTTTTTGAAGACCCATCATTTCTTATTGATGATGTAACTCATCAATACGCAAGTTAGTATGAGACGATGGTACGATATTAAAGTCAATTAACTGTTTGACTTTCTTTCCATTTAGAGAGAAATCAGTACAATATGTAGGTAATGGAATTATTTTTAGTGAGAATGAACTTGAGGGCTGTAACAACCCGCATATTTTACGATTGAATATCTAAATATTTTGTTTAAGTATTTTATCGTTAGTCGGATTTTTGTCCGAAAAGTTACTTTTTGCATACGGTCGAATTAGGACAGGGACCACTTCCATTGGGTCCAAAACACCATTTGCAATCTTTTTGAGTATAAACTTTGATATGTTTGGAGTTAGTGGAATTTTGCCACTTTTTCACTTTGGGCTTTGGGTTTGGTTTAGCCCATTAGCCTAAACTATTAACTCTAGCTCAACCCCCTCTTCCCTTCATTACTTCACTTTCATTTCCTAACACTCAAGCTTCATCAAAAATGGAGAGAGGAATGGGAAATTAAAACTCCAAGCCCTAGTTCATTTGCAAATCCAACATCTAACTCCAAATCCAAAGAGAAGCCATTGATTCAAGCTTCTTGTGTTGAGATTGAAGTGTGGTTGATTCTTCCGTTGCTTTTTAAGCTTCTCCGTCATTGATTTTGTCAAAAGGTGAGATTTTTATCTCACATCTTTGTCTATAACAATTTTTGGTTGTTGGTATGAATTCCTAACACTTATTCATGTGCATTTGGTTTTGGTTTGGATTGAATTGGTGAAAATCCCAATTTTTAGTGTTTTGGATTCAAATCCTTGAAAATCCTAACTTTGATGATTGAACACGTTTTTGATGATGCACCGAGGAGCCAATAGGGCCGGGTAGCTGATAGGCGTAATCCCCTAGCATCCGTGCTCAACCGGTTGCAAATTAAGAGAGTTTTTGCACTTCTGTTCCTTAGGTCGTTCGGCCTGCATACATGTCTCTCGGCCTGCATTTAGGTCGCAACCACTTAGGTCGCTCGCCTTGCTATGAGTCGGCCTGCCTTAGGTCGCTCGCCTTGCTATGAGTCGACCTACCTTAGGTCGCTGATCCCTTGGGTCGCTCGCCTCGCTAATGAGTCGGCCTGTTAGGTCTCACCTCCTTAAGTCGCTCGGCTTTCCCCAGTACCTTAGGTCGCTCGGCCTGTTAAGTCGCACCTGTTATATCTCGCAACCATTAGGTTGTGCCATTCCTTAGGTCGCTTGCTGTTAGGTTGCGCCATGCTGTTAAGTCGCACCTGCTATATCTCGCAACCATTGGGTCGCGCCATTCCTTTAGTTGCTTGCAGTTAGGTCGCGCCATGCTGTTAAGTCACACCTGCTATATCTCGCAACCATCGGGTCGCGCCATTCCTTAGGTCGCTTGCAGTTAGGTCGCGCCATGCTGTTAAGTCGCACCTACTATATCTCACAACCATTGGGTCGCGCCATTCCTTAGGTTGCTTGCGATTAGGTCACGCTATGCTTTAAGTCGCACCTGCTTTAAGCCACATGCTACTCCTTAAGACGTTAGCTCCTTAGGTCGCTTGAACCTTAGGTTAAGCCATGTTAGGCCGCATGCTACTCCTAAAGCCGCTAGCTCCTTAGGTCGCTTGCATCTTATGTCACCCATTTCTTAGGTCGCTCAGTTAGGCCGCATGCTATGTCGCTGGTCCCCTATGTCGTATGCCATGGAGTCGCATGTGTTGAGCCGCTGATTTCTTGTGATGAATTATGTTAAGTCGTAAGTCGTGGCTATTAAGTCGCAAGGGTATTTCCACTTTGATGGATTTGGAATCCAATTCTTTGGATTTTATTCACGCCTTCGAATGTGAATTTTTGGTGACTTATTGTTTCTACAATCATTTTTGTGATTTGTCATTTTAAAAATATAAAGGTTTCAATACTAGTAGTAAATATCAAAACTCCTTCATCAAACGATTTCAACCCTATTTTACTACAAAGCTTGTTTCTTAAATCGTTTTCCAATCTACTAGTATATATAAACCTTTACCTAACTCGTACGAGAAATCTAAATAGACGGCTTAGTAAAACAAGTGGTATCAAACGCTTGCGTTTACTTCGCCGGTTAATTCTTGGACTTGTTCGATTGAATCTCTTGTGACAATTTTCAAGTGGAGATCTACAATTTGTTCGTAAATATTTAAGTTAAGCTAGTGGTTATGGGACATGAAGCTAAGCTTATATATTTACTAGCTTACTGTAATTGACACTTCTTGATGATCCTTGATGATCATTTTTGTGATTTAGACTAGCAAATGTGCGATGTCTCTTTGTCTACGAGGGAGACTAAAACCCGTTTCTGTGGAACTTCGGCTCAATTTGGTGGGGTAGCGACCCATGGTCTTCAGGCCGTTTTGTAGAGCTTCGGCACAAAATTAATGGTTAGCAACTATGGAATAGTGTTCCATTTTGTGATACACGTGTTGGTGAGTTTTCATGCTCCCGTTTTGTGATAGGCCTCCCCTTTTTTGTGATTTTTGGATTTCCATTGATGATTTCTAGAACTTGTGTTTCACCAATTTTCATGATTTACATTGATAAGTTTTATCAAAAATCGTGCATTGGTGAATTTGTGTGTCATTAACTTTTGTGATTAACATTTATATAATTGTCAATATTTATGGTTTGGTGAATAAAAATAAAGAGTATGACATTTTTTTTGATCTTTGAGAAGATTCTTGTGATATTGATTAATCTCTTGTTGATTTTCAATAACATACTTATCACAGTATGGTTTTATGGTTATCATACGTTTTTGTCATATCTCTTATTCTATATCATTTCATCTGATATTTATTGCTAGACTGATCCGTTTATTATTTTCTTATTAAATAATACTCGGGTCAGACCGAGTGTTACAGGTGCTTCTTCTTGACTCCTCATCTGGGATTATTATCCAGACTTTTGGCTAACTACTTAGATTGGTAGTTTATTTTGTTGTATACCTTTAAGCTATAGACTCCTTGATGTATACATATTCTTTTGTCTAGCTCTTGTAACTATTCTTTTGTGATATTGTGGATCTTGTCTGACCACTACTCTGATGAACACTATTATGTGTTATATATTCATATTTATTTCCGCCTTTGTGATATGGATGTCTGTGACTGATTTGAGTTATGTTTATTTCTATATTTGTTTCCAAAGAATATATAGAGCCACCGGGTAGTATCTTTGAGTTTGTATCGATATGTCGGATTTCCTCCTGAAACCAGATGCATGTTGTACTATCTGACATATCGGTGCTCGCACAAAGCAATTACGCGGATGGTCGCTCCTCAACAGCCTTATTCTCTGCGCTAGTTGACGGCATTATCCCGTAGTGTCCTTGGCTAGAGTGGGTATAGAGGTGGGGAGTCATAGCTTGGTATCAGAGCGAAACTTCGGAACAATGTAGAATAATCTAGCAAGAATCATCGTCCTAAGTCCTTCTTAGGAGTCGTGCTTTAGGATTTAATTCGAGTCTTCGTACCGATTCATCCTATTTTCTTTATGATTCCTTGTTTTATCTATCAAGATTGCTTGATATTAATTTGGTGAATAACCTTTTCCTTCTTCTTTCTTTCTTTCAAAAGGAAGAGAAATGGTTAGGCCTGGACGTTCCAGCGTCGGTCAATCTAATGCTTCTCCCCGAGATGGAGTATTTATGTCTGCCCAACAGCTTCTTGATCTAGTAAGCAATGCTCAAGCAGCCGGATCTAATCCGGAGTCTACTCACCCTAAGTCTGGATTTGCACGTTTGTGCAATGATTATACCAATTTGGGTGGGAAGCCATTCAAAGGATCTGAAACTATTATTGAAGTCCTTGCGTGGCTGAGAACATGCGATCGAATCTTTTCTTGCATGAACCTTATTGATCTTCACCGTGTTTAGATGGCCTCTAGTATGCTCCAAGAAAGAGCATTAGATTGGTATGAGCTTCTGATTTCCGAAATAAATGAAGTGGATCTTACTTGGAATAAATTCCGGGAACGCTTCGAATTAAAATTTGTGCCAGAAGCTGAGAAGGTGACTTTGGCTCGCCGTTTCATTGACCTTGTTCAAGGTGAATCCTCTATGGCAGACTATGTCGCATCATTCGAGTCACTTTCTAAATACGGGGTCGAGTACATAAACACCCCATTGAATAAAAACCAAAGATTTGTTATGGCTTGAATAAAAATCTCAAGAAGCCATTACTTCTAAAATTAAAAGTTTCTTTTGATCAGCTAAATGATATCGCTCTTCGACTTGAAGAGCTGATAGAGTAAGTGATGTTGAGGTTAGGAGTGCTAAACCGAACTTCACCAACAAGAAAAGGCCTAATAAGTTCAAAGGTCCTTATCCCAACAATAAGAAAGGGAAGCAAGCCTCTCCGGCAATCAAGACTTCTACCTCAAGTGGTGGGCAATGCTACAACTGTGGTTCTAAGGACCATTATGCGAATAAGTGTTCAAAGCCCCGTGCTTGTCGCTATTGCAAAATCCCGGACCATTATATATCTTCTTGTCCCAAATTTCAAGGCAAGAAGGAGGAAAAGCTTAATGTTGCTCAAGCCCCTGGCAACACATCTCGTGGTCAAGGTATTTCTCATTCTATCCTTGATGGCATTATTTTATTTCGTGGTCACCCTATTCGAGTTCTTTTTGATACGGGTGCGTCCTAATCTTTTATTTCAAAAGAACTTGTTGATACTTTTTCTTTGGATGTTTTGTGTTTAATGACTTCTTTGAGAATTGCGAATCCGGTTAGTGGATCCGCAACAATTAGTTTGCTTTGTAAAGATGTCGAGATTATTTTGTGTGATTTTTCTTTCCGAGCCGATTTGCATGTTATGCGTTACTTAGGCTTTGGAATGATTTTGGGAATGGATTGGCTTAACCGTTATGAGGCCCAAATCATATGTCCCGATCGGACTATTCATCTTCGGCATCCTCAATCTGTTAAGCAGATTTCTATTGACCTTAAAGATTCGAATTCCTGCTTGGTTGCATCTTTATATTCTTTAAATCCTCATGATGACGATAATGATGATGAGGATATTATCTCTCTTATTCACGTTGTTCGTGAGTTTTCTGACATATTTGAGCCCGTTTTAGGATTACCACCTAAGGAGCAATTGAGTTCAAAATTAATCTCATCCCTGGAGCTCAAATTATCACTCGTCCTCCTTATCGCATGTCCAATAAGGAAAATGAGGAGATGTGCAAACAATTATCCGAATTGGAGACGAAGCAATTTATTCGCACTAGTTCCTCTCCTTGGGGAGCTTCGGCTATTTTTGTGAAGAAATCCAACGGTATACTTAGGATTTGCGTTGACTACCGCAAGCTTAATGATCTTATTATCAAGAATAAATATCCTTTACCTCGGATTGATGATCTATTCGATCAACTTAGTGGTGCTAGAGTCTTTTCACAATTGGACTTGGCTACTGGTTTTCATCAACTTCGTATTGCAGAGGATAGTATTCCTTTGACATTGTTCCGTACTTGATATGGATCTTATGAGTGGCTTGTTATGCCATTTGGTTTAACGAATGCTCTGGCTTATTTCGTTGACCTAATGAATCGAGTTTTCAAAGACTTCCTTGATCGGTTTGTTCTCATCTGTATTGATGATATTCTTGTGTATTCTAAAACCGAGGAGGAGCATGAAAAGCATCTTCGAATTGTGTTGGAAACTCTTAGGAGAAATCAATTAAAAGCAAAATTTTCTAAATGCCACTTTTGGCAATCTCGTGTGAAGTTTCTTGGTCATTTTATTTCCGAATCCGGAATTTCCGTGGATCCTTCAAAGATTGAAGCGATCCAAAATTGAAAGAGACCGGAGAATGTGACGGAAATTCGTAATTTTCTCGGATTGGCGGGTTATTACCATCGTTTTATCAAAGACCTTTCTAAAATTGCCGTACCTCTTACTAGCTTGACAAAGAAGGGAGTTAAATACATTTGGTCGGACAAATGTGAAGCTTCTTTTCAGAAATTAAAAGAACTCCTTTCCGATGCTCCTATTCTTGTGACTCCCGAGGGAAACCATGATTTTATTGTTTATACCGATTCTAGTCGCATTGGTTTGGGTGCCGTTCTTATGCAAGGAGAATGTGTTATTGCTTATGCTTCTAGGCAATTGAAGCCAGCCGAGACTAGATATTCCACTCATGATTTAGAGCTCGTGGCTATTGTTTTCGCCCTTCGTATTTGGCGTCATTATCTTTTGGGAGAAAAATTTATTCTTTACACTGATCATAAATCTTTGAAGTATCCATTTTCTCAAAAGGAACTTAATTTGTGTCAAGAACATTGGCTCGAATTTCTTGCAGCTTATGATCTTGATATTCTTTATACTCTCGGAAAGGGAAACCGTGTTGCCGATGCACTTAGTCGCAAGCAACAAACAGTTGTTTCTATGATGATATTAGAATGGAATGATCTCGGGGTTTTATCCACTTGTGAGATTCGAGATCGTGTTCCCGATTTATGTTCATCTCTTGTTTTATGTAGTCTTGAGGCTCATCCTTCTCTTTTAGACCGCATTCTTGAAGCTCGAAAGCTAGATCCCGAATTGGCTCTTCTTGGCCAAAATTTTAGGGATAAAATTGATATTGAAGGTTTGAAAGACTTTGATATTTATTCTCGTGGCGGTATTCGAAAATTTGGTAAACTTATCATGCCAAATATTAGTAATCTTCGTAAAGACATTTTAGAAGATTCTCATCGTTCTAAATTTACCATTCATACCGGTAGTAGTAAAATGTACGCGGATATGAAGCGACTTTATTATTGGGATGGAATGAAATCTGATATTGCTAACTTTGTTAAGTGTTGCATGACTTGCCAACTCATTAAGGCCGAGCATCAAAGGCCCGGTGGGTTATTGCAACCTTTGGAAATTCCAATTTGGAAGTAGGACCAAATTTCCATGGATTTTATAGACGGCCTTCCCCGTTCTCGTTCCGGTCATGATAGCTTATGGGTGATAGTCGATAGACTTACTAAATCCGCCCATTTTATTCCTATTCGGTCCAATCGAACCGTGCCTCTTTTGGCCAATCTCTTTATCTAATAAATTGTTAAATTGCATGGAGTTCCTTCTTCTATTGTTAGTGATCGTGATCCTTTGTTTACTAGTGGATTTTGGAAGAGTCTTCAAAAAGCTTGGGGAACGAAGCTTAATTTTAGCACTGCTTATCATCCCCAGTCCGATGGACAAACCGAGCGTGTGAATCAAACTCTTGAAGATCTTCTTCGTGCATGTGTTCTTGATTCTGGTGGAAGTTGGGAAGATCATATTTCTCTTATTGAGTTTTCCTATAATAATAGCTTCCAATCTAGTACTGGTATGGCACCTTTCGAGGCACTCTATGGAAGACCATGTCGATCTCCTTCTTGTTGGCTTGAGGCTGGTGAGAAGCTGGTTTTAGGTCCAGATTTTATTCGTGATTCCACAAAGAAGATTGACCTTATTCGTCATAGGATGAAAGAAGCCCAGAGTAGACAAAAATCCTATGCCGATAACCGGAGAAGGAAATTAGAATTTTCTGTGGGAGATCTTGTGTTTATTCGTGTTTCACCTATGAAGGGTGTTGTACGTTTCAGTCGATCGGGAAAGTTAGCACCTCGATATATTGGTCCATTTTCCATCACCGAACGTATTGGTTCCATGGCTTATCGCCTTTTATTACCGACTCGGTTTTCTGCTATTCATGACGTGTTTCACGTTTCTCAAATACGGAAATGCCTTCGAGATTCTGATTCTATTCTTGAACCCGGTGTTGCGGAAGAAATTGAAGTTTCGCCTAATTTAACTTATGAGCAACATCCTATTTGTATTATTGCTTCGGAGGTCAAGCACCTATGAATTAAAGATGTTCCGCTTGTTAAAGTTCAATGGTCCTCAAATCCTAAGGATTGCTCTTGGGAATCTAGAGAGTTCATCGAGCGAACACATCCAGACTTACTTTCTCGTGCTTTTTGAGGTGAATTTCTTATTTCAAATTTCTTTGTGTTGATATGATTTCATGGTTGTTACCTTATATTTTCTTCTTAAATATTGCGAGGACGCAATTTTTTTAAGAAGGGCAGTCTGTAACAACCCGCATATTTTACGATTGAATATCTAAATATTTTGTTTAAGTACTTTGTCGTTAGTCGGATTTTTGTCCGAAAAGTTACTTTTTGCATACGGTCGAATTAGGACTCGGGACCACTTCCATTGGGTCCAAAACATCGTTTGCGATCTTTTTGAGTATAAACTTTGATATGTTTGGAGTTAGTGGAATTTTGCCACTTTTTCACTTTGGGCTTTGGGTTTGGTTTAGCCCATTAGCCTAAACTATTAACTCTAGCTCAACCCCCTCTTCCCTTCATTACTTCACTTTCATTTCCTAACACTCAAGCTTCATAAAAAATGGAGAGAGGAATGGGAAATTAAAACTCCAAGCCCTAGTTCTTTTGCAAATCCAACATCTAACTCCAAATCCAAAGAGAAGCCATTGATTCAAGCTTCTTGTGTTGAGATTGAAGTGTGGTTGATTCTTCCTTTTGCTTTTTAAGTTTCTCCTTCATTGATTTTGTGAAAAGGTGAGATTTTTATCTCACATCTTTGTCTATAACAATCTTTGATTGTTGGGTATGAATTCCTAACACTTATTCATGTGCATTTGCTTTTGGTTTGGATTGAATTGGTGAAAATCCCAATTTTTAGTGTTTTGGGTTCAAATCCTTAAAAATCCTAACTTTGATGATTGAACACATTTTTGGTGAAGCATCGAGGAGCCAATAGGACCGGGTAGCCGATAGGTGTAATCCCTTAGCGTCCATGCTCGACCAGTTGCGAATTGAGAGAGTTTTTGCACTTCTGTTCCTTAGGTCGTTCGGCCTGCATACATGTCTCTCGGCCTGCAGTTAGGTTGCAACCACTTAGGTCGCTCGCCTTGCTATGAGTCGGGCTGCCTTAGGTCGCTGACCCCTTAGGTCGCTCGCCTTACTATGAGTCGGCCTACCTTAGGTCGTTGACCCCTTGGGTCGCTCGCCTCGCTAATGAGTCGGCCTGTTAGGTCTCACCTCCTTAAGTTGCTCGGCTTGCCTCAGTATTTTAGGTCGCTCTGCCTGTTAAGCCGCATCTGCTATATCTCGCAACCATTGGGTCGCGCTATTCCTTAGGTCGAGTGCAGTTAGTTCGCGCCATGCTGTTAAGTCGCACCTACTATATCTCGCAACCATTGGGTTGCGCCATTCCTTAGGTCGCCTGCAGTTAGGTCGCGCCATGCTGTTAAGTCGCACCTGCTATATCTCGCAACCATTGGGTCGCGCCGTTCCTTAGGTCGCTTGTAGTTAGGTCGCGCCATGCTGTTAAGTCGCACCTACTATATCTCGCAACCACTGGGTCGCGCCATTCCTTAGGTCGCTTGCAGTTAGGTCGCACCATTCTTTAAGTCGCACCTGCTTTAAGCCACATGCTACTCCTTAAGCCATAAGCTCCTTAGGTCGCTTGCACCTTAGGTCGAGCCATGTTAGGCCGCATGCTACTCCTTAAGCCGCTAGCTCCTTAGGTCGCTTGCATCTTATGTCGTCCATTTCTTAGGTCGCTCAGTTAGGCCGAATGCTATGTCACTGATCCCTTATGTCGTATGCCGTGGAGTCGCGTGTGTCGAGCCGTTGATTTCTTGTGATAAATTATGTTAAGTCGTAAGTCGTGACTGTTAAGTCGCAAGGGTATTTCCACTTTGATGGATTTGGAATCGAATTCTTTGGATTTTATTCACGTCTTCGAATGTGAATTTTCGGTGACTTATTGTTACTACAATAATTTTTGTAATTTGTTGTTTTAAAAATATAAAGGTTTCAATACTAGTAGTAAATATCAAAACTCCTTCATCAAACGATTTCAACCCTATTTTATTACAAAGCTTGTTTCTTAAACCATTTTCCAATCTACTAGTATATATAAACCTTTACCTCACTCGTACGAGAAATCAAATTAAACGGCTTAGTAAAACAAGTGGTATGAAACGCTTTCGTTTACTTTGCCGGTTAATTCTTGGACTTGTTCGATTAAATCTCTTGTGACAATTTTCGAGTGGAGATCTACAATTTGTTAGTAAATATTTAAGTTAAGCTAGTGGTTATGGGACATGAAGCTAAGCTTATATATTTACTAGCTTACTGTAATTGACACTTCTTGATGATCGTTGATGATCATTTTTTTGATTTAGACTAGCAAATGTGCGATGTATCTTTGTCTACGAGGGAGAATAAACCCCGTTTCTGTGGAGCTTCGGCTCAATTTGGTGGGGTAGCGACCCTGGTCTTCGGGCTGTTTTGTGGAGCTTCGGCTCAAAATTAATGGTTAGCAACCATGGAATAGTGTTCCATTTTGTGATACACGTGTTGGGAGTTTTCATGCTCCCGTCTTGTGATAGGCCTCCCTCCTTTTGTGATTTCTGGATTTCCATTGATGATTTCTAGAACTTGTGTTTCACCAATTTTCGTGATTTACATTGATGTGTTTTATCAATAATTGTGCATTGGTGAATTTGTGTGTCATTAACTTTTGTGATTAACATTTATATAATTGTCAATATTTATGGTTTGGTGAATAAAAATAAAGAGTATGACATTCTTTTTGATCTTTGAGAAGATTCTTGTGATATTGATTAATCTCTTGTTGATTTTCAATAACATACTTATCGCAGTATGGTTTTATGGCTATCATACGTTTTTGTCATATCTCTTATTCTATATCATTTCATCTGATATTTATTGCTAGACTGATCCGTATATTATTTTCTTATTAAATAATACTTGGGTCAGACCGAGTTGTTACATGTGCTTCTACTTGACTCCTCATCTGGGATTATTATCCAGACTTTTGGCTAACTACTTAGATTGGTAGTTTATTTTGTTGTATACCTTTGAGATATAGACTACTTGATGTATACATATTCTTTTATCTAGCTCCTGTAACTATTCTTTTGTGATATTGTGGATCTTGTTTGACAACTACTCTGATGAGAACTTATATGTGTTATATATTCATATCTATTTCCTCCTTTGTGATATGGATGTCTGTAACTGATTTGTGTTATGTTTATTTCTATATTTGTTTTCGAAGAATATATATAGCCACCGGGTAGTAGCTTTGAGTTTGTATCGATATGTCGGATTTCCTCCTGAAACCAGATGCATGTTGTACTATCTGACATATCGGTGCTCGCATAAAGCAATTACGCGGATGGTCGCTCCTCAACAGCCTTATTCTCCGTGCTAGTTGACGGCATTACCCCGTACTGTCCTTGGCTAGAGTGGGTATAGAGGTGGTGCGTCACAGCGGGGTTGTTTTATAGGATGATGAACTTGTATATTTAAAGGATGGTGAGCTATAATCTGTTGAGGAGTAAGATGAATCGTTCCTAGATGCCATTATTTTGTTGAAATTATTTTTAGGAAGTTTTATCAATAAAAAAAATTTATTATAATTTTTAAGTGTGATTTTCCATGTTTTTATAATAGCATGGGATATATATAATATAGGTCGTATGGTTTTCATTTATAATCCATTAGTTATTTAAGGGAACATTTATGCTAATGAACATTATATAGAATACTAAAAGTAGATTGAAAAACTTGTTGAAAATAGTTCTTGTATTAAAAAGCAAACATTAGTTATTCTATAATATATCCGAGACACAATACCCAGTTCACATTTAACCTTAATGAAAGAATTTTCATTTAGAAGTTTGGTAAAAATATCTGCAATTTGATTTTTAGAAGATATGACTTGAGTACAGTTGCATCCTTTTCAATGTTATTTCTAAGAAAATGATGTCGTATATCTATGTGTTTCGTTCGCGAATGATTTAATGGATTTTTAATACGTTTATAACATTTGTATCATCGTAATAAATTGGTGATTTTTTAAAAGTATTCTAAAATTAATAATTCTTTGTTGCATGTATATGACCTTTGCACATGTCAAAGTAGCAGAGATGTATTCTGCCTCATATGTCAATAGTGAAATACAATTCTGTTTCTTGTTAAACCATGATATTAGAGACTTTCTGATAAAATGACAAGTAGCGCTCAAACATTTTATGTCCATTCGACATCCTTCGAAGTCATCATCGTTGTCAGTATTATCTAGATTCCAAATATGAATATAGTCCATAATTCTCAATAACTCAATACTTAATCTAACTGAATTCCCAACCTTATATCATCAATTTAGACATCATATAACGTTGGACTTGAAATGAATATGTATTCTTTTCCCCAAAACTACCTGTAATAACAAAACTTACACATACATACATACATACCTATGAATCAAAATAAAGTAATAAATGTAAAACTACTCACCTTAAAATTAATAAAAACACCAATTTAGATACTAGGTAGTAAATAATCCCATAACACCCCAGATTATGGAAGCTCTAATGTAGCTTTGGGACATACTTTTGGATAAAAAAGTCCATAGTTTCTAGTATTGTTTAGATAACGCAAAATTCATTTCACGCATGCAAATGTGAATCCTTGGGATTTTCCTGAAATCGCATACATAAGCAAGAACTCATTATAATGTCTGGATAACTAGTGGTTAGATAAAATAAAGAGCCGATTATACTTCTATAGAGTTTTTTTACTATACTCTTTCTGTTTTCATCTTTTCAAGATGAAACGTAGTGCTCATAGGCACCGATTTTCTTGATGGACATTCCATTCCAAATCGTTTAATTAAGTCATTGCAATATTTTTCTTGATTGACAAAAGTTCCATTACTTAATTCTTTAATTTGTAAGCCAAGAAAATATGAGAATTCTTCCATATGATACATATCGAATTAACCTTTCATTATATTTGAAAATTCATCACACAAATTTTGATTTGTAGAATTGGATATGATATCGTCTACATAAATTTGTATAAATAATATATCTTTTTAATCACCTTTAATAAATAAATTTAATAAAATTTTCCAATCTAAAATCCTAAAGTTATAAGTTAGCTTTTTAGTCATTCAGACCCAGTACGGGGTGTTTGTTTAAAACCATATAGATATTTCTTAAGTTCGTAGATATGATCAGGAAATTTGTCATGTTTGAAAAGAGATGGCTGTTATTCGAAAACATTTTCTTTAATAAAACCATCTAGAAATGCCCTTTCAACATCCGTTTGATATATTTAAATTATGATGATAGGAAAAGGCTAGTAAGATATATATCGCTTCTACTTTTACGGGGAGCAAAAGTTTCTTCATAGTCTACCCCCTCTTCTTGATTATAACCTTTCGCAACTAATCTTGCCCTATTTCGAGTTATACTACCATTTTCATTAGCTTTATTTTTATACACCATTTTATACCAACGACTGTTTAATCATTTGGCCTTGGTACCAATTCCCAAACGTCATTTCATTCGAATAAATTTAGCTCCTCTTGCATAGCTAAAAATCCAATAGTCATCGGTTGAAGCTTCCCTAGAGTTTTAGGTTATATATTGGAAATAAACATGATATGACCTATTTGATTCGTTTGATGTCTAGTTTTGAAATTTGTATTTACTTCACCAATTATATTGTCCATGAGATGATTTTTTTTAACGAGGATGTGATTTTAATTCATTTTAAAAGGTGGATTGTTTTCAATTAGATTTTCTGTAGATTTGTTTTCTAATATATGTTTTTATATATTATTTCTTCTTCACTATTGTTATTATTTTTTCATTAAATGAAACTTGCAGTGTTTATTTTATTATTTTTGAATGTTTATTGTATATTCTATATGCTTTGCTTCGTGTTGAATATTCAATAAATTTTCCTTCGTCGGATTTTGGATCGAATTTTCCAAGTTGCTATTTTGTATTTAACATAAAACATTTTGATCCAAAAGTTCTTAAATATGATATATTATGTTTTCTATCGTTAAAAAGTTTGTATGTTGTACGATTAGTTAAGGGTTGAATAGTGACATGATTTAAGATGTAGTATGCTGTAGACAGGGTTTCGGTCCAGAAATGTTTTAGTAGTTGGCTAACACTAAGTAAAGTCCTAGCATATTCCTGTAATGTCCGATTCTTTCTTCCTACAGCTCCATTTTATTGTGGAGTTCTAGGAAATGATAAGTTGTGACTAATACCCTTTTGTTGCAAAAGTTGTCAAATTGTTCATTTTCAAATTCGCCACCATGACCATTACTAATATTTTTAATTTTTAAACTCTTTATAGTTTGAATTATTTTAGCAAAAATTGTAAATACTCCAAAAATATCACTTTTTTTTCAAAAATAATGACCATGTATATCTACAGAAATCATCTACGATTACAAAAACATATTTGTTATGGTTTATAGATTGAACTTGAGTGGGGTTGAATAGATCCAAATGTCATAGTTCGAGAGGTTGCAATGTAGAAATGATTTTCGTAGATTTAAAAGATAATTTAGTTAATTTTCCTAGTTGGCATGCATCACAAATATTATATACTTTATGATTTAACTTTGGTAGACTTTTTACTAAATTGTTTTTAGATAATTTACTGATAGCTTTAAAATTTATATGACAAAATCTTTTGTGTCATAGTCAATGATCATTATATTTGGCTACTAAATACATGTCAATATTGTGACTAATTTTCATATTTAAAAAATTAAATATTTATTTCTCTAATTCCTTCAAAAATTATATTTATATTTTGATCGAATATATTACATTTATCTTTTAGAAAAGATATACTAAAACCTTTATCACATAACTGATTAATGCTTAGTAAATTATGTTTTAAATTTTTAATTAATAAAACATTAGTAATAAGAGGTGGATTCGACATACCATTGTTGCTTACATCTCCTTTTCTAATGAAGCATCCTTTAGAATTATCTCCAAAAGTAATGGATTCTTCATCTAAGTAGATAATATTTGTTAGCATATCTTTATTGTCCGTCATATGCTTGGAGCAACCACTATCAAGTATTAGTGAGAAACCACTACCAAGTAACGGATCCTCCATCGACCGATTAGATAATATTAAATTATACTCGTACCCACTTCCTTTGTTAAGGTCCTTAGAGTTAGGTCTTAGGAAGCCATACCCAATAAGGTTAGGTATTACTTTTGAAAATATAATAATAATTTTAATGAATAGTAGACATAAATGTATCTATATACTAATTTCTTATCAAATGATTATTAGTCTTTGGAACCCAAACCTTAATAGATTTTTTTAGTTTCTTTTGACTATCATCCTTTTTTTTGAAATTTGTATATAGTGAGCATATATTTTAGGACAAGTTTTTACTTCTTTATTTGCAATATGATAACCTAGATCTTTTATATTAAAAGATGATTGAGAATTGTTAACAATTTTAGGAAGGTTTTCTCTACCTCTATTAAAATTCAAAATATTTTTGTTAATGTTTTCTAACCTGGTTTTTAAGTATTATTACTTCCAATTTTAATATTTTAACACTTGAATTTAAATTATGATTCTAATTTTTAAATACATCATTCTTATTTTTTTGAGTTTCTATTTCATAACTTTGCACAGTAAGTTGAGATGTTATATCAATACATGATCCTATGGTTTTACTAAATCCTCTTCAATAATTCTCTTTTCATCTTTTAGCATATCGACTTCTTTTCAAATCTTTTGGGACACCCCTAATTTTGATTAACATTATTTAAAAATTTAATTAGATAAATAAAATAATGGCAGATGTTAGAGGAAAATGGGATTTGATCATTTAATAGGTCGTGCCTTAAGAAATGAAATGATAAGAATGCTTATAAATTAGATAAGAAGAAGAAATTCATGCTAAGGGAAAATAGGAATATGTCATATTTCCTAAACACAAACCCTTGCATTCCATCTCCTTTATTTACTTTCATTCATACAAACCTAAAATAAATTAAGGCTGGCCATTGTTGAAATCATTAAGATGAAGAAAAGCTAGGAAACAAGATTAAAGCTAAGGGAAACAAATTCAAACTCAAATATCATGTTCCTTGATTAAACCAAGGTGAACAATGATATTCATCTCTAATATGCTTATTTAATTTCGGTTTCAGGGTAAAATCCAAAATATTAAGATCAATATTACGCCATGTTTGAATGTTTGGACAATTGTATTTAACTATGGAATTCCTATGTAGGTTTAAGTGTGAAAATATGTCATATGACACCCAAATGACTTGAAATATTAATATAATGTTAGAAACATTTTTAGAAATGGGGATTTTATATCATAATTGTTTCATGATTTTCTTAAGTAAAGGTAATGATTTATTATAGATTTTAATCATTAAAATAATTAAATAATATATTTGACCCTAAAATTTTTACATGTTAAAGAATGTATAAAATCCGATTTATTATTATTTTTCCGGATTTTTTCCAAGTAATTACGAATTATTATGAATATATTAGGCTAGAAACGTTTAATAATTACATTAAAATATTAATATGAAATGAGGTTGTGACGCCCCACCTCTATACCCACGCTAGCCAAGGACACTACAGGGTAATGCCGTCAACTAACACGGAGAATAAGGCTGGTTAGGAGCGACCATCTATAGCTTTGCTCTAACTATCTATTGAATACATCGACAATAAACATACCAAGCAGGTCGACATACCCAATGAATACTTAAAACAAAACCATAGGTGGTTGGAGGATCTATCAGAATAGAATATAACAACTCAAATGTAATATACATCACAGAACAGTAAATCATCATATACACATATATTGATACATAACAGAGTACACAAAATAATACATGTCAAGTGGTATATCAATCCACTGCATACAAACGATTCTAGATGAATACATATCAGAGTTACAACAAAATGGGACTACACAAAAAGCTATGACAAAAAGATGCTAGCGGAGTAGTCCACGCGGAAGCAAAATAGGCTAAGTCCAAAAGCACCTAACCTGAAACATCTCGGTCTGACCCGAGTATAAAATACACGGGTCAGTCTAGCTAAACAAATCAGTTAGATAAACTGAACAACAATAAACCTGCAAGGTTATAAGGCATAACAAATATCTCTAAAGGAGATAAAACAATCATCTAACAAAAGATGAATCATATGATAACAAGCCTCATATCATCGGCAACATATGGAAACAAAGGATAAGAATATCCCAAAGCAAGCCAAAAGGCAAATAGCAAATACCAATAAGGTATACAAGTTCCGCAAGGTAAACGCTACGCATCATGCGGATCATAATGACCAACATTGAAGGGCGATACCTAGGGAATATACATATGAATGAAACATAAGATTTGCTCGAGCTCAGTACTGTATAAACAAGGATCCATGAACCCGAAGACTCCAAACCCAATATCACCCATGCGGCTCATAACGACCAATATCGGAAGCAATACTAAAGGGCAACCCAATATCACCCATGTGGCTCATATCGACCAACATCGGAAGCAATACTAAAGGGCAATAAAACTGAAGGCACAAACCCAAAGGCACATACCCGAAGGCAACAAACCGTAGTGGTAAAGGTCCGGAGGCCCAGTATTGGACACCACTAACTGGCGGAATGTGTCATAACTCTCAAAAAGGAATCCAAAAAGTGGTAACGTGAGTCCCATAACCACTCGTTCACACTAAACGGTTTACTATCCATTAGTTAATTTCACACTCAAAGCAGTACAAAGTTCACCTCATATCATCGGTAAACCATACCCGAAGGTCAAAACGATCAATTGAATAGGTCGAGGATTAATTGGAAGGATAAACGCATAGATTCATGGTCCGTGTTTTGCCCAACCACTTAATCACCCTTCCACTTCGCTCGAAGTGCGAAACAGTGTGTGTTTTAAATAGAATTTATAAATTGGAGAAACGAGCTTTTAAATGTGATTCGAGAGATTATTTTATAAAAACCCGTGGATGAAGTCAAGAATAAGTTATCAAAACCAAAAATGCAGTAACAAGCACTAAAAACCAACTTGAATCGATAAAATTTGGAAAACCAATCAAAATATGCAAAAATAGGCAAAACAGGCAAAACAGGAGCAGGTCGGTCGACCGGAACCTCTGGATCGGTTGACCGGGCCAGAAACAGAGAGGTGCTCGGGGCATCAGGTTGGTCGACCAGACCTCTGGGTCGGTTGACCAGAGCCCAAATTTCTGCACTTCCAAAACAGAGGCAGGGAAGTGCCAGGTAGCAGGTCGGTCGACCGGACCCTGAGTTCGGTCGGCCGAACCTGATGATTTGCACTTCCTGCCCTATTTTCAATGAATGCCAATCCTTTTCAAATCCAAAGCAATGGCACATGCATACTTGTTAGGAATTCATACCCAACATCAATGATATCAAGAGAAGAAGATGTTAGATAAAAATCTTACCTTTAACCCAAAACAAAGAAGATGAAGCTCAATAACAAGGAGAAGACCAACCAAACTCTACTTCAACCCAACAAGCTTCAATCTATCCTTCTCTTTGAATTTCAAGCAAGAATTTGGAGTTTGCAAATGGAACTAGGGCTTGCAATTTCTATTTCCTCTTCCCTTCCACCATTTTCAGTTTTAGCTTAATAAATGAAAATGAAATGAAGATGAATGAAGAGAAGGGGCTGAGTTAGAGTATTAGTTAAGCTAGTGGGCTAAACCCAAACCCAAAACCCAATAGAAAAAGGGTCAAAATTTCACAAACTCCAAACATATCAAAGATTATACTCAAAAAGATCGCAAAAGCCATTTTGAAACCAATGGAGGTAGTTTCGAGCTCCAATTCGGCCGTTTGCAGAAAGTAACATTTCGGACCTAAATCCGACTAACGACGCTATATTTAAACAAAACATTTAAATATAAAATCGTTAAATATGCGGGTTGTTATAGAGGTCTTGGAAAATTAGTTTGGGAAAGATAAATCTGCTCTATAGCACTTTTCTGTAGAAGATGTTGATAAAGAGAATTACCATCCAATAAGAATTTGACAAATAAAAGGAGTTGGTGAAAAGATGTTGCAAATTAGAGAAATAAAACATTTTTTTACGATATTTACAATATTGTCATGTCGAAGTCATTGACATCGAAGGCCATGGAGTTATCATTAAACGATGTCAACCTTGGTGAATGCGTACAATATCACTTCTAAGTGGTATGGAATGAATTCATTTGGGTTGGAGTCGACGTCGGCATGCATGCTAAGATGTTAAAGATGCAACATGTATTCACTATGCCACATGCCTATGTGCCGCACTTCTATAAAAGGTAATGATGCCATGTATTTTCAATAACGCCGCCGCCTCTATAAGGCAATGACGCCGCTTGTTTTCATTTTAGCTATAATGGTGTCTTTTTTTGCATATCGGCTATAACAATGCCACTGGTTATCAACTTCGGCCCTAGTGATGTCATGTTTTTCTTTTAGGCAATGATCCTGCTTGTTTTATAACGGTTGTAATGTGGCCAAGCCTTTCTTTAATACATTGGTATCGGAAGTCATCAATGTCATCATTGTCATAACTCTAAGTTTCAATGCTTTATCATACGCAAAACAATAACGACACCGCTTACACTCAATAATCTACATATGCTATGTAAACAATTTTGGCTCTATATCCTTATACTCTGCAAATCAAAGGCTTTAACATGATTTTATTATATATGGGCCGATAATCCCTAGTGGCGATATTGACTTGAGTTTTATCAATGTGGTAATTTTATTTAGTTTGGCTTTATAGCCTATAGTTTTGATGGATGATAACCTCTAAGTGGTTTTGAGATTCATCGATATTATCTTATATATATAACTTGGCATAAATATTTTGGATAAAGTAATGGGCTACAATATTCCTTGTTTTAAAAATGATATCAATGGTTGAATCACTTGTAAAGATTTTGGTTAAAGCAAATAGAAAAGGGTATTTAGCCCGGAGTTCTGTTAAGGAATTATCCAATGACCCAAAAATTTATCACTTTGATAATTATATTTATTTTTATATCTATTCAAATAAAAGGTTGATAATACAAATAATATTGTTTAGAGTAATAACGTAATGACCCGCAAATCCATACCCCTTGATTCGACACTATTCTCCATCATATCAACTCAAAGTGAATGGAAATACGAACCATTAGGGTAAAGAAGAAGGAGGTAGAAGAAGAGAAAACAAAACAACAACATTAGAATCTCACAATCGCAGCGGAACAATATATAATAGATAAATGACTAATTTTTTAAGTCAAAAAGAATTATATCGTTTATAATATTACATTATCAGAGTATCACCAAATTCATAGCACACAGCTGGACAATTATCATAACCTGTCCTCACATAACTGACTATGCTGTTAATCATACACGGCGGAATATTCATCAGATATGTGTGATACGTCTCGCCATCTAGTTCGTCTCTTGAGCTCCACAGCATCCTTTCTTGTATCTATAATACTCCCTGACCCGAGCATTATAGTTTAATAACACCCGAGTCGGTTTGGAAAACCAGTGCGAGAAAACACACTCAATTGGATTATTAAGTTTCAAAATCCTTTTGAAATCAAAGGTATCTCGTAAGACCATGCCACAAATAAACATGCCGGGTTTTTACCTTACGATAACCAAAACTTTTCTTATAAAATCCTCTGATATTATAGTAGTGTCTATATACAAATACTTATTCAAATAGCCGAAATTGTTACATTATTAAATTCCAGCAATACTAGGCTCTACAAACAAAATCGTAAGGAGAATGGATTTCCATCAATGGCAGGGCTACTGGTGTACCGCCCGTCACAGTACGTGGTCTAGATCATCATACCGAGGATCTACTCTGATCCCTTGCAACACAAGACCGGAGCTACCCCTTACTGGATAGTCCGAATAAGATCATCCCACGGTTGTGATCAGCAACCGCCAACACAACCGAATAAAGGGATATCTAGACAGGGGTGACCTTACCCTAATTGGTTGCTAGCCACTTAGCCTTGTGCGCACCTCCCCTATTTTAGCCATTCCCGTTTGATGAGGCTCGAGGGTATGCGTTACCTTTTTAGTACACATTCACTTAGAATGCTCATCTTTCTTTTGATGATGTTCTGATAGCATTCATCCATACAAGTCCGTCCTGGGTCTGGACGGAACCGAAGGCACTACTCCTACTACATCCATTTCAGAATCATCCTCAGGATTAGTAGCGATTAACCATTGCACTTCACTGCTCCATCTTCGGCTCCCAGCTCGTCTTCCTTACAAAAATCTTCAAACTGGATCGAAGTGGTTTTTAGGAAATTAATCTCGATCCTGGTCTCTTCGAAACAATCAGTGCATTCTCCAATATTGATAGTTGGTTCTTTAACTATCAAATAACACCCACAAACAACCATCAGGCCTTAATAATTTTCCAAACTATTTATTTCAAAATATCTTCGCAAGATATTTTTCTACACTTCGACCGTTTGAAAACAGTTTTCAAATCATTTTCCTCTCGTGGAATAAATTCCCAAATATTGTTTATTTCCACTGAAAATCAACAAGTCTAAAATACTTTAAATTTAAAATAATTTATAATCTCTTTACCCAAAAAAATATACTTTAAAACATTTAAAACAAAAACCACTTAAAGATTTTATTTAAATTACTAGTTATGAAATTTTATAATAACTTCTCATGCAAAACATAAGCCAAAACCAATTTTTAAATAAAAGTTACGAAATTCTATACAATTTTTTCAAATAAAAAATTTAGCCAAACTATCTTTGAAAAAAACTAATTTATAAAATATAAATGTTAATAATTATATTTTTAAATCATAATACCATTTAACCTTTTAAAATAATTACTACTATAAATAATTTAATAAATATTTACCTTTTAGAATTTTAAACAACTTAAATAATAATTTCTAAAAATCATTTTTTTAAAACAACTTTAAAACTTTAACTTATACTTAAAAATCTGCTTGAAAACGTGCTTGACTTTTTAGGAAAGTACACTTTTCTTTCACACCTTTAAAAATAAACCACTATTTATTTCTAAAACAAATTACCCATTTCTTTATAAATTCCCATCTTGAATTTATACTTCCAAATTATCCTTTGATAAATATTTCACTTTATTTATGAACCCCGTTTATAAATTCCATAATCTCAATCCCCTTAAATCCCAGTTTCACATGCTTAATTAGTTTCAAATCAATTTTTAAAACTTCTCCATTTTAAAATGAATTCCTTTACTTATCCAAATTTATTTTAAAACCCACTAATTCCATATTTACCTCTATATTTATGATTTAAAATATTATTTTAAACTAAAATATCCACTTCATACTTCATTCAAAAAAATTACCCTTTTATTTCTTCCCGAACATTTAAATCTTAAATTTTGAAAATGAAATTCTTTAAATACTTAACCAATATCACTTAAGTCTCTAAAACCCTTTTATTTTTATTTATTTATTTAAAATCTCAATCTTTACTTCCATACTCCAAATTTATTTAACAGAATTTAAAAATCAAACTTTAATATATATTTTTCCAAATTCAATCTTTAATTTACCCAAATTCACTATATTATTTCACTTAAAAATTTCCTTTTTATTCCTTTAAAAATCCAAAATTATATATATTTCATTCTCTCAAATACCAATATATATTCAACTAAGCCATAATAATTTCAATTCCCAATATAATCAATAAAATCATCATAGATTGTCACATAAATCACATCGTTGAATTATAAAATAAATTCAACGTTTTGAGGAATCCAGTTGGATCTCTCCAACCTGTTTTCCTGCATCCATAGATATTAGCACAATATAAAATACCTATCCCACTTCGAGGTGGAATATCGCGGTATAAGGGGTCATCCGCTATTATGCGGGGAGCATAGGGTCTCATCCGCGATATAACGTGGGAAATCAATTACTCCAATATACACACACACACACACACTACTACTATATATAAATATCCCATCTAGTCAATCCCATCATTCAACCAATAATTTAAATTTTAACTATTTAGATTAACCGATAATCCAAATGAGTGATATTGACTCACCTTTCATTTTTGATTTGCAATCCATTTCCATCTCGACTTTTTTCTTTCACGATTTTGACTTTGTATAAATATTTATACAGTTTATTAATACTTGGACAAACCGAATCAATTTCCCTTTTAATAAATTAATCAACTAAGAATTTATTTTAATCCAATTTTCCCTTTAAAATATATTTTAGTGACTAAATAATTGAAATAAGTTTATTAACTATATAAATCACCTTAATGAATTATTTTTAATCTAAACTAGTAAATTAAAATGGATATAGGTATATTTATTTCCTTTTGAAACTACCTATATATATATATATATGCTTATTAAATAATTTATAGATCAAAAATCTAATTTTATATATTCTTGTTCAAATCGAAACCACAATTATGTTTTTGTCAAAATAAACTGTAGATTTCAAAAATGACCTTCCAACACTTTAAAATTCCTGTTTATTTTTTTCTCTAATCTATACATGTGTGTGTGTGTATATGTGTGTGTGTATATATATCTTTCTACAAATTAAAAAACAGAATTTCCTTACTGTTCACATAAAAATCTGATTTCTTGTAACATTTTCCCTTTTTCCTTTAAAAGAAATTTTTTACTTTACTGTAAAATTATATATATGTGTATATATGAATATATTAAACTAAATTTAGAATCAAACTATATAATACCTCACCGCTCAGTCGAACCTATACTGGCCATCCCCAAATATTTGTCGTAAACACTAGCCTTCTTCGCTTGCTACTTCCACCTCGACCCTCACCACTTGCCGACATCGACTGATGTCCGCCTTGACTGCCACTCGCCCAGTTGAACACCGCCGAGTCACGCTCCTATCTTTTGCAACCCAGATGCCATCATCGATCCTTGATGCTCCCTCCCGGAACTTCTCGACTCATGCGATAAATATTGCCCTGCGAATCGACCACCTAGCTTTCATCAGGACGCGAGCCTCTGCCTTAGCTTCGGAGTTGATCGATTCTCAAATCGATAGATAAGATGAGGAACACACGATTATTCGTTTGGATTTCCTAATTTAGGATTTATAAGTCTTCGACCATCTGTTAAATTCTCCGAGCTCTCGATTATTTTGTGAATGAGAAATGGTAGAAAGATATATGTATATGGATATGATTTCTTAGTTCAGCCATATATTTTTTTCAATTTTTTTTGAAAATTTTGATTTTGATTTTGATTTTGAAGATGAAAGCAAGGCTCTGGTTTCTTTTTAATCTACTGTTTTGCATTTAATTATTATTATTAAAGTATACGCGTGTCCTCTGTGAAGACATGTGCTTTAAATTTCGTTGCGTGTCTATAGGCTTGCAATGCAATTATTTTATTTAAATTTAAATTTAAATCGTCTCGATAAACGTAACTAAAAATCTGGACCCCCTATCGAGGCATGCTGCTAGGTGTTTATAATGTTAAACCCCTATTTCGAATGCAATGGAAAAGGTTTCGAGTCCTAATTCGATTGTATGGAGAAGATAGCTTTTTGGACCTAGTTATTATATTAAATTTTCGATATAGATTTCAACGTTTATCTATCTTACAGCCAAACGATCACTCCAAACACTACGAAAATTGGAATTCGATAATAATACACTATTACGGATCCAATGGAACTGGTTTCGTTGAATTTCAAGACTATGCCTCGAAAGGCCATTTGTAAATATCGATTTAAACGATATAATTTTGAAACTTAACAAAACACTTCAAATTCAAGTTTAACACTTTTACTATCTTCAGTGCTATCAATATAAATCTTATGAGCCCTTTAAATTATTTTTAACAAGCTTAAAATTTTGGATTCAACCATTTACCCAATTTTCAATTATTTAATTAAACAATTAAGGCACTCAATAAAGAGTGGCATTCGAAATTCAAGTTAATAATTAACTTTTAAATTATAAAATCAATTAAATATTCCAGTTTTAAATGTCCAAAATTCTGGGTCATCACAGATAATAATTCATAGTAATTTTATTTTGAATAATTATTTACAAAAATATTATCCTCGAAATGTAAATCGATGAAATGGCCAAAAACTGTTTTATAGATAAATAGCTCTATAATCGTAAAACATCACATACAGAGCTGGTACTTATTTTTATAATTAAACAAGAATATAAAATAAATTCAATTGATTTGTTTTTGAAATAAAATGTGTATTTGACATTGTTAGTAATGCCCTTAAATATGATAATTGGTTTATTTAATTTAAATTGAGATTTAATGATTTAATAATTATTTTAATTATTCAAATAATTATTTTAAATGACGATGATTCATTTTGAATAGTTATAAAGTGATAATAAATCATTCATAATAGTTTTATAAATATATATATGATTTGAAAATATAAGGAAAAATCGATATCGCATTGTCGGTAAAATAGCTATTTAGTAAATAATTGTTAATATCAATTTGTATTGTTTTATAATTCAAATATAATCATTTTAATTCATTTAAAATGATAAGAAAATGTTTTTCAATTTTTTTACTAATATATGTACATTGAAGTATAAGTGAAAATGTGACCGAGAATCGGTTCTACGATTGGCGATGGTTTATTGGACGAAAGTTGTTGGAAATCAATGCAACATTATTTATATGTCATGTACACATATATAACATAAAAATTCATTCACTAACATGCACATGATCATAAGCATACATACATATATACTAATGAACTTAAAAGTACATGCATAATACAAAAATCGAAGATATTTTAAGTAAGATTTCTCATGTAAGTCAACTTATGCATACATGAAGTGGATGGAAGTGATGGGCATATAGCATGGAAGATTTTGCTTGCCTAAGGAGGGGGAAGGTGTATTGGAGAAGCCATGAAATGATGATATGTGTATGGATTCTTTTACACTCTTCCTTTGGCTATAAATTGCTCACCCTCTCATCACATTTTTTCAACTTCTTCACTCTTGCCTAACTTCCTCATATTGGATTGAAATAAGGAAATTCTTTTCTTGAAATCATTTAAAATTTTAGTGGCTACAACTTTTTAGTACATCACTTCTTCGCATTTTAAAGTTAGATATGCTCAAAACTCCATTTTCTCCAAAGCATTTTCGAGCCCAGTTATAATGGCTGAAAATACATCTTTTTTGTTCGAGCATAACTCCTCCAAAAAGACCCAAATGATGTATTTTTTTTCAAACCATATAAAATTACAATGGCTGCAACTTTCATGTTTAGCACTTCTTCTAGATTTTAGTCTAACCATGTTAGAATACCACTTTTTTACAGTGCATTTTCGGTCTTTGTTTTTACGAATCCAAGAATACCCTATCTTCTTTTGATCATAAATTCTTCAAAGCAAATCGAAATCACATGTTTTTTTCTCTCAAATCCAAGAGAAAAGAAATTGGAACAACTTTCCAGTTAACAACTTTTTCAAAAGTTTAGAGGAAGAGGGTCTAAAATCAGAGAGAAATGACATATTTTTGGGTTCTAGTTTTCGAATTTAAGGTCAAAGCCCTACCACTTCTCTTCCATACTTTTGGCCATCCTCTTCAAGTCTTGGCCGAGCCTTCTCAAGGATTTATGGACTAATTTCAAAAGAATTCACACGATCATAATGGAGCTATTGCCCGTTTAGCGAAATTAGGAAGCAATGGTGGTGAGAACTCCTAAACTATTATACTATATGTTGGATAATGATATAATGCTTGCAAATGAATGTATGCTTTGACCATTTAGTTTGGTTATTTTCATATAAATGTTGAAATTATATGCAAGTCATGAATATACACGTCGATAAACACAAAGGAAATCACTTTCCTTGAAATTAATGAAATGGTGTATATGGAAATGTTGTACCTCTTAGAAATGTTTTAAAATGTATTTGAAATGTTTTATAAACATCTTAAAGTTTTTTGGTGAAATTTGGAAAGAAATGGAAAATTTAGTCAAAAATAAGTGCGTCGCATAACGGCAGTTCGCGATTTCACACTATAAAAGTCAAATAAATGTAAAAGTTGGAATATAGCTTAGAATTCTTTGAGATAATAATTTTATAAGCTATTATATCCATATTTTTCCAAAATAGAAGGAAAATCGAGAATTCTATAGGTAGATTTTGAATATGAGCAAAATAAAAGTTTTTGAAAAAATCCTCATTTTGGAGTTTGGAATCCAAATTGAATTAATTTGAAAATGATATGTTATATTATTTAAAAATATGGAATAAATATTTTAAAATGTTTTAAAAGTGATTTTAGTAATAGAAATGAATTTCAAATAATAAAAAGTCACGTTAATCAAATATAGCTTAAATGAGCACTTTCTAAAGCACTTATCTGCAGCACTTTTCTCTAACTTTTGAAATATAACTTTAAACATAATAATTTTTTTCCAAATATTTTATAAATGTTTTCAAAGGGATAATTAAGTGTTTTAATGATGATTAGGATGTTTTATTGGCTATTAAAAAAGGATTTAAATAAATGATTTAAAGAAAAACTATTATAATTAGGTAATTTAATCTTGGCTCTAAAAGCCGACGAGTAGACTGGATTATTCTATTCATGAGATCCGGATGTGAAGTGCTTAAACTAAGAAGTTGTTCAGAAGCAACCATTACCATGGCTCAACTGCCTTCTTCCCTAGGCGAAGAATAGATAATGTCGAAATGTCGAAAATGAGTTAAGTATAAAAGATTTAATTTTGTAATTAAATACAACTCGATTTTATAGAGATAATCTTCTTGTACTCGGTGTTAAATCCATAAGAGGGAATTCGTACAATTCGTGGAATTCGAAAGGTGATTTCACCGTTATTTCGCCCATAGTATTTATTGAATACAGGAATTGGTATTAGGTAGAATTAGATGATTTCTATATATTTTACTCATTTAATATTTACTGATTTTGGATTGACATCCTAGATAATATGTTTTTAACTCAATCAAATTTTGTGTTTTGAATTAAGAAATCTTTGCTTTGGAAATGTTTTCCTAAGTGTAAAATGAAATGATTTTGAATTATTCTAAGTTTCAAAAGATTTAAGTAATCAAAGGTTTTGATAAGAGAGGTATAATAATTCCATATATACCGAAAATAAGTGTTTTAAAAGTAATATATCTCCAAAAGAGAGTTTGATAAAAAAAAAGAACGTAATCGATTAAAGAATGATTCCTTATTCACAAAACCTCTTTTTATCGATGATTGGATCGAAGGAACCGGGATCGGATCTGGGAAATCCCTATCCAATAACCACTTCGAACCTATAGGTTCAAGAAAAACTCTTGATAGAGAGAACGAAAATGAAGACCGAGGATTTTTGGGATGAAAGGACTGCTTGTTGATAATTCTGGTTAGCTCCCAAATACGAAAGTTGCAATGGTCCCATCATTTCTAAAACTCTTTGGGTTGCAAGGACTTCTCGCTACTAATCCTAGGGTTAATTTCCGATAGGATATGGTAGGAGAGTGCCTTAAGTTTTTCTTAGTCCTAGAACAAAATTATATGGATGGATGTCTGACATATCATTCTTGAGATTTCATTATTGACTTTTATAAACATACATCTGTTTGGTGGCAGAAAAGGCAATTTCTCTTAGCTTAACACCCTTCTCTGAGACGTGTGAGCTTGGAGGTTGTGTGTTTGTGGAAGTCAATAGGGGTCGATGGAATGATAGTGTGGAATTCAAGGAAAGATGATGCGCTACGATAAAGGTAACTATTACCTCAAGCCTCATACCTGAAAATGGCAAAACAGGGTAGATGCGGTAAGACTATGTAGTTCGCAACCATTAGGGTATGATCTTCCCCTTGTAGATATATTTTTTCATGCTATGATGTTTGGGATGTAACTTAATGTGGTTTATGGTAATCGAGCTCTCGGATAGGTCGGTAACGACTGGGGTGATGACATATTCGGTACTATCTAGGGGGAAAAGAAGCCGATCTTGTGTTCTTAAAGGTGCGGATGTTCTGTTAACCATGGTACATTCCTATAGAGATTTAATGCTGGAAAGTAGTCCCTATACCTGGTCATTTGTATGAAATCCATTCTCCAATAAGCGCCTGCTATTTTGTTTATAGAGGCTAGTATGTTGGAATTTAATAACGGGTAACAATTTCAGCAAGATTAAAAAGTTTACTTGCAAAAGATTTTCAAAGATATGTCACTAAAAATAGTATCAAGTATTTTTTACGTAATAATGATTTGGTTATCATAAGGTAATAACCTGTTCTGTGTTAATGTGCGGCGTGGTTTTATGAGATACCTTTTTGTTTTCCAAAAGGCATATTTTGAGCTTTCACACCAGTCTCATGACTGGCCTGGAATTTATTTTTCCCTTTCCTTAAACTCCGGGTGTCCTAATTTTCCTTAGGCAGCCTAGTAGTCAGGTTTAGTTTAGAAGAAAGCTGGATGGAGCTCGAAGCATGCAGTGAGAAGATTTTTATCTATATTTACCACACTTATGTACTACATTATTCCACAAATTTGTAAGGACAGATATTTATAGCTGTCCATGTTTAACTCTAATAAATGCATTTTAATTTTGACTGTAAAGTTTTATAGGAAATAACATATGTGAGATTCTGTTCTATCTTTTTTTTTCTTTCTTGCCCTTGGGAATCCACTTCTCCAGTACTTGGATTTATGGAACGTCAATACCAAGGATGTATTAGTGTCAATTTCTGAGAGTTGAAGAAACGGGTCCTCACAAATTATTTTTGTTGTCACCATCAGATAAATTGTGATAGGATGATTTAACTCAGAGATTAGAATACCATATGGGACTGATGTATGGTCGCACCATATACTTTAGCAGTTAAACCATAGCTGATATTAGTCCATAATTACAGTGCATAGAGCTTTGTCATGGGTAAGAATAAAAGTAGGTTTACATATAAAAAAGAATACACAAAGTTAAGATAGGTTATTGGTTAGCCGCAAAACCATTAGAATCAGAGTGACCTTAGAAATAGTAAGTTTCAGACATACTATCCAGTTTCCTTCTAAAAGTATGTTAGAAAAATTTATTTATCGAGTAGGCCCGAGTTAGCCATGTAGGTCATAGTTACCTTAAGAAAACTATGTTCTTAGAATAGGTAGTCCGCATGTTTAGACAGATTGGTCATGATTACCCAAGTTTCATGCATGCATATGTTTGTTTATTTTGTCTAGTTTAACTATTGTGAATGTAAGTGCTTGATTATGAAAGCCATATTTAAAGGATACTAATGATGGGAAAACCCATTCCACTCAATGGTATGGTCTCTCACTAGACATCCATTTACCAAGATGGCATATTATTATTCACACCAGACCTTTTTGTTTTACCCAAAGTTTTGTTTTTCCCCTTTAACTCTCAAGTACTCAATTGAGTAATTCAAGAGTAAGGTTTACAAGTCATTTTACTTGGATGAATAAAGCTTTCGAAAAAATGTAGGAGGTAGATCTAGTTATGTACGAATCTATCGATATATATTATCTGTTGTGTTGAATTTTCGTTCCATTGGAATGTATGTAAAGATACATGTTATAACTGTCTAGTAGCAAACTCTGATCAACTAAGGGTCATCTTTGTATGTCGTTCTTATAGTATTTTGTAATAATTATATTTTATCTGAACCTAGGTAACGTTTGGGATTAAGCAATGAATATGAAATATTATCTTTGAAATGAAATGTGAAATTTGTTTGGAAATTGTGTTTAAGAAAAGTTCTTATTCTTGTACTTCTGATATTATTAATACAATTAACATTACCACATTTTATCATCAAAAATTAATCCTATAGATGACTGCAGCATGTCTCAGACCTCAAAATAGGGGATGTTACAACTTGGTATCAGAGCATAGGTTTATGTAAAACCAAAAGAATTTTGAACTTAAAAGAAGCTTTGAAAATAATCCAAATGAATCAGAGAATAAAATAGGGGTATGGGATAATGTTATAATAGCGTACTTGTATTTGCTGTATATAAGTAAACATACCTTATTTCTATTCCCATCTCTCTTAGACCATTCTTCTCTACCTTATTAAGGTTTGAATGCAAATTTAAGGAAAGTAAGATATGGAGGCAGGAAATGGAAGATTGAATCTAATGGAGGAAGCACCATAACCAATGGGAATGTCAAGCCTCATACTAGGAGGAATCGGGGTCGACAAATAGCTGCTAATTTGGATGCTAGAACATTGCTGTAGAAATTCGATCTATGTATCAATTCTTTGTTAACATGATGAAAATGGGACTCACAACTGGATTAGTGGGTGGAAATACTAAAGGAGCAAATCTTAAAGTTCCAGTTGTTAATAGCTATGTTGTGTTAAGTTGGAATTATGCAAGACCTGGAGGGAAGCCATTTATTGGAATTGAGGATGCTCCTGAGGTGGAAAATTGGCTGCTTCATTGTGAAAGGATTTTCATCGATTTAGGACTGAATGACGAGTAGAAAAGGAGATTGGCATCCAGGTAGTTACAAGGAGCGGCGTTATGCTAGTGGAATGGTGTTATTGTTGTAGTAACAAAGGAGAACCTGACTTGGAAAAGTTCAGGAGGAGGTTCGAGGAGATGTTTATGTCTAAAATTGCCAAGTCGACTTTACTAAGGAAGTTTGTGGATTTAGCGCAAGAAGACATGACTGTGTTGGAGTATGCAACAAGGTTTGAGTAGTTTCCAAGTATGGGTATGCTACGTTAGATACTATGATTAAGAGGAATGAAAAGTTAATTATGGGTTAAGGCTAGGGATTGCGAGGGCAACCTTACCGCATCTCAAGGATCCATGTGACGTCGTATTGGAGATGGCGCTGAGGAATGAAGAATTACTTACTTTCTTTGGTGGTAAAAAATAGTGGAAACTCATAGTGGGCCGAATCAGAAAAGGAAATTCTTTCAGAAAAAGGGAGCTCAGAAGGGTGCAACTGCCAAGAAAGGAAAAGCTAATGTTATTTGCTACAGGTATGACAAGAAGGGGCATTTTGCGAACGAATGTTGTTCGGGGGATGGAAAGACAGTCATAGAAGGAAGAACATCAAGTGCTTCAATTTTGATCAAGTAGGGTATTATAAGAATCAATGCAAGGGAGCAACCAAGGTTAAGAAAGGAAAAGTGTTTAGTTTGGAACCATATGCCTCGAGACATAGTGTAGAGGAGAAGGGAAGGGTGTGATGGGTGGTATGCTTTCGATTCATGGTATACCCGTTAGATTACTATTTTATACTAGTGCATCACATTCTTTTATATCTCATTTCTTGGTAGATAAGATAAATGTAGAACCATATACCTAGTTACTTCCATAAGGGTGGCGAATCAGATAGGAGGGCATACAACTCTTGGAATGAGATGTGAGCATTTAGAATTTGAACTATTGGGTCATATATTTCCCTACATTTTGCATATGTTTGATTATATAGCCTTTGGGATTATTTTGGGTATGGATTGGTTAAGTAAATATGATGCTAGGATTTTTTCCAAGATGGGGAATTATCACTAAGACACCCTAATAGTTATGATCGAATTATGGAACTCCATTGAGGATTAAAATTTTGATGTGTGTGCCTTGTTGGGTCTAATAAAGGAGGAAGAAGAGTTGAATCGAGTCTTTTTTGTTAGAGAATTTGCTGATATCTTTGAGCCAGTGAGAGTACTACAGCTGAAATGACCTATTAATTTTCATATAGATCTTATACTTGGAAGTGTACCTGTAAGCAGACCTCCTAATAGAATGACACCTATAGAGATGAAGGAGTTAAAGATGCAGCTGGTGGACGTAGAAGGAAAAGGTTCTATTAGGCAAAGTAGTACGCCTTGGGGAGCGGCTGCGGTATTCGTAAAGAAATCGAATGGGTCATTGAAAATATGTATCATCTACCGTTAGCTGAATGAGAAAATGATAAAGAATAGATATCCTTTAATAAGGATTTATGATTTGTTTGATCAGTTGAATGGAGTCAAAGTAATTTATCAATTGGTTTTAGCGACAGGGTTCCGTTAATTTAGGATGGCGGAAGATAGCATTCCTTTGATGGCGTTTTGAACAAGATATGGTTCGTACAAGTGGTTAGTAATGCCATTCAGAATAACTAATACACCTGCTTTCTTCGTAGATTTGATGAACTGGATCTTTTTAGAGTATCCGCATAGATTCATGTTAGTATTTATAGATGACATTCTGATATATTCTAGGAATGAAAGAGATCATGAGACTCGCCTTAGAATAATGCTGGAGGTATTAAGGAAGCGTCAACCAAAAGCGGTTTTCAAAATGTCATTTTTCGAACAAAGAAGTAAGTTTCTTGGTCATGTTATCTCAAAAATAGGGTTGTCGGTGGATCTCGCAAAGATGGAAGCAGATAATTGGAACATCCCAAGGCAGTGACTGAGATAAAGAGTTTTCTTGGACTAGCTGGCTACTATCTGGGTTTCATGAAGGATTCTCTCATATAGCAGCACCGATGAGTAAACTAATAAGGAAGGATGTGAGATATATTTGGACCGATAAATCTGAGGAGGCATTCTAGAAGATGAAACATTTGTTGACCAATACAGTTGCATGTGGAATAGGATTAGGAGCTATGTTAATACAAAGGGTTAAAGTGATTGCCTACATTTACCAACAGCTCAGACCTCATGAAGTTAGATATCCAACCCATGATTTAGAATTGGCTGCTGTAATTTTTTCTTTAAAGGTGTGGAGACATTATCTTTTGTGAGAACGATTCAGGTTATATACGGATCACAAATCTTCAAGATATTTATTCCCTCGGAAGGAGTTAAATAAGATATAGCAGGAGTTTTTAGCTGCTTATGATTTCAAAATTAAGTACACACTAGGGAAAGGAAATAAAGTTAAAGATGCACTTAGTAGAAAATCTCAAAATGCAATGTTAGCAATGACAGCCAAATGTAAATATTTGGAAGCGTTAAGTACTTGTATTGTATAGTTAAGATCAATGGCTTGTTCTACTTAGAGTATTGTAATGTTATCTACCTTAGAAGTTCAACACATACTGACTGAAAAAATTACTTCTAAACAAATAAATGATCTATTGCTAGTCGAACAAATTAGAAGATTGGAAAGTGGAACTGAGATTGATGATTTGAAGGGTTTTTATCTTAATCAAAATGGATGTTTGAAGAAGAAGGGTGATTGTGTGATCTATATGTGGAAGACCTAAGGAAAAAAGTCCTTAGGAAGTATCATCAATCTAAGTTCACTATCCATCCTGGAGGAACTAAGATGTATCAGGATATGAAAAGAAGTTTCATCTGGGAGGGTATGAAAAGGGATGTAGGCTTTGGTTAAATAAATGCTTGAATTGTCAGCAAACACATGCCGAGCATTAGAAGCCAAGTGATTTCTTAAACCTTTAGATATAATAGTATTGAAATAGGAATCTATATTTATGGATTTCATTGATGGATTGCCAAGGTCGAGTAAGGGAAATGAATGTATTTGGGTTATAGTTGATAGACTAATGAAAAGTGCACATTTCATTCCCGTTAAGTCAACAAGGATGGCACATGTTTTGGCTAACTTATTTATGAAGAATATTGTTAGACTACATGAGGTTCCTAGTATTATAGAAAGTGTAGAAATTCTTTATTCAGTAGCAAATTCTGGAAGAGTCTATAAGAAGTTTTAGGTACCAAGCTCAAAATGAGTACCACTTACCATCCACGGATCGATGGGCAAAGAGAGAGAGCTAACAAAGTCGTGGAAGATTTGTTAAGAGATTTCATAATAGATTTTTGGAGGATCATGGGAAGACCACCAACACTTAGTCCAATTTTCCTATATGCAACGACCCGATTTTTTACCGCCCAAAAAATCGACATCAATACATCTACTGTATTAAATGTCGAACAATCGAATGCCGGAAAACCAAACCATTAGGGTTGAATAATAAGGTGGTAGAAGAAGAAATAAAAACGATATCGGAATCTTACCAATGCAGCGGAATAAAATATAATAGATAATAACTGATCTTTACACAAAAGATACTATATCTGTTTTATACATTACATCATCAGAGTACTCCAATATCAAAACAATTACTGGACAATTATATTAACTTGTCCTCTCAAAAGCTGACTATACAGCTTCCACTGCACAGCGAAATATAATATATGGAAATATGCCTCGTCATCTAGCTCGTCTCCTGAGCTCCATAGCAGTCCATCCAGAATCTGTAATCTATAATACTCGATATGACCCGAGCATTATAGTTAAATAACACTCGAGTCAGTCTGGAAAACTAGCGTGAGAAAACACACTCAATTGGATTATTAAATTTTTTAAAATCCTTTGAAATCAAAGGTATCTCGTGAGACCACGCCACAAATAAACATACCGATTTTTTACCTTACGACAACCAAACAATTTTCTTATAAAATTCTCTGATATCACAATAGTATCTATATACAAATACTTATTAAAATAGCTGAAATTTTTACATTCATTGAATTCCAGCATAATAGGTTCTACAAACAAAACCGTAAAAGCACGTAAGAAACAAATGGATTTCCATCAACGACAGGGCTACTGGGGTACCGTCCATCACAGTACGTGTCTAGATCACCGTACTGAGGATCCACCCTGATCCCCTGCATCACAAGACCGGAGCTACCCCTTACTGGATAATTCGAATCAGTTCACCCCATGGTTGGGATCAGCAGCCGCCCACACAGCCGAAATAAAGGGACATTTATACAGGGGTGACCTTACCCTAATTAGTTGTTAGCCACTCAGCCTTGTGCGCGCCTCCCCTGTTTTAGCCATTCTCGATTGATGAGGCTCGAGGCTATGCGTTACTTTTTTGCACACATACACTTAGGATGCTCATCGTGCTCCTGACGATGTTCTGAAAGCATTCATCCATACAAGTCCATTCCGAGTTCGAACGGAACCGAAGGCACTACTCCTACTACATCCATTTTGGAATCACCCTCAAAATTAGTGGCTATTAGTCTTTGCACTTCACTGCTCCATCTTTGACTCCCAGCTCTTGTCTTCTTCACGAAAACGTTCAAACCAGATCGATGTGGTTTTCTGGAAATTAATCCCGATACAGGTATCTTCGAAACGATCAGCGCATTGGCCACTGTTGGCAGTCGGTTATTTAACTATCAATAACATTTACAAAAAATCATCAAAATATCTTCGTAAGATATTTTTCTATACTTCAACCCTTTGAAAATAGTTTCAAATAACCTTTCTCTCATGAATTAAATTTTCCAAATATTGTTTATTTCCACTGAAAATTACCAAGTCTAAATATTTTAATTTTTAAAATAATTTAAATCACTTTATTCTAAAAATATGCTTTAAAACATTTAAAATTAAAACCACTTAAACACTTTTATTCAAAAAAATATACTTTAAAAATATTTAAAATAAAACTACTTTATAAAATACACAACTAATTTTTAAAATAAAAGTTAAGCCAAAACTAAATTTTAAAATAAAAGTTACGAAATTCTATACAAGTTTTCAGATAAAACTTTAACCAAACTATCATTAAAATAACATTACTTTATAAAATATAAATATTAATTATTATCTTTTTAAATCATATTACCAATTAACCTTTTAAAATAATTTCCGCTATAACTAATTTAATAAATATTTACCCTTAAAATTTTAAATAGCTTAAATAACTCTCAAAAACATTCTTTTAAAACAACTTTAAAACTTTTAACTTAAACTTAAAAAATCTGCTTGAAAATGTACTTGGCTTTTCAGGGAAATATACTATCCTTTCACACCTTTAAAAATAAACCACTATTTATTATTACAACCAATTTTCCATTATTTTATAAATTCCCATATGTATACTTCCAAATATCCACTGATATCTTATTTCACTTAATAAACCGGGTTTATAAATTCCATAGTCTCATCTTCCTTTTAAAACACAGTTTCAAACATTTAATAAATTTCCAAATCAATTTCCAAAATTTACTCCATTTAAAAATAAATTCCTTTACTTACTGAATTTTATTTCAACACCCATTAATTTCAGATTTAACTTCTTTATTAACATTTAAAATCTTATTTAAATTTGAAACTACCAATTTCATATTTATTTCAAAACTCTTCTTTTATTTTTTTTCCAAAACCATTTAAATCCTGAATTGAAAAATAGATCTTTTATTCCTTTAAATAATATCACTTAAGTTTGAAAATTCAGTTATTTCCATTTATTCAAAAATCTCTTTTCCTATACTTTGGACTTTCTTTATTAGAATTCAAAAATCAACTTTTATCTTTTTTTTAAATCATTCTTTAATTTATCCGAATCCTCTATGATTATTTTACTTAAAAATTCTCTCTTTTATTTTCCCTTCAAAAATCAAGTCTATGCATTTTTGATAATTTAGTATACCCAAATATATTCAATCAAACCATAACTTCCATTATTTCCCATTTACCAATGTAATCTATCATAGATTATCCAATAAATCATAACACAAAATATTTAAACAATCTAAATATTTTTTAGGAATCCAGTTGGATACCTCCAACCTGTTTTCCTGTATCCACATATGTAAGCACAATATAAAATACCAATTCCACTTCGAGGTGGAATATGGTGGTATATGAGGTCAACCGCTATTATGCGGGGAGCATAGGGTCTCATCCGCTATATAATGCGGGAAATCAATCATTCCAATATATACCATCACATCCAGACATTTAAAGCAATCAATCTATAAATCAAATTTACTATTTAAATTTAAACGGAATCCAATTGAGTGAGGTTAACTCACCTTTGATCTTTGATTTGCAACTTGATCCAAATCCGACTTGTTTTCTTCAAAGTTTTTGACCGTGTACAACATTATATAATTTATTAACATTTGAGATAATCTACAAATAATTTACCATCTAATAAATTAAATTGACCCATAGTTTAATTTAAACTAATCATTTGGTTTAACTAATGAATTGATTTTAAACTAAATTCCTTTAAAAATTATCTTAGTAATTAAAATAACAAAATAAGTTAATTTAACATTTATCCACCAAATCCATTTTTAAAATTAAACTAGTGAATGGAAATAGGTATATATGTATATTTATTCTCTCTTGAAACTACATGCATACTTATAAAAACAATCTATTGATTTCAAAAATCGAATTTTCATAAAAACTTTCATATTTTAAAATTTCTATCCACCTTCAAACCTTATAAACTCATTTTCTGTTTTACTAAATCTATTTAAAGTATGTGTGTGTTCATATATACATATATATATTATGTGTGCGTGTGTATCTTTTTTTTTCGTATATATATTCACACACATATATATATACTATAAAATTTTAAAATAAATTATATATACACCTTTGCAGTAATTACCTTAATCTATATCCAAATTTAATATTATAACTAGGTCCACAAATCTATCTTCTCCATATATTATAGAGTACAGATTCTGGTCGATATATGGGACGCTATTTTATCGATAAGGATATCTAAACTCTTAAACAAGATAAACCGACATAGTATTATTTTAAAATAGGGTAAATGAAATAATTTTGCCTAAATTATTTTTGTATATAAAAGAAATAATTTTTGTAAATTATTATAGTATATAGTTGTTTGGTTGTTAGGAAGTGATAATATTAAGTTATTATCATTATTGTTGTAAGAACTAAATAAGAAATTACAAATAAAAGGGAAAAGGTAAGTTAATCTCACTCATTTGGATAACCATTAAATTTTATATTGTTAAATTTAAATTTTTGGTTGAATGGTTGAATTGATTGGATGTGGTATATTATATATAGTATATATTGGAGTGATTGATTTCCCACATTATATAGTGGATGAGACCCTATGCACCCCGCATAATTACGGATGACCCTTTATACCGCGATATCCCGCCTTGAAGTAGGATTGGTATTTTAAATTTTTGTGCTCACATCTGTGGACACAGGGAAACAGGTTGGAGGATCTAACTAGATTCCTCAAAATGATGAATTTATTTTATATTTAGTAGTGTGATTGATGCGATAATCTGTGATGGATTATATTGATTATAGATATTAATATCTGAGGAAAATGATACCTATATAAAGATTGAATTTTAAAAGGAAAATGAAGTAGGGAATTTTAAGTAAATAATTATAGAGAATTTATTAAATTAAAGAATGAATTGGAAAAAAAGAAATAAAATAGACTTTTAAATTCTAATAAATAAATTCCGATTATGGAAAAGGAGACTTTGAATAAATAGGAATAAATGAATTTTTAAACTTAAGTGACATTATTGAAAGGTATAAAGTATTTATTTTTAAATTCAGGATTTAAAATGGTTTGGGAGAAATAAAGGGAGAATTTTAAAATTTAGTATGAAATTAATATTTCAGATTATAAATAAGATTGTAAATCTAAATAAAGGAGTGAATATAGAATTAATGGGTTTTGAAATAAATATGGATAAGTAAAGAAATTTATTTTAAATGGAGTAAATTTTGGAAAATGGTTTGGAAACTGATTTATTGTTTGAAACTGTGTTTTAAAAGGAAAATGAGACTATGGAATTGGGTTTATAAAGTGAAATAAGATATCAGTGGATATTTGGAAGTATAAATTAACAGTGGGAATTTACAAAGGAATGGGTAATTTGTTTTAAAAATAAATTGTGGTTTATTTTTAAAGGTGCGAAAGGATAGTGTATTTCCCTGAAAAGCCAAGTACGTTTACGAAGCAGATTTTTAAGTATAAGTTAAAAGTTTTAAAGTTCTTACAGTGGCATCTGGATTATTATTTATATTTAAATAGTTAAATATTTTGTTGAAATTGAATAGATTGGATGGGGTATATTATATAGTATATATATATATATATATATATATATATATATATATATTGAAGTGGTTGATTTCCCGCATTATATAGCGGATGAGACCCTGTGCTCCCCGCATAATAGTGGATGACCCCATATATCGTGGTATCCCATCTTGAAGTGGGATTGGTAATTTTATATTGTGCTAACGTCTGTGAATGCAGGAAAACAGGTTGTCCAACTGGATTCCTTAAAATTATTTAGATTGTTTAATATTATGTAATATGGTTTATTTGATAATCTGTAATAAGTCATATTGGTAACTGAAAATATTGGATGCTGAGTTATCAAAGATATATAAATGAGATTTTGAAGGAAATTAAAAGAGAAATTTTTAAGTAAAATAATTATAAAGAATTAGATAAATAAAGAATGAATTAGAAAAGGATAAAATTTGATTTTTTAAATTCTAATAAATAAATTTCCAAGTATGGTAAAGGTGATTTTTGAATAAATGGGAATAAATGAATTTTTTTTAAACTTAAGTGATATTATTTAAAAGGATAAGGAATTTATTTTAAATTCAAGGTTTAAAGTTGTTTAGAAAAGATAAAGAAGAAATTTGGAAAAATATGAAATTGGTATTTTTAGTTTAAATAAGATTTTAAATCATAATAAGGAGGTTAAATATGAAATTAATGAGTTTTGAAAAAAATTGAGTAATTAAAGAAATCTATTTTAAAATGGAGTTAATTTTGAAAATAAATTTGGAAGTTGATTAAGTGTTTGAAACGTGTTTTAAAAGGAAGATGAAACTATGAAATTTATAAACTGGATTTATAAAGTGAAACAAGATATCAGTGGATGTTTGGGAGTATAAATTCACAATGGAAATTTATAAAGTAATGGGTAATTTGTTTTAAAAATAAATAGTGGTTTATTTTTAAAGGTACGAAAGAAAAGTGTATTTCCCTAAAAAGCCTAGTACATTTTCAAAGCAGATTTTTAAGTATAAGTTAAAAGTTTTAAAGTTGTTTAAAGGAATGTTTTTAAGAAATTATTATTTAAGTTGTTAAAATTTTAAGGGTAAATATTTATTAAATTAGTTATAGTAGTAATTATTTTAAAAGGTTAATTGGTATTATGTTTAAAAAGATAATTAATAATATTTATATTTTTATAAAATAGTTTTTATTTTAAAGATAGTTTGGTTAAAGTTTTATTTGAAAACTTGTATAGAATTTCGTAACTCTTATTGTAAAATTTTGTTTAGCTAACATTTATTTAAAAAAAATTGTTTTATACTTTATAAAGAAGTTTTATTTTAAATATTTTTGAAGTATATATTTTTGAATAAAGTGTTTAAGTAGTTTTAATTTAAATCTTTTAAAGTATAATTTAGAATAAATTTATTTAAATTATTTTTAAATCTAAAGTGTTTGGACTTAGTTATTTTCAGTGGAAATAAATAAAATTTGGGAAAGTTATTCCGTGAGAGAAAGGTGGTTTGAACTGTTTTCAAAGGGTTGAAGTATGGAAAATAGCTTGCGAAGTTATTTATAATAAATAATTTGGAAATTATTTAAATCTAATGGTTGTTTGTGAATGTTATTTGAAGGTTAAATAACCGACTATCAATATTAGCCAATGCGTTGATCGTTTCGAAGAGACCAGGATCGGGATTAATTTTTCGAAAACCACTTCAATCTGGTTTGAATGTTTTCGTGAAGAAGACATGAGTTGGAATCGAAGATGGAGCAGTGAAGTGCAAGGGCTAATCACTACTAATCCTAAAGGCGATTCCAAAATGGATATAGTAGGGGTAGTGCATTCGGTTCCGTTCGAACCCGGAACGGACTTGTATGGATGAATGCTTTCAGAACATCGTCAGGAGGGTGGTGAGCGTTCTAAGTTAATATGTGCTAAAAAGGTAACGCATAGCCTCGAGCCTCATCGATCGGGAATGGCTAAAACAGGGGAGATGCACACAAGGCTATGTGGCTAGCAACCAATTAGGGTAAGGTCACCCCTGTCTAGATGTCCCTTTATTTTGGCTGTGTGGGCAGTTGCTGATCCCAACCACGGGGTGAACTTATTCAGACTATCCAGTAAGGGGTAGCTCCGGTTCTGTGATGCAGGGGATCAGGATGGATCCTTGGTACGGTGATCTAAACCACGTATTGTGACGGACGGTACCCTAGTAGCCTTGCCATTGATGGAAACTCAATCTCCAATAAGCGCCTTCGGACTTATTAGTAAACCTATTATGCTGGAATTTAATGAATGTAACAATTTCGGCTATTTGAATAAGTATTTGTATATAGACATTATTATAATATCAGAGGATTTTATAAGAAATGTTTTGCTTATCGTAAGGTAAAAACCCGACATGTTTATTTTTGGCGTGGTCTTACGAGATACCTTTGATTTCAAAATGTTTTTGTCCAACACACAACTCAAATTAATTCCCAATATTTAGTTTCAATCCTATTTACTTACAAATACAAATTCATTTGTATATCCACAATTTTATTTCCAACTCATTTCTTTTCATTTAGGACATACTATTATTCTTACTAACTTCCCAAATTTAACCTTAAGTTCCCAAACAATATTATTTCCTTAATAGCAAAATATTATTATCTTTTATGGATCTGATGAACCGTGTCTTTTGGGATGTATTGGACAAGTCTGTGCTCATGTTCATCAACGGCATTCTCAATTATTCCAAATCAGAGTTGCGTAGTGGAAGCGGGGTAGCAGCTGTGCAAGAGTGAAAGCAACTCAGACTCCTCAGAAGTTCGTAGTTTTATTGGATTAGAGGGTTTCTACAGGAAGTTCATACGGGCCTACCTTCTCACTTGACCAAGCTGACTAGGAAGGGAGCGAAGTTTAAATGGACCCTTAAGTGTGAAGAAGCTTTTCCGGATCTGAAGGTGAGGTTGTTAAGTGCACATGTTCTGGCTATTCTGGATAGGAGAAGTAAGTCCAAAGTCTACTGATGCTTGTGAAGTAGAGTTTGTGTTGGATTTTCGGTATATCTTGAGTGGACCATCTTGTTGAGTAGAATCCGAAGATCATCTTATTCTTGGTCCAGATTTGTTTCAAGAGGCATCTATGAAGGTTGAGCTGATCAAGAAAGGATGAAGGCAGCTAGGATCGTCAAAAGAGTTATGCAGATAAAAGACATAGGAATTTGGAATTCGAAGTTGGAGATTTGCATTTTGGATAAGGTTTTCTCCGATCAAAGGAGCAATAAGATTTGGTAAGACTAGAAGGCTAGCTCCGAGGTATATTGGATTTCTTTCCGTGTTCTCGAATGGATGAGTTCTTTGGCCTACAGGATTGAATTGCCAGTTCGGATGTCTGGGATTCACAATGTATTTCACGTACCTTATCTAAGGAAGTGCATGCATCTCTGGTTGTAGAACCAGCAGTTCGAAAAGATTTGGAAGTTGAGTCGGGTTTGACTATGGTGTGATATCCTAGAAATTTTAGTAATATCAATTTAATAATCTGTATTTAAAATTAAATTGATTTGATAAAATTTTATTAAAAAATTAACTTGATTTAATAATTCAATTAAATAAATGTGTAATTGATGAATTTTATCTTTTAAAAGCTAATAAATTGCTTTCTATTTATAATGAATATATGTGTATACATTGTAGATAGATAAGTTTTGGATTTATAGATTAATAAACAAATAAAATCTTGTTTTTAAATTATAATATTCATTTTAATAATTTGAAGATTTTTATTTTATTTAATAAATAACTAATTGGTTTAAAATACTTAAAGAAATTGTTTTAAATTGTATAATTGTATTTTAAACATAGTTTAAAATTTTAATAAGATAAACAAAAGTTTATTTTATTTCTATTTAAATATAGCTTAATAATTATAATTTGGAATTATTTAAAAATTTAAATACCCTTTATATATTAAACATTAATTCTTTTAATTAAGATAAATAAGACAAGTAATTTATGATTTCTTTTGTAAATGATGTAAATTGATAAATATGTTATTTTCAAATAATAATGATAAATGTATAAATATTGATAGATTTTAAAGGACAAAATTATTATTGTCAAATTAAATATGTTAATATAAATTAGTTTTAAAATTGGATTTTAAATGTATGAATAGAATTTGAATTTGAATTTATTTTGAATTCAAATGAATAAACATATATAAATCTTGTAAGTAAGCTTTCATCTTTATATAAATTGTTTTATGTCATTTTCTTTAAAAAATGTGATGCATATGAAAATACTTTATATATATGTATTTAATAAAGAAAAGAGGATTTCATTTACCTTTAAATTAAAAATAATAAGTAGAATGTGTATAAAACAAACGTTAACATTTTAAGCAACTAAAGAGACAATTATAAACTAATAATTCAACCTATTTGACAAATGTAGTTATTTAGGACAAGTGTCCTATTTTATTTTTAATTTTCTTTTAATTTTTTTAAATAAATCAATTACTCTTATATAAACATGTTTCTTCACCCTCATTTCATTTTTCTAATGTTCATTTTTTTTTCTAAGTCAAGAAAATTCTCAGCTGAAACAAATAAAATCTATAATCAAACTCTTCAAGCAAGAAATCAAAACTCTAAAGAAAAAAACACTCTCCCTCAAAACTAAAATCAAAGCCTGCATGTTTTGATTTTTGTAATCCACTATAAAAAAAATTAGATCATGCAAACCTGAAATTCATTTCAAAAATAAAATTGAAAAGCCTCTGCATTTTTTAAAAAAAAATCTGGAAATCAAGCCTTAAACCATCTCTTCAACTAGATCCAGTAGCAAGTGAGATCTGAAGCAAGTTTAAGTTTCTTTAACCTGCATGCAAGTCTAGAGCACAACAAGCAACTCAAGTTCTAAAATCCTCAACTCAGTTTATAATTAGGACATCCAAGTTGAAGTCTTTAAAAGCAAGGCACTCTGGTTTTAAAATCAAAACAAAAGCTTTTCAAATTTTTCTCTGATTCACCTCTACTTATAGGTGAGTAACATCACAAATTTTAAAGATTTAAGTATATGTTTATGTTGCATGATTCGTCTCTAAAACAAGTATGTTTGTGAAAATATTTAAATCTCTGTGTGCATGTATATGAATGTTGGTGTACATTGTTGTGTGACTGTGTTCCCTCTGTTTCTAGTTCCAGGCTTAGATTTTCAAATCAAAATCTCTAGCTCTTGATCCAATCTTGTAAAGACCTAAAGTATTGAATAAAATTGGCTGTTGAATCATGGTTGTAAGTCTAAAAAAAATAAGTTTAAGTCAAAATAATTTATATTGTCTCTGGAAATGAATAAACTTCGGTACAATTTTAAAATAGGGTAAATTTCTATCTTCAAGATGTATAGATTTAGGTATATAAATCGAATTCTTAAACTAAAATTCGATTTTTAAAACTAAAATCATAATGTTTAGTTTGGGATTAAGGCCACAGTTCTTGTTTGAACAGAAATTGGGTTTTAATCAAACTCTGGCGATCGAGTTGATTGGAGTGTTTGGGTTTCTTGGTGGAGGTAGTGTAGCGGTCAGAGGGTGTGGAAAAAATGTCAGGAAGATGAATAGGGCTCGGTGGAGGCGATGGGAGGTTGACGAAGTCTGTAAACCTAGTTTTGTTTGGTCTGGCAATTTTGATCATATCGCCCATTCCAGTGGATCGAGTGTGTTGGGATTCAGGGTATTCGTAGCTGGAGTATTGATGTAGGTGTGGTCGGAGTAGCAGTCGAAACGGTGGTCGGAGTTGAGGAAACGAGCAGTTTCCAGGTGGGGGGGTTATTCTATACTGTTGCTGCCAGGTTGGTTTGGGGGAAACTCGAATTTGATTTCGAGTGCATTGAGGGAATTTGACGGTTGCGATGTGATTCAGGAATGAACGTCGACATGATCGTTGACTGGGTGGTGGCGGGTGGTGGCCAAGACCTCCATGCACATGCACGAAGCACAGGAAAATATCAGGGAGGGTTTGGGTTTGCAGTAATTTTATACTCGGGTAATACTCGAGTAATTCGAGTTTTTACTCGAAGATTGTTTGGTTTTACCCGAAGTAGATTAAGGGGAGTCTCGGGTATTTTATATGGTTTCAGGTTTCCAGATAAACCTGTTATTTTCCAATTTCTAAATTGTTTTAAAATCTGAAGCAAGATTTTAAAACCAGAATTTAAAACAGAATTTAAATCTAAATTTAAAGTATGAATTTCAAATTGAGATTTAAATTCTAGTTTTTAAATGTAATTCAAACTTTTTAAAGTAAAATGTTTAACAACTTTAAAGGTGTTTAATTAAATTGAATTTAAAGATAAGGTTTCAAAATTGGAGTAGAAGATTTAAACATAAGTCTAAATCTGGAAACAAGATTCAAATTTGAATCATGTTGAAAATAAAGGAAGTTTTAAATATTTTAAATGTTTAAACAATTTTTGATATTGAATCATAATTTAAATATGATTTGTATCTTAAATAAATATGGGTTTTAATTTCCTTTAAACTTCTTTATAATATAAGAAATTATTTAGTATAAGTTTTAAAAAGGTTTTAAAATGTTTTAAAAACTTTGTTAAAGTTAAGTTTGATTTCATTTTAAATTTTAAATTTAAAATGTAATTTGAAACAAATTTTAAGTTAAGTTGTTTTAAATTACTTTGTTAATGATAATGTAATCATTAATAAGAAATGTTTTATTTTAAAGTAAATCAAAGATTTAATGATTTTGATTCTTTAAATTAATAAGGTAATTTAAATAAGATAATTAATTTATTTATTTAATTAATTTAGAATTGGAATAAATTAATTAAGGTTAAGCTAAGTAATTAAGATTAATTAAATTTGTAATTAATATTAATTAATTTAAGTTAATTACTTAAGAAAGGTAATTAAGAATTTGTTAATAAGTTAATGAAGGTCATTAACTTGTGATTATTAATTAATTAATTAATGTAATTAATTTTGATAATTAATTGGATTAATTAATTTAGATAATCAATTATGGAACTTGATTAAGTATAACTACTTTATGGAAATAATTAAAGGTATTAATTACTCATTGTAATTAATTAATTAATTAGAATAGTTTAAATTAATTAATTAATTTTAATTAATTTAGAATAATCATTGGATGAGATGATAAGTAATCAGTGAAGAATAGTTACTTAAAGAAGTAATTAAGATAAATAAATTACTGGAGGTAATTAATTGAAGTATAAAGAGTTTTGGGATTAATTACTTGTGTAGTTAGTATGAAGGGTAATTACTTTGTAAAAGTAATTAATAATTAATTACTTAGTGTAATTAATTTAAGCATTGATTGATTAAGTCTTTTGGAAATAATTAAATAATGTAATTAATTAAGGGTAATCAATTACTAAGGAGATTTATCAAGGATGACTAATAAATATAATTAATTATTAAATGTAATTAATTTAGGAGTAATTAATTTACTCAATAAACTAATTGAAGGTAGTTAATTATTATGTGTGGTTAATCAAAAGTGATTAATAATTTTGGTTTAATTAAGGTTAATTACTTAATGTAATTAATTTAAATAAGTAATTAATTTAAATTTAATTAAGGATCATTAATTAATATGATTAATGATGTAATTAAGGATTAATTAATTAAGATTAATTAATTAATGATAAGTGATTAATGAAGTAATTAATTAATATAATTAATTGAGGGTTAATTGTAATTAATTATAATTAATTAATGAATGAAGTAATTAAAGGTTAATTACTGATTTTGGTTTAGGATAATTAATTTGTAAAATTAATTAAGGATAATTACTTGAATGTAATTACGGGATAATTAATCAAGGGTGATTAATTAAGGTGATTAATTGGAGGATTTATTTAATTGATTTGCAATCAATTAACAGTTAAGTAAGCAAGATTTATATGATAAAGTAATTAATTTAATTCATTTTAAATTAATTAAAGATAAGTAGTTAATTTAATTCACTTTAAATTAATTAGAGTTGGGAGTAATTAATTTAATTTATTTTAAAATTAATTAAAGTATAATAAAGTAAATCTTTGCTTATGAATGGATGATATGGTTTACCTTGAATGGTTTTATTCTCAGATATGAGATTAGAATTGTGTGATATGGATGCATTGGTTGCATTATGATGGTGATATGAGTTATCTATGGGTGATGATAATGTAGATTATCAATTTGTGATGATTACCTGTTTATGATGATAATGTTGATTATCTATTGTGATGATGTGAATTATTTATCTATATGTATATGGATAATTAAATTGAATTGTTTTAAACTTTAAAACAACTTGGACCTAAAAGACACGCTTTGGATTTCGATGAGACCGGGATCGGGTTTCCATATTTGGGATCCGAAAACCACATCGATCCAAATTAAACGTTAGGTCGTGAATCTAAGTGGAGCAAGTGAAGACTCGAGATGTTAGAACTATACGTCAGTATAACTCTGTGGGTGATTCTGTAATGAGTTTGACGGAATAGTTCCTATAGGTTCGAGATGGTGATTCAGAGTGCAAGGGTTATCGTCGTTAACTTTGACGGTGATTCCAAAATGAGTGTAACGAGATAATGCCTTCGGTTTCGTTCGAACCCGGAACGAACTTGTATGGATTGAATGCTTTCAGAACATCGTCAGGTGGACGATGAGCATTCTAAGATAGATGTGTTCTATAAAGGTAATTGTAGCCTCAAGCCTCATCAACCGAGAATGGCTAAAATAGGGGAGGTGCAGCAAGGCTTCGTGGGTAGCCCCCACTGGAGAGCAAGATTTATCCCTGTCTAGAGGTCCCTTTTTATTCGGCTTTGTGGGCGGTTGATTCGCGACAACTGCCGGGGTTGTCTTGTTCGGAACTATTCAGTAAGGAATGGTTCCAGCCTTGTGTTGCAGGGGAGCGGGCGTACTCCTCGGTACGGTGATCTAGGCCACGTACTGTGACGGGTGGTACCCCAGTAGCCCTGCCATTGTATGGAATCCAAAATCCAATAAGTGCCAACGGTTTTGATTGTATTACCCACTTTTGTGGCTAGTAGCTGGAATTTAATGAATGTAACAATTTCGGCTATTTAATATTTACTTGAAAACCCTAGACACTATTATAATATCATCGGATTTCCTGTCAAATGTTTTGGTTAGCGTAAGGTAAAAACTTTTCCATGTTTATGTGTGGTAAGTCTTACGTGATACCTTTCTTTTCAAAGGTTTTCAAAGTTAAGCTACTTTAACCTGTTACTCACACCAGACCCATATCTGACCCGAAGTTTATTTTTGTTTTTCATAAACTCTTGGGTACTCAAATTTTTATGAGTAGCCAAGGGATTCAGGTTAGCTTTGACGAATTATGGAGGAGCAATGGAGCAGGAGGCTTCTGCGTTGTAGTTATCTAGTTTTCCGTTGTGTTGGTATCTCTGAGTTGTTTGTTTGAGCTGTTTTGTACGGTGTTCTAATAACTAGACAGGTGTTTATAACTGTCTAGTATTTGTTGTATTATCTGTGTAACTCTGATAGTTGTTATATATCTGTGTAATACTTTTGATTATTAATATAATTTATTCGTTCCGCTGTTGAGATTCTGATGTGTTATTTCTTCTTTCTTCTCTTTCTTTCTCTTTCTATCCCTTTCTTTCTTATTAATGATGCGTCATTCTGTGGAGACGGATGGCGGGTCGTTTCATATGGTCATACATCCTGTTCAGTTTATAGATCGAGTTGAGATGGAGCTTAGGGGCATAATGGTGTAGCTAGTTAGGATTCAGTGGAGCGTGAATTCCAGTGATTGTACCTAGGAAACTTTTGATAGTATTAGGAGGTCCTATCCTAAATTGTGTCAGGATAGTTAGTTAGTTTGTTTGTTTGAATGAATTGGTTGTTATGGTTGTTAGTATAAGGCTGATATGTATGTTGTGTTGTTTGATAAAACTTTTGCTGGATTATTAAATTATCTTTGCTTTTAAATTTCGGGGACGAAATTCTTTTAAGGGGGAGGAATGCGATGAACCAGAATTTTGGGCAATAGCAATTTGATAATCTCCTAAAATAATTATTTAAATTGGCAATATTGGCTTAATAAGCTTCTTTTATAATTATATTAATTTGGCAAAATTTATCTTTTTCAAAGCTAATAAAAATGCTTCCTAATTATGATGTATATACATGTACATACATTGTGGATAGAAAGCTTTGGTTTGAATTTAATAAAAAGATATGTTTTCAAATTATAATATATATGTATGTATATATTTTGTGATTTGAAGTTATGTTTTAAATCCAATATAATACTTTTTAAAGGTTATTTAAAGTTAAACTTCATATTTCTTAACAACAAAGATAATATCTATAAATATTTACTTATTTAAAATATTTTAGCTTAAGTTTAAAATTTTAATAAGATTAATAAAAGGTTTGTTTTACTTTCTTTTTAAATTTGCTTGATCTAAATATGGTTTGTAAATGTATATAAAAGTTCAAAACATAATCCACAAACATATAAAAACATATAATACATTAATAAATATAAAAACATAAGTAATATATAAATAAATATAAGCATAAATTCATATTACATAAATATAAAAAACATAAGTACTTAGTGAAATAAGGATTTAAACATAATAATACATGTATTTAACATTTGTAAGCTTAGTATGATCCAAAATAACAAGTGGCAACACAAATTTTATTTTAAAACTAAATTATATTAATATAGTGTTTAGAGAAATCTGTTTCAGTCCAAATGCATACTTTCCTTAATTATTTCTTCTTCATCTTTTAAAGACTAAACCAAAACTTAAAAAAGATCAAACAGACAATTACAGTTTCAACAATTTCAACCTGAGATCAAGCTAGCAAGCTCAGATTCAACTTAACAATGCAAAGATTCAAATCAGTTTTAGATCATCTCAATACATTAAGTAACAGATTAAGTATCTAGCAAGATTCATAAGCAAGCCCGTCTAGCTCAGTTGGTAGAGCGTAAGGTTCTTAACCTTGTGGTCGTGGGTTCGAGCTCTACGGTGGGCGATTTTCCTTCCTATGATGACCCGCCTTTCATTCCGCAGAAAGACGCATCATCAATAAGAAAGAAAAGGATAGAAATGAGAAAAGATAGGAAAGAAAGAAGTAAACAATCAGAATCTCACCGGAATGGATAAAATATATTACACCATATAAGTATTTATATAATAGTCACCATACATCATAGTTACACAACTTATACATCACATATTAGACAGTCATGTAGGCCTATCTATCATACAACTCAAGATGCAACACAGATCTCAACACAGCGAAAACACAAATCTCTATAAACGCTGAAGCCTCCTGCTCCAAATCTCCTCCATAAATTCGTCAAAGCCAAACTAAATCACTTGGCTACTCGTAAAAATTTGAGTACCCAGGAGTTTAAGAAAACAGAAAATAAACTCTGGGTCAAACATGTGTCTGGTGTGAGTAAACGGGTTAAAGTTGCTTAACTTTGAATAACATTTGAAAACAAAGGGTATCTCATAAGACCACGCCACAAATAAACATGTCAGGTTTTTACCTTACGATAACCAAAACATTTGATAGGAAATCCAGTGATATTTTAATAGTGTTTAGGGTTTTCAAATAAATATTCACATAGCCGAAATTGTTACATTCATTAAATTCCAACATACATAGGTATACGATCAAGTCCGAGATCACTTACTGGAGATTGGATTCCATACAATGGCAGGGTTACTAGGGTACCGCCCATCACAATACCTGGTCTAGTCAGAATACCGAGGATCCACCCTGATCCCCGGCAACACAAGACCGGAACTATCCCTTACTGGATAATCCCGAACAAGACAACCCCGCAGTTGGCGCGACCAATTGCCCACTAAGCCGAATAAAAAGGGACCTCTAGACAGGGGGAAATCTCGTCCTACTTGGGCGTGACCCACTCAGCCTTGCTGCACCTCCCCTGTTTTAGCTATTCCTGGTTGATAAGGCTTGAGGCTACGATTACCTTTTTAGAACATGTATCTTGGAATGATGTAACGTCCCGCCTTTTTCGCATGCTTTACATCGACACACGTGCCAATTCAAACCATACGGAAGGGCGGATTGTTATAGGATAAATAAGAAAAGCAGAGAAGAAAAAAAAACAAAATCTTGTAGCGGAACGATAAAATATAATAATCAATATACAGTTCATAAAGCTGTTTTAAAAATATTTAATTATACTTACAATATATATCAGAGTTATACATACCATAGAATATCAATAATGCAGTGGAATACAATAGTGTGGTGGAACAATATAATATATACTAATAATAATACTGAAATCTTCGTCTTTGTACTCCAGAGATAAAGCCTTCGATCCTAAAATGCTCGAACTGACCCGAGCGAATTGAAAAGACAAAACACTTGAGTCAGAACTAAAATATCTTATGTGAGTTAAATCAAAGAAATAAATATGAGTGCAGTAACTCAAGAGATGCTTGGGATTTACATCTCCGAAGGATCCGTTAAACTATTTACTATGTAGTATGTTTCGTATTACAATAGTGTCTAATTGTAAAATAAACTTACTTTTAAATAGCGTTAAGGGGTTACCCATATAGCCCTTAACACAAAATATATTCCCATAGTTTATACAGTACCGTAATCTCCCACGTACTGGGCGTCGTCGGAGGGCACTCCATTGGTATGGTACAAAACAAAATCATATAAAGCACGCTAGGGTAGGTGACATGGCACAACTAGGCAATGCCAGGGTAGACATACCAATTACGCTTCCGGGTCGGTGGTAACGCGTAGCAGCTACTACCGCCCACCTCGAACCACACCCCCAAATCAAAAGAAATCAAAAGTGGCCATCGAATAAATCCAAAGTCATAGTGGAATATCAAAGGGATATGTCCAATAAAGGGGCTACCTTCTTAACCCGTCAATCGCTCTTGTTTTAGCCACCTTATGCCAACTCACGGGAGTTGGGTCCACGTATTTACCTCAAAGGAAACGCCGTCACCATCCTACTTCATTCTGGAATCTCCACCGCGTACACGGTTGTTAAAGTGGTTTTCGAAGTTGGTAGAGAGTATGACAACTTCCGATCCCCGTCTCTTTAACAACCAATCGTTATTATAACACCGCGTTCTCTTCAAAATAGTTTGTACTTTAAAACTAGAATAAAATATCCATTTCAAAACCATATACTTACGATATCATTCCTATTTTAAAACCCAAATCAATATGATATCATTTTTATTTCGAATATATCTTTTTCAAAATCATAGTGCCTTCAAATATATATACCTTAAACCCATAGCTTCGTAACCAAATTTTCAATACTTAAATGGTTTAATAATAAATTACTTTATAAAGTAAATTAGCTTTTTAATTTCTCAATCAATTCCAAATACAGATTCCCAAGTAAACCATTTAAATTTCCATATATTTCAAAGTTTTAAATATTCCACCATTTCAAACTAAATTTTTAATTCATATATATATGCCAAATTCACTTTACTGTTATTTAGTTTTGAAATACTTACTTAATAAATCCAGAATCCTTTAAGTAAAACTTTCAAATTCAATAATTGAATATTCCTCAACTTATTTAGACTAGATATATTCACTTTTATGAATTTAGTTATAACACCGTATTCTTTTTAAGTTTAAATTTCAATAAGATCTTAATTAAATAAAATCTCAAATCAATTTCAAAACTATCTTCTCAACTTTGATTTATAAAAATCAATATAAACTCTATGTTAGATATGATGTAAGTAAACACTTATCCATAATATATTTTAATAAAATCAACTTTTTATTTATTAACTTACTTCATACTTTACACAATTTTATACATAGCTTAAAACCAAGAATTTAACTATATATGAAATAACCATTAACAAATATCCGAAATCAATATCTCATAAAACCATATATATATTTCTTTACAAAATCATAGAAAATTATTTCAAACATAATTTTATATATACATACATACATACACACACACATATATATATACCGTGGTGCCTGTATATAATTTTCTATCCTATGGTCAAGTGATACTGATATTTATCATTTCAATCTGCAATTTAAAAATAAAATGTGGCTGTATATCATTTCATACCGCAATCCCGAATGAAATGAAAATGCATGAACTTGTAGTTTATAACAATATAAAATACAACATCCATTCATCCAATATCAACCATCAACCATTTGTCGCAATCATCATCAAATTCAAACAATAGCATCAATATAGAACGGAAAATAAACAACAGGTATTAAATAGCTGTTTATATTCAATAATAAATTTAATAACTATTTAACAGGTAGTGTATATGCAAAAATAAATAAATAAATTTAACTGGCAGTTTATATATGCAATGAATATTAAAATAACAATTTTAATAAATGCAATTAAATTGAGAGGATGATTAAAATACGCCAAACAATCATAGATAAATTTTAAATCACATCAAAATTTGATTTAACAAACATAAGAAAACTTAGAAGTTGTAAGTAGGTTAAAACACTCACCTTTTGAATTTAAATTGGATTTAAATCCAATTTAAACCCAAAATTTTGACAGTCTCCAAATTCTTCCAAACCAGCGCTAAAATGTTCGAAATTTTATTTCGATCCTAATAAAAAAATCGCATGTGAAACGGAACAGGTATGTAAAAGTCATTGATAGTTAAAGCGGTTTGAAATTTAATAAAAAATAAATAAAACAAGCTCACCCCAAAAATCTTCCACGTCAACGAAACCTTCTTCAACACGAGCTACAGGAAGAATGCACGAAAAAACGCTAACCCGTCCCTTGAATCTCTCAGCCGCCACCATCCTACTCGAACGCGTCGAGCCAACGGTTGTCGCGACCACCGATCACCAACGGCGACTCCCCACACCTCGCGCCGAAAACCCCAGCGACGTCGTCTCAAAACCCCAACAGCCGCCACTATGGGTTAAAACCCTAATTGAATTATCGCGACAAATCCAATCGTCAGATCGACGTGCTACCTATGCCGATGCAATCCACTCAGCGAGCTCTACAAAACCCCTAGATTAATTTGACGATCTGATGAAGTTGATCGTGGCACTATGAACGACCGAGAATTAAATCATGATTTCTGGCCAAACAATGAATCAGATTGAAAAACGAATTCCACCAGAATATTACGCTCATTGAGAGCTTCAATATATATTTTTTCTAGATTTTTCTGAGGACTTTGAAATTTATGCTTTGGATTTGATTTGCAATTGGATCTAGATCTAGAGTTTGTTTGTCTGCCATTGAGGAATAGGAGGAATAGAATGAATTTACGTACAGACAAATGAGAATTAGGGAGGCTAGAGTTTATACCGGAGTTTATATAGACGATGTTAATAGAATGGATCGGATAAGATAGATGTACGCGCTAACGACGAAGCGGCCCAAAAAGCCCGTTCTGATTCCGGAATGAAATTGGGTAACCTCATATATCAAATTAGGTTTTTTAAAGTATTTTAAACACAATGGAAAAGGTTTCATGTCGAAATTCCATCGCAGGAAGAAGTTATGCAAAAATCAATATTTTCAAATTGATTTCAATTGATTTCAATTAAATTGATTTCAAGGCGTTTCCAGCCCATACGATCAAACGAAAAGTCCGATCGATACGAAATTTGAAATCCTACAATAATTCATCGATATGGATCCGATGAAACCGGTTTCGTCGAAATCCGAGTCAGTGGCCAAAATGGCTATTTTTCCATTAATTAAATAAATTAAAATTAATTAAATCAACTTTTCAATTTCAATTCGAAAATTTGTTAAATTTCACCACTTATGATTTCTCAATCATTTACAATGATTAACCAAATTTAAATGTCAACTTAGAGGTGAATAATTTATAAATTTCAATATTTACCTCAATTTCATTAAATTATTAATTTGATTTTCAAAATTTCTACTAATTTACTTTTCATTCTACTATTCAATTCATTATTAACAAATGGATGGAATAAATATTGGAATCAAAAATCCATTACATTAACATCCTCACTTTTCATCTAAATTCTCATTTATATAATATTTAAATATTATATCCCTCTTGTTCGCAACTTATCCACTTATCAAATTCCATATTTCCAAATAAATTAATAAATCTTGGTTTTCACTCCTTAAATCAACCAATCCTCATATTATAAATAAAATTAATGTTTATTACATCTTATAGAATTAACCATCTGAAATGACAAATTAAATCTATCCTAATTGCACAAATTAAGACAATTAATTGCAATTTATTTCACATTAAGCTTCGTAAATTATTAATTGAAAAACAAATAAAATCGTTTATTTATTTAAAACCTTGCTTTTCAATAGATTGACGATTTATGGGTATAATTAACATTGATTCCCGATTATTACTTAAATACATCACAAAACGTTAAATTTAGATTCACTACAATTGATTACCAAAAATTTATTTAATGCAATCAATTATGCCCTTTACAATTTTTATACATTCATTAATTGTCAATTACCATTCAAATAAATCCATCCATTTGATTTCCTTCCAATTAATTAAAATTGATTTCTATAAATTGATTTGATTTCATTGCCAAATATATAAATAAATTACTATTAAATGTCCTCAATAAATTTTGTTTACTTGGTTTCAAACTTTTTATTACATCAATTGTTGACTTATGAATAAAATTAACATTTCTATTCATTGTGTTACATTCATAAATTTCAGTTATTGTCTAGATCTTATTAGTGTAACGTTAAAGTTCATTTAATTGTGATTGATTTACCATTTTAATCTAATAGACCAAATAAAATAAGCAGGTAACTTAAAATGATTGTTACCATTAACCTTTACTCATATTTATGTAGCATTTTATTGACATATATTTGTAATTGATTAATTAAATTGGTAACAATAACAATCGTCACCATTATACATTTTTTTATAATATTTGTAAGTTCATTCCTTACAAACAATTATTATAACCACTCTCATTACATTAAATTTATTCCATTTCCAATCATTACACTTTGTTTTATTAATAAGTCCACATTTTATATTATCAATTACCTTTTATATCCCATTATAAATTAATGCACACACTAATACAACAAATATTATAACTCCCTACATAATCTGATTTTGTTCAATTACCATTAACAATATTATTATTTCATTAGCTAATTAAATTTTAACATTGTTTTCTTATATCCAATTTATAACCAGGTTTAACACTTACATTATTTCTTTTATTAGAATTTCGTTCAATTTGTTAATAATTAGCTTTAATTAACATTTTTACCATTCATTTTAGTTATTATTTCATTATTAAATTACCAATTTCTATTTATTTTAATATTAAATCACAGAATCTTATTAAGTTAACCATTTTTTTAATTATCAAAATTTACGGGTCATTACACTCTCCCCCACTCAAAACTTTTCGTCCCCGAAAAGGAAAAAGAAGGGAAAAGAAGAATTTAGAAACCAGTATATCTTATACAAAATATTAAATTTATAAACAAATAATTTACAAAATTAAATAATTTAAATAAAAGATATCAATTTATAACAATTGAATCCTTTTGCTTAAATTTAACAAAGTTTGGAAAATATTTCATAAAATTTTCTAAGTAAAAAATTCATGAAAAATTTCAGCAGAGTCTCCTTTGTACGGAAAGGTCTGAGATAAATAGTAATATCAAATGTACCAATATACAACATATAATTCAAAATAATATATCACAACAACGGCATATATATATATATATATATATATATATATATATATATATATATATATAACGGCGCTATAACTTTAATCCGAAAACGTACCTATTTGTCGGGCAATTTACGCTTAATTATGAAACCAAAAGCAGTAGCAATTGCTTTCATACCTGTATTTCACTTATATAATCCAAAAGGGTTAACAATTATATAAAATGAAAAATTGAAGTTGTTTCAACCATAACAACAATAAATGCAACCATCAATCACTTGCAACCAGGCATACAACCATCACATAGAATCGACACATATCAATCATTCATTCATAGCAAACAAACAAATAGTTGTTTAGCTTCAAAGCTTTAAATTGTACAGAATGAAAAATAACGACTAAGTGTACCCTTCACTCAACAGTCTTAGGTGAAACTAAATAGATTATTCATTCATCCAAACAATTTTAAAGTATCCTTACCCAAACGACCATAAACCAAACAAACAACAATCCAAACAATAAACTAAGTTTATTCTTGTCAACTAAATTTCATACTATTGTTGTTTGACTTCCTTTTTGTAATAATGGTTTATCCTCTTTTTTTCTTCATTTATTTACAGTATTCATCTTCCATCTTATTTTATTAATAAATAGCTTCAATCATTTACTTAAGTTTATTATCTTTCATTTATACTACTTTATTTCATTTATTTACTTTCATTTATTCTCAATTTCATTTATAATACTTACCTTTCTATTTCAATTAGTAGTTTTTTCAATTACACTTAAGATTATAATATTACAACATCAAATTCTTATAAATAAAAGCAATTGATTGAACACTTTCATTTCATACTTTTACTTGTACAATTTCCATTATATTTCTTATCAAACATTTCAATTTTTAATACTTGGTAAGTTATATATATGCTTTTAAAGAATGAAATTGAAGGTTATGCAAGTTTTCTCATTTCTTTTAATTAACTTAATGTTCAATAATTATATCCTTTATTTCATAGGTTACAATTTCAAATTTCATTTAATACCATTTATAACCTAGCATTAAATCTCTTATTTCTTTTATAGGTTTCAATTTATTAATTACCTACGTTCCAATTCACTACAGTAATTGAAACTATCAATTAATGGAAACTTAAGAATCAAATACTGGGTTTTATTCAAAATCATTTTAAAATAACAGATAAATGTATATACTTACACTTTATATATCCAATTATATTTAAAATAGTTTAAAAATTATATTCGTTTATCAAAATAAATCTGCAGTAAAACTACTACAGTGGTCTTCCCACTTCGAAACTCGAAAATGAATGTCGATGATGCGTGCACTCGTCACCGAAATTATGTTCCAGCGACAGAGAGGGAAGTACGGAATTTATTCCTTTCAAAATTCCTTTAAATCAATTCTTTCAAATTATATTGAAATATTTATATCATAAAATACTTCTAAATAATATTATTATTATATTCCAAAATCATTTGAAAGAAATTTTCAAAAACCCCGGATCTTAAGTTCTAAATTTCCAGTTCTTCATTTATTTTAATTTCAATCTCATTTCAACTATTATTTATAAATTTTATTACCTAATAAAGAATATATTGCAACCAAGTATATATATATATATCATTTAATAATTGATTTTATATATAGAAAATATAATAGGCAAAATTATTTCGTTCCCCTATATTAAAGCCAAATATTATGTCGGTCTGTCCTATTAAGTATTTAGAAATCCCTATTGATATCATAGCGTCCCATGCACCAACTAGAATTTATAAATACAAAATGGAACAGATTAACACAATATTAAAACCTTTTTATAACACTAACAAATACGCTCTCTCATATATATACGCTCAGCGACTCCCATAGGGTATTGCTACCCTATTAATAAAGAGTCAGACCCCACAAAGCTAAGCTTTATCGCTAAACCAAAGCTCTGATGCCAGATGTTACGTCCTGCCTTTTTCACATGCTTTAAATCGACACACGTGTCAATTTTCAAACCATACAGAAGGGCGGATTGCTATAGGGTAAATAAGAAAAGCAGAGAAGAAAAAAACAAAACAGAATCTTGCAGCGGAACGATAAAATATAATAATCAATATACAGTTCACAAAGCTGTTTTCAAAATATTTAATTATACTTACAATATACATCAGAGTTATACATAACGTAGAATATCAATTATGCAGCGGAATACAATAGAGTAGTGGAACAATATAATATATATTAATAATAATATTGAAATCTTCATCTTCGTCCTCCAGAGATAAAGCCTTTGATCCTGAAATGCTCAGACTGACCCGAGACAATTGAAAAGACAAAACACTCGAGTCAGAACTAAAATATCTTATGTGAGTTAAATCACAGAAATAAATATGAGTGCAGTAACTCAAGAGATGCACGGAATTTACATCTCCTAAGGATCCGTTAAACTATTTACTATGTAGTATATTTCGCTATTATAATAGTGTCTAATTGTAAAATAAACTTACTTTTAAATAGCGTTAATAGGTTACCCATATAGCCCTTAACACAAAATATATTCTCATAGTCTATACAGTACCATAATCTCCCCCGTATTGGGCGTCGTCAGAGGGCACTCCATGGGTATGGTACAAAACAAAATCGTATAAGGCGCGCTAATGTAGGTGACACGGCACAACTAGGCAATGCCAGGGTAGATATACCAATTACGCTTCCGGGTCGGTGGTAATGCGTAGCAGCTACTACCGCCCACCTCGAGCCACACCCCCAAATCAAAAGAAATCAAAAGTGGCCACCGAATAAATCCAAGTTCATAGTAGAATATCGAAGGGATGTGTCTAACAAAAGGGGCTACCTTCTTAACCCGTCAATCGCTCCTATTTTAGCCACCTTCTGCCAACTCATGGGAGTTGGGTCCACGTATTTACCTCAAAGGAAACGCCGCCGCCATCCTACTTCGTTCTGGAATCTCCACCGCGTACACGTTTGTTAAAGTGGTTTTCGGAGTTGGCAGAGAGTATGACAACTTCCGATCCCGGTCTCTTTAACAGCCAATCCTTATTATAACATCGCGGTCACTTCAAAATAGTTTATACATTAAAACCAGAATAAAATATCCATTTCAAAACCAGATACTTACGATATCATTCTTATTTTAAAACCCAAATCAATACAATGTCATTTTTATTTCAAATATATCATTTTCAAAAATCATAGTACCTTCAAATATATATACCTTAAACCCATAGCTTTGAAACAAAATTTTCAATACTTAAATGGTTTAATAATAAATTACTTTATAAAGTAAATTAGCTTTTTAATTTCTCAATCAATTCCAAATACAGATTTGAATTCCCAAGTAAACCATTTAAATTTCCATATATTTCAAAGTTTTAAATATTCCACCATTTCAAACTAAATTTTTAATTCCTATATATATGCCAAATTCACTTTACTATTATTTAGTTTTGAAATACTTACTTAATAAATCCAGAATCCTTTAAATAAAACCTTCAAATTCAATAATTGAATATTCCTCAACTTATTTAGACTAGATATATTCACTTTTATGAATTTAGTTATAATACCATATTCTTTTTAAATCTGAATTTCAATAAGATCTTAATTAAATAAAATCTCAAATCAATTTGAAAACTATCTTCTCAACTTTGATTTATAAAAATTAATATAAACTCTATGTTAGAATATAATGTAAGTAAACACTTATCCATAATATATTTTAATAAAATCAACTTTTTATTATTAACTTACTTCATACTTTACACAGTTTTATACACAGCTTAAAACCAAGAATTTAACTATATATAAAACAACCTTTATCAAATATCCGAAATCAATATCTTATAAAACCATATATATATTTCTTTACAAAACCATTGAAAATTATTTCAAACATAATTATATATATATATAGCGGTGCCTGTAAATAATTTTCTATCCTGTGGTCAAGTGATACGGATATTTATCATTTCAATCCGCAATTTAAAAATAAAATGCGGTTGTATATCATTTCAAACCGCAATCCCGAATGAAATGAAAATGCATGAACTTGCTGTTTATAACAATATAAAATACAGCATCCATTCATCCAATATGAACCATCAACCATTTATCGCAATCATCATCAAATTCAAACAATAGCATCAATATAGAACAGAAAATAAACAACAGTATTAAATAGTAGTTTATATTCAATAATAAATTTAATAACTGTTTAACTGGTAGTTTATATGCAAAAATAAATAAATAAATTTAATTGGCAGTTTATATATGCGATGAATAACAAAATAACAATTTTAATAAATGCAATTAAATTAAGAGGATGATTAAAATATGCCGAACAATCATAGATAAATTTTAAATCACATCAAAATTTGATTTAACAAACATAAGAAATCTTAGAAGTTGTGAGTGGGTTAAAACACTCACCTTTTGAATTTAAATTGGATTTAAATCCAATTTAAACCCAAAATTTTGACAGTCTCCAAATTCGTCCAAAACCAGCGCCAAAAAATCCGAAATTTTATTTCGATCCTAAGAAAAAAAATCGCGTATGAAACGGAACACGTATGTAAAAGTAATTGATAGTTAAAGCGGTTTGAAATTTAATTAAAAAAATAAATCAAGCTCACCCCAAAAAACTTCCACATCACCAAAACCTTCTTCAACGCGAGCTACATGAAGAACACACGCAAAAACCCTAACCCGTGCCTTGAATCTCTCAGCCACCACCATCCTACTCGAACGTGCCGAGCCAAGGGTTATCGCGACCACCGATCACCAACGGCGACTCCCAGCGCCTCGCGTCGAAACCCCCAGCAACATCATCTCAAAACTCCAACAGCCGCCACTATGGGTCAAACCCTAATTGAATTGTCGCGACAAATCCAACCGTCAGATCGACGTGCTACCTTTGCCGATGCAATCCCCTCAGCGAGCTCTACAAAACCCCTAAATCAATTTGACGATCTGATGAAGTTGATCGTGGCACTACAACGACCAAGAATTAAATCGCGATTTCTGGCCAAACAATAAATCGGACTGAAAAATGAATTCCACCAAAAGATTGCGCTTATTGAGAGCTTCAATATATATTTTTTTCCAGATTTCTCTAAGGACTTTGAAATTTATGCTTTGAATTTGATTTGCAATTAGATCTGGATCTAGGGTTTGTTTGTCTGCCATTGAGGAAGAGAAGGAATAGAATGAATTTACATACAGACAAATGAGAATTAGGGAGGCTAGGGTTTATACCGGGGTTTAAATTGACGATGTGGAAAATAGAATGGATCGGATAAGATAGATGTACACGCTAATGACGAAGCGGCCCAAAAAGCCCGTTCTGACTCTAGAACGAAATCAGGTAACCTCATATATCGAAATAGGTATTTTAAAGTATTTTAAATGCAATGGAAAAGGTTTCATATCCAAGTTCCATCGTATGAAGAAGTTATGCTAAAATCGGTATTTTCAAATTGATTTTAAGGCGTTTCAAGCCCATACGATCAAACGACAAGTCTGATCGATATGAAACTTGAAATCCTATAATAATTCACCGATACGGATCCGATGAAACTAGTTTCGTCGAAATCTGAGTCAGTGGCCAAAATGGCTATTTTTCCATTAATTAAATAAATTAAAATTAATTAATTAAATCAACTTTTCAATTTCAATTCGAAAATTTGCCAAATTTCACCACTTATTATTCTCAATCATTTACAATGATGAACCAAATTTAAATGTCAACTTAGAGGTGAATAATTTATAAATTTCAACATTTACCTCAATTTCATTAAATTATAAATTTAATTTTCAAAATTTCTATTAATTTACTTTTCATTCTACTATTCAATTCATTATTAACAAATGGATGAAATAAATATTGGAATCAAAAATCCATTACATTAACATTCTCACTTTTCATCTAAATTCTCATTTATGTAATATTTAAATATTATGTCCCTCTTATTTGCAATTTATGCACTTATGAAATTCCATATTTTCAAATAAATTAATAAATCTTGGTTTTCACTCCTTAAATCAACCAATCCTCATATTATAAATAAAATTAACATTTGTTACATCTTACAGAATTAACCATCTAAAATGACAAATTAAATTACCCTAATTGCACAAATTAAGATAACTAATTGCAATTTATTTCATATTAAGCTTCATAAATTATTAATTGAAAACTAAATAAAGCCGTTTATTTATTTAAGATCTTGCTATTCAATAAATTGACGATTTATGGGTATAATCAACATTGATTCCCGATTATTACTTAAATACATCACAAAACGTTAAATGTAGATTCACTATAATTGATTACCAAAAATTTATTTAATGCAATCAATTATGCCCTTTACAATTTTTATACATTCATTAATTGTCAATTACCATTCAAATAAATCCATTCATTTGATTTCCTTCCAACTAATTAAAATTGATTTCTATAAATTGATTTGATTTCATTGCCAAATATATACATAAATTATTATTAAGTGTCCTCAATAAATTTTGTTTACTTGGTTTCAAACTTTTTATTACATCAATTGTTGACTTATGAATAAAATTAACTTTTCTATTCATTTTGTCACATTCATAAATTTCAGTTATTGTCTAGATCTTATTAGTGTAACGTTAAAGTTCATTTAATTGTAATTTATTTCCCATTTTATTCTAATGGACAAAATAAAATAAACAGGTAACTTAAAATGATTGTTACCATTAACCTTTACTCATATTTCTGGAGCATTTTATTGACATATATTTGTAATTGATTAATTAAATTGGTAACAATAACAATTGTCACCATTATACATTTTTTTATAATATTTGTAAGTTCATTCCTTACAAACAATTATTATAACCACTCTCATTACATTAAATTTATTCCATTTCCAATCATTACTCTTTGTTTTATTGATAAGTCCACATTTTATATTATCAATTACCTTTTATATCCCATTATAAATTAATGCACACACTAATACAACAAATATTATAACTCCCTATATAATCTGATTTGTTCAATTACCATTAACAATATTATTATTTCATTAGCTAATTAAATTTTAACATTGTTTTCTTATATCCAATTTATTACCAGGTTTAACACTTACATTATTTCATTTATTAGTATTTCGTTCAATTTGTTAATAATTAGCTTTAATTAACATTTTTACCACTCATATAGTTATTATTTCATTATTAAATTACCAATTTCTATTTATTTTAATATTAAATCACAGAATCTTATTAAGTTAACCTTTTTTTAATTACCAAAATTTACGGGTCCTTACAAATGCTCATCGTCCTCCAATGACGATGGTCTAAAAGCATTCATCCATACAAGTTCGTTCTGAGTTCGAACGAAACTGAAGGCACTATCTCGCTACACTCAATTTGGAATCACCCTCAAAGTTAACGACAATAGCCCTTGCACTCTGAATCTTCATCTCGAAACTGAAAGTACTATCTCCGTTATACTCGTTTTGGAATCACCCTCAGAGCTAGCGACAAATAGCTCTTACACTTCAAGTCTTTATCTTGAACTTCACTTGAGATTTCACGAACTATCGTTTAATTTGGATCGATGTAGTTTTCGGATAACCAATTTGGAAATCCGATCCGGGTCTCATGAAATCCAAAACGCCATTTTAAAGTCCAAGTTATTTAAGTTAAAATTAATTTATATTTAGAGTAACATACGCACATAGATAGAATAATTCACATTATCATAGATAGATAAACACAATTCAACCAAAGTATCTCATATCACAGAGCAGCATATATCACATATCAGTGATGTCAAATAATCCAAGGCATTCAATATCATTCAATCATCCATAATCAAGATTAATTAGTCACAACATTTCTAATTAATTTAAATAAATTAAATTAATTACTTCAATCAATTTTAAATCCTTCTTACTTAACATTAATTAATTACAAACCAATTAATTAATCATCCTTTAATTATCATCTTAATTAATCGTCCGTAATTAATTATTCTTTAATTACATTAAGTAATTAGCCTGTAATTATTTACACAAATTAATTATCCTTTAACCATTCACATTAATTAGACTTTAATTACTCTCATTGATTAATTAACTATAATTATTACATTGATCCCTAATTAATTACATTGATCAATTATTCTATAATCACTTACATTGATTAATTATCTTTTAATTAATCAAATCCATTAATTAACCTTAATTAATTACATTCCGTATTCAATTATCCTTTAATTACCTACATTAATTAATTACCCTTAAATTAATTACATTAATTAATTAATCCTTTAATTAATTAAATTGAGTATTTATCCTTTTACTTATTTCCATTAAGTAATTATACTTTATTCATTACTTTAATTAATTATACTTAATTAATTCCATTAAGTGATCATCCTAATTAATTAAACCAACTGATTTCTGTAAATTAATAATATTAATTAATTATCTCTTGATCACTAGTTAATGATCCTTAAATTAATTGCATTCATTATCTATCCATTTATTACTTTCATTAACTAATTAATCCTTTGATTATTAACATTAATTAATTAATCCTTATTAATTTCATTAACTGGTAACCTTTATTTAATTTCACTAATTAATTATATTTAATTAATAACAACCTTAATTAGTTAAAGATAAATTCTTTATCTTAATTAATTACCTAATTACATCATCAAACTTTATTTTGAAAACCATCTGGGAATTAATTACATAATTAACCTAATATAATTACTTTTAAAAAAAATAATTTTAAAGAAAATATTTAACTTTAAAATTACATCTTTGAACCATGTTTAAAACCACATCGTTTTCCCAAGAGCAAACTCGAGCTCATTTCTACTTCCCCAATCACCATCACAACCCAGACACGAATGATACTTGTATACGTGCACACGACGTCTGACCATCTTCGATCGACCTTGTTGTTGCCAACAAGTCACCAACGACCCACCTGAGCATCATGACCACCCAGCACCAATGATTTTGATTGCAATCGAAATCAAGCAAAACGATGCATCACTGAACCCAAACCCAATCCAGAAATTCATCGGGCACCATCACCTCTGACCACTGGAGACCTCACGATTACGTCCCTAGCTCCACCGCAGTCCCCTGCTTTGATTCCCCTCGCTCCGATCCTGCTCTGTTGAGATTGGGTTTGAACAGAGGATGTTCCTTCCTCTTCTATTTTTGCTTACAGGTTTTCCTTTTTCTTCTTTTTTTTGTTTACTGTTGCTTTAAAATTTTGAACAGAGATAAATTTCGAATAGATATATTATTTAAAACAACACAGATCTAAAATCCATATATATACACACAAACTTTGAAATATCTGTTTAGATTGGAAAGAGATTTTGGAGGCTGAAACGATGTTATCTTTTGCTGAGTGAAATTTTGAAAAGAATAAAAATAATTATCACAACATGTTTTCAGTTGTTTTACTGCCAAATGTTCAATATGTTTTTTGATTAAAAATTGTCACTTATCACACATAGTTAACATTACTTGTCAAAGTAGTGTTTGAGTTTGTTTCTTATACATTTAAAAATAAAAATGAGATACTATATTAATTCTTGGTATATACCATTATATACATATATTACTTTAAACATAATGAAATAAAATAACATTCTATACTAAATACTCTATATTCATATGCATATATTAAAATAAATGTTTGCATTTTATACTTTTACCAAATTTTGAAAATGAAGCTTATTAATTAAATTTTAAGGTATATTAAGAAAATTGATCTTTACACAAAAGAAACTATATCTGTTTTATACATACATCATTAGAGTACAACATTAAAAAAATACAACACTGGACAGTTATGATAACTTGTCCATATAGAAACTGAACTTGCAGCAAGCCATACACAGCGGATAATATATCAAATACGTGTGATACATCTTGCCATCCAGCTCATCTCTTGATCTCCATAGTAGTCCATCCGGAATCTGTACTCTATAATACTCGGTATGACCCAAGCATTATAGTTAAATAATATTCGAGTCAGTCTAGAAAACCAATGTGAGAAATACACTTAATTGGATTATTAAAGTCTTAAAATCATATTGAAATCAAAGGTATCTCGTAAGACCACGCTACAAATAAACATGCTGGGTTTTTACCTTATGATAACCGAAACATTTCTTACAAAATCCTCTGATATTATAATATTGTCTATATACAAATACTTATTCAAATACCCGAAATTGTTACATTCAATAAATTCCAGCATAATAGGTATACAAACAAAACCATAAAGGCATGTAAGGAAAATGGATTTCCATCAATGGCAGGGCTACTGGGTACCGCCCGACATAGTATGTGGTCTAGATCATCCTACCGAGGATCCACCCTAATCTCCTGCATCACAAGACCGGAGCTACCCTTTACTGGATAGTTCGAATAAGTTCACCATATGGTTGGGATCAGCAACTGCCCACACAGCCGAAATAAAGGGACATCTAGACAGGGTGACCTTACCCAAATTGTTTGCTAGCCACTTAGCCTTGTATGCATCTCCTATGTTTTAGCCATTCCCGATTGATGAGGCTCGAGGCTATGCGTTACCCTTTTAGCACAACTCACTTAGAATGCTCACCGCCCTCCTGATGATTAACTCCGATAGCATTCGTCCATACAAGTCCGTTCCAGGTCCGAACGGAACCGAATGCACTACTCTACAACATCCATTTTGGAATCACCCTCATGATTAGTACCGAATAGCCCTTGCACTTCATTGGTCCATCTTCGACTCTTAGCTCCTGTCTTCCTCACGAAAACGTTCAAACCGGATCGAAGTTGTTTTCGAGAAATCAATCCCCATCCCGGTCTCTTCAAAACGATTAGCGCATTGGCCAATATTGATAGTCGGTTATTTAACTATCAAATAACATCCACAACAATCATCAAGCCTTAATAATTTCCTAATTTATTTATTTATTTCAGGATATCTTCGCAAGATATATTCTACACTTCAACCCTTTGAAAATAGTTTCAAATCACTTTTCTCTCTCGTGGAAATAAATTTCCACCTAATTGTTTTATTTCCTCTAAAAACCACCAAGTCCTAAATACTTTAGATTTTAAAATAATTTAATCACTTAATCCAAATTTATATACGTTTAAAAATGCTTAAAATAAAAACTATTTAAAATGCTTTATTAAAAATACTAACTATGAAATTTCTTAAAAATTCTTAAGTAAAAATAAAGCCAAAACAAATTATTAAAATACAAAATAAAAATAAAAATAAAAATTATGAAATCCTATACAAGTTTAAAATAAAAACTTTAGTCCACTATCTTAAAATAAAACTACTTTATAAAATATAAATATTAATAATTATCTTTTTATATCATAATACTAATTAACTTTTCAAAATAATTACTACTATAACTAATTTAATAAATATTTATCTTTAAAAATTTAAACAACTTAAATAATAATTTCCCAAAAACATTCTTTTAGACAACTTTAAAACTTTTAACTTATACTTAAAAATCTGCTTTGAAAATGTACTTGGCTTTTCTGGGAAATACACTATCTTTTCACACCTTTAAAAATAAACCACTACTTATTTTTGAAACAAATTACCAATTCCTTTGTAAATTCTCACCATAAATTTATACTTTTAAATATCCACTGATATATTGTTTCATTTTATAAAGCCAGTTTATAAATTCACAGTCTCATACTCTTTTTAAGTCACAGTTTCAAACACTTAATTAGTTTTCAAATAGAATTTCAAAACTAACTCAATTTTTAAAATAAGTTCCTTAACTTACCCAAATTTATTTTTAAAATCCACTAATTCCATATTTACTTCTATATTTATGATTTAAAATCTTATTTTAAACTGAATTATCCACTTTATACCTCATTCAAAATCCTACCCTTTAATTTCTTCCCAAAAATTTTAAATCTTAAATTTTGAAACTAAAGTCCTTTAAACTTTTAGATAATATCACTTAACACTCCAAAACTCTTTTATTACCATTTATTTAAAATCTCTATCTTTATTTCCATACTCAGAATTTATTTAAATAAAATTTTAAAAACAGACATTTATTTTTTCCCAAATTCAATCTTTAATTTACCAAATTCACTATATTATTTACTTAAATAATTTCTATTTTTTCCTTTAAAAAAATCCAAACTTATATTATTATTTTTCATTCCCTCAAATACCAATATATATATATATATATATATATTCAAACCAAGCCATAGCATTCAATAATTCAATTCCAAATATAATCAATATAATCATCATAAATTATCACATAGTTCACATCACTGAATATAAAATAAATTCAATATTTTGAGGAATCCAATTGGATCCCTCCAACCTGTTTCCCTACATCCACAGATGTTAGCACAATATAAAATGTTGCGTCTAAATCTTTTCGTAGAGGTTTGTATCTCTTCACAAAATGTCATGTTTTTACGAAAAGTAGTTGTTGTAGAAATTTAGTCTTCAATCGAAACTCTTCACCAATAGTCGCTGCTTCCTAACCATTATAAATACATACTCAAACTTGATTCCAAATCACTAAATTACAATCGAATTTTCTTATCTCTCTAATCTAACTTTATGGAATCTATTTGCTATTATACTTTCAATTATTCCGCGTTAAAGAAATATTATACCTTTCTATTCTTCATATACTTCAAATATATATATTTATACTCGAGGAGAAGATTATAGGAAGGGTGTACTACAAGTGGAAATTCGTGTTATCAGAACACACAAAAGTCAAAACTATTTTCTGTATTTGTAGAAGTCATGTTCTGCTGCTCAGGCAAGTGAAGTCCTCTTCGGTTGCTAAAGCGAAATCCTATTCTACTGCTTAGGTCCCTGTACGGCTGCTCAGAGGTAGTGTAGACATGTTCCTCCGGGTTTAGTGAGGGTTTTTGTTTTAATGAAATTCCAAAAGGAGTCTAGGACTAGACGTAGGACGGTGCTCCGAACTAGTATAAAAATCTCTAGTGTCATTTTACTATACTGCTTTTTATATTCCGCACTATTTACAGCATTACTATCATCATTATACTCTGTATTATCATATATTCATATTACACGATCTATATCACACTTTCATTTGGTATCAAAGCCTGGAATTCTATCGATCGTCAACATAGAATAATGACTAGAAAATGATCCAGTCGAAATACAACAGGAAAAATCCCTATCAAAGCCACCAGTGAGGACTACAAAAAGGTACTTTCTGATTTAAATTTTTCAATAAAAGATAATAATGAATTATTTAGTATGATCAATAAGATTTCAAAGCTTAATTTTATTATTTCTGTAAACGATAATAATGAATTAGTTAGTCATGTTCTGCTGCTCAGGCGAGTGAAGTCCTCTACAGCCGCTAAGATGAAATCCTGTTCTGCTGCTCAGGTCCCTGTTCGACTGCTCATGGGTTGTATAGACCTGTTTCTCCGGGTTAAGTCAGGGTTGTTATTTTAGTGAAATTCCAAAAGGAGTCTGGGACTGGCCGTAGGACGAAGCTCCGAACTAGTATAAAAATCTCTAGTGTCATTTTACTATACTGCTTTTTATATTCCGCACTATTTACAGTATTACTATCATCACTATACTCTATATTATCATATATCCATATTACACGATCCATATCACACTTTCATTTGGTATCAAAGCCTAGAATTTTATCGATCGTCAACATAGAATAATGACTAGAAAATGATCCAGTCGAAATACAACAGGCAAAATCCCTATCAAAGCCACCAGTGAGAACTAGAAAAGGGTACTTTCTGATTTACAAATTTCAGTAAAAGATAATAATGAATTAGTTAGTATAATCAATAAGGTTTCAAAGCTTAATTTTATTATTTTAGAAAAGATGAAATATGTTGAACTTGAAAATGACAAATTGAAAAATGAGAAGTTAGATTTAGAAAATCAACTTGGTGTTTTAAAGAACAATTTTGAGGCTCTTACAGATTTTCTAGATGAACAAAACAGCATATTTGAAAAAGAGAGAAAACTTTTTAAAAGAAATTTTTAATTTGAAAAGAAAAAATGATTTATTACAATCCTCTTTAGATAATTCAGAGTCTCAAAATTTCCTTTTCAAAAATGAGAACGGTATGTTAAAAAACGAGAAGTCTGAATTAAATGAGAAAATTGATATTTTAAATATTCTTTTGAAAATAATAATTGTGACTTTAAAGCTAAATTTGATAAACTTAAAATCACAAAATTTAATAAAGTTCAAAATGATTTAAACATGATTTTATCCAGTTCAAGACCTTTACTTGATAAAGTGGTTTGGGATATAGTAAAACTGATCATAGAAATAGCACTATATATGCTTTCATGTATACTAAATATGTTAGTGCTACTACTAGATTACGAGTAAAGTCTAAATCCAATTTTTATAGAAATTCAAATACTGCTATGACCAATAATGCTTATAATTTCTTTAGAAGTACAAAATCATTGATGGGAAATATGAATAAAAGTTATCTAAGTATTTGGGTTCCTGTTAATTGGAAACACAGAGAAAAATACATTGATGTTATTTTGATATGGTAGTTATAATGAAAATTATATTTTTAAAGGTTCAACTGCACCCAAATGTGTATGGTTTCCTAAAAATTAGGAAATTATAAGAACCTTAGGTATCGCATGCCTTAAATGTTAATTTTTTCTGATACTTACGTTATAGTAGTTATTTTGTTCTATATATTCATATTCCTTATTCCTTTTTGTTGATGAAAATGGGGGAGAAATATTATTACTAACGCTAAGAATGTAGGATATAGAGTGTAACAACCCGCATATTTATTGATTTTATATTTAAATATTTTATTTAAATATTTTATCGTTCGTCGGATTTTGGTCCGAAAAGCTACTTTTTGCAAACTGCTGAATTGGGACTCGAGACCACCCCCATTGAGTTCAAAATGACGTTTGCGACCTTTTTTAGTATAAACTTCGATATGTTTGGAGAAAGTTGATTTTTGCCACTTTTTCACTTACGGCTTTGGTTTGGGCTGGGCCCAATAACCCCACTTATGTATTCAGTCCCAACCCCTTATCCTATTCATTCCTTCATAATTTCCTAATACATTCAAGCCTCAATCAAAAATGGGGGAAGAGAAAAAGAATTAGGAAATACTAAGCCCTAGTTTCCATTAGCAAATCCATCTTCTAGCTCCAAACTCAAGAGAACCCATTGGTAAGCATCTCCTTCTTCTTCTCCAACTCATTCCCTCTTTGATTTCAGAAATTTCCTAAACCTAATTTAGGAAATGTTTCTCTTTTAAGCTTAGATTGAAGTTTCTTGAGTTGTTATTGAAGAGGAATTGATCTTAGCTTGTCTTAAAACTTCTACTTCATTGATTTGGGTTCAAAGGTGAGATTTTTAATCTCACATCTAAGCCTATGAATTATCTTCGATTGTTAGGTATGAATTCCTAACGCTTATTCTTGTGCAATTGCTTTTGGTTTGGATCGATTTGGTGAAAATTCCAATTTTTAGTGTTTTGAGTTCAATTCGTTAAAAATCCTAACTTTGATGTTTGAACATGTTTTTGGTGATGCATCGAGGAGCATATAGGGCCGGGTAGTCGATTGGCATAAACCCTTAGCGCCGTTGCTCGTGCGATTGCAAATTGATCGAGATTTGCACCTCATTTGAAATAGGGCATGGGAGTGCCAACAACAGGTTCGGCCGACCGAGCCCCTGGGCCGGCCGACCGACCTATAGAACGGGCACTTTCTGCCTCTGTTTGGAAGTGCAGGCTGCAGGGCTCGGCCGACCGAGCTCAGGGTCCGGTCGACCGACCTGCTACCCCATGCACTTCTGTTTTTGGTTCGGTCAACCGACTCAGGGAGTCCGGTCGACCGACCTGCTGCTATTTGCCAACTATGCGTATTTTGCCTAGTTGCTTGGTTTTCCAAATTTAATCGATTCGTGTTATTTCTATTTGTTGTTATCATTTGTTATTGACTTTGATGACTTATTTTCTTCGGGAATTCTTGGAATATCCATTTCGATGGATTCGGTATCGATTTCTTTGGATTTTATTCACGTTTTCGAATGTGAATCTTAGTGATTGATTGTTCCTACAATCTTCTTTGTGATTTGTCACTTTAAAAATATAAAAGGTTTTCTATACTAGTAGTAAATATCAAAACTCTTTCTTCAAATGATTTCAATACTATTTTATAACAAAGCTTGTTTTCTCAAACCGATTTCCAGTCTATTAGTATATACAAACCTTTACCTCACTCGTATGAGAAATCTAATTAAACGACTTAGTAAAATGAGTGGTATGAAACGCTTGCGTTTACTTCGTCGGTTAATTCTTGGACTTGTTCGATTGAATCTCTTGTGACAATTTTCTAGTGGAGATCTACAGTTTGTTCGTAAATATTTAAGTTAAGCAAGTGGTTATGGGACATGAAGCTAAACTCATATATTTACTAGCTTAGTGTAATTGACACTTCTCGTTGATCACGACGATCATCTTTGTGGTTTAGACTAGCAATGTGCGATGTCTCTTTGTCTATGTGGAGGACTGTTCCTCATTTTGTTGAGTTTCGTCTCATTTCTTGCATGGGTCGTACCTATCAAGGTGCGTCGATGTTTGTTTACACATGGGTCGTACCTTTTTAGGTGCGTCGATGTTTATTTATTCATGGGGTGTACCTTTCTAGGTGCATCGATGTTTATTTACTTCGTGGAGCAATCGGCTCAATAAGTCGGGACATGGGGCGTATCTTTCTAGGTGCGTCGATGTTCGTCTATGCATGGGGCGTATCTTTCTAGGTGCGTCGATGTTCGACTTTGCATGGGGTGTATCTTTCTAGGTGCATCAATGTTAGACATTACATGGGGTGTATCTTTCTAGGTGCATCGAGGTTTATTTATGCATGGGATGTATCTTTCTAGGTGCATCGATGTTTATTTGTGCATGGGGCGTATCTTTCTAGGTGCGTCGATGCTAGAGCATGGGGCGTATCTTTCTAGGTGCGTCGATGTTCGACTGTGCATGGGGCGTGTCTTTCTAGGTGCGTCGATGTCCAGTTTGTGGGATTGGCCATCCTTTTATTGTGATTTCTGGATTTCTTGAGATGGTTTCTAGAATTTATGTTCCACCAACTTTTGCGATTGGCACTGATATATGTGTCATTTATTGTGGCTTGGTGAATGAAATTAGGAGTATGACATTCCTTTTTATCTTTGAGAAGATCTTTGCGATATTGATTATTCTCTTATTGATTTTTCAATTATTTATTTATCACAGCTTGGCATTGTGATTATTATACGTTTAGTCATATCTCTTATTCTATATCGTTTCATCTGATATTTATAGTTAGACTGATCCGTTTATTATTTTCTTATTAAATAATACTCGGGTCAGACCGAGATGTTACAGGTGCTTCAGCTTGACTTCTCACTTGGGATTGATTTCTCTGACTTTTGGCAAACTACGTAGATTAGTAGTTTATTTTGTTGTATACACTTGAGATATAGACTCATAGTTGTATTCTTTTGTATAGCACGTGTTGCTATTCTTTCGTATTATTATGGATCTTTTTGACCACTACTCTGATATACACTTCCATGTGTTTATTATATATTCATATCTTCTTCCGCCTTTGTGATATGAATTATCTGTGACTGATTTATGTTATGTTTATTTCTGTATTTGTTTTCGAAGATATTATAGCCACTGTGTAGTAGCTTTGAGTTTGTGTCGGTATGTCGGATTTTCTCTTGATAAAGTATTGCATGTTATACTATCTGACATATTGATGCTCGCACAAAGAAATTACACGGATGGTCGCTCCTCAACAGCCTTATTCTCCGTGCTAGTTGACAACATTCACCGTAGTGTTCTTGTCTAGCGTGGGTATAAAGGTGGGGCGTCAAAGCTTGGTATCAGAGTCAAACTTCGGAACAATACGGCATATTATAACAAGGATCGTCGTCCTAAGTCCATCTTAGGAGTCGTGCTTTAGGATTTAATTCGAGTCTTCGTACCGATTCATCCTATTTTCCTTATGATTCCTTGTTTTATTTATCAAGATTGCTTGATATTCATTTGGTGAATAACCTTTTTCTCCTTCTTTCTTTTCTAAAGGAAGAGAAATGGTTAGACCAGGCCGTCCCAGCGCCGGTCAATCTAGTGCTACTCCCCTGGATGGAGTATTTATGTCTGCCCAGCAGCTTTTAGATCTTGTTAAGAACGCTCAAGCAGCTGGACCCAATCCAGAGGCTACTCATCCTAGATCCGGTTTTGCACGTTTTTGCAGAGACTACACCGATTTGGGTGGAAGCCATTCAAGGGATCCGAGAGTGTTATAGAAATTCAAACTTGGCTCAAATCATGCGATTGCATCTTTTCTCGCATGAACCTTATTGACCTTCATCGAGTCCAAGTGGCTTCTAGCATGCTCCAAGAAAGAGCGTTAGATTGGTATGAGCTCCTAATTTCTGAAATCGTTGAAGCGGATCTCACTTGGGAGCAATTCCGGGAAAGGTTCAAATCGAAATTTGTGCCGGAGGCTGAAAAAGTAACTTTGGCCCGGCGTTTTATTGACCTTGTTCAAGGTGGATCTTCTGTGACAGACTGTGTCGCATCTTTCGAATCTCTTTCCAAATACGGGGTTGAATACATTGACACCCCATTGAAGAAAAATCAGAGATTTGTCTATGACTTAAATAAGAATCTTAAGAAGCCATTACTCCTGAAACTTGAGGTTTCATTTGATCAGCTTATTGATATCGCTCTTCGTCTTGAAGAGGCCGATAATGAAGGTGATGTTGAAGTTGTGCGTGCCCAACAAAACTTCAACAACAACATGAAGAGGCCTATTAAATTCAAAGGCCCCATTCCCAACAAGAAAGGGAGGCAAGAAACCCCGGTAGCAAAAGCACCTACCTCTAGTCGTGGACAATGCTACAATTGTGGTTCCACGAACCACGATGCAAGGGAGTGTCTGAAACCCCTCTTTTGTCGCTATTGCAAGAATTCGGGTCACCATATTACTGCATGTCCCGTACTTCAAAGTAAGAAGGAGGGAGAGCACAATGCAATGCAAGCCCTTAGAAACTCTTCTCTCGGTCAAGGTATTTTCACTCAATCCTTGATGGCATTGTTTTATTTCTTTCTCTTCTTATTTGAGTTCTTGTTGATACGGGTTTCATCTCATTATTTTTATATCAAAAGAACTTGTCGATTCTTTTTCTTTGAATATTTTGGGCTTGATGCCTTCGTTGAGAATTGCGAATCCGGATGGAAGATCCGCAACACTCAATTTGCTTTTATTTGATGTCGAAAATTATTTTATGTGATTTTTCTTTCCGAGCTGATATTTTTACTTAGGCTCCGGAATTGATTTGTGCGATAGGATTGGCTTAATCATTAATGAAGCCTATATCCTATTTTCTCAAGTGGACTATTCATCTTTGATATTTTCAATCTGTTAAGCAGATTTCTATTTTTTTTCCTTTATGATTTTGAATTAAAAAAATTGATGGCATCATTTTATTCTTTAAGCTCACATGTTGAGTAGAGCGTTATTTCTCTGATTTGGGTAGTTGTGAATTTTCCGGAATCTTTGAGTTTGTCTTAGGATTATCACCTAAGAAATCTTTTGTGTGGTGTTAAGGTCTTTCTAGTTCGACCTTGCCACCGATTTTCATTTGGCTACAAGTTGCGGATGTTCGCATTCCATTTACCGCATTCCGCACTTGTTATGATTCCTATGAATGAATTATTATGTCATTCAGTTTGTCCATCTTGTTTCATCCATATTATAAATCGAGTATTCTACGAATATCTCGATGACTCCATCTTTGTATTTATTGATTTTGGATGAAAATTGAAATTTAAAATTTTGCAAATCTTTTTCATAAGATTTATTTATAAGTACAATTTGATTTGCTCTTAAACAAGCAAAGAATATTCTTAAAGGTTTTTAAGAAACATGTTTACTATATAGAAAATGATTTTGTGATTGTATTGCCCATTTAGTGTGTTAAGAATTCTGGTCGATGCGCTTGATCAACGTTATCGATAAGAATCTCCTAAACGCTTTGATGAGACAATCGGACACGATATATTGACTTGTAAAAATGTAAATTTTTGTAGGAAGATTATTACATAAAAATAAAAATGTAATTTTGAAAGTTTTAACTTTTCGGGAAAGAAGATTATTTAAAAGAACTCTTTCTTTCGATACTCTTATTCTTGTGATTCCTGAAGGGGAACCAAGACTTTGCTATTTGTACCGATACTAGTCATATTGGTTTGGATGTCATTCTCTTGCAAAGGAGAACGTGCTATCAGTTGTGCTTCTAAATCATTATAGCTTATCGAGACTAGATATGCCACTATCGATCTTGTAACGACCCAGAATTTTTAGAAATTAAAATTTGAATATTTAATTAATTTTAAATATTAATAAGTGAATTTATAAGTCAAATAAATTTTTATTTGAATTATTGGATTTAATTGAATAATTTAATCGATAATTTAATACGTTAAATTATGGAAATAATTGAAAATTGGGTTAAATATGATTGAAAATGATTTGTAAAATTTTATTTTATCATGCGGGAGTTAGAACGATATTTTAGAACTTTTAAAATCGAATTAAAAGTTCATTTGTGAAAATTGAATATTTTAATATTTAATAATCGACTGTAAAATAGCCAATTTTTGAACAGTCTCAGAATTGAACAAAACCAGTTTCATTGGATCCGTAATAGTTAGTTATTACCGGATTTCAAATTTCGTGTCAATCGGAGTTATCGTTTGATCGTGGCAGCTCGAAACGCATCGATTTATTTTTAATTTTAATTTGACGAGTTAAAATAGCCATTTTTCAAAAAGTCTCGGATTTCGACGAAACCAGTTTCATCGGATCCGTAATGTGATATTATTGTAAGGTTTCAAATTTCAAGTCAATTGGATTTACCGTTTTTCCGGTACAAATTAAAACGCCTAGAAAATCGCTTAAATCGGTTTAATTCAAATTGAGCGTTTACAGCCATAACTCGCACAGATGTCCGAATTAGCTTCCGAAACCTATTCCATTGTGTCCGGAACGCGGGGTAAACCTTAGAAACGCTGGTTACGGCGCGTAAATCGGAGTTCGGAATTCCCGGATGAATAGTGTTTCGGTTTTCTCTATAAATAGCCCTCACACAAATTAAAAAAAAAAAAAAAAAACATACAAAACCCTAGTTTCAACTGCAGCCGCCACCCTATTATAAACGGCCAGAATTTTCCCACCTTGCTCCCTCCAAATCTCCAAATCCATGCATCGATTGCAAAATCTTTCAACTAACAAAATGAAGAGTACATCGAGAGCTACAATCTGAACGGTGGAGATCGCAAATGGAGTTGTGATTTGTGAGAAAATTGCCCGCGTTTGTCATGAAGTCGGCCTCGATTCGCGCGCAAATAGGGTGGCCGAGTGGGTGCGGTCTGAGGGTGGAGGTGGAGTCAGGTGCGAGCTTCGACGTGGTGGCGACGTGATGGAGTTTAGTTGAGCGAGGTGATCGAAATATAAAACCCTAAAAATGATTGGAGTTGGGTTCGGTGTACTGTAATGTCGCGTAAACGAAGAAGGGGGGGGGTAGAGACGTGCGGTTGTGATTTGGATCTGGAGATCGTGCGGCCTATGTTTGAGTTAGGTTATAAATTTTATAATTAAAGTTGTAATTAGTTTATAAAAATCGTGTACAATCTTATAAAAATCATATCTTTTTCATACGAGGTCGAAAACGCGCGAAACTAGTTGCGTTGGAATCGTATGGACGAGCACTACGCGATGGAGTTGGTTTGGAGTCGTTTGGAGTTAGTGAGAATTTTGGGTAAAATTAAACGTCCGTTTAATTTTATTCGAAATAAATCGCTAAAACGGAAATAAAATCAAGGTGAGAACTTCTCACTCAATCGAATCAGTTTTGATTTTATTTTAAATAGTTAGATTTAAAATAATTGAGTGCATGTTTGAATGTTGATTGATATCTATTGATTGTTAAAATAGACATTATACGCCGTTAGTAAGCGGATGTTATTTAATAAAAACATATACCGCGAATATTTCATAAACAGTGAAATTGGTATTATATATAATATCAATATATATATTGGCATATGTATATATTGGAGTTGATTGATTTTCCGCATTTTTTGTTTAGCGGATGAGACCCTATTACGCCGTTATTAAGCGGATAATATTTAATAAGAACATATACCGCGATAATTTCGTACTGGAGCGAAATTGGTATTGTGCTAATGTTTGTGGATGCAGGAAAACAGGTTGGAGGGATCCAACTGGATTCCTCAACAGTTTTTATTTGATTTCAGACATTTTGATATTTGATGGATTTTCATATTGATATATGATATCGTTGTAGTCGTGATTGACTATTTGGTGTGTAGCATCATTGGGCCAAATTTGGAATTTTAAAATGATTTCAAAGTGATTTTTGAAAGTATACGTTTATAAAATATTTTTGGAATTGATTCATTTTAAATAAATAAATGTTATAATTTTTAAAGTTAAAAAAATTATGATTTTTGAGAAATATAGTTAAAAACTGATTTTTGAGAATATGATGCTATTGAGTTTATAAAATAGTTAAATCGAGATATTTTAGAATAATTGTGAAAAGTTTAAATATAGGATTTATAAAATTTGATTATTTTATAAATCAAAATGATGAAATTATAAAGGAGTTTAAAGACGTTTTAAAAGGATAATATAAATTGATTTATATTAAAAGATTTATAAATGGATATTTATAAATTGAAATATTGACATTATAAAACGAGTTTTTATAAGTGTTTGAATGAAGTGAAAATGAATTTCATAATTGAATGGAATTTATAGAATTTTATACGATGAAGTTATAAATGGAATTTTATAAGCAGTAGGTTTATAAAATTTATTAAGTTATTAAAATAATGATTTTGGATAAATGAATGAATCTTATAAGTTATAAGATTTATAATTTGGGAAGTTAAAAAGAACGATTTTGTAAAATAATCGTTTTATAAGCATTTAACTTATAATGTGAACTTTTGGTTTATAATTAAGTTATAAATCGAATAGGTTAATAAAGGAGATTTATAAAGGAAGTAGTTATGAAATAAATAGAAATGGAATTTATAAACGTTGTTTTATAAATTCGCAAATGACTTATTTTGATAAGTAAATTGTTGAAACCTATAAATGGAGTTATATTCACATTTTTGAACAGTGAATAATCCTTTAAAATAAAATGAATAAAAAGGATGAAATTTGTTAATGAAATATATTCACGTTTTTGAATAGTGAATAACACGTTAAAGAAAATGTTTAGAATGTGATGTTTTAAATAGAATTAAAACGATCTAACGATGTTTTAAAATGTGTTGAGATTCGAAACCATAGATTTCAACATTTATTGTTGAAATAGACGTTTTCGAGAAATAGAAGAAAATAGTAGACTATAACACTGTTGTTATAGTAAATGATTTCCGAAAGGAAATGTTTTGTATAGTATTGGGATTTATATATCTATTTTAAATTCGAATCCCTATACTAGTGATTTTGGGTTGTCGTAACGATGTTTTACGCAACATTCGTTTTGGCCCAAATAAATATGTTAAGAGAATGATTTCCTTAATAGAATGAAATATATACTTAATCTCGATTTAAGTATATTGAATATTTTCTAAGTGTTGAAAATAAAAAGATTTGTGAATTACTTATTGAATAAGTATGGAATTGTTTTTCCAATATGAAGTGAATATTTAGAATTTATCTTTTTGAAGATAAATTGAAAATGGATAGTTGAAATCGTATATGCATAGATATTTTGGAATATAAATTCATTATAGAATTTATATGTGAAAGTGGAATTTGTTTAAAAATAAATATTGATTTATTTTTGAAGTGTTGAAATTATATATCTTGTAAAGATATTTTGGAAAATAAATAATTTGGAAAATTATTTGGAATCTGGTGATGTGTGCATATCCAGTGATAGTTCAATAACCGACTATCAATATTTCCCTTTGAATGGGTAATTGATGTGATTTGATTGAATGTGAATGCTACACTTATTTTTGAATAAGCGCTCACTATTCGGGTTAACCGGGAAAGGACCATGGGGTCGTATAACCCATTCCGAATATGTGATACGTCGTTGTGAATTGCATTGAAGATCGGTGTTGAAGACCGAGTTTTTGCGAAAGCGATAGGATGACCTAT